>VMRM01000014.1:18805000-19405000 GCA_010277075.1 Poeciliopsis retropinna
AGAGTTAACAGCTGGACACCACTTCTTTTAACTCGGCCTACTCATGGGCTTTCTGTAGCTAAGCGTCACAAAAAGGTGCACCTTGCTCGGTCTGAACTGTTGCTGGTTCCCCTGTCAAGCAGCGGTGGCTTTTGTTCCTTTACTATCAAGGTTGGGTTTTAAAGGAGATTAAAAGAAAACTCTCTGGCTTTGGGCGTAATCTTGAGGTTTCTTCTAGTTTCTGATTAGTCTAGAATCCTAGAGGGGAAACATCTTGAGTTTCTTTACAGAAAGAACATTAACTTGCAAAGCTGGACAATATGTATACAGATGGGGGGGCGGGTGAGGTAGATAATTACCTTAAAAGCAAATTGTCTAACATCTGTTTTTTCTTCATCAATATAAACAGTGCTCACCATGTTTTATGGAATCCTCTGGTAAAGATGTGCAAAAAGCCTGTTGCAGAAACATAATCGCACAGCAAACCAATTTATGTCAGTTCTCTAACATTAAGTACGGTAGCTTTCTCTCTTAGCGTCCTCCTGAATGTGGTGCTATCAACATAACTCCAGGTCCAATGCCTTATTTATCATTGTTCCAGTTGTTTCATGTATTTAAACTGTTACTTTGGCTACATATCTATCAGCAGGTTTGCGTAAAGAGAAATGTCCTCATAGATGTTTCCTAACTTCAAAAAATCACCGCATATCATTGCCGGCCTTGCTGCAATGTTCTCCTGTTTCTCCCATTTTGAAGAGAGACTGAAGGAAGTGGTTTTCTGTGTCTCACCAAATCTAGAACCAAGAGACACAGGATGACAGCAAAAGCTGAACATCTATTTGTTCAGGGGAAAGAAGGGAGGAAATATTGCTTCATTGACCTTGTTTTTTTTTTAGCCATATCAAAAAGGATGTATTTCACAAAATGCAAATTAAACACTGCTTTTGGATCACATGATTCAATCAGTCAAGCAAACAAGGCATTTCAAAGTGCTCTACATCATAAAAACACAAAATTGCAAAATCATAGAATACACAGCCAACAACATTAATCAATAATCTGATGTGCAAAATGTAATGTGTCATGATTAGGTTTCAAAATCAACTCTAAACAGCTGAGTTTTTAGTCCAGACTTAAAGGAACTCAGTGTTTCAGCTGTTTCCTGGAAGTTTGTTCCAGATTTGTGGTGATCAACAACTGGATGTTACTACTGGCCAAAACCACAAAGAAGACAACAGGAAGTGGAAGAAGACAACAGGAAGTGGTAAGGGGTTTTGTTTTTGTTTTTTCCACCAGAGCTCTCACAGCATCGCACAGCTCATAAAACGTCTCGTGTCATTCAAACCTGTTCATTTATTTTAAAGCTTTTATTTTACGCAAAGGAATGCCAGTAATGGCAGTCAGTTTTCTTTGGTTCCTTACCTTTAGATGAACATCCCAGACCTGAGCGTCGTACTGCTGGTGTTGGGAGACGCACAGACCGGCCTGCTGGGCCAGCCGACAAAACAGTGTTAAAGTTTCACCTCTTCCAGGAGCAAACACCAACGCCATGCCCTGAGTGTGAAAAATAATAACAATAATAGTTTTTTTCTTCTCAATTTAGAACAATAGTGTGTAACTCACACAATTTATCACAGCTTATTTCTGTTTATTTAATGCCTAAAAACCATACATGTTGCACAATAAACAAAACTATCAGAAAGAAAGAAAGAAAGGAGGAAAGAAGGAAAGGAAGAAAGAGAGAAAGAAAGAAAAGTAGTATATGTGAACACATGCATCACAGAAATCCTGCAAACGCTCAGAAGCTTAGTAACAGGTTCAAAGCTTCTTTGTAATTCTCAGCTTTCAGTTTCATTTCATGTTGATTTTTCTTTTTCTCTCTCTCTCTCTTAATTAAATGAAGCGACGACGGATGCTGACACAACCTCAAACATTCAATAAACACACAAAGAAACGCACAATCACACATCATGGGTTAAAAGCACACAAAAGGCAATGAAAACAGCAGGATCACTTGCTTTGACAGATGAATTATCATCTGTATATCCAGTCGGATTCTGCCTCTCTCGCTCCTTTTTTGTTCTCTGTCTAAAAGCAAACAAACAGATTCCTTCCAGCTCTAATCAGCTGAATAAGAGGATACAGCCCAACGGATGGACCACCTTTGTCAGAAACAACAAATTAGTGCCATTAGAAGGGAGAAGTAATTGCTTTGTTAATTGTTTAATCAGCTTAGCAAATTATTAAATATTTGCCAAAGCTTGTTGTGGCAGCAACAGTCTGATGGCCCACACTCAAATCATATTAGCCCCCCGAATTATCTCCGCCGGATTAAAGACAGAGACACGAAGAGCCTTAACGCACAGCTGTACGGCAGCAGCCAGATGTCGCGCCCGTCATTTGTCAGCTTTCGGCATTAAAACCACGGCAGCTCACTTATCCCGTCAGCAGCGTGAAGGCAAACTACTTCTATCACTGAACATTTGCATGTAACCTTAAAACCTTTCGATAGACAGGTTTCCCAACATGGGAATTCTGTATGTATTCAGATCTTCTAGGATCATCAATAAGGGTCTTTACTCAAAAAAGAAGAAGAAGGATGAAGCTATTTAATCTAGTGTCCTGAGAAGCTTTAGACGAGCGATTGGTTATTTCATCTGTTCACCATGTCCTACTTTTGTAGTTCTCTCCACGACTTTTTCTTGGTGCAAAAAAGCTGCCATCTTTGATGAGTGTTTCACACCTGCTTAGTCGATTGATGATTAAAGTACATTTTTACATGCTTCAAACTCTCTGTGGTTCTACAATTAGATAAATAAAGTACGATGTGGAATAAACTGATAGCGGCGTGCTAGCAGCTCAGAATCATCAGGCCAGAAAATCAGCCACGAACCATCCTTGATTTTAGGAGACGAGGGGTGAATTAGTTTAACTCTTGTTAAAGTGATCAAAATTCATTGAGAAACTGTTTAGGATTACATTTTATTTTAAAAACATAATCCTGAGTCCTTGCAATCAGGTTTTTACACTAGAATTATATTCAAACAACAAGAAAAAATAATATTAAAATCAACAAACAAACCAACAAATTTGACAAATAGAGTTGACATAGAGTTTCTTATTTCAGCTACGTGCATTGTCACGAAGAATCACACGTTTCTGGTGACTTCTGTTAAACGGAGCTAAAGTTTAGCCTGAAAGTATTCATACGTCTGCCGGATTTAGCTTTGAAATTAATTCAATCTAAAAAGAAAGAAAGAAAAAAAAAAACTACATAGTTTCTTAAGAAAAATCTCAAAAGCTAATAAGCCCATTCATAAGGGGTAAGACTTCATTTCATCTGAACAAAAAATATAAATATTTACGACCTTCCTAATAATAAATAAATTCCACTACAGCAGCTGTATAATTTCTTTGTAGGATTATTCCCTTCTCCTTCTTCTTCTTCTTCTTCTTCTTCTTAACATCTCCATTCTTTATGTAGCATTTCCCAGAACTGATCTCCCCGATGGCAGTTTGGCCTCTGTACTCGAACAAACTCCGTCTTCCCTCAGATGAATTGAATCTCAAGCCTATCTCTTCCACCAACACCCCCATATTTGCTTTGACTGTCACAGCATGGGGTCTTATCGCGGGGCCAAAAGGGAGAAGTTGCCTTGGATTTATGATTAAGGGAACAGAACGGAAGAGGAAGACCGAGATCAGAGCGCCGCATTCAAGTTGATCATAATAAGCATTAAAGTATTACATGATATTAACCCTGTTAGTTTATTAATGTCTGTAGGGTTTGGGTGGGGGGGGTGTGTGTGCCTAATTATGATTGAGAGAAGGGGGGGAGGTGAGTTAGGAGGGAGCGGATAAGCAGACATATACAGTAGACACACAGGAACACACACACACATACTTACGTTGGGTCGCAGTAATCTCCTTATGGCATCAACCAGACAGGCTCTGTACTGGTCGAGAAACAAACTGAAAGGGAGATGGAGGCTCAGGTCAGAATGAGTTCTGCAGATGGCAGGACCGATAAAGCCGCAGGCTATTTATTTATTTTTATTTATTTTATTCGTTTTTGCTTTGTTTTCTAATAAATTCACAGAGAGGAAGAGGAGAAAAACAATTTGCATGAGTAAGATGCTCTTGTCCTGTTTTCAACGAGCAGCCAGCTCAGCCCTGTGTCGAGGCGCTAAGAGGAATAAAGAAGGTCAAAAAAATCATCCAGCATGCACAGATATATATATATATATATACATATATATTTATATAGTTGAAAGAAATACATTTCAGCAGCAAGCAGTAACAGCGTTGAGGGAAAAGTCAAATTTCTAGCCCTGATCTGTTGGAAACAAAATAATTAATTTGTATTACGGTAATAATAAAATTATTACCGTAATACAAAAACATCAACTTTCTAAAGGGTTTTCTATTCTATTAAATCTGTCTGTAAACACAACTGTCTGAACACAGACAGCTGTAAAATCCAAATGATTTTAAAGGTAAGTTTAAAGTCATTTTCATGAGAGCAAAGAGTAATAGCACCTTATATACAAGGTTTAAACAGGGCAATTGAAAAGAAAAAAAAAATTCTCGTTTTAAAAGTTTGTTCTTCCGTTTTTATTGTTGAATTTTGCTGCAAGAATTTTTCTAATTGACATATAGTTTTTTTATGGGCAACTATGAGATTGCTCACATCGCTTCCTCACTTTTTCACATGACCGTGTGGTCTCAAAAGGAAAGTTTGTACAACAAAAAATGACCAAAACTGCACATTGTGTTCTTTGAATGGAAACTTATAAGTAAAACAAGCATTTCTGCTTTACATTACAAAAACTCAAGTTTCCTTTTTAAACAGAAGAATCCCCACAGTGTTGATACAGACTGGGAACCGCTGACAGGATGCAGCGTAACAAAAATCACAATAATTACAAACAGAATAACTGCCTACCCACAGTGACAAATTTAAGCCATTATCAACTAATATAAAGTCTGTGTGTGTGAGCCTCCGCTCACAGATAAGGAGGGACTAATTTGACTAAAATGGAACAATCCGGTGCAGATTTGACATAATCCCGCACATCCGTCCACCTGGATGGCGGCGTGGCAATCTGGACTCCGTCCCTCCCATTACGGTCTCCACCTTTCCTCTTGGAAAATCCTCTGACCTCCGTCACGCACCAAAAGTGCTCAAACTAGAACGCCTCTGTTCTGCCAAAGCTTCCACAGAATTGTGTTTATTAAGGTGCTTTAATCTGTCAAAACTGTAATTAATGCAGCTTGACAGACTAATTTGTGTGTTCCGAATTGGAACCAAAAAAAAAAAAAAATACAGGATGTGTTTGTATATGAGGAAAATGTATTATTCTTTTAAGGGCTGACAGAAGGTTATTTGGCTGGAGAGGTGAGAGGTTTCTGTTTGGTTTATTTTGCCAAACATATCAATTGACAGGAAAAGTGAGTGGCAAGGAAAACAAGGAAGTGAGCTCGTTGGGTGGAGGCAACAGCTGAGAAACACACACACACACACACGCACACACACACGCACACAGAGGCTAAGGGAAGGACAGAGTGTCATTCAGGGGGCAACAGTTTACCAGAAGAATGAAAAAGCTGCAGCCACGACACACAAACTGTGATGCTGTGATAAGAAATGCAACTATAATAGGGATAGAAATCATTAACTGGGAAATAAAGTGAATCTAGATTCACTCTAAATTATAATTTCACATCAGTCAACCAAAACCTCCAATATAGAGGAGGCAAGTGACGACGTCGTCGCACAAATAGGCTCATCACAGAAGGTGTTATGAAGTTAAAATTTTTCGATCTTCTCACAACAATACTTATAATATGGATGATTTTTTTTGTAGAGAAAACAAGATGAAGCCGTCTACAACACACAGTTTGAATGTCAGGGTCACGCTCCCGAATTAAGTCGTCTTCCCCCTCACAGGGCTTCCAGGTCACCCCCGTTGCACCCAGACAGTCGGGGCCCCATTGTCTGGCCGCAACCTCTCCCATCCAGAACAGCCCAGTGAACTCCCGTTTAACCTGACTGGAGGTCGAAGGTCAGAGCGCGGGTGTGTGAGACCGTGTTTAAGCATTGCTTCTATATCTGTCTGCTGACACGTACGGCAACATATTTTTATAGGATGCGAGGGCGAGACTGTGGAAACGAACGCAGTCATCCGTAAAGCCTCATTCCTCAGATCGACGGCAAGTTTGAAGCCGCGACCAAATAAAGTCTGAATTAATTAAAGAGGTATTTGATTTAAGGAAATATTTGCATATATAAATGTGGACGTGGTTATCATTTCTCTTTTGGACTCCAGTGGCCTTTATTTGAACGTGCTCAGACAGGAAAGTAGGTAATGAGCGATGGATGCTTAACTCATCATGTTGGGATAAAAGGTCAGTTAATAGTTAACAGTTCCTGATCCAACACGCCAAAATCAAACGGCCCAATTCGCTCAACAGCATGTACTTCAGCTCCTGAGAGGCCTGGTAACCAAATAATCTTTAGATTCAGGCGTCTAAACGTTGCAAAATATGATCTTGTGAATTTGCTCTAGTGGTCAAATAATTATTGGCCGTTTAATCAGAAGGTGCCACGTTAGCATGCCACTCAGAGTGAATCTTCATCAGTGCAGACAGAGCGTGAGATTAACTTAGCCTGCAACATTGTCTCTTTATAATTTCTCCACATGTCCAGAAAATGTTGCAAAACCAAGCTTGGCTGTAGATCAACCTGTACAGACCTGTTCAATAAACTGGGATATAATTGAAAAGCCCATTTCTGGAACTTTATCACCAAATGAAGCACATTAGATAAGTTAATTACACACAGATGGATGTTTGAAAGCATTTACTTGTGTTAATTATGGTGATTTTCCACTTACAGCTAATTAAAACAAACCACTCAAAATATACTAATATATACCAATAAAATAAATAAATTTAGGTAAGGCAGACACACTGCTTTCTGCAAGCGGTGTGTTTGCAGAAAGCAAAACCGCTCACACTTTCAAATCCCTCAGGTGGCAAAAGGCCAATCTTGCCGCATAAAAGAGTTTTTAGAGAGGAACAATTTTACTACAAAAAAAATAAGATTTTTATGCAAAAAGAAATCAGGCGGAATTTATTTATTTATTTTACAAATATCTTTGTGGGGAGTTAAGTTTCTTCTCCACAGAGTGTAATTTCCATGGTTAAACTCGCTGCATGTTTATCAATATAAGCGTTACTCATAGTTTTCTTAACGGCGCTCGTCCTCATTTTTTGATGTGTGATCACAACAGACGGATGGGAAGAGTTTATTTTGTGTCATTTATGAATGAATACATCTTGTGTTGCACCATGAGATTCATTCGAAAGTTGTAAATATTATAAACATTCATTAACATGCACTGCACATGAAAGATTTTGGTGGAAGTAGTGGCCAGTCGCTGAAAAGGGGGGTGAATCTGTCACAGGTCGTCTGTCTGTCAGACTCAAATATATAACTAGTAAGAATGCAAGCATTCGTGTTTAAGAAAAGTGACACCGCTTAATTTCATCATCTTTTTTTTTTTTAATCTTCTCTACAATACCACTGACACAAGTGATCAGACAGATTTCTGCATGCCAGGAACCCGACCCAGTCAGCTTGATCGAAACTAAAACGCAGCAAAGCCAGCGATTTGTCACAAACAAAAACCCGCATGCACACATGGACTATTTCACAATGATGCAGACACAGAAGCAGAGCTTTATCTCAACGCGCACACACACACACGCGGGCCGATTTTGGAGAAGGCAGACATTCCGAGCGTCCCAGCCAAAGATTCCTTGCCATCCACATGTCCAATGCAGGAATCCCCTTCTGTCCAGGTCTCCCCGTGTCTGCCAGCCGTAAATGTGAGGAGACAGATGACACTCCAGCTATTTGTGTGTTTCCCAATGCTTACTCCTGGTGAGCAGATTGTTTTGTTGCCTATATTGTGTCTTCATGCACATTTAAGTGCTTATTTGTCTGTAGCTTGTGAAAATGAAATGTGTAACAAGCTCAAAGTTCAAAGCACTTTTAAACATTTTTATTAAAATCTGCAATTTAATCTTTAGCCGTGTTTATTAGAAAAATAATTGTGTTACCCAACATGTACTATAAGGAAATTGGAAAGATGTGCAGTTCAAATTTCATCCCACATGTTAGATCTGTCTCAAGACTCCGTTTAACTTTCTAGCAACACGATTTCACCGAAGATGGAAAGAAAATCATAAGAAAAGGGCACAACACTGGCAGCTGAGGCAAACTTTCCTTCCTTCCTCCTCTCTTCTCAGCAGTAGATCCACTGTAACTGGTAGAAGCTGTAATTAATTGGAGTGCAATTCGCTGCTGTTGACCTTTTCGAAGGTGATCGTCACGACGACTCGCGCGTTAATTCGACAGCCGTCGCTCTTCGGCGGCCGGCAGCGCAATCATCGCACAAATCACTCGCTTGCATTTACGTGCGGAAAAAGATTGGGGGACCACACAGAAAAACAACTTCCAGCTCTTGCACACACGCGGGCGCGGGCGACTTCGGCTTGGAGTTCTGCTGTGATAAATGGGGGAGGGGGGAGAACCTACAATATCGAAACATGACGTACAATTTACCGCGGTCTCAGACGTTCTGCTTCTGTCTGTCACGCAAATGCACCAGTCCGCTGTAAAATATCCTCTTTTAGCTGCTTGCACCCCCTCTCTCTATGGGTGTTGTACCTGACTATTACCTGTAATGACCATGACATTAAAATAATGATAATGCCATTTGCTAATGCAGCACTTAGCACACATTGCACACACTTATGCAGAGAGATGCACACCCTTATGCAACCTGGATTTCTTCTGTGTTTGTGAAGTTGTAAAATGTGTTTCCCCCCCTCCCTGTGCCCCTTTAAGAGTTTTAACTCAACTGCCCACATCAGGAATTACTGGGACTGTGTTAGTGGGACCACCCAAAGACTGAAAGAAGGTGAGAGGCTTAAGAACACAGCCACACTTTCAAATCCTCCGCTTGGAAAAGATAAAGATGAGATAGGTCATCTTTCTGAGCGAGTTCTGGGTCTGCCTTTAGGGTCTCCTCTCAGCGGGATCTGCCAGGAGACGCTTTAGAGAGAGCCACCCAGGAGTCGTCATTATCAGTTGCCCGAACCGCCTCAAAGTACTTCCTTTGATGCATCGGAGAAGCAGCTTCATTCCCAGGTTTGACCCAGATGCTGGACCTCCTCAACCAATCTTTGGAGGAATCTCAGGAACTCATTGTCACAGACACGATCCATATTAATGACCAAACGTAGACGGACCGCTAAATTGAGAGTTCCTAGTTGGTGGATTAAATGGCACGAAGATGACAAAAAGCAAAAACAAGATACCGAGCTCTCAAACCAGTCATCATTTCTGCTCATCCATCAACCAGGATTGTGACAAGAAGCAGTCCTCTAGCAGAATCTGCTCAACTTTGTGTTGAGAAGAAGGATAGAAAGTTTTCCTGGCTCCTGATACACCCACAACACTCACCACATGTGGTCTGGACAGCTAAATTACCACAAGCTTCTCTGCAAGTCCATGAAGATAAAGGTTTCACTCGGTGCTCACCAATCAGTATAAGTCTCCCTAAATTACACTTTCCCAGAGAGGCTGGGACTCTGGGAACTGAAACCATGACTCAAACTCTGCAGGTTGGGTCTCAGGCCTCCAGGAGATCCCAAAGAGAAATGTCGACCACAATGCCCAAAGCCTTCATAATGTCGCAACGAATCTCGGCACCCTGTCAATGGCCTCCAGATTTCATGAGTGAGTGGAAGATTTCCCAAACAGGCTCCACTGGCAGACATTTACAATCCACTCTGATCATTTATTTGGGGTTCCCTTGTCTGTCCGGCAGCTTCGAAACTGACTCGCTACCGGCTTATGAAAGGCTCAGGTTTCTGGCCAATCCTTCTTCTTCCAACTTCATCCATGAGTGAACGTGATGATTGAATTTAAAAGTGATCACATTGGCACAAGGTTGGCATGAGAAAGATTTTCAATAGTGTTGCTCTTGAACATAGTGTCCAGTATAGAAATACCATGTCAAGTAAAGAAATCAGAACAAAGAAATTGCTACGATTATTGTACCTCATATATCAAATAAACTGGTATCAGACCAACAGTTGTTTTTTATTATTATTATTATTTTTAACATAAAATACAAGCTTATACTGTGTTTTATACATGAGCTTGAGTATTTTTATGATTATTTATTTTCAAAGTTTTTTTATTTGCACAGTTTCAAAAAATAAAAAATAAACTGATATGTAATGGTTAAGTCAATTTTCCCTAAAATAGTTTGTTCCTGGGTAAAAAGTAAGTAGGATGAACAGAAATAGCGAGTTTTGGCTGCATAATGGTAGATGGTCAAACTGACCTGGAGATGTTTTTGACCGTTACAATCGTCATGAAAGAGTTTTTTCTCTAAATGCATGCAGGGAGAACACTATTTTAAACTAACTTTCCAATTCTCAATACATTTTTTGAACAAACTTTTACTCAACACGCCAGTGCAAATGTACTTATGCAGCACATTAAAAAAAATCAACAGAAGTTGACCAAACCACTTGACAATTCAAACAAAACATTTAACAAAAGCGCACTGCTACGTACGCAAACGCAGCATTTTTTAAAATAAAAATAAAAACTCTACTAAAATGAATTTCTTAAACGTTTGACCTGGATTTATTAGTGCATGTTTCCTTTGAGTCACGCCTTCGTTATTGTTGGCATGTTAGCAGAAGATTTGGTTTTTCTGGATGGTCACATACATTTTAATATCTGATGGGCTAATTGTTGTGTTTATGTTGCTCCATCTCTCCATTTCCATCTCAGTTTCCGCTCCTCCCCAGACTCTCGCTTTATCTTACTGAGTCTCCTTTCTTGTCAAGGCGCAATTATTTGCAATTTGCCTAAGTCATCCATTTGCTGGGACACTAAGCATGAAAACGAGGCAATTTGGTGTAAAATGGATGCGTGCGGGCATCGGAGCATGCGTATGGATGTGTGTGTGTGTGAGAGAGAGAGTGTGGCCAAATCAGGGAAAGGTCCAGGCACAGGTGGGGGTGAAAGGGGCGGCACACAGAGACCGTCATGCAAAAAGTGAGACTGAATGTCAGAAGCATACACATACGGAGATAAATCTGTGTGTGTGTGTGTGTGTATAAATGTACCAGTCTGCACACATGACGGTATCAAAGTGACCTTCCAGCGCTGAAATGTCCACCTCGCAGTCCCACCTAACCACCCTGTAACACACACATGAAACAGAGACAAAAGTTCAGCGTTTGGAGAAACCAAGTGGTGCTGCTAAAAACCCCCCAAAAAAACCCAACATGGAGAAAAAGCTCTTTGTCTTCGTCTTCTCTTTCTCCACCTTCACTGCTCTTCTCCTCTGCAGCTCTGAGCTGCTGGCTGTCTGACACCTCGCTCTCTGTGACCCCCACTGTTTTTCTGCCTCAGTAGAGACCAGGAGAACGCATCGGAGAGGAAGACATGACGTCTGCGGGATAAAGCAAGGGAGCGTCTGACATGACACTTGACATTTATACCTTGTGAACACACACATACCGAGAGGAAAGGCCCACCTTCTGCACAGGTTACTTTTCAACCCCCCGGCGCTTCTATTTATTTTCTCTGGTTTTGAGAACATTGCCAAAGTCGAGCTCTGGGGCACAGCAAGAATGCAATGATTCAGAATACACACATTCATAAATATATATATATATATATATATATATATATTTATGATATATTATGAATATTATAGTATATTATGAATGTGTATATTCTGAATCATTGCATTCTTGCTATATATATATATATATATTATATATATAATATATATATATATATATATTATATATATATATATATATATATATATATATATATATATATATATATATATATATATTATCAGAAAGTGTTGTTTTATGTATTGTCTCAAACCAAAACATCTCTGTTTTCCAGATTTTCATATTCAAGCAAGAAAGATAAAAAGAAAACGTTGCTTTGTTTCAAACACACTTTAGAAATGTTAACTGTAAATTGTCTGTGCTGTGGTGGAAACATAATTCATTGTACGCACTACCTTAGTTTTATACAAATGTCCCCCTGCTGTGATTTTTAAAGCAAAACCTGCCACTGAGCATATGAGCATATGACTCTCCTCGCCAGGCACATGCACAGGGGGGGCAAAGGGGGCTTGAGCCCCTGCCCCTTTTATCCTTGATGCCCCTAGTGCCCTTTTTGAGTTTTTTGGGGGTTTTCTTTTCAAAAAAACATTTTAATTTTTTTTTTATCTGTATGTCAGAAGGCCTGTTTGTGCCCTCAGCAATAATATTTAACTAAATATAAAATTTTATCAAAATAAACTAGTCTGGCTGCCCTCAGTCTAATAATAACTCAGTTTCTGCCTCCATGTTGTTCAGATACCTGGTCAGGGGGGCTGATCTGTGCCCACTATCAAATATTCATACCAATGTATGAATATTTTGTTCATTTTTAAACCCATTCAAATTTTAAACCTGACAGAATGATAAAAAAAACAAACCCTGCTATTTAAATTAATGGTTTTAATATACCATAGTTAATCTAAACTTAATATTTAACTTAATATTTAACTATTAAAATCCCTGTTTTAATCCCTAGCCTCCTGAAATATACACTTCCAACGTCCGTCATGATTAATCATTTGCCTCAAATGATTAAGTGACACAGTTGCAAAGGGTTAATATTTTGAGTCATGCAGAACTGATCTGACCGTTTCCATAGCAACGATCAGAAGCAAGACATTTACCCAGACACCTGAGGTTATAAATGCTTCCATCTCAAAACATCAGGTAGTCGACAAGCAGCTCTTTGACCATTAGCACAGTGTTTTACAAGGATTTCTAGAATGGAAGAGGTTTTAGTTACAATGTCTTTTCCGCTCACTTTTGGCGCTGAATATTTAATTACGACAGGAATCAGAAAGGTTTTCAACAAACTACTTCCCAGTATCCAGTTTGACATAAGTAGTTATCAGGACGAGGGCATGGAGTATGATGAATTTGATTCCTATCTTTCAACCCTCCTCCGGCTGTGAAGCAAACTTGACTGGCCAGGGAAAACTCACAAATCCCATAATTCATTGCGGGTCCCAACCAGGCGTTCAGGCAGAGCGTCAATGGCGGTGAAGAGCGACAAATTATTTTACTATTTTACACTTTAAATGACACACAACGTGATTTGGCACAACGCTTTTAGGCAAGAATATAAATGTGTCAGTCTCAAATATCTGCTCATCAATACGTCACCTAACGTCCCGCTGCGTGCCCTTTTTAACTTTGAGCCCCCGCCCCTCCAAAGGTCTGTGCACGGCCCTGCTCCTCGCTCATCTTTTTGTTTCACGATTGTGATTGTGCACTGTTGAATGCCATACAAGGCCGTGTAACGCGCTGCTGTGAACTACGTAACCCTCCGCCGCAGAGAAGCTTTCAGGTCTCGACAGGTAACATGACCAACCCACATCATGTAACATCAACGAATTCAACTTTTTAGATTAATCGCATGCCTTTAATCACGCACACATGTAATTGCAATCACGTCAGAGTGAAAATTCCCACAGCTTGTTTTATAAATGTCGCTCTTAAAGGGAGGCTTGTTGAAAGAGACACACGGTTCATCTTGATGCCGCTGCAGTTTTCTGTCCCGCTGAAATCCCCCTCCAAACCGGTGCTGCTGTTTTGTCCTCCTCCAAGAGCCCAGCTTTCCTCTTCACCTGTTTTTCCATGCCACTTTGCCTTTCTCTCTCTTTCCCACTGTCAGGCAGATTGGCGGGGGATTATTAATTAGGCAGTTTTAACACTCAGTAAACAAAACATTAGGCCCTGCTAGAAATACAATCTCAGCTCACAGTGGGAAGCCCCAACACACAACGCTCGCACGTATGCATGAGTGTGCAAACGGCATCGCGCGACATGCCCCTCCCTCTCCATCCCCTAGCACAATCGCATCGTGGCCTTCGCCCTCTCTCGCGGCGCGGAGATGACAGCAGGCATAATCTGAAAAGAAAACAATCAAAGTAATGTAGCCTAATTATACGTTTACTTTTTCACTCCATCTACCACTCATGTAAATATGCTCAGGAGCGAGGGATGGAGAGATGGAGAGAGAAGACGTAGGGGAGCAAAAAAAAAAAAAAAAAAAAAAGACAGTCACTCATTGGAAAATGTGTTGCTTTTTCTTTTTAGGTTGTTTTTGAGACAGGGACAACAATTAGGTTCATTTTAGCCTGTCCTCGCATATGAGGAGTGTGTGCATGTTTTCTGGACCATTGATCCTCATCAAAGAGGGTCACGTTTCTCTGATGATCCCACGCGCATGCTTGGACTTTAAAGCCCGATGATTTATTTCTAGGGCTCTCAAAACGGGACGTGTTCGTTCACAGCCGAATATCTAAAGCAACTAATTTCCAGTTGGAGATTCAGACGATAGAATGACACAAACACGCGCTGACCAAGTTGCATTTAAATCACAGCAGAAATTTGAAAATCAAATGAATTTACTCCAAACTAGCCCACAGTTTATCACCTGTAAGACCACAAATCTAAACACTTTAAACTAAAATATTGTTCGAGGGATAACAAGAAAGCTTTTAAACAATAGAACAGTTAGAAATATGGTCATGGGTTCAAACAAGTGTGAAATGAACCAATGAGCAGGAACCATTAACAAAATCAAACTAACGATTATTGTCTTGAGCTGAACAGCATCTTACCTTGACGACACGAGCGTTGACCCAAACTTTCCGGCCTGCCTGTTACTCTCGACCACTCTCCGAACATCTGAGGTGCAAAGGTCAAGGATTCATCTCTAAAATGTGGGCAGGAGGCGGCGGCGCAGGAACTAACGCAAAGTTCACCTCACAAAGGTTAAAGCTGAAATAATTCATGTTTACAGGTCGGCACTGAAAAACAAAAAAATCACAACTAACACAAACTAAAAACCAAACATTTGTCAAAAAGTCCCATGAAAGAAAGTTGTTGGTGCTCAAATCTCATTGGCTCACGATCCAAGGTGCTCTAAGTTGCTGGTCAAGTTCAAGGTAAAGATGCTCTTGTTCAAATATTTGTTCTGTTTTTGCTGACAAAACCCAGAGAACATTTTCCATTAGGACTTTCTTGGATGGACAACTTCACATACTGCAAATGCTTTGAGCGGAACATTTGACAAAAAAAATGCACTTGATCTTCCGCAGAAAACACTGTTTTGTTTTTTTTTTCAAAAAGCTCTTAATCGGCAGATGTAACGGATATAAATTATTTTGGGCAGACAGTCACTTAACAACTGACTAATCAGCTCTTTCAAAGCGATGTTTAGTTTAAAGCAAACGTAATAATACATCCATTTGTAAATGTGGATGTCATGTTGCCGGGAAGTGTATCAAAAGATATAAAACTAAAGAATTGTGGGTAACGCGTTGCATGGTCAACAACACCCGTATGGAGGAAAGTGTGAGTGAGCAGAAATGATGACCAGGGACGGAGCGCTACATCACAGCTGCTTCTTACCGGATCAATGGAAAGGCTTTTAACCACAGATAGAAAAACACACACACACATGAAGACACACAAAGGCAGAGTGATTGATGTCAAGTTGTCTATTAATACAGCGACTAGTGGAGTTGCAAAGCAATTCAATTAGGATTTCCTTGTCTTTAAAGCCAGCAAAGGGCTGAGACGAATCCAATCGACAAAGGCGAGGGAGGGGGAGAACAAGAGGGATGGATGAAGAGAGCCGGAACATGTGATAAACCGATCGCCGTAAATCTGTCACGGATCTCAGAGGTCTCCCACGCCGAGAAACACGAATATCACACAGGTGAGGAGCATTTAGGATGCAGAAATGCGTCTTATTTGCACACAAATAAGGAGTGAGCACGAAAGGCCAGTCAGAGCATGCTTACACCATTAAGAGACAGTTTATTTGCACGCACACACACCTTGTGCCCACTGAAAACATGCGCAGTAGTTAAAAAAAAAAAAGAGATTTGAAAAATCAAATAAAGATTTGAGTCTTGTTGAGCCTTAAAGTGGGGGGAAAAAAGCCATTTTCTTCAATCACTCGAGGCCAAGCGGTAGCGACCAATGACATGCATCAATCATACTTAATGGAACATTTCCATTGATTTCCTACATGAGTATTCAAGGTCAGAGCAGCGGCGGTTTCTGCTCTCTTTGCTGCGTGCTTTATATATATATATATATATATATATATATATATATATATATATATATATATATATATATATATATATATATATATATATATATACACTGAGGGGCAGGAGGGCTAACAACAATAAAGGAGGTCAACAACTTCTACGAAAAGTGGGAAATCTATTCTCCCAGAGCGAGTACAGTAAATGCCATCCGTCCACAACTTCTTCCTCCTTTTCGTATCTTCTCATCTATTTCGCTGAATAAATCTGAAGCCCTATCAACAGCCGCCATCGCTCTCCATTCTACCGCGAAATAAAGCCACGCGAGATAAACAGAGGCCATTAGGACACGGCTCGGCCTCAACAGGAGGAAATACCACAAAGTGTGTGAATGGACCAATTTGGCACAGTCCGGGACAAATCCTGAGTCTTTCTCACCACCCACCCTCTACACACACACACACCCCACCTTTTCTCTCTCTCTCTGTGTGTGTGTGTGTGTACTCGCTTCCATTTTTTCGCTCTGAATTCACTTACAATTCTCCCTGAGTGTTTGTTCTAGGAAACAAAGCGGCCGGTCAATGGTGTATTGTTTGCGTGTCCAAGTGTGTGTTTTGCAGTCCTCGCCATGTTATTGTTTGGTCTTATTGTGATCAGAGAAGGAGCATTGTAGCCCGGCTGGGACGGAGATGCTGTAAGCGGGGTTAAATTTGGAAGAGCCGCATCGCTCGACGGGGGAAAGAGAGGCGCATATTTAGATTTCCTTCGTTTGTTAACAGACGGTAAAACAAGCTGCTGTTTCGTTTTCCGCGGCGCTGCCCATTGATTACTGGAAGATCTAAAAGGATTAAAGGAAGAAAAAAAGGTGAACTGCAATAAGGGAGGAAAAACTGATGAGAAGAGGAGCGTGTTTTGATCAATACCCCACGTAAAGAAGAAACAATACCAAAAATTTCACCTAAAGATTTCTTCTAAAAACATAATTACATGTCTGAATTTGAAGAACAAGGAAAGAAAAAAAAACACTCAGCATTTTAAACAAACTTGATTGTTCCCGCTTGTAAAGATTGCTTCAAGCTCTCACCCTAACCCTCCACATTAGATAAACTATCAAAACTAAATCTGACAGGACGGCGATCACAGAGCTCTTGGTGTGATGCGCCCCCTCCTCAGATTGTGCCCAGCTGTTCTTCTGCACTCCGACACAACATGAGCTGCAGGTTCAGAGGAAAAGTTGAGTGGAAAACTCATTTCTGACTCAGAAAACACCAATAATAAGACTCACCATGGACTTCATATTTGGATGCATTACTTCTTAATTATTATGTAATAATGATGATTGAATAGCATTTAGGAAGAAACTGATTTGACTAAAATAATGTCCATAAGACTTTGTGTTCCTCCTTTACAGTCACAAGCACAATTTGTAATAAAACCAACATCTTAAAGTTGACTTCACTTTAATTTAATTTACAGAAATGTAAGTTTTTATGTTAAATCAACTTGAGGAACTATAATAAACTTAGCTGAATAAATTGGAGCAACCATTTTTTTAATTAATTAAAAAAAATTTAGTTTAATACACTTGCTAAGGACAGCTAAGTCAACGTAATTGAAGTTATGCCAACAGCTTTTGTTAAGAGACGGTTTAAGTTGAAACAACTTAACTGAGTCAAAGCAACAAGGGAACTGGACTGAGTCAAGTTGGGTCAGAAACCTTTTTTTTTTTACAGTGCGGGGGTTAAAATTCACAGAATTCAGCCTGAGCAGCTGAAAAATCCTGTTTTTTTGCTGATCACTTCCAAATCAATCGTGAGTGGGAATAACTAACAAATATACAGTTGAAACCAGATGTTTACGTACACATTTTAAAAAGATGCTGGCCCTCCTTTCTCACTTTCTCAAATTAAAATCGCACAAAAATGTCATGTTTTCGGTCAGTTAGGATTAAAACTATTATCTCTATTTTCCCACATAAGAGTAACACGGAGTCACGCCTGCAGAGGTTTTTAAGACAATAAACCAAGATGTCCAAAAGTTTGGTTCATCGTGAATAAAGCCGCATTCGCCCAAATGTTTTTGTTAAAGTGGGAATAAGAGCGTCATTATGCATAGTGCCAACATTGGCTGAAAGGCCACAACTTCAAAAGCCACATAAAAACCTACAAACCTCATCCCAAATGTGAAATATGTGGCAACATGTTTTGCTGGCAGTGAAATAAAAAAGGTTTCTAATACAGTCTATGTAAATCTTCTGTAAGTAACTTTCTTTTGCAAACCTGGCAGCATATCAAAGCTCAGAAAATGCAATGTGCATGGCGCCACGTTTTAGAGAGTGACACCGTTTCAAGTCCACTTTCGTCTTGACCTCGCCACAACTACGAGATTCCTTTGAAACTTCATTTTAGTGAAGTTATTTAACGCAAGTAAACTTATGATCGATTATAACCTCTTAAGTGAAAGAGCCCCAGTTAAAGCAAATCTGAGATGCTTCTTTAAATTGTTGATTCAGATTTGAATCTTTGTAATCATTCTCATCCAAGTCTTTTTTTAAAATGCTCCTATGCATAATTTTATTTTTATTTACCCTTGCCGAAAAGCATCAAAAGTGTTGCACTAATTTGTGTGCCTTTTGCTTCATGATTCTCTAATGGTGAAGGCATCAAACCATCAGAAAAAAAATAAAAAAACATTTCCAACCCAATTTGCAGGACTTTAAATTTGATTGCGTCTCGTTTTGGATGCTAATCCTCTCAGTGTCAATAAATCCAATGAGATGGTATCCGTTGTAATACATTTTCATACTGATAGGAAGGAAAGTAAATATTTGAAACTCAAAAAAAAAACACAATATTTTGCCCTTCAGGATGTGAAAATTTTAATCACAGAATAAAAAAAAAAAAAACATTCCTGCACCATAGATTTCCATCTAACAGAAACACAGTCAAACGCCTAACTATCTCACTGAAGGACAAAAGAAAAGCAAAGGTTTTTTACGCGGGAACAAAAACTGTACGATCGTACATGAATCGCTCTGAGCTAATGGAGCCACGGCGGCGATGGAGAGACAGAGAGGGAGGAGAGGACGATGAAAGGATACTCTGAATGGACTTCTCATTCCCATCTGATAGCAGGACTTCCTTCACGTCAGCAGAAATGGCAACCTGAGAGCCGAGGAGAGACAGGAAAGAGACGGAGAAATTAAACAACACGGAACAAAAGAACAACCCCCAGCCCCCCAAAAAATAAAAAATAAAAAACCAGCACCCTCAGATGAAGCAAACATCTGAACGCACGCACACAATAATGACATAACCGTATCTACAAACGCCTCACTCCTGGCAGCCCGGCCCGCGCCGCCCTCCGTCTCTCCGTGTCTCCCTGCCATTTTCCCTCTCTCTATCTTCACCCCATTTTTATGTCTGCATTATTTTAATCATTCAATCAAATCAGTCAATACTTTTATCATTGTGGCTAGCGGTGGGGGCCTGCTATCTTGCTATCACTCTGTTCGGTAATTGCATTGTGACAGGGGATGATGGCAAGCGCAAAGCCTTTTCATTTGACGCTGGGTGTTTATCAGGCCGAGCCATCACTCCGTTCGCCGCTGTCACTCTGCACTCAGCTCGCCAGGCCTGCCTGATGCCCTTCATATAACTTTGCGGAGCGCGTACTGCAAAACGACGGCGAGAAAGCGACGGAGGGAGTCGAGAGAATGGAGAGCTGCCGCGTTTCGACGCGTGCGAGGGAGATGTAGATAGGGAGGCTGGGGTGGAGACTTTTTGACAGTCTTTTTCTTTACAACTGCCTTTTTCCTGTATCAGCAAGCGTATGTCAGGCTGTTGGCTTTTGTTAAAGAGGGCGCCTGCGTCTCCAAGCGGGTCAAATTTGTTGCCACCTCCGTTAAGACATGCAAAATGGCTTAAAAGAAATGCCTCTTGTGTTGCGGTGACATTATCTTAGCCTTAAAAATACAGAAATCCTCTCCCTCTTTTTCAAAATCATCAGTGGTGAAATAATCAGTGTCTCTGCTGCCAATATTGTACTGAGCCCCGTTTTTCAATAGGAAACCAATAATTTCTCCAGAGAGCAATGTTTGACTACACAACAACAGAAAATAACATCATCATTTTTGACCTTCTGAATGCAGTAATGCCATGATAACTTTATAATATAACTGCATTCTTGAGCTAGAAACATAACATTTTGCCAATAACCGTGTAACACAAATTCTCTTCCTCAATTTTAGCACATCCTGCTAAAATGACCTAGCTAGCAACAGCACTTTCCAATACATGAAATTATTACATTTCTAACCTAATGAGGAGTACTATTAATAAAGATTTAGTTGACAAAATACTTATAAAAGTGGGTCTAACAACCACAAGTCAGGAGATTGTGCTCAACAGCATCAATGTTATATGCTAGCTAACAAGTAAATGGCTAACTAACTAGCTAGCTCGTTCGCTAGTTTTAATGAGCAGTCTGCTCAGAAAAAAATTACTTAGCTTTTCTGAGCAGACTGTATAAAAACTATATTTAGTTTTAATAAGATTGCAGGAAAATGCAAAAAAAAAGTATTTGCAATAAATCTAGCACTAGCTCCACATATTGTCTTTTCTATGTATATTTTAATGCTACACTGATAATATAATACATTTTTTGTATAAATGAAGTTAACTGGGTTTTTGGGTCAAATATGTCAACTGATTATTGGCAATTTATTGCCTCATTAGCTGAAATGAATGAGTCACTGGCAGGTATTACATAACCGTCTATTATAACATTAGAGTCAGCTGCAGTTCTGATGTCTCCCTGATGCTCACTGCAGCGCCCCCTACAGGCCCTCCACTGGATTAGGTTTGGGAGCTATGATGGTTGTGAGAGAAACAAAAAAAAAGGATTTTTGTTTTTGATAAACCATTTCTGCAACTCACGGATATCCAATTTTAATCCTTTTAGCTAAAGAGAACAGATTTTTATTTTGAGCAACTTGTTATCACCAAAGAGGCCATGAAGCCACACACGACAGTTTTTCAGCCTGTCACCTTTGGCCTGCATGAATGGGAAAGACTGATTTCATTGAAAAGCATATTTGAGTGCCCTAATAAAGCAAAAATGACAGTCTGATATCATTTTTTTCATTCACAGAGTGCAAGCTGTGCCAACATTGGTTTTCTTAAAAACCTTATTTTCCCCCCTTATTGAATGCTGACAAGAAAGGTTGAATTTCTTTTTTAAAAAAACTTCAATTTGAGATTGTGTTACTGCGACACATCCCATCTCCACATCTGGATCGGCGAAATCAGTGTAAATAAAACGGCACGACTTGCTCTGGAACCATCATGCATGCATTTGTCTGCAGAAATGAACATACAGACACACATGTTGAAACCCTAAGGGGTGTTTGAAGGGGTCACTGAGCGAGGTGCTGGGCTTCCCACCATCTGCTACAATAAGGGACGACACCTTCAGGCTCCACCAGAGCAAACAGCTGAAAGGACAGGGGTCCAGCTGGTCAACGCATGAGCATCAGTCTGCTGGTGTCTCAGCTAGTGTCATCATGAGTGGTCACAAATCTGTGAGAATAATGACTTCACTAACCAAACACAAATAACCTGCCAAGCTGATATTGGAAAGGAACAGCAAATATTTCTTTGAACATTAAAGTAATCATTCCTTGAAAGGACGTTTCTCATGTTCGGTTTTAGAGTCAAAGTTACGGGTTTCAGTTTCAGACCAAATGGGAGGGAAAAAAACGTAAGATTAGGTTGATTAATTCAAAGAACAATCCCCCCTTTTTTGGAAGGCATAAAAATGAAACACTACATCCATAAATTAGCACTTATTTCAACTGTTTGAGTTGTTTTATATGAACAAAAAACCATTCTGACTCAGACTGTTGTCCCTTAATCTCTCCACCAGGATGATTTTAACTACAGTCTGCAGAAATTATATTAATTAACCACTGCTAGTCTCTCTAGGGAAACCAACAATTTAAAAAAAATCTTGATTCATTAATTTATTTCAGATATGAGAAGTGTTTTCGTTCTTCCTTTATACTAGGAGGGCATTGGAAATTTAAGAATGCCCGAAAACGCTTTTCGTGGATTACTAGTAAAGATTGACCCTCCGACTTTCAGAAAACGATAGTGTCATCATATGTTCATGATGAGTTTTACTGCTACAACAGCCCAGAGAATTAATGGTCCGACACTCAACAATATTTAGCATCATACTTCCACAAAAAAACAAAAAACAAAAACAAAAACAAAAAAAAAGAACAACAAAATGTGGGGAGAGTGGTGTCAGTGACGGATGAAGGAGGGAAGAAGTGTGAAGGAAGGATTCCATCTCAGTCTACCAATGTCAAAACACGGTGTATTGACCGCTAGGAGATAAAACTCAGCGTTTTACACACACTCGCACACACACACACACACTCATTGGCATCTAACAGATCGATGGGACACTGAAGCCTGCTATGTGAAGGGCCCCTTAAGACTCTGACTAATACGCCCTGTAGCTGACAGACTGCAGGGTGTCTTCAGTGTACTGGGCATCCAAAAGCTCGACAGATTATTTAACTTTCACTACTTTTGTGATAAAGTCGCTTTAAGGAAAGACTCAAGAAAGACTAGTTTTCCCTGGACAAATGAGACTAAAACTAAATTATTTGTCCATCAGAGCAAAGGACAGTGCAGCTTAAAAAAAAAGAAGCACTATCGCACATCAATTATGAAACATGGAGGTGGAAGTGTAATGGCTTATGGAAGCTTTACAGAATCAGAACCAATTCTTCTACTGTGTATTTGTATTTGAAATGTCAAAGCTGTCAAGAAAAAACAAACTTGAAGCTAAAGCTGAACTACTTTTAGGACAGATCCCAGATCTTGATCTTTATACGACTTAATACACGCTGAACAAACAGGAAACACCTCAAATAATTCAGAGGTGCAGAGAGGAGTGGAGCAAAGCTACCTCTGACTGATGACGTGTAACCAAAGTGGCTAACAACAGCTGTACAGAGGTAAGGTGTCCGAACTTTTTCCTGTTAGAAAACACAGTTTAAGTTTACATCTTGTGTTTAACGATTGATGCAAGCTTTATTGAGATATAAAATCTGAACATTTCTCAATATTGAGTAGGCTGTCCTAATATTTCCACAGCACTGCTGGAAAACATCCCACTGTAACAGGGTAGGAAGACATTCTGCAGCTCAACTCTGCTGCATTTATTGCAAACAGGATTTTCTCTCTCTCTCTCTTTTTTTGCACACTTTTGATGTGGCACTTTAGAAAGTCTTTTTTTTTTTTTCTCAACACAAATTCTTTCCAGCACACTTTTCTCTCTTAAGCCATTTAATGTTAGAAACGACTAACTGTTCTCGACGCAGACTGCAGGGGGAATAAAAATAAAAAATCAACCAATCAGGAGAAACACTCAGGCATAATCTGCTCGGTGAATCTGGCGGTAAACCCTGAACACAAATGAGTCGCTTTATTAAACTGCTGTGAGTAAAGTGTTTGCATGCAAATTCCCCCCGAAGGCTCGCAAATCCAAACGCGCATTCCAGCACGCAGGAAGTGAATGATGGAGCCAGAATAGATAAGGATAGCGCGTGCTCATGCTGTGCGTATATTGATTGGCGATGATTAGTTTTATTAGAGAAGCAGAGACACTTTTCCTTGCAAAAGTCTGCTTTTGTGTGTGCGCGCGCGTGTGTGTGTGTGTGTCTCACTTACCATGAGCCCACCAAGGCAAGTCATACCTCCTCCTAACTCACACACTGCACCCCTGGGAGACAGAGAGGAGGAGAAAGAGAGGCGAGTTGGGGTGAGATTTACTTTAGTGAGGCAAAAAAAAGAAAAAAAAAACACACAAAAAAAGAAAACAGCAGTTTAGTACTAACACACACGTGCTGTACAGTAGATCTGAGCAGATATGGAGAGACACTCCGACACGCTACGCTACGAGCCTGGGCAGATACACAAACAGTAAACACAGCGGGGTAAGAAATATCAATTCAACCATCAACTTGAAAGCTGAATGCTGAACACTGAGAAGCACAAGCTCAATCAGCAGGATACCTCAGGAGCAACACACACACACACACACACACACACACACACACACACCCCCACGCACGCACACCCACGTACACGCATGCACACACACAAAGTCCTGCAGCTTGTCTGCTCACTCAACCCCTCTCCTCATCCTCCTCCTTCTTTCATCTCCCCAGCCCCTCCATCTCTGCCCCTGTCCTCTTTCATCCCCCCCCCCACCCCTGCCCCAACCCTCCCTTCCTCCTCCCTTTCCTGCTGACCTTCACTACACCGCTCTGATCAATAACCCCTCTCCTCCTTGCCTCCCGCCTCTTGAATGTTAAAACAGGAAATCAAAGGGTGACGTTCCACCTTGAGTGGAAATCAAAAGTGCCCGGGCGCTTTTCAGCCATGTGCCACAGGGCAGCCCTGATGCACGGCGGACAACAAGACGGGGAAAAGAGCAGAAGGCGCAGAAAAGAAAAAAAAAAAAAAAGCTCCGGTGTCAAAGTGGTAAATGTTTGCGAAAGATAAAAAGCTGCATTTTTTTTGTGTTTGTTTGTTTGTTTTTTCCCCCCTACAATTTATAGAGTAGCTTGGTGAGCAAGCATCTTCTGAGTATTATGATAATGTCATGGTTTTGTAGCATTCGCAGAAAAATGCAAAACATAATTTCATAGTTTTTAATTAAGAAAAAAACAGAAAGGTACAATTGTTTGTCCTGCCAAAGACAATGCAGAGAAACTGTTGGTGTTGCTCCTTTCACACAAAGTGTAATTTGAAGAAAAACAAAGAAACAGAGATAAGATACATTGAAGCAAAAGAAAATTCAAATAAAAAATAAGAGTAAAAAATGTCAATTTAAGCAGATAAAAAGATAAGGTGCAACGTGAATTCAGTAATAAAGTAATATTTTGGGGTAAACTGCAGAAGACAGTAATGTTAATACTCATGATTGAAAGAAGGAGGCAGATAAATACAAAGTTTTTATCATAGAGATCAACTGTAACAAAAGTTGATACAAATATACCTTGAAGTAGAAAAAAAGGCCAATAAACTTTTCCATATTTCTTTATGGTCTGTAGGTTTGGTAATTAGTGACTTCAAATATGTCCAAATGGAAATATTTGTAAATAAGCCTTCAGCCAGCTGACCATCAGTCCACAGGGGGAGAGGCAGCAGAGCCAGAGAAAACTAGTGTAATTGATGGACTTACATTAGTGAGTGTTGAATTTGTTTAAAACAACAAATAAACAAAAAGATTTTGTGACAATAGTCGCCTTTATTCATGGTAAGCAGTCAGGAAGAAGGGAAAACCTGCAGCAAGAGTCCCAAACTCTAAATGGCTGCATTCAGGACTAATCGCCTCCGTATACGGGTTGCCAGGTCTGTTGCGACACCCCGAAAGTGTTACATTTTAAAAGCATTTTATAAATACTCATTAGATAATCCATAATTACAGAAAAATAGAGACTGATGTGGCAGAAATGTATCCAGTGTTTGCAAACACGCATCGTTTCTCACCATGTTCGAGAAAATTGAAGCTGGCAAGTAGGTTGCCAGTCACAGCTAAAGCAGGTAGCTTTTATAGAAAATATGTTTTTTACTTATTTGTTAAAACTGTCCATATGTCATCAGAATATGAGACAGACTGCACAGAAACAACCAATCAGAGCAAGGAGGCCGGTCTTATTGCTGTCTACAGTGCTTGTGTACGTGCCACTCATAGCTTCACCATTGCTTTCGGTTGCACTACCACTTCTTCCCCACATCGGAGCGTGCGCAGGCTAGTTAGCACGACCACCATTGACAGTGGATGAACAGTTTTTCTGTAACAGTAATCTCTTGTTGTGTTTTACATTATCATGGCTAAAGCAAACTAGCAATCATGAGCAGTGTGTGCACGAGCATGATTGACAGCACTGAGCATGATTGACAGCACTGAGCCCCTCCTCTTGGGTCTGACTGGCGGCTTCTGACTGAACTTTGGATTTTTGGAGATGGCAGTAGGACCACAGGAAGGATGCAGAGGAGCTTCATTTTTAAAATTTTTGTTAAAACTGTTGCAATTTTAACAAAAATGTAAAAAGAAAAAAAATATTCTAAAAGTTATCAAATGCACCTTTGATTGGCTTACTTTTCATAGTCTGCAGGTTCATAGATTTCTTTCTTTTTTTTTTTTTTTTTTTTTGTTGCATGTGAAAATGTTTCTAAACAGTAAAATGTGTCTCTTTTAACCAAGGGCAAAGTGCGTAGCAGCCGTCCCCACTGGCAACAGGTGGGGGTGGGGTAAGACTTTGTTACTCCTAAAGCTTTTAAAACAGCCAGCGAGAAATGTGGCCACTTTCTCCCACATCTCAGAAAATGACTTTGAACTGCTTTTTTTTTTCAGCAGGAAAAAAAAAACGAAAGAAAAGCGTGAAAACTCACTTGAACGTGTGCCGCTTCTGCAGACAGTAATGTGCCATCACCTCCTCTGAAGGCCACACACCTGAATCAAAAGACAGCGGGAAAAGGAAACCAGTCAATTAAAATGCCCGACAGATGTCATATCCCCGCGACACAAGCGAAGCATCTCTGGTGTGAAAACACACACTCGGATCCCTGTGTGTCGCGACATCACAGCACATCGGCATTGATATAACACCCAAGCAAACACAATGGCCGCTCCGTCCCACATAAAGGGAGGCATTGTGATTTTCCAGTCTGTGTTCATTTGCTTCTGTTGTGGCTTCCACCTTGCCCGTGATCCAAGGCTTCTTTCTCTGTCTGCTCGTCTGTCTCCGTCCGTCCCTCCCAAATCCCTGCAACACACTCCCTCATTGGCCATTGTGTATGCAAGTGTGTAGGAGCGAGCGTGTGTGTGAGACAGGGCGTCCGGTGTGTGATAATCACAGTGTGCAGGCCTGCCTGGCTTATCACCTACAGTCAGCCCTTCTCCTTCTGTCGTGCGTGTAACACACACTAAAAACACGCGTGCACGCAACGCAGGCAGCACGCACTCAATCCAAACTATTTCCCCCTCGCTTTTTATTGCACACACATGCACAACCGGAGACAAATACGCACATCTTGGCAGCGAAAGAAGTAAACATTCATTTGAATAAAACTTCAGCTTCTGGCTTTGAACAAGAAGGTTCGCCTTGGCCCTGCCTGCTGCGTAAAGTGTGTGCGCCCCCGATTCTCTCTCTCTCTCTCTCTCTCTCTGTGTGTGTGTGTATTTGCACAGTCAAGTTTTCTGAAAAAGGAGAAAAACTGAGAGGATATAGAATAAGTTGGAGAAAGCAAAAAGGCGAGTGAGGGAGACAGAGGAAAATGAGCGACGCAAAGGGGAGAGAACGAGGGAGAGGCTGCTGGAGGAGAAAGAAAAGGTGGTAGTCGATATAATAAGCGGCTTACAGACGGTCTCCCATCACCTCATGGGGCAGACATCCCTGCTCTCTCCTTCTCCCCTATTCACTCTTTCACTAACTCTCCCGGTGCCCTCGCTCCGGTCCGCCAAGATTAGCTCAAGCAAGCAGGATTTAATAATGCCTATTGATAAAATGTCCAAATATTCTTCTTCCCCATTAAAAAAAAAACTCTTTAAAGTGTGGTATGACAGCGTACACACACACACATGCACACACGCGCACACAGTACTGAAGTGGTAAATGGTGTCAAGAAATGAACCAAAGTGACATTTTAAATTTCATCTCCTCAATTGTCCTCAGAAAGGAGTTTTGTCACAAGACATGGGAAACTTCACAATGTGGGGTCAGTCTAGCAGTTTTAAAGCTCATCTACATTTTCGGTTGTTTGCTGTAAATACACAGCAAATGTTTGCTTTTATGCAGCATTTTTTTCCCCCCAGTGTAATGGCGTCTATTTACAATTCCGGGATTCCCTTCACTGTCGGTGTCTCCAAACCCACAAACAGGTTCTGAGTATCATTTCTTAAGTTCTGCGGTGCTGTTAAAGATTACTGTACTTAATTCTGGTCACCTGAGTTTTTCAGATCATCAGAACAATAAATAATAAACTCAGTTTTCAACATGGCCCAATAATGAGTCAACTTTGAATAAAGGAACATTTTTGGGATGGTTGTTACCGTCAAACCAAATCCTGTAGATTTGGAAAACAAACTCAAGTGGAACCCGTCTGACAACATGAAGTAGGCTAAGGATGTTTTCATACCTGATAGGATAGGTTTGTTTTGTTTTTTATTGGAGACCAAAACTGCAACATTTCTTTTGTTTTATTTTCAGCTGCTGTGGTCTGCTTTCGCACGGCGTACCGAACCCTGTGAGCGACCAGTTAGCCCGCTCACCTGTGGCGGCGCTGCATCATGAACTGCTGAATGAAACAACATGAAAACCTCTGAAGAAGTCTCTGAGCACAACTTCCTTCTTCACCAAATGTGATTAAATTTGGAGTGGCTTTCAACATTAGATATTGCAGGGTTTCTCTTTGTCTTTGGCAAAAGACCAGAAGCTATTTCTGATGATCCTGGAACTGGAACTTTTTTTTTTAATGTTTCCATTTTATTACATCTATCGTTTTAGCGACAGGACATCATACCTACAGTCAAACATGGTGGTGGTAGGGTGATGGTCTGGGTCTGCTCTGCTTCTTCAAGACCTGGATGACTTACCTCAATGAATGGGAGCATAAAATTTACTTTTTACCTGAAAATCCTAAAGAAGAATGTCTGGCCATCAGTGTCTAACCTTAAGATCAAACACACTTGGTTTATGCAGCAGAGGAATGCTCCAAAACAGCATCGTTCTGTATATAAAGGATTATGTGAAGAATGAACACACAGCATGCAGTGGCGAGCCGGAAGACGAAGAGGGGAAACCCGCAGCTGGAATCTGCGGCGCACTGAGGATTCCCATGACGACGATGGCGGATCAATCATTCATATTAGTAACAGACAAAGAGTATCAGAGACTGAGAGGACGATGAGATCCTGGCAGTCTGAGAGGCAGCTACTCAGAGATCCAAGCAGGGGAATGGCGGCGCTGCGCGGCTGCAAGGAGTCGATCACTACGGGGTGAGGCGGAGCCGCTCCCCCTGCAGCTAGTAGTAAACAGTTTACAGCCATGGCTAACTCTGGGAGCCAAGGTAGAAAAGCATTTTTTCTATAGTCCAACAGACCTTTTTTACAATTGCACATTTTTTGTCATCTTGTTTTGACCTATGATGTTCTTTCAAAAACTGCATACCAACTAATGAGGAATTACCTTCATTTTCATGCTAATAATGTCGTAAAATTGTGTTGTTTGCAATATTTTTTAGATCAGTCTAAGAAATTTACAGTATACATTGTCATTCTAAATTATAAAAACAATTTCTAGTGAATATTTGACATTTTCACTGTGAAAAAACTTAAAATTTTTCCAAATCGGATTTTGTTTCTCTGTGACTCAAGGTCCAAAATGCAGCCACAGTATGTAAAAACTAAGTGTAAATTCATAAAGTTCAGGTTGTCCTGAAAACAATGATACCACATAAGGCAATATTATTTACAATATAACGGTTTCTATTAAGGTAAAATCAAAATTAGTCATAAACCACCATTTATACCCTGGACCAGAATGCAGTAAACCCCTGGCATCCCTCTTGACCTCCGTAATAATAGATTGTTAAAGAAAGCTGAGATTATTACAACCGATCCCTGCCATCCCCCATGGGCTGAGTTTCAACTTTTGCCATCAAGACAGAGATACAGGATTAAACTCTGTAAAACCGACAGACTGAGGAAATCTTCCATTGCCTCTGCTGTCAGACTGATAAAGTGCAGCACGGTGAGGACTCCACTCAGCCTCCTTTTCTGAGCTGAAAGATTGTTGTTGACGAGGTTGTTGTTGCGTTTTGTATATGTGTAGCTGCTGAGTGGCCAGCAAACTGCCTTTCAGGGACAATACAGTTTAACAGAACTGAACTGAGTTACTGGTAGCTTACAAAGGTGTTTTTAGGATCTGGAAATACTGGCGCTTATGACATCAGCAATGCCAGCATATTACAGCATCAGTATTTCTACTTATTTTTGTTATCTTTTTAGCAGCTGCAGTAAAACATTAGGTAGTAATAAACAAAATGTAAACACTGAAACCAAAAATGTGCTAGTTTTTTTTTTATTATTATTTATTTCTTAGTTGTTTTTTTACTCATCTACTCTAACAGATGATAGCTAGATAACATCTGAACAATCAGAAAGCTTTTTTTTCCCCTTAAAAGATGTAGTTACCTTTAATGTGACTTTTATAAAAAGTATGTTTTTTACATATTTGTGAAAACTGTCACTGTCTTGAGAGTGACAGTATAATATAAGACAATAAGACTGAAAACAAACAAAACAATCTATTTATTTCCTCACAACTGAGTCTGCCATCAATGCTAAGGCTAGTTAGCATGGTCACTGATGACACAGATAACCAGTTGTTACTGTTACAGTAAGTTATTCCTCTGCCGTTAAGCACATTGAGCAGTTCGTACATGTAGTGATTGACAGCACTAAGACCCTCCTCCTAGCTCACGTTGGTTGTTTCTGACCGAGAGCGGTGCATTTCTGCAGATGGCAGTCGGAGCACAGCTTGATTTTTTTCTCAGATTATCTGTCACAACATAATGACAGTTTAAAGAAATGTGTTAAAAAAAAATTCATAAAAGTTACATACAGAAGCTTTACAGATTATTTAAAAAGCATTAATAGGTTGTTTCACTTTTCACTAAAATCAACCAATAAACTCATATATACATATATTTACTGACTCATTTAGTCATTTTGCATGAGAGATTAAAATGAATAAAAATGGTATGATAAATGTATTTTATCAGTGCTTCTATTACATGTAATAATAGTTTAAAAAAAACAACAACAAAAAAACTGTGGCGCTGTAAGATATCTGGTTCTCACAAATATCATCCATATTGTTCCGTGCCTAAAACAATCCATGTTGCCATGAGTGTTGAAACTCCTGTGTCATGCGATGTGAACTTTGACCCATTCTCTCCTGATTATGTGCTCGCATGTAGCATAATTGCATCTGAACAGACATCTTTAGCCTGGGAAATGACAGTTCAGCTCCTCCCCTTACAAGTCAGCACACGACACTTGACATGAAGGGTCTCCCCCCAAACATCTAGGCCAGATGAACAGTAGAGGGTGGTAATGTAATGTAAAACTGGGGCTAATCCACCGCTCAGTGGCAGAGCAGAAGACAATATGAAGGCTTTTCTTAAGACTTTATTCCTGCTTCTGAAGAAAACGAGAAGCAAATGTTACCGTTCTGTTGTCTCTGCTCATGCTGATGAGAAACAGTGAGACCATCTTTGGTTCTCGTGTGGCGTAAGAAGACAGTAAGTCACACTGGATAATCTGTTGAAGGCTTGTTTCTGCTCTCTGAAACTTGACCGTACTTCCAGGTTGCCTTCTCTTTACACAAGGATGTGTGTGTGAAACAGAGAGAAAGTGCGTAAACAAATGAATGCGTGTGAGAGCAAGACAGCTCAAGGTAACACGGCTTTGTAAAGCATATGTGTACCTGATGGTTAATTCACATCTCCAATAACGTTAATAGCCCCGGGTGATAAAAAAAAAAAAGGTGTGTGCCATGAGTATCAGAGTGTGGCTGCATGTGGGGTAAGTATGTGGTTCATGAGTGTGTGTGTGTGTGTGTGTGTGGGTGTGCGTGTCAGACAGCGAGAGCCTCCGAGGTCGAGAAGCACTGTAGGAAATGAAAGGATCAAGAACAGAGAGCAGATTACTCTTCCTGAGGATAATGAAATTATTTCTCACCTTCAATTATCTAATGAAGGAGAGGGAATAGTTTTGTGTTTCTCCCGGTGTGTGTGAGTCTCTGGTCAATATAGTTATTGGCCTCAGGAACCACCTCATGTCAACCATGCGATCTGTTGTTATAGAAATTCATGCGTTTTGCTGCATAACATGCATCCCAACCTCTGCAACAAAAGCAAAAACCCTTATAAAGATGGTAACAGTTTGTTAGTGTCATGATACACAGTGAAACTGTAGACATGGTTAAAAGGCCATTCAGTAAAGAAGGTGCTCAGGGACAACAGACATATTTGAAGATAGTGTTTGGTCGTCGCGATCGCTGCTCACGACGTTATGACCAATTGTCACCCTGTTCAGTTCAGAGGTTAGATTGTTACGATGTTTTGCTGCTTGAGGGACTGGTGCACTTCAGAAAATACATTGCATCATGAGAAAAAAATCTAAATCTTAAGACATCGGAGGGGAAGTTATAGCTTTGATTGGATCTCAACCAGCCTCATCGTGCTGTCAAGTTAATTACGAGGTGTTCCCAGGGCAATAAAGTCAATGAGTTGGAGTGCTGAGCACAAAACCCTGATCTCAGTCTCCTTGAACATTTGTGAGCATTGCTGGAAAGCTGTGAGCAAGGAGGTCCACAAACTTGACCCAGCAACATGAGTTTTATGAGTTCTAGCTGTGGTTTGTAAGGCTAAGATCCTCATTGTTTCACCTGTCAAACAAATTCACATGACAAATCTCTATTTATTTACATGCTAAATTCCCAACGTCGCCTTTGGGTTTTATAAGAAAGAGACCTGTGGAACCGGATTTGTTGGCTCCAACAACGTAACCCTTCCTACTAAATCTACTGTGGAGTTGTACTGTTCTTAATGTTATCCCTGCAGATCCCAGTGACCTGGGGCTGGCCTCTGTACCATCTTGACTTAACACAACACTAATCTGGCTTCACTAACTTGTCAGTAATCAGATCCACTGGATAGATTATCCATCACCCTTCAGTGTTTTTTTTTTCCTTCTCAATAACCACATTTGGCTTATTCGATTAAAAAAAAAAGTAGCATAGAAACCCAACTGTGCTTCAATTGAATCACCTTTTCTTGGTCTTTCTTGGGAATCCCAAAGCCTTTAAAAACAACCAAACAAGTAGCTAAAACCAGGGAAGGATTTAGATAAAGGGTTATTTTGGGTGCTTGAACAGGGAATCCAGACAGACACTATTACACTATCTCACTAGCTAAGCCAAGCTAAGCTAAAAGTGCTTGACGTGAGGCTGTTACTCCGGTCTCTGTACCGCAACTTAATTAAAAAGAGCCTGACACCTATATTTAAAACAAAGCAAGACTGACTGCATAGATTTTAGGTTGTTTCAGTTTTTACCAAGTGCCTCTGAAACCTAATGAGGCTCAGATATTAGCTTTTGCAAGCCAGTTCTTCTTTTATAATAAAAAATAAACTAACTGACAACCATTGCATCTGTTTCCGAAATTAATGGCCGTAATTGATTTCAGTCCTTCTTTTTTTTTCATTGAGGTGTGTCCCACTCAAATAGTTGATTCAACACCAGAAACTCGGTTCGGGTCTCATTCGTTTTGAATAACTGGTTTGGATTTCTTGATTCTATCAACTATGCTTTATGGAGGAGAAACATGTTGAAGTCAAAATAAACAAAGTTATAAAAGAAGAAGGCATTGTAGTTTATTGTCTGTGTATAAAGAAAGTTTTAAAAACTTTAAGTTTCTTATGTACGAACTTAAAAAAAAGTTCATAGGGATCTATGTTTACATACCCATCTGATGTTTTCCCTCCCATCAGTGAACACACTGTATCTAAGGGATACCAGGTCTCACTGATAGCATCACTCTGGCCTGGAAGTTTACAAAGTGGGAAAAAAAAAAAAAAAAATGGTGTAAAAATAGTTTTAAAAGTTAACCATTTTTAAGACAGTTCTGCTATTCATTTAGGCTGTGAAACAGTGAGAGAGAGCAAAACATAAAACAGATAACAAGAAGGCTGAAGTACAGGTAAGGTTTCCCCTTTTGCCCCTTTGAAACTGATTTCTGTTGGTTAGAAAACATATTGGACTTGACTGGAGACGTCAGAGGCTATTTAACATTAATTTTGTAATAACTTATTTTAGGTGATTAGTAAAACTCTGTTTTACACCGACTTCTCCAACCGCTCCTAATTAATGACCCCTGAGCAGGATGAGTAGAAAAAAAACCCAATTTTACATTTTCCTGTCCTATAGTTTTGGTCAAAGGAGAAATCAGCGACAAACTTCAAATTGTTGCAAAGGAAACAAAGGAAAAACATTTAAAAAAGCAAAGGAGTAGCTGGAATGAGGGGAGTGTCAGAAAGCAAAAAAATATATATAAGACAAATATGAAAGAGAGGAAATGGGCAAGATATGTCAACATGGGGTTAAGTGTTGGCCGTGTTACACCTTTGTGACACGGCCAACACACATCTCGGCGTCACACACAGCCTCCTGCTCTCCCTCCCCTCGGGCCCAGCGTGTTTTCAGGCTCTGTGGCTCTCTTGTGGTGATCCGTCTCCACATTAAGTGAGGCCTCAGATAATTCCTAAGCCTCCTCCATGGCCGATCCAATAAGGGATAAGGCTCTCTGCTGGCCATGATCAACTGACAATCTGTTCGCTCACACGGCTATTTTAGTGGAGGCCAGGATTACCCCGGCCAGCCAAGTCACAGTCCACGCACAGTTCAGACGACCACCTCGGCGCCCGCCAGTGGAATGAATAAAAGTTAACCGTGTAGGGTTTGTGAAAATCAATTTAAAAAAATTATAATCTACAGAATAAATCCTAAACAATGCTTGGTAAAGTAAGAGATTGTAAGTTCCCAGGCTATATTTCTTTCTTAAATAAGGGAGCAGAACTAAAATTGTTGCAATAGTTACATCACAAAACAAGTGAAAAATAAACATATGTTTTGGTCATAACTTCTTAAACAGAAATAACTGCAGCTCACAAAGTTGTGACTGCATTGATTTTCTGATTGCATTAGTTTAGTCAAAATAAAAGTTCCTTCAAAGGATTGGTGAAATGTGAGAATACAGAAAATGACTGCATTAAGCTCATCCACTTCAGTCACAACAGACAGAAAACAAAAGTTCTGATTTCAACAGCTTATTTATTTCTTGTGACTTTGCATTGAGTGGCGATGCAAGTGATGAAATTTATACAACTGAAATCCAATTGGCATTATATTCTGCTAAGAATATAATGAAAGAACACAGAACATTGGGTGTATAAATACGATTCAGAGGCTTTATAGATCCTTCACACAAAGTCTGAGGCACTTTAAGCTTTTACTGCTGGTAATAGAAGCAGAAAGCAACAATTGAAACAATCTGGGCTTCCATAAAGCTGCAGTACGGAGTTCTTTAAAAAAAATGAAAAAGAAAAAAAAACTAAGGATTTAGCTTCAAAATTTGAACAAACACACCTTACAGGTGTCTTAATTTAACTCAAATTTTGTGATATTAACCCATCAAAAGCATAAAAAAGTCATTACATACTCATCTCACCTTCCTCCGTTCATTTTAATCTTGGTTTATTCAACTTCCTAACAGAAAGAAATAAAAATGTTCCCTCTCATTATTCTGGCAATTAACAAATAGAAATAATTGTGGTAACGACAATTAAATGTTACCTGACTTTTTATGCAGTTCATGTACACAGCGAGTACATGATTTTGACTCTTTAAGTTGATTTAAATAAAGAAAAAAAACAATATTATTATTTATTAAGATGTACTTGTACTTTGGACAGGCAAGCAGTACCTGTGGCCAGGTGTTTATCTGTTGTTGAGGATCTTTTTCTGTTTTTAAGGAGAAAACTGAAGTATTTAGATTTAGATATGCATCAGACAATTAATGCAAAAACCCCAAACCTCCAAAATAAGTTTCTTTAGGTTTTGTTTTGCTTTTTTTTTTTTTTTTGAGAAGACCATGTTGTCTATAAAGTGGGCTCAAACTGCAGTCAAATGTTTTGATGCAAAAAAAAAAAAAAAAAAAAAAGTCAACAAGGTGAAGAGTAAAAACAATAACCAGTTTTTTTGTTTTTTTTTAGCATTTCAAAATCAGAAAGTCTAAATTATTTTTAGGTTTAAAGGACCTTTAGCTCCCGGCAAATCAGATTAGGCGAAGGCTCACAAAGGCCTGAATTGCTAACAGCAACATGTTAATATTAATAGCAATTACAGAATGATGACTCTGCCTTGCCGAAATGGTAAATACACAGGCTGTGAATAAGCAGTTTAGATAGCCTTTCACCAGAAGAGCCCGGCAGCGTGCGATAAGCATCGACATTCTAGCCAACAGCGCCCGCCTTGGAGACATTCCTGATCCTTTTTTCCATTGGAATAGGCTCATTTTAACGCACACTCACCTCCGCACACCCACACACGCCCACAGCCAGGCCCCCGCGCACACGCTCCCAGGACTGTGCGGGGCTTTGATAAGCGTGGCCCCTTCTCTCTCCCTCTCTCTCTCTCTCTGAGTAAACATCGTTTTGGATTAGGCAGAGTATAATGAGAGCAGGGGGCTATCTGCCCACCACGCCTGCTTCGTGGCCCCCCACACCTCTCTGAGGGGGGCTCGGACCAATCTTTACTCTGCTATTTATCCCCCTCCTCTGATAGCTTACTTATCTGCTACAAATGCCAGGGCTGACTGCCTGTCTAACTGCCCCTGTAACTGTCTGCTTGTTCCTCCGTGGGCCTGTCTCTCCGTCTGACCGGCTCTGTCATAAAGCTCAAAAAGCAACGAGATAAAATACATGTCTGCTTCACATTTTATCTGTTCTCTACCTGCCTGTCGGCATGTCTCTCTCTCTCTCTCCCCGAATCTAATCTTGCTGTTGTTACTTTCGATGTGAGCTTAAAGAGCAGAACCCAGGGTATTTTAAACAAGAGCAACCAATTGACACGGCAACAAGAAGGCTGAGCGTGTCTGCAATCCTTTAAACACGGAAATTTGTTCATATTGAGGCTGCGCATTATGCGGCGCAAAACACGTTTTCCTGCATTTTCTCCATCTTCCTCCAACGCCGCTGGATCGCTGTGATAAAAGGCAGCCCTGTGCAGGATAGTGATGGGAACTGAGGTCATTGGAGCGTCCCTACGCCCTGACACGTTTCAGAGTCTCTGCTATGAACATTAGCAAAGATTCAGCCCGGCTTGTTGAAGTGCTGCCATCAGGTAACGGCTTAGCAGCAGCCAAATCAGGGCCACTAGACTGCTACTCAGCTTCCTGCTTCCAATCATAATATGCTGCTTTGAGGATTATGCTTTTGTGTCATTACAGTTCCTTTGTGTTTTTCTTTTTGTTTTATCTGCTTAATAAAACCAAGAGAAACTACTTTCTGTTTTATTGTAAATGAAGTGTTTGCTTTACAAGAAGCAAAAACTAAAGCGATTTCATTTGAAAGGAGTTTGTGTCTTTGTAGTTCTTTTATCCAACCATCTTCATTGTTGTAGTCACAGTTATTTGAATGTAAAAGGTTAAAGAGATTGCTGGTCTTCTAGTTTTATTTCCAGTTTCACATTTCAGACTTTATCAACATATGTCTTTTACAAGTACGCCCTCAAAATCAGACTTGATCAAACTTTTATTATTTTTTACCTTTATTTCTCTCTTACTTTCTTTCTTCTTAATTTACAGAAATCAAGCTATACCAAAGGTTTTAAATAAAATGAGTTTCAACATCACTGCAGATTTCCTTTGCACCATTATGTCCTTTATGACCACATTTCTTCCTGACTGTATGCAGTAATTCTTTAACTTTTTTTAATAACAACTTCTATCTTATAAATTGGCTTTACTTGATCGGTCGAAGAATAAAGAAGAGTTCAAATTTCACTCAAAAGTTGAATGTTTTTAAAGTCTGAAGTTCAAAATTGCAACATTTTGGTCCCTAGAAACTGACGTCATGTAATCAAAACTACAAAATGGATGCCTGGCTTTTGAACAGCAGTCTTAGCTGCAGTAAAGAACAAGAGTTCACACTTCTGACATTTTGTATCTCAGAGCATTTTTCACAAACAGAGCCATGCAACCCATTTAGTGAATTTGTTTCTACAGTATTAGTACAAGTTCGGACAACAACGTTGTTGCTAGCTTGCGGGTGCAACCAGAGGGCAACGAATCCAAGTGGTTTTCAAACTTGAAAGTGGAACAGGGCTGAGTTTGGTTCATAGCAACTACCAGCAACTTCTTTTTGTTTCTTTAAAGAGCCACTAAAAACAGCAGCGACAGTGATGCCAGTACCACGGTTTCAGAGTCGTGTTTATCGCTCATCGAGTCAAACGGTGCTGCCCCTCCACCACCTGTTGCTGACGAGAAAACTAGCTAATATCAGTTTGTGAGTCTACTGTTGTAAAGCAGAGCAAGGAAAGTTAAACAATGTGAAATAAACATGATTCTTTCATGTTCTGCTTAATCTACATGATAAAATCAAAGAAACAATAAATTAAGGCGTTATTATAAAAGCAATAATCAAAATGTTAAATAATCTTCATTATCTCTAAGAATAATTGAACGTCATGGCACGAGTATCTCGTAGCATAAATACTATTTTATGTTAAAAACAAAAGTAAAATCTGCAAATCTTGTTCTACGATGTTGGTTCTGTTTTCCAAAGAGGCACAAAAAATATTTTGTAGCAGGGATGAAGTGAGGATAAAGCTTTGGAGGTAGAGTGCTTTCTGTTCTGATTCAATTGTGTGAGTGAAGCTCGGCCTGCACTCCAGCTGCAGCCGAAGCAGACGGGCCGAGCTCGGCTTCCTTCAACACCCGTCCCCATCACACTCTGTGCTTCTTGGGGACAACAAATAAAAGCAGAAGAGTGCACACTTGATGAAATTACATCTGGTGCGCAACCATTCTCGGCGCAGAGCGAGACGTCTGGGCAGAGGAAAATAGAAGGTGGAAGTTGGGGGTTCCTGAAACGCGGACACCGAGAAGTGGCAGAAAAACGCAATTACAGAGAGGAAGGAGACTCAAACGAGAGAAAGAAGGACATGGTGTGAGAAGAGATGGGAAGAGACAAAAGCGAAGAGCAAAGATTGTACACTTAAACACGTGAGAAAACGGCCGCCAGCGAGCTTTAAAGAGTCCCTAACACTGATTGGCCCACTGGGTTGGACGCTTGTCAGATTACAGGGTGTCGCCTTAAAGAAACGGCGCACTTTACTTTAACTATGCAAATAATTATGAAAGGAGAAAGAAAGTAAAAAGAAAGTCTGAAATCAAAGAAAAAATTAGCTTATATTAACTGTAAATTTCAGGCTGTCAAATAAATGGAGATGAGCAGCTCCGTGCTACAGGACATTGATGATGCAAACGTCCTGCATGGTGCACTCACTGATCAGAAACGGATATTATGCACATTTCTAACTTGCTGGTCAAGCTAGAAGATTGACCAGTTTATCTGTGCATCTCTATTTGAGCAGGAATACCTGAGACTACTCACTTCATAATATTTTTTTTGCAATGTTTTCATTAAGCTCCAGATCTCAGAAAGCAGAGATCTGGAGCATCAATTTGTTTAACCAGAGCAGGATTTAGAAATTATTTCTCAAACCTGTACAATAAAACCACAATGTGGGTCATTTTCAGCAAAAAACCCCCCAAAAAACCCCAGATGAATATACTTTAATTTGCGCTTTCATAAGATCACACAGTTGGACTAAGCATACGCAGCAAAGATATGATATTGAACGAGGGAGCCATGCGAGAAAAGGAGAATTTTGTTGATTCAGAAATCTGCCCAGAGACTGCACTGATGCTTTAAACATGAGAATCAGATTTTTCTATCTCAGTGAGGAGGAGCAGAAAGAAAAAAAAAAGAGGACAGACAGAAGTAAGGAGAGATTAGAGGGAGCAAAGAGAAGAGTGAAGAGGAAAATTTGAGAGAGGCAGATTTGTTTTGGCTGGAAAAGATGGTGAGGGTCAGACTGTCAGGTGTGGATTTATTGTGACCGTTTACAATTTGCAGAGATTTCATTGAAGTCTGGCCTGGAAGAAATACCTAAAATGTATTTTGCACAAATAATTATACCATTTCAAATCGCTTTTAACAATTAATAATATAATTTATAATCATAATCTGGTATAATTCAGCAGGTACCAGATGTTTTTAACCTGTGTACGTGTGTGGGTTGTTACACTTTATTGAGAGCTTACGTATAATTGGCTCTGGCAGAATGTCTCGCAGTTCACTCACGATAACTGGAGTTAGCTTTGATCCGCAAAGAGCAAACAGCAGCCTTTCCACACAGGGTCTCTTGGTAGGACATGATCCAGAGACGTTTTTGTTCTGCATCCCATTGGTTTGGGAAAACGAAGAGCAAGGATCCACGCTGCTTTGCATTCGCTCATTTGTCTGTGCATTTGCAATGCACAGACATAACACAGGTTGCAAAAAAAAAAAGAAAACACAAGGCACCTGGGAGTTTTATTTGTTCTGTTCCCTTACTGAACAAGTGATCGCTGCAGTTTGCCGTTTCGTTGGACTCTTTGTCTCGCAGTTAACTTTCAGTAAATATTAGGTGAACCATTACCTGCAGAAATGCTACGCCGGTCAGGCGATTACCTTCACTGATGATGAACACCGTATTCATTCTGGGATTTTCGTGATGTATTCAGGCTGTTAGTGGCAATAGCTTCATCATGGGAAACTTGTGTTCTTATTTTTAAGTCACTAAAGTTGTTCAGTGGAACAATTGAAGAAAATCATTAAGAATTAAAGATAAATTCAGCATTCAATCAATCTCTTGCTCCTCTGCATTTGGATTGAACAAGTTTCTCCTTGTACAATCCCTTATCCTTGTCATAGGCTCTAAACTCTTTTATTTACATTTATCTGACTTTCCCATTGATTCTCTCCTAAATCTGAAAGTTGTTCCTATTTGGCAAGAAAGAGAAGCAAAGTCAAACCACAATAATTCCGACTGTGAAATATTCTCAGTCATATTTGAGACGACAAGGGTGAACGTTTGAGTCTTGACTTTGGGGATGTTATGAAGATATCAGAGCAAGAAAGTTTAGGCAAGAAGATTTAAAAAAAAAAAAGAAAAGAAAAGAAAATGATTTAGTGAGTTTTGAGCAAATTCTATGAATGATTTTAAAGCGTGTGAGCAGTAACGGTACGAAGGTGGAGTCGTGGTGGCAGAGTGCTAATTCTAAAGGTTCAGAAGTGGAAGAATTACCCTTAGGCTTTGCTTCTTCTGCTTAAGCCAAAACAAACTGCGCAGCAACAAATTGACTCTGAGAGGCCAGTGGATGTCTGCACATGTGGCAAAGCAGTGCCTGTGTTGCATTCAAGTTAAGAGTCTGTTTATTTGCATCTGTTTCTTTATGAGCCTTAGCGTGTTTATGCGCGAACTGCGGGCCCCCCTGAGGCTGGCCGTGTGCAGCCGTTTCACTGGAGAGGCAGATGAGCAGAGCAGATATCCCGAGGCCGCCCGGCCACTGCCAGAGCTTTATCTGAGCTGAAATGATTTTAGCACTCCATTTTGGAGCACTAACCCAGGAGCAATGTCAACTCCTTCTCCTGCCCTTCCTCCTCCTCTCCTTCCTCTTTTCTTAGTAGTGTTATATTTTCCCCTGTCCTCTGCCAACTAAAGTGGCGTGCATCGTGAACTTTTCCATGTTTTGTCACGTCGCAATACAAACACCGGGTTCTAGTCAAGGAAACAGCAACAAAGTTGGGCTACAAAACAATATACTAAGCTTTGAACACCTCACAAATTAATATACTGAACTAATGCAAGCGTAACAAGACATGGTCATCCACCTGAACTCAAAGAAGCAGCCAAGTCACCCGAGGTAACTCTGGAGGATCTGCAGAGCTCTACAGCTCAGAATCAGTTGACAATGTATTTCACAAATCTTGTCATTATGGAAGAGTTGGCGCGAAGAAAGCCTGTAAGAAATCCTGTTTACACTTTACCACAAGTCACGTGTGACAAACACATGCAAAATGTGTGTAAAAGAAATAATAACACCGTGTGTCATTCTGATCACATCATCATGCTGTAGGCTTTTCCTCAACAGTGACAGGGGAGCTGTTAAGAGTTGAAGAGGATACAGATGGAGCTAAACATGAGGCAGTTTTGGGAGGAAAACCTATTGAGAGCCTGCAAAAGACTCAAGATTGGGGTGGACAAACCCTGGACATGTAGCCAGAGCTGTAAGAGTGGCTCACAAGGCAGAGTGGTGTGTTTTGAAGACAACCTCCAGATTACTTACCTTTATCTCAAACCAAGAGCGAGACGGTGGAAACTTGAACAATATTTGCAGTTCAAGCCAAACTCTATTAAATTACTTAATTTGTATAAATCACTCAATCAAAGTCAGATTGTGACCAACACAGTGAAACACAAGAGTGTCTGTCGTCCTCACTCTTGCTCGCTCACCTCCCCCGTCCTCTCCTTGTTCAGCTTCCGTCTCCCCCGCCTCCATCTGTGGTCACCACCCTGGGCCGGCCCTCGTGCATTTACCTCACCTGCCACATGGGCAATTAAGTGGTATTGCGAGGAAAGGCTTCTAGCTGAGCTTAACTGCATTACACGAGCAGGTAATACACCCTGAAAGAGTGTGTGAGAGAGTAAGGGGATAGTGGGTGGAAAGAGGAGAGCATCTTGTGAGAGAAAAACAGAGCAGGAAGGAGAAAGAAAGGAGGTCTTAAGTGAATTGTCGACTCAAATGGTCTAATCACAGTGAAAGCTCTGGACAAAGAGCACCCATGGACGCCACCCCTGGGGACAATGAAAGACTACTTAGCCTTCCCAAGGTCTCCCCTGGCAAGGTATGCCTATCTTCTTCCTGCTGCAGATTAAAGCAGGGCTAAACTTAGAGGAAAACACCTAAATATGATAATACATAAATGCATAGAAATTACAGATGTAGAGACAAAGGAGATGAGCAGATATGAAAAACAGGAGATGTTTGTAGAGAACGTCAAAGGACTCTCTACAAGTGCCCATTCCTGGTCTCCACTCCGGCTCTTGCCAGCTCCACAGGACCTCCACTTTCCATAAAGCCCATAGGCAGATCACTGGCTCCCCAGTGTTAGGCAGCCATGATGGCTCTATTCAGCGGCTCTCCTAATGCTATGTTGATTGTTTGAGCGCAGCTAGCATGTAGTGTGGATAAGCATAGGTCATTTCCTCGTTTCCGCAATGCCTCCTTTCACGTACAAGTGGGGTGGGCCTTTACTGCGGCGATGGGGAGCCACTAACTTTGACCTAAAACTGAGGATTCTGCAAGCAAGAAGTCAAATGGAAAGTGAAAAAAATCACAATGATGAACACTCAGACAATCAGTGGAATGAAGTCCGTATTCAGAACACTGACATAAAAAGAAGAAGAGAAAAATATCTCCAGAAGATGAGGTAGAATATCCCTCAAAAGTTGCTTGTGCACCCTTTTGAGTGTGTCCATTGTGCAAAAGGACAAAGGAGCCCTCACACAGGCGTGCTGGAACATAATGGATGTGGCCCCTTGGTCCACTATTGTACCATGGCAGAACTCTGTCTCCAGTCATCGAAATTGCTTACTTGAAGCAAAATGTTCAGCTCTGCACTTTCAAAGTAGCCAAGTAATTGAGCGAGGGACAAACATTCTTCCATCATGAAGTGATTTTTGGGACAAATAATCGCACATAATCGGCTGCACGTATCTGAGCGCACTCGGAAAAGCTATTACTGATAATTGATGAATCCATGTTTACAGTCTGAAGACAACGTAAACCTAAAGAGTACTTCCTAATCAATTTGGTGAATTCTTGCCTTAATATCACTTTCTATTACATTGCAGAATTAACTAACATTAATTACTGATTAAGTAACTAATATTTCCTTATTCCAATTCTTTTTAGTTCTGGACATCTTACACTTATGGCTTAAGGCTCCCACATACTCGAGTGTATGGACTATGAACAATATGGGCTATTATTCATAGCCCATACACACAATACTCTATGAGTCATGCAGACTCTGTGCACACCGTCAGCAGACAGTATTGTAGTCAGAAGTATCAACTGCATACATATTTCTCATGACAAATTCCTTCATTTCCCACAATCCAAATGGATACTGGGAAGTTCAATGAGATAGTTGGGCCCCTTGCCCTGATTCCTCTCCACCGTCTGGCTGCTTCACATTCTTGTGACTGATTGTGGCAACTTTCTCAGCTCGGTGTTGTTCACAAAACAGTTTGACGTTTCTCACAGAGCAACACCGAGTGTGTGTACACAGACGTAAAAATGTACCAAAGTGTCTGGCGGATGTCCGTTTCGATTACGCACAAATCTCAGCAGAGTGAAATATGCCAAATTTTGTGGAGGACTTCACTGTATTGGTACTCTTCATGAAGCCTTGAAGGCATCACCATCGTTCTACGTTTTCTGTATTTCTGACCAGAGATCAAAATGCTGATGCAAGTTGAATCTGAGAACTAGTAGGAAAGTTCACTTTCCTGCACTTTGGATTAATAAAAAAAAAAAAAGTGTTTCGCTCAAACACATTAACACAAATTTAGCCCAGTGTGATCTGCATTTGGTTTTCTGATTCAGCTCATCAGGTGACAGGATTTGATCAATAGCACCACAGTTAGCTCTGCTTTAATTAATCCAAGCAGCACGATGCAATGTCTGTCAGTCTTTCTTTTTTTTTTTTCTTCAAACATCAAAACATTTGGAGAAAAGTCAGTGAGTCCTGAGACGGATCTTTCAAGCACAGTTGAATGTCGACGTGGGAAATAAGAGGAAAACCACGCAGCTTCAAGATGCTGGTGACTATAAAACATTAATGTGAACTGGCTGCTATGCAGAAAAACCACAGATGCGAGGCTTACCATAAACAACAAACCCTCTCGAGACTTCAAATCTTCACACAATGTGATAGAAAACAGTTTTCTCTTGGTGCTTTGCTGCTTCCGTCTCGCTCCCATGAAGTGATGATCAAGGTTTGACTGAGTGTGGTCTTGATAAATGACATCTCTGACAGAGGCCTACTGACAATAGCCAACTGTCAAAGGGATGCGCAGGATGGAAGAACAGCACACACACACACACGCGTGCACACACGTATTCATGCACACAGACAAAGACACACACCAGTCACCCCATCGTCATCCAGCATGACCAATTTGTTCCCAGCAGGGGCAGGGACAATGTCAGCCGTCAGTCAGAGCAGGCGTGTCCTGTCTTTGGTGTTCTGTCCCCAGCAGTACTTACAGATGGCGCTGCTCTGCTGGTGAGACTGTTTACTCTTTAGGTAGGAAGTGAACTTCAGTTTGCACGTAAACACACACTACTGTACACACTCACAACTCCGCTCTACGTTTTCTTAACAGGAATCCCACAAAAGCACACGTTTTTATATATATGTATATATATATATATATATATATATATATATATATATATATATATATATATTATATATATATATATATATATATATATATATATATATATATATATATATATATAAAAAGACCAACAAAACAGGCTCTGAATAAAAAAACAAAAAAAACAATATGAGATAGAGAATAAATAATGCATTGGTGTTGCCCTGTATCAGGCAAAAACAGAGCAACACTGAGATTAAGCTTCGTGTTGTGGCAAGAAAGAAAGCGATGTGAATAGTGAAAGGCGAGATACGATCCGTTCATTTTAAAGAGGGCTGGGTGGTTGACGGAGCAGCGCGGGGGCTGTGGACGTGTCCGGAAGTGTGCTTGTGTTTGCATCCCGGCCTCAGGGTCGCGGCGAACACACCGCCGCAAAAAAATAAACAGCGCTCAATCTCCCAGCCTGTGATTGCTGCTCCGGTGTCAAGATAAGTCCGGGACCGAGGGCCGCCCGAGACCGGCCGCCCGCTTGACAAAGGAGGAAAAGGAAACGATAAGAAACTCTGCCCATCGATCACTCGATAACTCACAGTATTCATATGCAGGCTTACGTCCCTCTTGCAGTTTCATATAAACTGTCTCGTTGACCTACAAACACCGACTCCAAAACTAAGCTGATGTTGTTTATAGTGCTTAAAAATTACTCTGCTACTAAAGTTGAAAAAATAGGCTGGCATCTTACCACAGAGTGAAGTGAACTGTTGACACCCAATTCTGAATTCTCAATATCAATGCTTTTATCTAACAATATCGATGTGGTTTTCTGCTGCTGTAGCGCATCTGCTTTGAGGTTTGAATGTGGTGAATAATCCTAAAGAGTTGCTTTCAAAACCAGGACGTCAGCAAACGGTATTCCAAAATCGCTCCCAGCGAGGAGACAGAAATAAATAAAACAAATAGTAAAAATGCATTTAGGAAAAAAAATAATCCTAAGTGAACTGAAACTGGAAAAGTCTAGTAAACATCATATTACTGTACAATTTATGTGAATTTCGATTGTATATCAGATTTGCCCGACAAGAGCAGAGAAAGGTTTCAAAATATGTTTACATACAAAGCATGAACACAAACCTTATGAGATTGACTTACATCGAAGCAGCTGTTTGCTATTATGATATTGCACAAATAAATATTGCAACGATTATCGTGATTGAATATATCGCAGCTCTAGTGCGAATCACTTCTTCCTTTGCGCCGTCTTGCACAAACTCACTAACTGATGTGTTCTTGCTTCATTCTTTCGATTTCGACTTGATCTCATTTAGCGGCCAGCTCAAGAGTTCAAAATGTCTGAAACCGAACAGACAGAGCTGGGGACTTTAACCAGTAAGTGGGACAGCGGTCTCTTCAGTCACTGGATCTGTTGGGCTCGTAACCGGCGGCGACAGGTCCTTAACACGCCGCGCGGACAGAGTCGTAACAGATGCCCGGCTAAGTGCCTGATTAAACCTTAATGTACGGTGCAAGACGTACACAACTGTGTGTGTGTGGAGAGAGAGAGAGAGAGAGAGAATATGAGATGAACCCCAGCCCTCCAGCAACAGAGAGGCCATGCCAGCTGCTACTCCCCCCAGAGACGGAGCCCTGAAGCTGGGCAGTGAGGCAGCGGGAGCCAGGGGAGTCTCCAACAGGCCGTGGCACAGTCACAAGCACAAGTGGCATATGTGATGTGACACTCCACTTATCAGGTGAGCTTTTACTTTCTAATTAAGCTCCCAGATACACACATTTTCATCAAAAGTGGCAATGATTTTAGCTGGTAAAAAAATACGACTGTACATGTAAACATCCCGACACTGGAGATCCACTTTGTAGACCGTAGAAGTGCGAAATCTACAGAAATACATATAAATGCGCCCAAAAATGAAGTCATTGTGTGTGTAATTTTGTGCATTTGTGTTTGTCCAGGAGTTTTGTGGGTCAGCAAGCTAGCAGCCAATAATTTACCCACTGACAGAAAAATTTCATCTGCCTATCATCCTCAGCCTCCCTCCCCTCCCACTGTCTCTACCTTCATTCCTCTCTCTAACTGATTATGCCGTCAATACTGTGCGGATGAGAGGAGCTGACAATTGACCGGCCTGGATCAATATCAGCTAATAAGCATGTCAGGAGAGAGGAGAAAAGAGCAAGAAATCGACTGGGAGACGGCGAGAGACGCAGACAGAGAGAGGATGAGTAAGAAAGTGACAGAGGGAATAAGCCAGTTTGATCCAATTCGGCTGCTTGGCGTGTGGAGGTGTAAGTGGGATGATTGGCCTGTTATTGCTGGTGTAATGTTAGGCAATCAGAGCCATAGTGGTCTAGATATCAACAAACATCCATCAAATTGTCCCTTCTTCGTCTTGATACCAACTCGTCCGCCGGGCCCCGCCTGGACGCCGACAAAACAATGCGCCAACGAGAGTCGAGCAACGGTGCCATTTTTAAAAAAAAGAAAGAAAGAAGGAGCCGCGGGGAGGATGAATTGATAGCCTCGCACTCGCCGCAAGAAGCAAAAGAAGACGGGGGAGAAAAAAAATAACACTTGTTGTTTCGGGGGTTTTGTTTGTGTTGCAGAGATTTTCAGTTGTTTTTTTTTTTTCCCCCTTTCTTTACAATTTCTGTTTTTCTTTCCCTCTGGCAGAGGAGCAGGCCGTTGTTGATGGTGATATAATAACACAGTCAGGTGTCTGTAGCCAATTCCCTGTCATTTGGACTTTTGCGTAAATCACCATGTATTTTTCTCCTCGTTCTTTTTACTTTCTCCCTTTCACTGTTCGATCTACCTTTTCTCTCAAGGTATCATTTTCTTTTGCTCAAATTACCTTTTCTGTGGCCCCCCCAGACACTCCAATTGCTACCGTTGTATGGATACTGATGGAAGCTTTTCTGTGCAAATGCAACGCCGCTGCCGGCACAAGACAACACTACTTAGTCTAATACAGCCTATTATACAGGAGCAGGAAGATAAATAGATGGTCTAGATTGACTGAGACGATGCCTGACTTTACTGCTTGGCTAAATGAAAGACTGCTAAGTAACAGAGAGATGGAAAATAGAAAGTGGACTCGCCAAATATCTTTGTTGCAGAACTGGAAAGTGCTCTGTATGTGTCCAAGCTATTAAGTTAATCTCTAATCTTCAGTCAGGACAAACCAAAGCTTTTTTTTTTTTTTTTGATCTCAGAGCTGCAATAAAATCTTGGTCAAATTTAAGTTGTGGTTGTTTAAAGGCAGATTTTAGTGTAATTACAAGGTGTAGTTATGCATCACTTTAACAAATACAAGAATGGAAAACTATCACTACAACAAAGTAAAAAAACAAAAAAAACTAGTCGCAGTCTTTGCTTATAAGTGGATGTTTATAGAAGCCCAAATTAGCTGGGTGGGTTTGAGAATCAGATCCAATTTAACTTATAATGAAACACCTCATCTATCGACAGAGGAAGCTTATTAGTATCTGGGGTCGGATCTTTTTTTTTTTTTTTTTGTCGTTGTTCTACAGCAGATGAACCCAACACAGTCAGCTATCCGTTGGCCTATTTTCCTATTTCTTGTGAACAAAAAACCAAGATTCACAGAAACTCAACCCCAACCTTGACATTTAAACTTTGTCCTAATCCTTGTCAGTAGTTCCCAAAACTTTTGGCTCGGCCTCCATTTTCTTAAAAATAATCACCGCTCCCAGAAGTCCTGACAAAGCCAAAGAGGTTTCTTGACTTTTGGATTAGCTTTCACTTTGACTTTAAGAATCGGTAAGTTGAATTATTACAATTTTTCATTCAAATTTAGCATCTGCAGCTGCTTTCCTGTTTGCTTGACTTCCAACAGCTAGTTGTCACCTCTGCTTCTTTCAAAAACAACCACTGTCCCCGCCGTCAGTCGCCTTAATCACCACGCAGCGCACCCTGCCTTCACATTCAACCAGCGTCTCCCCCCGGCAGGATCCGCCAGACAATATGTTGCGTTGATCCCACACGCGTTGATTGCGGCGCGGCTGAGTGATGAGTGATGGAATGGGAGAGAGGAAGTGAGTGGGGGGGGACAGACGAGGACGTGGGTAAAACGAGGTGAGCTGCGCTCTCATTTACATGTTTATAGCTCCTCGGTCGGGAGGGGAAAGGACGCGATCCGAGGGACATTTCCAATTACCAACCGTGTGGCGTGTCCTCGACAACGCTTTCTGACCGCTCGACGAGCAGACGCGCCGCACCAGACTCTCGTTCCCTCACAAGCCAGCTGTGCTTAATGAGGGAACAAGCTGGTCGGAGTTCAGCGGGACGCTTGCGAGCATGAGGGTCATATGGCAACGTTTGGATTCGGTTCTGTTTTAAATCGCAGCTGCTCAAGCCGTCTGGGTCAGCCCGGCCCGCACACACAGTTGACCAAAAATGTGCAAACACCAGGCCGCGCCGTTTGAGACGTGGCACGCGCCATATGGCAAACATACAAACTGAAGCATACCTAATGTGTTATTTCCATGTTAATGCGATTCTCCTCCCCACTGTGGCAGCCAAAGTGATTGGCAAGAGAGGGGAGGATAGATGGGGCAGGGAAGAAACAGAAAATAAGTGTTTACTGTTTTTTTTTTTGTTTTTTTGCTAAAAGTGCTATTTTGACCCCTCTGCTCCCCTAATTTGTTCACAAAGATTAAAAAATTGACCCTTTTTCATGGAGTTGAGCCTAAAAATAATCAGACACAAAACAGAGCCCGTATGGAAGCTAACCACACAATCATATGCCATCTGATAGTGGGCTTCTCATCTCCTTATCCCTGAACCCTCTTCCCTCCCAACTCCAACAGACACGCACCGAGAAGGGGAGGAGAGAGAATATTAAAAACAAACAAACAGAGAATTGACTTGCTGAGAAGAATTACGAAGGTGCTGATTACATCTGACCCCTCACCCCCGCTGTCAAAAAGCGCTCCTCTCGTCTCCCTTATTTTCTATTCCATTAATGCGTCAACTTTCGTCGGCCCGCGTCGTTTTTAGCTGACAGATGCTCAAGCGTCGTCCTCCAAGGATATTCCTGCGCCTGTGTCTGAGTGTAGAACAGACTGGGCTTTAAATAAAACAAACAAACAAACAAAAAAACCAGAGAGCAATAGTGCGTACAGCTAAAGGAGAACCCTTCTGTAAAATTATTTCATAAGAAATCATTTTCTTCTTCTTATTTTTTGTGACCTGGTTTCTGTGATCAGGCAAAAAGAGCAAAAAGAGAACAAAAAAAAAAAAAAAAAAGCACGGCTCATCAAAACACATGAACACGCCAGCATTATAAACAGCCCCAAAGACAATCCTCCTCTGCTTTGTGATTGAGGCCAACGGTGTTCTCCCGGCCCCGGCTGATGGCAGATAACGGGAGCAAATCTCCAATTGCCTCCCTTTTCTGACTTATTGACTAGCTGATTGCCAGGCTGGATAGCTGACTCTGTTTGTATTTATTAACCTGCATGCATCGTTTTGTTTGCAGAAATGAGATTTGTTTTTTCTCTCTCCCTCTCCCTCTGTTTTTCCGTCGGCTTCCTGTTTCAGTGACCTGAGTATTTAGCACGAGAAAATAACATATTACTGTTCAAATGTTATTTAAATGCCTATTCAGTTTCAAATCTATTCAGTGAAAGGTTAACGGGCTTTATTACCAGGATCTGTCAGCTTTCAATAAATTCTAAAAGCCCCTAGAACTTATTATATTCTAGTTTCTTAGATTTAATCATAAGTAATATATGATTACTTATATATATAGTCTTTGTTTGACATTTTAATGTAGGAAATCTGTGATGTTTTATCAGTGTAAGGTCTGACCTCTAGAAGTGCTATCTAGGTGGTATCAGGGTAACCTCATAATAAATACTATTATTATGAATCCCTGATGTAAAGGTCATATTATGAGACTTTTATTTTGAAATTTGGTGTTTACTCAAGCCAAATATGACTGCAGTTCCTTGCTTTTGATTTACTTTTTAATTAATTATTTGATTTACTTGGGTTTGCTTTTCTGTAGGAATTGTCACTGTACCAGAAACAATCAATCAGAGCACAGAGGAGGATCTTAATGCTGTCAATCATGCTACCGAACGCAGTGCCCAATGTGCTAATGGTGGAGAAGCTATTGGAAAAGTCTTTATCCACCACTATTGGTGGCTATACTTGCACATGCACAACAGTGAACAAGCTGTAGCACACAGAAAGCAAGGGGAGGGGTAAAAGTACTGTGTGCCTGGGGATGATTCACAGCATTAAGACCCTCCCCCTGGCTCTGATTGGTTGTTTCTGGCTATGTGTTTTTGCAGCTACAAATACCTGTCTCATAATCTACTGTCATGACATAGTGACTTTGTACTAACAAGTTACCTACTGCAGCTTCCACCTCTGCTGTAAAGTAGACTTTAGAAAATTATTGTTTGACACAACTCTGCTTAATTAATATTATCAATTTTTTTGTAACTTATTACACCTTTTAATAATAGCAAAACATGCTGAATAAGAACAGCACGTTGAGGTGGTGAAGATGTACACATCATTTTTGCTATTCCGACTGTAAGCCAGGACTCCTAAAAGGCAGCGTTGTTTTCCGTTAGACTAAAATTGCAGACATGAGCTGCGGAAACGTGAAAAAAAAAAAATCCAAATTCAAATGTATGTAATCTTAATATGTTCTCCTACTTGGAGACTAACTTTGCCCAAAGAGTGCAGAGTGGCCGACCATGACCTTCCCGACCCAGGTTTAATCTGGGTTAGACAGAGTTCAAGAAAACGTTGCCTGAACTTTTCAACCGTTTCCAGGCTCTGACCTCCTGATGAACCAACAGCTCCACAGCTCACTGAACACATGCAGGTGTGCCAAGGATTAGCACTCCTACTAACGGATGGAAATAGATCCCTACATTGTGTCAGCGTTTGTTTAAGACGTCTGATATGCTACGTGCTACAGCTGGAAATTCAAACCGAAAACAGATATGTTAGATTAATGTACCATCTCAAAAAAAAACAGATCTCAGTGGCCTTCTGTGTTTTTTAGCAAACTAAAATGGATTACAATGTAATTTTATGCTGTTTCTATTTTGTTTCCTTCAGGGTGTAAAGGGAGAATAAAATTTATAAAGTCAGTTGAGATGTGAAGGATTTCTCCTAACTTTTCACTTTTCAGTAATGAGGTTATATATAAAGACAAATACTTATTCAACAAAATACACCTATGTATTAACTACATCTTTAGAAAAGGGTATTTTTGTGTTTTCTGGAGGTACATAAATTTGTGCAAATTAGTTTTGTTTTGTTTTCATTTTTGAGGTGAAACACAAGTAAAAATAAATTCAACATTGATACATACGAATCACTGGGACACTCCTGGGGTCATAAAACAGTGAGAAGCTGAGAGTTTCCAGTGTTGCCAAACAGAACGCTCCAAATTGAGTTTCCAAGAAAGCCACGTTAATGTTGCGGCTGCTACCTCTGTGTCCGAGGTCAAGCAGCTCGTATCAGAGGCCTACAGGCGGCTCACGGTGGCAGACGTATAGGAGAGCCGTCTGATCTGCTAAGGGCATTACTTGTGCAAAGCCACTTAGGGTTTCTGATACACAAATGTCAACATGCAAGCTGTCTGGATTATGAGCTTGTTAGTGGGAGAGGTCAAGAGTGTGAGTGTGGTTTGTTTTGGTTTGACCGTAAGTTGCAAACCACTTTAATGAGGACTGCTTAATTAGGCATGCAGATATAAGCCGACTTTAATATAAGATATTATTATTCCCTTAATCTTTGTGTTATTGACAATTGCATAGCCATGTAATTAGAGAAGAAAATAATTTACATTATCCAATGACAGAAATGCTTTTAAAGATGCTAATTCAGATTTTTATGCTTTTTAAAAACATGCTATAAGTATGTGGGCAGTTTTTATTTGACCATTACTATATTTTCTGTAGAAATGACTCCTGTCATATGTGCTTGGACTGGGGAATTTTGGAAATGCAAAATGAAAAAAAAAAGAAAAAAGACAGACCTGTTTTTTAAAATCGACTAATAAAGAAAAAACTACGGCTACTCCTAATGTAGATAAAGTTTTGAAATTGAAGCCCATCTCTTAAAAGTCTGATATGAATAAACCAGTTGAATTTTTAAAAACATAAACTGTTTTTCCTCTTTATACAGTCACAGAACAGATGTATTTATACCAAAAAAACAAAAATAATAATTAAAAAAATCTAATTAATTCAAAGCTTTGTAAATGATATTCACCTATTTTTATCAGAACTTGATATTTGGCATTATAAGCTTTTCAATTCTAATACATTATTAACAAATAAATACATCTGAACTTAAACCAATGGCGAATAATCGTATGGGTAATATGTTCAGTTTCCCCAGGTTTTCCCCATTAGGAATGGGGTGGCGCATAAACACAAGGTAAAAAATTATTTTATTTGTCTCAGTTGCACTCTAAAGACGTTTTCTATTTCGTTTATGGATGTGAGGTTAATTAACAAATTTGTGCTGAGTAGGCAACCTCTGCTTGTTGCTGAGGATAAGGAGATCTGGCTGTATTTGATATCAATCATGCTCTTGGCACCGTACTTTTACCTGCAAATAACTTTGAAAACTATGTATCGTTTTCCTTCAACTTCGCAATTCATCCGTCCTTTGAGCTGTTTGTCTGTTCTGTAAAATCTCCATAAAGTTTATTGAAGTTTGTGGTTTTAACAGGACAAATTGTGAAAAGCCTCCATTTCCTGCAAGGTTTGTTTTGCCTTGATACCTGCCTCAGAAAATGTTTCTGCTGGTGACTGCAACACTCTGCTAAAGACGCTTTGATTGAGGTTAGCGTACATGTCACATGTTCAATTTAAAAATAGTCAGTGGTACTTACTAGAAATGGGAAATATCACTAAATGCAAACAAATATCCAAGGGTTTCTTCCAAATCTCAATAAATCTGAAGATTTAGGCTTTGCTATGGGAAAACCACATGGTGTAATCATGAAGTGGATAAAAAAAATATAGATTTGAAGGATGGTTCAAGGAGGACAGGTAAAAAGTGCAAAGTATGTGTGAGTCAGCCGTGTTAGGGTGTTAGAGGTGTTAAAAGAGGAGGTGTTCTCGAGGAAAATGGGAAATACCCAATACTCTGACAGAACTGGATTAGTATTTATCATCCAATAAGAAAACACAGAAACCATCCAACAGAACTTAACATTCTTTAAGTATCGGATCCGATCAAAACCCATCCACTGGTTCTGAGTCGTCTGAATTCTGGGTGCTTGAATATATTTTTGAATCTATTTTCCTCGCCTTCCTTACCTCATCCTCAGCCCGAGCCAGCCACCTCCGACCCCCAGTGACTAATGAGGGCAGATGGTGATGGAGTGGAGTCTCGGTGCTGTGGCAGGAGCTGATCTGGTGGCAGTCACACCTGAAAGGGTTTTATCCTGGGAGGTGGCAAGCAAACGACCCGAGACACACACGCACACAGGGTTAAGTGTAAAAGGAAAGATGTCAAGTAAGGCAAATTAAAAAACATAAAGCTATGAATGAGCAAATAAAAAGAAGTCAGATAGAAAAGAAGAAAACACATTTCTATAGGATAAAGCATCACTGCTCGTTTTTTATTACCACACTAATTTCACAGCAGCCTGTACGTCTGTTGGTCTGTAAACGGACCAAGATCATTCTCATTATTGGCTAATACCACTCTGTTTATTTATTTTACTGCCCAAAAAATAAAAGGTCAAATGTGATGTAAGGTTCTGATCAAAGCTAAATGTACAAATAAAACTATTTACCATTCAGAGAAGTACCCCGCTTACTTTCAGCTGTGGAGTTGAAGATTAACTTCTGGCTGCTTAAAACAAGGTTTTGCAAGGAACACCAACACACTGAGCGAGGAAGTATGAGACCTGTCCACTACAGTGTTTCTTCCTCGCTGGTAGGATATAGCACTTATCTGCCTACTGCAGAGAGAAGAGAGCAGATAGCACACAGATGAGCTCCACTGCCAGTGTGTGTCTGAAGCCTGAAGTGTCTGAAGTGTGTGGGTACAGGTACCTGTGTGTGCTCATGCTGTATATGTGTGTGTTGTCCCTTTGCATGGGTATGATTTTATCCAAATATGTACTATGCATGCATGTGTGCATTTGCCATTCAGCGTACTGCGACAGATCATGTTTGTCTCCCTTTACCTTTTCCACTTATCTTGTCATGCAAAGCCCTCTGTGTGAAGTTGTGAGATGTGAGTAGTGGCGTCTGACTGAGAGGAGATTTGAGGTGCAGTAATATTCAGGTTTGGGATCTCTCTCTCTCTCTCTCTCTCTCTCTCTTTCCCCTCTCCTTCTGTGGGATTAACCTCAGATGGAAGAGATCTACCTTGCAGACTCCTGACAAGAGGCACAGTTATACTTGATACAGAGAATCATCCAACACATGCCGCATTGAGGCTCGATCTGCCATAAACGCACAGAAAATGACAGATTTTTTTTGTGATGGTTTTCCAGGAGATTCCATGCTCTGAAGGCTTACCACTGTGCAACAAGGTACTCTAATTCCCAAAACGGGCATATATTCACGTAGCCTGTGGGCGTCCTTCACACCGACTTGTGCTTTCAGTTGTAGCTACATCTTTTTCCTAGTGATTTCTTGTGAACTAACAACAAAATTAAAGTCATTTTACATCTCCACCAGGATGTTTCCTTTGCAGAAATTCCCTAAACACAAAGGAGGTTTCCGTACCTGTACACAACATCGTCATCAGCGTTCCACAAGAAGTTAAACTCCATGCAGAATTCTGACCATGTTCCACATTGTTCAACTCTGATCACATTTTGGCTGCAATATTCCAAAGCAATCATGTTCATAAAATAGTGTTTAAATCAAATATCAAAGTCTGAATTTTCTTAGGGCTCTGGAAAAAATTAAGAGGCCACTTAAAACGATCTGTTTCTCTGATTTTACTCTTTATAGGTATATGCTTGAGTAAAATGGACATTGCTCTTTTATTATATGAGCTACTAACATGTCTCCAAAATTCCAAGCAAAAATTTTCTATTTATTGGCAGAAAATGAGCAATGGTCAAAATAACAAAAAAGATGCAGACTTCAAATAAAGCAAAGAAAACAAGTTCATGGTCATTTAGAAACAACGTTTTAATTCAGGAAGAGTTCAGAAATAAATTTTCAGTGGAATAACCAGGAGGTTTTCAATGGGGTTCAGTGCAGTGGTCTATTATTTTTTTCCAGAGCTGTATATTGTGATAAAACTATTGTATAAATACTATTAACAATTATGCAATGATAAAAGTGGTCTTCACAGTTGGACCAATTAAATTTTCAGTAAGGAGATAAGAGCTGAAGTCGGCCATTTATCGGTATTCAATAAATGTCGATAAAAATTATGACTTATACAAATTAGTTCAATTTTGTTTTTAGGTAAATTACAGAGAAAATAAAACATTCTGCAGACATATTTGTGTTCTTATAGCCCTGTGGTCACACTGTCATTGTGTGCTTCTGTGACTGAAGGTGTTTATGTGGGAGAAAGGGAAGCGGAGAGAGTGGGAACACTGTGGGTCATCCGTCCATCTGTCCAGCCAATGGTCAATTTGGAGCCAGAGAATGGAGGCATTCAGTCAGGTAAATGAGTGGCAGGCGCCAAGTCGGTGTGTACGGGCTCATACGAGTGTGTGCGTTCACCTCCACTGAAAGCCGGCGGTAAGTCGGACCAACTCCATCACTCTGGATGAATAAGAATGGTGAAGGATGAATGGATGGGAAAAGAGTTGAAGAAATGGGAGAGGAGAGGCAGGCGATGAGGAGTGACAGGTGGAGGTTATCTGGCCACAGAAAGGGAAGCAGGGAGCCACATTCGACAGACAGGGAGCTATTGAATACTATTGACTGTCATACACACAAAAAAAAGACCTGTACAAACAAACCGAGGCTGGATGAACACATAACTCCATCATGGCGAAGTATTCAGAAGAGATTTCATGTCATGTCAGAGCTATGCACTTATGAGAATAGTTTTTGGTTTCTCATAGACAAGAAAAATAAAAACCTTTTCTGCTTTCCACTTTGAGTAAAAGCAAATGGCACAATCTCGGCATTTTAAAAGACTGATTTAAAAAAAGAAAAAAAAAAAGAAAAAAACTCAGGACTTAGTGATATTTTTACTTTTTGAATAGAGCAAAAAGTCAGGGTGGAAAATAAAAAACATTCCCCCTGAATTCAACCTGGATGTGAATTATGCTCTCCAGCATAAGATCTTCAAGAAGAATGTCCACCCAGTACTTCAGCCCAGGCACTTATGGTTTATACTTCAGGAAAATGGTCTGAAACAAACAGCCAGTTTTCACTTGTGGCCTTGTCAAAGTCTGGACTTAAATACATTTGAGATGGTGAGGCATCTAAGCTGTTTCATCTCAAAAACTCCCAAATGTGGCTGAATTAAAATAATTCTGCAAAGAAAGTTGGGTGTGGGTTTCTCCACAGCAGAAACCCTATGATCAGCAACCAGTCCTGGTGTTGATAATAGGACTGGTTTCCTTTTATCAACCACAAATGGTTAAAATGGCAAAATGAAATGGTTGACAACTTATTAGGTAAAGAGGGCAATTGCGTTTTCCACATCGGACCAGGTTGGTTTAAAAAGCTTATTTCCTTTAACAACTCAATTAAAAAACTGAACTGAAACTGTTGTTTGATGATCTAAAACATTTACTGTGTGCAAAATAAGTATTCAACTTTGTTTTTTCATCTCAAATTATTCTAATGTAGCCTGATGAAAACCAGCTTCTTGTTCTGTGCTTTAAGAAGCAAAGCTATTGAGAAACTATTACTTCCTGGAGGCGTCGACTCTGCTGATATTTTAACCAACTGAATCTGAATTTAACCAATTGCTAATGACTAATGAAATGTGCCATTATGACAAAGATTGCCAGACATTGTGTGCATCGTAAATAACCCCGTGATGAGTAGTTTCATGACATCTTACAACAAAAAATTTCTTACACATTTCTCTTCATCCGACTTTAATTGCTAGTTATTTTTAACTGTGGCCAACACTGACCAAACGACTTTGATCACTTCCTCCTCTGCCACTGCTAAAATTACAGGCAGACTACAATTTTAAAACAAAAGGAAAACAAAACCAATCAATTGCTTACAAGTCCTCCTTCTGTTCACTGATTGTCCTGGTTGAAATCCAATTAGAGAAATCAAACTCTATGGGAGAAAACTCAGACAGAGGACAACAGGGAGATGAGAATCAAGGAAGGCAATGGTCAGGCTTATTCTAATGGGGCATCAATAAAATTGAACCGGACGTTGGCAACAATCCAAGTAATAGTTTACTGTGGCCTAAAAAAAAACTTGTGCGTTGTCTTTGCTTGGGTTTGCGCGGCCTGCCGTCTCTCTCGCCATCGGTTGCCGTAACGTGCGTCTTTCCTCATTTCCCTCTCCTCCTGCGGGGTACTAACTGTTCATCTCTGTCATCTCATCTCTTTTCATTTCTCTTCCCATCTCTCTCCCGCCCACCTCGGGGCCACTCCAGTCTAAATGGAGTGATTAGTCTAAAGTGGGTGCTGTCAGTAAGATCATCCCAAGATAGAGTCCTATCTGGAATGACCCGAGCCGACAGCGGACCAGCTCCAGAGAGGCTGAGAGAAAGAGAGACACTATTAAATGTTCTATTTGTGACAGCCGGCTCCAGGCTGTGCCTCTCCTCAGAGCTCCATCTAGATCCAACAGCAGCGCTTGCTCTCAGCTGTGAACGAGTCACCCGGTTTCTCTCCGTGGAGTTAATGTAGGTGGTACCAAAAAAAAAAAAAAAAAAGAATGAGGAGAAAAGGTAAAGGATTGAGAAAAGCGGCGAAGGGAGGGTTCAAGTGAGGTGAAGTACATTAATGACATATGATTATAAATAAATATGACGTTGAGGATTAGAAGGCCTCTCTCTTTATCTCTCCTAGTGCTGCTGATCAAAAGGTGATAAAGCTTCGGCAAGCTGTGTTTAGATGAAGAGCGGATGAGAGAGAGGGAGAGGGAAGTATAGAGAGAACAAAAAGGACATTCAGTTTCCTGTCTGACGGAAGCAAATGAGAAGCTTTGTGTACTTGACTGCAAAAGACAAGTTTGCATTTTGCCTATCAACAGACTATAGCCAGCTCCTTTTTTTCCCCAGGATTTGCATATCAAGACAGAGTCGACCTCAGTTCAGAGGAAAATGAAAAACTAACAACTGTAAAATCTTTGAAATTTGAATAGTTTTTTTTTTTTATGTTCCGTCATTTACCTTCGTAACAGAAGACAAATTGCTATTTTTGTTCTTAACTTACCAGACAAATGAGAAACAAACACAACGCAGGTTATTGATTCCATGTACCTAAATATAGTCTTTATCAAACTCAAAAAAGTGGATTCAAGTACATATTTTATGGAGTGAAAAATACTCTTTGTGTTGATCCATTCGATAAATGGGGGAAAATTGTTGATTCTGATCCTTGGCTGACTGACTGGTGAATCTTTATTTGTAAATGATAACTTTATCAATACCTTAAAAGTATCTGAGGAAAGTCATAAAATAAATTCATATCATCTCTCTTCATCACATACAGGAAGCAATAAATTACAAATTATTCTCTAAAGTATTTCCCGAGTGCATACTGCTAAGATAAATTGAAGTTTTTCTTAAGGGATGTAACTAAGAACAAACCTCATATCTATGAAAGAGCCTTTTATATCTGGCACACATTTACCAAACAAAGACAACATTGTATTAAAGCTAAACGTATGGAGTTATGATGTCTAGGATTTTGGTTTAATGTTTTCTTTACTTTCAAGATTCCTCGTCCTTAATTTTTTTCTTTCATATGTACTGATTTTCAGTTTCTTGTGGTTCTCTTTTGAAAAATGTGTCTTTTCTATTTTCTGTGTTGTTTCTTAGTTTCCTTGTCACATGTTTGGTTTGAATCTTGAGCATTTCTTATGTTGGGTTCTTTAAGGCCTCTTTGTTGGTTTCATTGTCCCTCTGTCTGACCTCCAGTTCTTCTTCATGGGTTCCTCAGGGCTCTTGCAGGTTAATACAGACAAGTAAATTTACTGTACATCCCTCATGCCTCATGTTTGAGCAAATGGCCGCTCAAACGAGGAGCCATGAAATCAGCCTTGCACACTGTTATTTATTTATTTGAAAAACAATGCTCCACTGAAATCAACTGCTGGCTCGACAAAATATGAGAAAAAAAAAATTCAATGCAACTCAAATGAATGTTTTCAGTCCCCACAAAACTAACCGGAAGAGGAACGATGGTATGAGGGGGTTTAAGTGAGGTGAGGGTTAAGACAGGCTAACACCAAACATATTAATGAAATAAATCATGACATATTATTCTAAATAAATATGGCGGCTAAAAGATTATGGAGAGTTTAGGCCCTCCGCATGCCTCCGTCCTCCACAGACGCATAAAGTACAAGGACGCAGCAGTACAATAGGCTGCCGAGGGCAGAGGCTGACAAAAGCCATTTCATCACGAGTTAACCTCAATCACAAATTAATCTGCCACAATAGCTTCCTAATCACATAATCCAGAGAAATTATACAGACAACACCTTTAAATTATGATTGCACATCTGGAGGGAGGTGGGGATTAACACACGGGGACGAGAGGTGGCTGCTTAACCTGTCTGTGTACGAGCGTGTATGTGTCAGCTTTGTCCTCATAAAATTGATGTACCGTGGAGATTTGAGCTAGCTGCGCGCGCACACACACATCTATTCACACACCTTAACACACTAGTATCAAGGTGTTTCTGCGCTGTTTGGCCTGGGAGCACATCACTACCTCTCTAAATCCCTCTCTGTTTGTTGCATTGTTGAATTGTCTGTGTGTGTTTTCTGCATTATGCGTGTGTGCAAACATCTTTATGTTTGTGTAAATGTGAACCATTCCTCCCATGTGACAGCACAAAGCTGCACGCACCACGGCCGTGCTAAAACACTCGACACAGTGTACGATCTGGCATTTGCCCACCCACTCACTAACACAAACACAGTGAACTGCAGATGGTCAACAACTAAAGTGTGTTATTATTCTGGGAACCACTTCTCCTTAAGGTATATTTCCAGTTATTGACCCGGAAATGTATGCAGATGAGCAGTGGCTTGGAAAAGTATTAGCTAGTATTAACAACCAATGTTTATTTTTCAGCTTGTAGCCATTTGTGTTTCAGGAAGGAGTTAGTCATGAAGTATTTGTTTGGTCATTTGACAGTGATGGTGATGCAGCACAGAATCAAATTGGTCATTTGATTTTTGATTTTTTTTTTTTATGTTTTTTTACCAGTGATGGAAAACTAAGGCACATGGATGTAAAAGAAGCATTGAAATAAGTGTAATAATTGTGCATAGTGATATCGCTTTCTGCCGTTCAGCACAGCTAGGTTAGCTCTTTGTTTAGCCGACATACTTAACATATATCAACCATACTTTCAATAAAGGTAATGGACACTGTTCCAGTTTTACAAAGACTTTCTGAAATTGGGTTGACTTGTTGTTTTATATACATACAAAGTCTCTCTGTCATCTCTTTAATATGATAAAAATAAGAACAATATAGCACATCCTTAATATAAGTTCGGCTGTACGCTGTGCACAGAAAAGATTCGTCTTTAAGATTCGTCATGCTAGCATGACAATTCAGATTTATTGTTGTCGCAATAAATTCCCAATAATAATGTTTCAAAAACAAAAAAGGACAGTCCCTATTGTCGGGATTGCTAATTTTTCAATTTTTTCCACTGTTTGTTCAAAGACCATCAATTAATATTGATACATTTGAAAACATGACTAAATGCAGTTACTGTGTGAAGTTTGGTGATACAAATCACACTGCTTTATGTCACTAGTGTCCTAAAGAAGCAAATTACGAATGGATATGTTTTTCAGCAACAATATTTGTGCTTGTGGGGATGTGATTGCTGTGTCATGCAGTCAAAGCCATACAGACACCTAAAAAAGAAGCAATTAATTGTTTGTATTGTCACCTTTATCGTTATCACAATAACACCACAAAACAAAACCTCAAGTCCATAAAACCCACGCCGACTGACAACATTTGGAAACACACAATAGCTCAAGTTGTGTCCGGCATTAATCCTAATTGATAGCTCATCATTTTTACAATTATCCTCTACTTTTTGCTGCTCTGCCATCTTAAATTCCAATAAATTACAATGAAGTTTGAGGTTTTTAATGCAGAACAAAATAAAGGAGGTGAATCCTTTTGCAAACCACTGTTTACACAGTGTTGTTCATACATCTGGGCCAGTAAGAGGGGCAGGTAAACAGCTGATATTTGAGAGTGAGCACCGAGCAGTGTAGTGCCAGGGAGAGATAAGTTTCCTTTCCTATGCATTTCCTTCTGCAGCCATCCAAATCATGTGCAGCCTGTGAGTGTCTAAAACCGGGCTCTTCAGTTAAACAAGGTGGGATTAAGGAGAAAGGATAAACTTTCAGAGGCAGGCACAGAGAGGGAACCCATCACGTATGCATTGAAAATTTCTTCTTCACTGCAATTATTCAAGAGTGGCTGTTTGCCAGAGAGGGATGAGCAACAGCAGAGGCAGCGAGGAGAGTCAGATGGTGGATTAACTGGAGGTCAGGTGGCGTGGGCAGGTATCACAGTTTACAGAGGCAGCGAATTTCAAAATGCCAGGACAAGAATATGTCCGAGCGAGTGCATGTGTGTGTGTGTGTGTGTGTGTGTGCGGGTGGATGAATGAAATGAGCGGACGATAAAGGGATATGCTATGTGTACATAAGAGAGACTCGGTTGCTCAGGCAGATAAAAAAGTGTCAGTAGGTAATAAAACATTGGTGAACTGAAGAGGAGAGGGAGGGAGACAAGAGAGGAGGGTCAAACTTGAGAAGCAGGCAGAGTGGAAAAGAAATGGACAAGCAGGAAATTAAGTTAAAGCCTGCAGATAGACAGGATCCACAGTGTAAACAGTTCGAGAAAAAAAAAAGGTGGTATTTCTTGTTAATTAGCTTAGTGTCTGTGGGTGAAGCAGCTTAATTTAAGCGTTGGACTCTGGAATTACTGATTTAATAATAGTTCCTATAGCATGTTTAATTCACTGAGTTACAATAGTGTTGGCTGCAGTTCAATTTTTACAAAGACTTTCTGAAATTGGGTTGACTTGCTGTTTTATATACATACAAAGTCTCTCTGTCATCTTTGTAATATGTTAAAAATAAAAACAATATAGCACATCATTAATATAAGTTCGACTGTACACTGTGCACAGAAAAGACTCGTCTTTAAGACTCGTCTTTTCTCATCCGTCTCTGTAAAATGCCAAACATGAATGGAAAAGGAAGCCGAGGATGTTTTAAAAGATTTAGGAATAAGTGAGGAGAAAGAAAAATTAAGGTGAGAGCAGCCAGGATGAAAGTGCAAAGGTTGTGACCCCAGAGGAATATGTATGAGGATCAACAGCATTAGGATTCGACCCTTCACTTTACTCGATTAAAAATAGATACTTTATGTTTTTATTCCACACCACTCTATCTTTTTACTCTTCCTAACTCATTTTGCACAATTTATTGCATGCATAACATAAATGTGTTTTACTTGTATTAGAGATCTTTGTGTATTTCCTATGTAATGCTAAAACATCCGCTTCCAATATAAAGGATAAGAAAATTACACGATTTTCTTTCTATTTATAAAGATACAAACAAAACCCATTTGTAACACTCATTATTCTGTTTCCAATGATTTGTAGTGACTTTATTTTATGTTGCTACCCAGATAGTTTAGGACTGCACACACATAAAAACGTCATGCTAGGTGGTGAACGAACTCCCTTGTTAGTTAATCAGGTTGCTCTTGCTGCAGGCTTGCCTCTAAACATATAGAGACTACACCCGGCTGATGCTAAAAGCCTGACTTAGTCCTGCTAAATTTTGTATGGTGCTGATGTTTCACAGCCCGGCACAGATTGGAAAGCTCCAGTCTCCTGGGTGATTTCTGGGTACCGGTATCAGAAAAGTTGAGGAAGCATTGCAACAGCCTTTCAACTCCAGGTTCGTTTTCCACTTTTTGAATCTATCTTTTTGAGAAGTTAACTGTGATCAATAGCAAAAGATGAACAGTTTCAATTGGAAGAAAAAGGACTAGTTGAAGAAACATTGTGGATTTTTTTTTTTACGGTTGACAGTAAAAGGGGCTAAACACACTTTTCATTTTTTTTTTTTTTTTAAATCTTCTATTTCACAATTATTCATAGATTTGTGTTTGTCTGCCGGATAGAATCCAAATAACATAACATGAACATTTGTGGTTATAAAGTGACAAGTGAAAAATAGTTTAAATGCTATGAATATAAAAAAGACTAGAACACGTCTATGAAGATTAAAAACCACTTCCACTACTCTTCCACGCCCTCTTCCTTTTTCCCTTTCCTTGTGTGACACGTCTTGTTAACATTAGTGATGCAGCTAACTGGAAAACCATCTGCTTCATGTCCCTCTTTAGCCCATTACATGGCTGTCTGACTGGAGCACTCACAAGGTGTGCATGAAACAGAAAACGGAGAGAAATCCACCAATGTAAAGCAGACGAATAATAGGAATGTGTGAACTATGTCCTGATTGCTTCACATGACTGGTCCTCAGAGCCGCGTGTGTGTGTGTGTGTAAGTGTACATGTTTACTTGTGTTTCGGACAAAAAGGTTTGCCTCCTTATAATGGGGCAGCGGGATCTTGACAGTGTTGATTCGGAAGCCCCGCAGGGTGCCAGCATCGAACCCCCGCAACTACTGACACACACGCACACACGCATACGCACGGGCTCGGGGGTGGGAGGTCCTTACAGTGGAAAAGCACCCCCGTTTCACCAACACAAATCACATCAAGTGATTAGACCCAGCGCTGTCATCGCAGAGACAGGTGGTGTGTTGAAACAGGGCTTCCATCAAGAAATCACACGTCCAACAATCCCATATGCAAGGATGCGACCCACACAGGCGCTCAATCAAACACCAAAACACACGGCAAACACAGAGGAGAGCCATCAGGAAATCAGCAGCCAATCAGAATAATTTGAGCGGCGTGATGAAAGGTCTGTCCAATCCGTAGCTTCTGCTCCCACAAGAGATCACAGCTATCACCACACTCGCACGCCCTCCCAGCCCTTCTCCTCTGTGCATTCAGGAGCCTTTCTTTCCCAGTCCAGACTGCTCACCTCAGTGTCCGGTACCACTGTGCGATTTGTACTTCAGCTGAATCTGAATGAGCGATGTGTCAGTCAACCTAGTAGTGACCGTCTCCTGGACAGTGGTGGTTAAAGTCAAGAATGGACTCCAGCAGATTCAGTCAATCGCATGAACATCTAAACAGGTAAAAGGTTAAAGTTTTATGGTGCTTTAAGTATTAAAAATAAAAATAAAAATAATAATAATAATGCACCTGGCAAGTAACAAAGCAGGTTTTTTTTTTTTCTTGCTACAAAGCAACAGATGTTCCCATCACTGACAAAAAAAAAAAGTCAGGAAGTAGCAGCTACTTTCATCCGTAACACAAGTAAGTCTGACATGATGTGTTAAATGATTTAAAAGCGCATGGTCATTCCTGGCTATTCTTCAGTTTAACCAAAGTAAAATGATTAAATGCACTCTACTGTTATACTCTAGTCAAACTACTGCAAATCTCTCTTTATTCTCAGTGGCATAGGAAAATACGATGCCATGGAAAAACAAAGCTTCTGCAACATCTCATTACGTGTTTGACAAGCACAATATGACCAACAGATAAGCCCAACTCCCACAGATTTTTGGGACATCTCGAAAGATTTCACAGAAGCAACACTGAGGCTGGCACACTTCATGTGGACCACGCACTGCTACTGACTTGACGCAATCAATACTAAAAAAAAAAAAAAAAAAAAAAAAATCACAATAAGATAGAAATAGCATTACTTAATCTCAGTCGTTCATGACCACCATGATTTAGAGAATGGACAAAAACTGCCACCAGACTTCCAAGCCTGTGAGTTTGTTGAAAAGCAACTGAACACAACATCTTCATTAACAAGGACAAGGACCCCTCACGTTTGACAGTTTCTATATAAATGTGACTTCTAGACCGGTGTGACATTTCTGTTTTTTTTGTCCTCCTCACAAAGTATTTTTGATTTATGCTACCGGGAGATGTAACGTCAGGAAATGACGTTAGTTCAAAAACTGTTGATATTCTTGGGATTTGCATGCACAACCGTCTCTCAGGTTGACAAACAATGATCTAAAAAGACAGAAAATATCAAGCGAGCAGGACTTGTATTGGTCCGATATGCTTGATGCTGAAAAGTGTTTCTTGTAAACGAGAATGTCACCAGGCTTCCATCCAAATAAGCCCGTTTGGGACATGGAGAAGCAGGACATTTACAGATAAATGTGCAAGAACAAAATTACTGCAGCTGTGAGTCAATATGAACCAAAATCTCTGAGGGTTGCTTTAGAGACCTTGTTGAATCTACGCCATGAAGAATTAAAAGAAGTCCAGACCGAGGTGTATCTAATAAAGTGGATATCTGCATATTGCCAGATTTTATTGCCACTTTTCACAGGAATCTTCAGGATATGGCTTACAGTGTGTGTGTGCGTGCTTCGGCTGGGCTAAGTCTCCCAAACAGCCACTTTAATGCACTAAGATGTTGTCAAGCAGGAATGTTATTGATGTTTCTACGGCAACCCAGGGGCTTGAGCCGAGGATTATGTTGGGAGAAGGGAACGAGACGACAAGAGTGAAAGGGGAGCAGAAAGAAAGACTGGGGCGACACAAAATACACTGCAGATGTAAGTGAGCAAAAACAACGCAGACTATTTTTTTCGTTCAATACATTTTCTGTTTCAGTGAAGGGGCAACCGAGCTCAAGAGGAAAGTGGCCCAAAAAAAAGGGTAAATTGGTACACCAGAAAATAAATCAGAATAGAAATAAATCTCAATACTCACATGACAAAAGGTTATTATATAAAACCTTCCAAACATAACTAATTCCAATGAAAAACGGCACTCAACTGAGAGGTTTTTTTTTTTAGTGATTTAGTTTCACTGAGAGTTCGCGGCATTCAAACATTTTGCCACGTCAATCCCCATTATCCATCAACCTTGACCAGATACCTTAAAGCTGATTGCTGTTGGCTTAATTAAACCGAATACGTTTTTGTCTGCTCAGAGCCAAGCGCAACCTTGATTCAAACCAAAACGTTTCAGACCGTTGCACAGATTGCGCAAGTGTGCCAGGGTCTCAGCTTCGAATAGAAGCGAATCTTTTGAAACCGTGTGAGTCAAATGTGTGCAAAACAAAAAAAAAAAAAAAAAAAGCACAGGCGGCCGCAAAGCGCTGTGAAATGAATGATGCAAAAATAAGGGGCAGAGAAACAGAAAGTCAAATGAACAATGACGACGAGAGACGCGGAGAAGAAGTCCCAGTTTGAGCATCGCTTCGGGTCCAGCTGGCACAAAACGATGTTCGCAACCGTCCGGGCCCCTTTCAATTTCCCATTTCCGTCGTTCTCTCTGACACACAAACACGCGGGACTTAAAATACACTCTCTGTCTGTCTCCCGCTCCCTTGTTCTTTTTCTGCCTGTCCCACATCAATCAAATCTACTCCCAAAATGATCATCTGTTTAAGGCAGATTATCTTAGGGAAAGCCATCTATCGAATTACAATAACACTACTTTATCCACCTAGCCAGACATCATCCCTGGAGTGACTTTGAGTGTGTGGGTGTGCATTTGTGTGTTTGTGTGCATGCAGTCAGAGAAAAACGTCCAGTTCATTTTTGTCTCTGGATGCCAAAGTGCATGCATGCACAAACACTACTCTCCTAAAGTAATTCCATCAAATCTTCTGGTTGCATGTTGAGATTTTAAGTGGCATTTGGATAATGATGTTTCAGGGCCGTCTATGCATTCTTTTCAGACCAGGTAATAAACATAACCGGACTCCCAGGTAGGCATCGGGGTACGGATCAGTTACTAATATACCAAGGTTTTTAAAATGTTACCGTTTCAAGTTATTTTAAAAAGAAGACAGAGTTCGAAATACTTGCCCCCCACCTGTTGCTGCACACTGCAGCTAAGCTGGTTGAAAGGTGGCTGCTACACCTTTGCCTTTTTGAAAATTAAGACAAATTAGACTGTTTATACATAGAGATACGGATTATCTACGCCAAAAATTACTGTCAGTCAGGGAGGAGGAGATTGGTCGTTTCAACCTTGGCAGTTTTTGTTTCAACTCATATTAATTTTGCTTAGTACTGCAGACGACTGCAGGATGTTTCATCATGTGTAAATTAATACTCTCTATAGAGAACCCTCTGTGGAATGCTTCGTGGTGATCTATCAGTTTGTACCTGCAAGGAAACTTTTTTGTGCCCACTTGAAAGTAGTTTTCTGTATTCTACACCAATTTAACTGGAAGTAGACATGATGGTTGGTGTTTCCTAACCATCTATGGTTTGGGACCACCCATAAATATTAAACTGTGAATACTCACACAAAGAAACATCACCACAGATCCTTTCTCTATCACCACTACGGCTCCTCACAAACTCAATAATCAGCCATAGCTGATAAACTGTTGTTTCTCCTTGTGTAACTAGGAGAAAGCTAGCTGCTAGCTGCAGCTGCATCACTTACACAGTCATGATCGACTACACCCTTCTTGACTCTGATTGGTTGTTTTTGATCGAGCTGTGCATTTCTGCAGATGACAGTAGGATCACTGGGAGGAGGTAGAGGAGCTTGATGTTTTCGCAGATGTCTCATATTATACTGTCATGACAAACTAAAAGTTTTAAGAAATATGCAACACCGTTTTATAAACGTGGCATACTGCAGCTTTAAGGTAGCACTACGTGTCAAAACTAAAGTTGGAAAGCTACGAGCAGCGTGTTTATACAACAGCCACATATCAGCTGGTTCCTTGACCAAATAGTCTGATTAACTGACCAGCTAACATTAGCTTATTCTATTTCTGCTGTTCTTTGCAGAACAGCAGAAATATTCATGCAACAGGCACTTAAACTCTAGTATCATATAAACTGTTTGCAAATCTATAATGCTTCTTATTTCTATGTATCTAAATTAACATAACTATTTATAGTACATATGTTTTATTGAGGAAGATTAAAATCTGTTTTCTATGTGCAGAATAGGTACAACTGGTACAATATATCTTCACAAGTGAAATTTATCTGATGACAGAGCATCTGACTGTCTGGTGAACTAAGTGTAAGCTATGATTTATGACACTAAGACATGAAGGTAAGCGCTTTGAGTTCGACATTCTGTAGTACTGCTACTTGAGGCATCTATTTTGAGGGACGACTGGATGTAAATGTTGAATTGTGGCCCTGTTTGATAATTTAACCTGAAAAAATAGACTGGTCAACTACAGATACAGCACAGTTTGAGATTAACGAAACTTTTATTCCATTAACAAAAACACAAAATGTTAGAATTATGCTTTATTTACATTACAAAACCCTAAAATTAGATTGACTGATTAATGAATTGATTTGATTAACCTGCTCTACAATATTGTAGACTTTGGTTCTTTAAAACACACTTTTGTCACAGTGAAATTCTGTTTTATTAAAAAAAGAAGAATATTTTTCCCATTTCAAACATCTCAATCTTGTGAACCCAACATCATGTCTATTCTCATATTGTGAGTTGAATTTAATACTGCACCAACATGTCTGTAGCGATATCACTCATTTATCTTGTATCAAGAACCCACCAAAGGGCCGTTTGTGACCTAATGCTTCCATTTATACCCAGCGTATTAAAATGTTTGAACACAAATGATTTGTCAACTTGAGTGTGGCAGTCTTTCACATTGATGATTATTTTTACATGAAAATTTGCATGTGCTGTCCCCCGCACTTTTTGTGGCTAAACCATTAATAACGTGGAAACTGAACAGGAAACTTCTATTTCTCAGAGTTTCCACCTGTTAGTCATTTAGAAAAAGTAGACAAAGGGGAGCGCTTTCAGGGCCACCTCCGAAAAGGGATCTGTGGCATCACAATAAAGTTCAGGAATGTCGCTTGAATGTGATGTAACTCTGTTTATTTGCAGAAACATAATATTCAGTTGCTATTTAAACTATTCTTTTCTATCAAATCATATTATGAATTAGAAAATTCCTGTCTACGGAACATCTGACGCCTTTAGTAAGGAGCGGCCTTGATTTCAGCTTACACTGAAGTAACATTTCAAATGTCTAAAATGTGTTTTTGTCAGGTAACCTTCCAGTAAACACCTTCCCCATAGTGAAGCCCTAAGCTGAAATAAACAAGATGTGTACACCCTGATTAGAAGTTGCAAATAAACAAAGATATACAGAGCCCTGAGATGGGTGTTAACAAATACCCTGCCTAATTCCTGAGACAGAAAGTTATTCTGACTTGTAATTACAAGAATTTTTCTTGCTGTTGCCAGCACCACTTAATAAAAAGACAAGCAGAGAGAGACTGAACGCGAGTGTGTGCGCGCTTCTCAGCCGAGGGGCCTTGTGCTGCGGGCGCTCTCCGCGAACAATCAAAACAGCTCAATTTAGGCTTTATCTGCAGCTCAAGCACACACATGCGCGCACATGCACACACACACCCAAACACACACACACTCCAAACGGAGCTGAAACAAAAGGACGGTGGCGTGAGGAAAGCAGGAAGAAAGCAAGGGACATTAGTGGTCTGCTGCAGTGATGATGCCAGCAGTTTGGAAGGTCAGGTAAAGTTGGATTTTGATGCATCCTGCACCTGATCGATATCTTACCCTCCTTCCCTTTCTTCCCTTCAATCCCTTTCTTCGCCTCATCCAGGAATACTAAGGGGCTGCTAGTATCGACTGATGACTACCAAAAGCAGATTCATAACAACGGGTCAATCAATTAAAAGCACACATAAGAGCAAGCATCAAAACCAATATGTAGTGAGTGACAATGTGCAATCAACTGGTAGCCATTCGTGCAGAACTGATTCCAATGACACACAATAAATGAAACAAGAACAGAACAAAGAAACAAATTACAAGTGTTCCTTGAAACCCCTAAATGGCAGCAGACAGGTAAAAAACACAAATGAAACACTCACAACTCCTTACAGAAGATTCCTGTAGCTTGCACGTGTTTCACAGTTACACATTTTGTCCATTTCCCAGGAAGGAAAGGTTACAGTTGTTCATAGAGATGTTCCGAGTGTGCTTGAGGCTGCAAAAAGTGCAGCCACTGCTCCCACCCTCAGGCTGAAATTGGTACTGCAGGTGGGAGAAGACCCAAACCAGCCCTCAGCGACGTCTATAAAGTCCCAAAACATTTCATAGACTTAGATAAAAGTGGTCCATCAAAATGAGCAAAAAGAAATAAACACTGTTATATTTACATGTTCATAGCAACCTCTTTTTTTTCCCAGTTTGCCCAAAGATCACTGCAAAATAATCCTTATCCCTTCAATGTTTATCACGTTTTGTCATGTTTTAAAGTCAAACTTAAGTGTATTTAGTTTGCTTTAATCTGAATTCCCTCAAAATAAATACGAGAAAACCAACTGCCTTAGCTGGCTTCCTTATTAGTGAGTACAGCACACCTGTGAGTGTAATTTAATCTCAGGAAATACGGATGTTCTGTGAAGCCCCAAGAGATTTCTAAACAAAGAACATCATCGAGAGCAGGGAACACAGCAGCCACATCAGGGACATGACTGTGGAGGTGTCTAAAACAAGATTAAGCTCTAAAACAAATAATTTGTAAGCTTTGAAAATGTCAAGGAGAAAGTTCAGAAGAAGGATTTTCAGCATATATGTGTAAGCTGGTGAAAAGTGATGGGAAGATGGATGGTGCCAAATGCAACAAATACAGGTTTATAGAAGAAGGAAACATTAAAAAGACTGTGAAAGACTTGAGATGGGTTAGAAGTTCACCTTCCAGCTAAAAACATACAGCCAAAGCTGAAGAGGAATGGTTTACATTAAAGCAGATTCATATGTTAAAATAAACCAGTCAAAGTCCAGACCTTAATCCAATGGAAAACCACTGGGAAGTTGCAGTCCAATAGAGGCTCTCCATCTAGAATAATTGCAGTAATTGCAGTGAAAAGTTGTTCCACAAAGTATTGGGGCTGAATGCGTCTGCATGGTGCACTGTTCAGATTACAATGGACCCCCACCTAATTATGGTTCAGTATTCAAGGATTCCCCTTTTCACAAATTTTGATTGGCTATACCCACCGATAAGGCAGATAAGGAAGACCACTGCAGTGCCAGCAAGGTTTCCATTGTGAATATTATGGAGTAACGAGGTGTATTTGGTGTTTTAACTACTAAAACAAACCATTTTGAGTATACATAAAGAGATTCAAGTAACTTTTTTAAACAAATAAATACAAATAATTTGCATAACTTCTTTTCACTTCACAAACAAGCACTAGTTTCTGGTCTGTCACATAACATCACAATAATACGTGCACAAAGTTTGTGACGGTAATGTGATAAAATATGGAATCGTTCACGGAGTATGCATACTTTTGCTTGGCAATGTCACTGTTTATGCAACATAGACCTGAAAAGAAACAGACTCAGACTTGTGACTCAACAGCTTTATGGTAAACACATTGGACATCTTGGACTCCTTCAGACATTAAAGTGCCTGACTGCTGTTCCAAATCAAACCCTGTTGAAGATTCGGTTGACTACATCTGCTGCAGCTGCTAGAGTCAAAAACAAAAACAAACAAAAAAAATCTCAACTCAGGAGGCATCCAGCCCAAAGAGGAGTTCACAGCAACGAAGCTGACTAAATAAGAACCAGACAGAAAAGCAGAGGGGAAGTGAGAGCAACCACCCAGACAGATACATACAATGCCTGAAAATTATGTCAATAAACAGAGCGTATTCACAGTAAGGGGCTAACAATAGTGTCCGCCTGTGTGCGTGTGTATGTGTGTGTGTGTCCTTGAGGGTGCAGTCAGACTTGTTATGGCAAAGGCAGCGCTTCTGGAGGCTCCGAGTTTGTTCCTGAATGATTGTCCTGAGCAGGAAGTGATGTCACAGGTTTGTCCTGGTTCCCTCAGACGTGGGAAGTGGATTAGAGCGGGATAGTGGAGCGGCTGGCTGTTTGCCTGCTCGTCTGTTGCACTCTGTCAAAACACAGCTTGACAGGTCATCAGGTAAACGGGCCACAGACCTCCAACCAATCTACAGCAGAATAGAAGGCGATGAATGAAAATCAATTTGAGCGGTTCTGAATTAAGTTGTGCATTGAATTCACAACAAGACTAATGTAAATTATTTATTAATAGCGCTTAGTGCTTTCAATTCAAACTCCTGAATTCCTCAGCATGGTTCACATGAGAACATTAATAAAGCATCGAGCAGCACAGACAGTGAGCAAAAATGATTTTTCACATGTGCAGCACCCACTCTTTGCCTCTGCCCTCTTGTACCTCTGCATGTGTCTATGTGCATGTGGTTGAGTTCAGTTCACCTACTCTTCTCCACAAAATGACGACAGCGCAGTGGCTAACAAGCACTTGTGCTCAATTTGACGGCCCAACAAGGGCTTAATGAAAAGTCACATAACAATGGAGAGGAGAGGGGAGTACTGCAGCCCCGTGAAACAATGGCTTGTCACGCTGATCTTCACTCCTCCTCTCATTGTGGCAGAGATAAACAATGCCAACGTCCACACCCGTCCGTGCTTTTACCGTGTGCTAAGTTACAGAAATGGCAAATGGTTCTTCTAACGTTTAACAGGTTGGGAATCGCTTTGAAGTTGTCCAAAATGAAGAAGCAAAACTTTGTGTTTTGCAGACAGTCCACGGACACACGCAGGCAGTGTAACTGGCTGTACGAGCAGGGTTTAATGACAGCCCCCTAACAATAGGGAGCAGAGCAGCCCAGCTATCTGCCTGTCAAACAATGAAGGGGGTACTGCTGAAGAGCTTGTCAACACCAATACATGTAAACACCCGCCACAGACACACTGAAAAAATTATCACAAAAATAAAAAACTCGAGCTGTGAGCGCGTGTACATGTGTACATGCCAACAAGCACACACACACACACACACACACGCACGCATTCCTTCTGCAAACACACACACAAACAGGGTAATTCAGAGCGCTGCCATTTATGTGAAGAGCGCTCAGTTTTTTTCAGACTCTGAGTGGAAGTGAATTTGCTTTTTCTGTCGAGTGCAAGTCAGGTTGGATTAAACAACACTTGGCCAGTAGTGATGGGTTATCACTGTGCATCTGCGTGTGCATTTGTGTGTTTGTGTGCATTGGGACGGTGATGATGCCCGCAGGCGCCCGGATGGGATGCAGGCAGATCTACAGACAGTCCTCCGCCCCTGTCGGGACCCATCTCTCTCTCTCTCTCTCTCTTTGCCTCCTCTCTCAAGGTGTCCTTTCACTGTTTTCTTGCTCGTCATCTTTCATGTTGTTTTCATCTGCGCCGTGTTGCTCACTCCGCTCAGCCGCTCCCATTCACTCGGCAGGGCTGCTCCTGTGCATCGTCTACACTTTGTTTTATCAGTCAGCATAAAATGAAAATTTGAATCCAACCTTTGACCAACAGATCCAACTTCTTGCTCTGGTGTATAACTGTCAACTTTGAAACCTGTTACTTACTACTCACATTGTTTATTCTGTTTTCTCTTTTTTCTCTCTTAACATACTAAGTCTTCTAAGCTTAGACAGGATTTTATTTAGTTGAGGCATGAAAACAAAGATTCTACTGTGTCTAAAGATAACTTTTTTAACAATAGGCATGGCATTATGAACCGAATCTGACCACTGCATTGTAATTTGGGTGAATCTGAATCTGAATTTGCCAAATCGAAACGATTCCATGCAAATATAATTAAGTATGATCACCTGGTGACAAAGAAATGGGGTTCGGCGCCCAACTAGCTCATCAAACTTGTTTGTGTCCACTAGGAATGTGGAGAATGAAGGAAATTGTCATGAGAAATGTAGGCAATCGGTACGACAAAGCTATGAAATCTCAACCATCCACAGACAGTGTCCTTGGAGTCTGTGCACACAAAGGCGTGAGGTCATACACAAAACATTTCAGTCCTGTACTTAAGAGAAAGTAACAGAGTTGCAGTTGTCCAATCATTGTGTATTTGGTTCATTGTAAGATAACTTCTCTTCTTCTCTTTCCCCCACTTCAGCTCATTTGTTGTTCAGCGAATCCATCCAAAAAGCTGCTGAGCTGGACACTCTTACTGCAACACGTATCTGTGAGCCATCAACTGGACAGAGTAAAGGGAGCTGCAAAAATGAGAAGTTATGAAAGAAAACGTAGTGATGACCAAGGAGTCACCAGTAGTTAATAGTACAACTCATTTTGTCTGAATTGCAGTTCAGCGGATAGTCAAGGAAAATGATCATGACACGGCACCTGATTCTGCGCAGCATGGTGACTTTATGTGAATGCCCTACATGCTTAAAACAGTCACAACTCTTGCATTCTAGCAAATGTGTGCGTCAAATATAAAACAACACCATAACACATCTCCAAGACTCTGAAGGAGTCTCATCTGTCTGTCACTGCTTGTGTTCTTCAGTCCTATTTAACTGTATGAACCTGCTTTAGCTCAACTCCTGCTTGATGTGGCTCAAAATTAAACAGATGAAAAAATACAAATGCGCATTAATGCTTCCATTGTATGTATTTATGAGGTTTAACCCTGCAAATACTAAGATTTAATGGCGCATCAGAGCACTAGTTGTGTTTATGTGTTTCAATTTGGTGTAATGTGTGTATATGTGTGTGTTTGTCTCTGTCCCATTGAGTCTAATGGTCCCTGGAGGCAGGCCAGCGTCCATCAGCAGACAGCAGGCATTAGTGCTCTGCCCGAGTATCGATGGACCACCGGTGCTTGACAGCAGGCCCCTCCCTGCAGTCTCAGGACAAGATGGGTATATGGATGGCTGTGCGTGTGCGCGCGTGCTTGTGTAATAGACACAAAACGTTTTGATCCAGCTATATATACGCACGGAGAGCGAGAGGGAAAGAGATGTCTATGTGTGTTTCAGAGACTGATACGTTTGCGTATGAACCCTGACCTCAGGCTATGTGTCACAGCTCTCTCTGTGTGTCTATATGTGTGTGTGCCAGAATGAGGGGTCGCCCGGCTGTCATCGATCTCACACACACCAGGCCAGCACTTAACACTTGGACTGTAGCGTCTAATACACTCACACCATCTATTACGTCCCCACTGGAGGCACAGCGTGTGTGTGCGTGTGTGTATGTGCGCCCATGGCCTACTGCCAAACGCATGCTGCTGTTGTTCAATGGCAGCACAATAGATTACACATATAACAGTGTAATGATATATCTCTATTAGACATTCCCCTCTTCCATGTCCTCTCTTCTCTGTTTTTCTCCATCCCAAAAATATTCTCTGCTGCGCTTGTATGACGCCCAAATTCATCAAAATGACTGGATTCTTGAGGTTTAATTTGACACATACTTACAATAAATAAAGAAATTCCGCGCTCTGGTGAAGACGTTTTTATTTGCTTGACGTCTGTATGAATTGGCCTGCATTCTTGTCACACAAAGGTGTCTGACCTTAGTACAGACATGCATTCTGTGCAGACATGCATTCTGTGCTAAGAATGCATGTCTGTAATATCATTAGTGAATTAAAAAAAATATATCACCAATGATTACCACTTGAGTGATTTACTAAAGAACAAAAGAAGAGCACTTGTAGCCATGAAGAATTCTTTCAATTGTCAAGCAATTGTGTGTTATGATAAATACGATGGAGAGCTGTAGAAAACCGACAATGAGGAGAAATGATGCAAAGGCAAAGGACGCAAATTAAAACATCCAGACGCAAAATAAATAAAACAACATACAACAGCTAGACTTCAGAGAGATGTGATTAAGCAATGCTTTTACACCGACATGGTGTTTGATGTGTGCTTAAAGTAATTAATAACAGTGTGTTTTGTTGTCCAGCTGCAGATAAAGACAACACTGATAACACATTTTCTTGCACAAACCTTACTGTCCATAAAAGAACAGCACAGCTGATTTGGATATTATAAACATAAAGTGATTAGCAGCATGTGAACACTGCATATTGGCTGGAAATGTGCAGATCTGTGTTGCCTGAAGGAGAGACTGTTTGCAGAGTTTCCTTTGGATCTGCTGGGGTGCAAGTACAGACTTGTTTATTCTGGTTCACCCCATAGCTGCTTGAATCAGAGAAAGCGTGAATCTTTGGACGTCAACTCATCCCTTTGAGCTGACCCCCGTGTGCTTAGAGTTGTTATGCTTTAACTCAACGTTTGTCTAATATCTACCCTGTGGAGAAATTTTTGTCATACATGCAGATTCTGAGACATCTTTCTTTTGTGCAATGCACAGCTTGGTGTGGCGGTCACAAGGTATTACTAAGCCAAAATGGCTACATATTCCTCAAGGAAGAACTATCCCTTTTATAAGCTTCTTTATCATTACAACTTAAAGATGCGTTGGTTGCCAATGCCACAGGTACAGATGATCTTCAGAGCATAGCTTCTGAATCAGTGACAAAGGTTTTGAACAAGGTCCATTCAGATACCATGTCTGCAACCACCCTCGGAAACTGTGAGAAACTCTCTCAAAGGTGTTAGTTGAAGGGTCTCTTGCTAGATTTTTCTGATTTACCCTCATGACTCATTTGAGTTTGCTAGATCATTCTGGCAGCCTGGCTGGATCCAACTCACCAGTAGGTGATGATCGGTTGACGCCTTTGACTCTCTTCTGACCCAACTGTCCAAAACAGCATGGCAAGGTGTTTGTGATTCACAGAAATTAAATAACAAACCACTGCTCACATTTAGATCAGGAGGGCTGTTTTACCCCATCACACTTCTTGAGGAGACTCAACCATTGCCCACATTGCACTGCTGTATACCAGAACCTCAGCAGAACCCCAAAGGCCAACCCTTTACAGACGTTATCCAAAGATTCAAAGGAGTGGGGCTGCTTGATATATTGAAAACATAATTTTTCAATATTTTTCTTGAAGACCACAAAGACAATTTTGATTACAGTAAAGCCATGTTCCTTACTTTTCTCTTACCGTTCAAATAATGACAAAGTCCTCAGCATATTCGCTGAGCATTGGGAACTTCATGACAGTAAGAGGCCATATAGGTGATCAAGTATATTATTGGCAAATAATGGATAATATTACACCTCATCCATTACTGAATCTAAGCAGTTCACTGTACAACTCAGCTGAATTTGAGGTTCATATCTTGGTTGTAGTGAGTAGCTATTTGAACTACTGATTGAATAATTCACTACTTTTGTTCACAGGCAATTACGCAGATGTACTTAATAAGGGATCAGAATTTGCATTGTTTCCTTGCTTATTTGTGAAAAAACGTTCTTCAGTGTCATTCAGTATTTAATGATCCATTTTTATAGGATAACATGGGTTAAAACATCATTCGGCTAAACTCTACAATAGTAGCTAGCAGTAAGTAGTAAAAAAGGCTTTAAATATAAATGGCCATTATTTGCTAGGCTAGCAAGCCTCTCATCACACTTGCCCAGAGGCTACAGTTCAAATGAAATGATCATTTTTAGCTCTGTGTGTGTCTTTCTCACATCCACTTTCACTTTTTTTATGTTTATCTTCATGACCTTGTCCTTTTCCCCCCATGGAGGTAAAGGACAAGGGTAGTAAAGAGGAGAAGTGGCAAGGGGAGAAGATAAGGGTTGATGGCCATGGCTGCTGGGGTTTTTCTGTGTGCTGGAGAGGGGCACTGAAGAATACCAGGGAAAAAAAAAAAGAGAGCAAGAGAGACATACAGGGAGAGACAGGAACCTTTGGGCCATAGACCAAGTAGTCTCTTAAGTGATCTGATTGTTGTGCCTGAAAACGTCAGTGACCAAATGCAGAATGGTTACTAATAATACATCCATTTAGCCTGCCCCTACAAACACACACACACACGGGTAACTTGTAACGCACACACGGAACGGAAGCAACAACATGGCAAATGCGTATGTTTGCAACAAAACAAAGGTTGCTTTCCTGTTATATATTGCTAAATGATAAAAAATAAATAAATGGAACAGAAGGGAAATAAAAGCATAAAGACAGATTGAGGAAGTCCCTCCTGGGTCTGCTCATGTAACTTAGCAAACATGCAAAAGTAAATGACACTTATTTTCAATTGATCAGCTAAGCGCTCTGCTGTACACAGTATGGAAGTGTGTTGGCAGGATGAGAATGGGCTTTGAATGGCAATTATTGATCATCTTTAGGCCTATGGCCCACTTAGGGCACGCCATGGCTTTTCCCTCACATAGAGGATCCCGCACACAGACATGCAGAGTCACAAATGGTAAAATATAACAAAACCAGAATGACTCAAAGTTATTTCACTCTATACGCCAATTGTGCTTTATGTTACAGAAATTGACAACTACTAGAATTGATTTACTTTCAAACTAATTTTTGTTCTAACATTAAGGCCCCAATTCGACTATATTTTAATTAAACCACTATTTTAGGAGAAGTCTTTGGATAGCTTCATTTTATAGCTTCAGTCAGACTTTTACATACACATTTTATATTTTTCTTTTCTTTTATGGAAAACTTTACACCTACAACGAGTTCTAAAAAATTTAAACAAGTTTTAATTTAAACTTTACATTGGCAAAACTTACAGATAACCCATACTGACATTTGATCAGCTGTCCTTTAGCAAACTTTACGTACTTTTTGTAATCAGGATCAAGATTTGGTCATTATTTTTTTCTGGATATTTGAAAACTTTTCTAGTCAGAAATGGTCCCATTTATTTAACATTACCGATTTTCTAGTACAAACCTGGCTTTTAAACATTAGCACTTTAAGTATGGATGAGTTTGCAGTCACTTTAGGCCTTTCATTAAGTGGGAATGTCTTGAGAACTGAGTTGGCATCTGACAAGAAAGAATCCTCAGCTGCAAAGTGGATACCTCAGAGCCAGCCGAGTCAGAGTCAAATGACTTCTCGAAAATAAAGAAATGACTGTCAGGCGAGACCCTAATTTAGACGTGATGACAAAGTATGCCTGCATGAGTCACATTAAGGCATTGAAACTTAGGAACATTGTACCAACTACCAAGCATAGTGCTGGACACGTCACGCTGAATGTTATTGGTGCTGCTCCAAAATGGATATAATAATGATGATGGAAGACACAGAAATGTTCAAGTTATTCTCAACTCAACAGCTAGACAGCTGAAGCTTGAACACCACTGGGATGGATGATGAATGTCCACATTAAGCTTCTGGACTGGTTACATAATCAGAACTATATTGAAAATGAATGAAATATATCTCAAATGCAGATAATATACAGTAATCAGGACACTTCCACATGTAATACTTAGACATTTATGCTGTTCTGAGCCATCTTGTTTGGATCACATCTCTAAAACTGACCTCTGCCCCTTACAAAAAGCAGATTTATCATCACCTCTATTCTGACAAGTGCTGGTACAATATCCATAGCATTTCTCTTTGAAAAGGCAGAGCAGGACACGGCTATGATAACTCAGATGCTTAGAAATTGACGGGACCACGCACACAAACACACGCAGCGCCAGCAGAGTTATAGAAAGACTTAGAGCACCCCCAGCTGGGGGACAGCGCCGGCAGAAAGAGGCAGAAGAACATACAGAAGCATAGCTACAAATAGAAGTTGGAGATCGAGCACATACAGTAATTTGTACTCATTACAAAGTGTACTATTTATTCATCCGCTCCCACTCCCAGATTAGGCACTTCATACCTCTTATGTGTTTGTTATGTAGCTTATAGTGTTTGTCTAGTGCAGCTATAGCTGAGCAAATGTTTTCCCACACAGAGTCCAAACAAAGGCCAGGTGACAAGCACACATCTAAACAAGCGCAAACATACACCATGAAAGAGGTGCAATTAGAGCATCCTACTCCAATTAACCAGCTCTTTAAACAAATCCACATTAGGCCCTCCATTGTGGCTGCGCTCGAAAAACAGCCACTTGGGGAAGCGGCATAAAAGCTTCGACTGTATTCCTCCTCGAGGACACGTGTGTTCGTGTGTGTGTGTTGATTGGTGGCGGTCACACACTGGTACAGGATCTGGGCTGTTGAGATTGTGATGAAAGATTGTGCAATCACTGGTGGGTGGAGAGAGCAAGAGGTAAGCCGAGAGGGAGGGAAGAAGAACAGCGCGGCTAGCAGAGAGCAACGAGGGAGGATGTTACCAGCTCAACAAGTAAATTAAAACCTGTGAGCTGATACTCTGCTGTGCTGGACTAAGCACATCTTTTACACAATTACAGCGATGGTCAGGTGTTGTTTACGATTGCAGCCTAAGAGATGCATTTTTTTTTATTTTCTGAAACTTGTTCCAGCATTGCTTTGCTGATTCAGAAGGAATCAGCTTATCACAACTGATTGAATTATCACAAAAACATTAAACTTGTTCACTTTTTTTTTTAATATCATGACTAAAAACTTGACTTTATTTACCTGGAATTCATGTAAAGTGTTGTAAAACGGTGAAATGAAAACAAATGGTTAATTTTTTTCAAATTCTACAAATGAAACTCAGCACGGTCACGCTCATTCGGATTGGATGGAAAGTGTTTGTGAACACTGACGTTTTTAAGCAACATATTCTCTTATGACGTGGGGGCCAAATAATGTCAAGTTGTAAATGTTTCTAATCTTAATAGCAAAAAATAATTAGCTTTCATTCTTGTTTGCTCAAATATTTACGTGAAACAAGAAAATCGGTGTAATTAATGTGAAAAGAGGATCTGTAAATCTGAGACACACAAATTTGTTGGGTTGGGCTTTTGAACTATCTACATCAGCTGCCTAACCAAATTTATGCCTCTGTTGAATTTTTGATGAGGGCAACAAAATATCCACGCACTGCACTTTGGACAACCTACCAACCTTTTTTGCAAGTTCTCCACAAAGCCTTGACAATTACGCGCCACTTTGTGAGAATCTATCCCATACAATCCAAATAAAACATTATACACTGAAGTTTGTGAAATAGTTAAAGATTTATTAATACTTTCCAAAGCACAGCATGTAATTTACAATAGTAAATGAGAGCAAAGCAGGTCATGACACTAATTTATCACTTTTTACAGTACAATAATTATCTGCCAAAAAGGCAATGACTTATTTGTATGACCGCTATGGCATTAGAACATATAAAAATTAAAGTGATTAGCAAAAAGCTGGCAGCCTTCTTTACCAGTTATCTTTTCATCTCTTCAGTGGTGATATAATGTGTTGTGGCTTATTATTCCTTATATTCCTTAACGATAACATTTTTCACAAAATGTCGAATGACTCTTTATATTCCTCTCTGTGTTCATTATACATGTGAGCAACAGAGAAAGAGAGTCTATTTCAGCTTCAGTGGACAGGCACAAAGGCATGTGGCGCCATGGCCTGCTGTGGACAGATAGAGACACAGTAAGGAAAAAGTGTGTGTGCCAAAGGCTGTGTGTGCTGATACAAAGCAAAAAAAGAACCAAAAAGTCAGAAGAGTTCCTTTGAACATCTGAAATAAGATGAAAACTGAAAACAAATCATCAGTTTACTTCAGTATGCACTTTTTAGAGGTGAGATATATAAACACCCATAATGAATGTTTCAGGTTTTGGGGCGCATTCACGCCTCTTCCCCATAATAATGAATAGTCTGGCGTTATAAGGCAGTTTGCTCGAACAGCTTCAGTCTCTTCAGCCTGGAGCCCCAGAGAGACGCTACAGCAGTTAGCAGTTAGGCCAGTTTCTCAGGAGGGCTCTTGAAAATCAGTTAACTTTCCCCTCTGAGGCCTGCACTTGCTAACATTAGCATGTAGCACACCAATTACAGCCGACACCTAACATTAGCACAGCCTGCTGACAGTTAAAGGCCCCTGTGGGGCTATTTAGAGCCCCCAGTCAGGGAGAAACTGACAGAGTGAAGAAGTAGTGTGCAACAGTTTGTGCATTAAAGCCGTACAGCGAGTCACTAAGCAAGTTAATGGCTCTTTAGCTAAATAGCAAACACATTAGTCTTTCTGGAAAAGACGTGTTGACAGGCTGTAGGCCAACAAGCAGCTGCTCCACTTCACTGGAAGGCGTTTTGACAAAATCTGCTAAAGAACTAATGATTCACGAGCACTTCAATGTTTTTCTGAGGTTTTCCATCGCCCGCACACAGTTACAATAATGTATAAATATGTGTTAAAGTTTTACTGTACAGAGCCCGGCAAAAAGTACAAGCGTGAGTATATTGTTGGGCCCTTAATGTGATTGATCAACACAAAGGAGTGCATGACTGGGATCAAAAATGATATATTGTTTTGATTTTTTATAACAAAAACAAGAAATATGTGGTGTAAATCACAGAGACACAGTACGACATACTAGTATGTCTCAGAGAGACATACTAGTATGTCTCAGAGAGACATACTAGTATGTCTCAGAGAGACATACTAGTATGTCTCAGAGAGACATACTAGTATGTCTCTGTGAGACATACTGGAAAATCAATGGACTTAAATATTAGCCATTCTTAGCAAAATTGCTTAAGCTCAGACTAAATGAAGAATGTTTGTGAGCAGCAGTTTTCACAAATTATAGACTTGAGTTAGATTTGAACTTTGACTAGGCCATTCCAGTACATAAATATGCTTTCCTTGTAACACAATCTAAAAAAGTAATACTGAAATTTGCTATTGATTAAATGTGAGAAAAATCTAAATGCATGCCTTGCTCTTGCCATCAAAAAAAGCTTTACTTACTGAAGATATGGACACAAAAACGAAAGTTGTCAAATCAGACGGGTATCTAAGAAGCTGCGTGAATGTTCAAAGACTCTTTCTTTTAGATTCCTGAAAAAAATAATTGTTATATAAAATTCACTTAAAAAGAAATATTTAAAAAAAAAATTTTTGTTGTTTTTTTTTGTTTGCTTAGTTTTTGGGGTGAGAATCTTGATGCGAAGATAAAGTAGGAGTTATGATTTGGAAAGAAACCAAAGCCTGTTCCCATGTGGCCATGTAACCATTTAACATGGTGCTGCGTCTTCCAACCAACACACTAATCACATTAATCATCTATTTGTGTTTAAACATCATTAGGGACTTTCACAAATAGATTTGCACATGCAGAAACAACCACACTCAAGCACTTGTGGCTTGAGGTGCACTTGATGGGTACGAGTGGGAGGAGAGCCAAATTAGCCACCATACGCTAATCACCCTCTAATGGCAGCACATTCCACATATTCAAGTTTGTGTATAGATTTATTATATACACAAGCAGAAATCTAACTTCACATTCCTATTATGCAAATTGGTCTAACGAAATATAAGAACATCTAATATTAAGTGAAGACTCATCTAGTCTGAGGAAGTTTTTCAGTGTCCTGAATGTATGAATCAATACGATTTATGAAGCAGGAGTTTGAGCATATATGCAGCACAGACCAACTGTACACTAATCTCTTGCATTATAAAGCAGTAATGCCGTGGTAATCATTACCACGGCATTAGGGACGTGGTAATCATTACCACATCTCCTGTGGTAATGATTACAGGAGATGACTGCAGGAGATGACTGAAAGATTTTACACTAGGAGCAGGTTAAAAATCAGCAATCAAGACTAAACACTATAACTGCCAATATTAACAAGAGAGAAAATATGTTAAGTTATTTAGTTCTGAAATTATCATATCCGAGTCCTATTTTCAGTGAATTTTCCAAGAAAACACTTTTATGTTTTTGCTTTTTTTTTTTTTATTTAAATAAAACTAATGGTGCGTTCACACCAAATGCGTTTCAAGCATCTGGTTTACATTCAAAGTCTAAGTGGAGGCACATTGCAAGGGCGACGAGAGCGCGACGAGAGCGCGACGAGAGCGCGACGCAACGGGCCCTCGGCGCGCCTCCACATAGATTTTGAATGTAATCCAGACAGGCGTCTTAAAGAGATAGGGTGAGGAGCTCAAGATGACTTCTTGTAAACATTTTGAATTTGTTTGCTTAAAATAAAAAATGCAAAAACATGTAATTATGGAACCAAAATGGTCATAGGAGAAGCAAAAAATTATAGGACCTACAAATTTAGGACCTCATTAAATGTAAATACAGACCCAGAAGGGAAAACTGTGGACATAATTTTTCATTTTTCAAGCCTTGACGTGTAAATAAATTAGTTTCATAATTCAACCCTAACAAAACAGAATCACATTCACAGGCTTCTTTCTAGACTGTTCCACAGTTCAGTGACGTAGACTGCATAATCACTGTTTCTTTGTGCTTGTGTTGCATGACTGGACTGTCCCGCCTCGCTGAGATTAGACACCATCTGAAACATTGCTAGGAGGGGTATATAAGAATTGGGCGACTTAAATGGAGAAAAATCCAATAATTATATCCGTCCAGAGGGAGGTAGTGCTTTTAGAGTAGGGGGTGACCTGTTATTACTCTCTGTCTTTCTTTCACTTCTCCCAGAAAAAAATCTGAGGTAAAGGGGGTAACCTAAGAAAAGGGAAGAATGTAGTGCATTGAGATAAGAGTTATAGCTGAGCTTGCTGCTAAAGTATGCCCTTGTAATTAGCTGAGTATTAGCTGCGGTGACAATGCAAACGCACTGGGAAGGGAAGCACCCTTTAACGCTCCACTCATTTCCTGAACTTAATCCTCACCGCTTACCGGTAATAGTGCACAACAGCGCTGAACACACACACACACACACGCACACACACACACACACACACACACACACACAACTCTTAGTCTGGCTCAAATTTAGACAATCAACTGGCCACTATTAAAGAAAAAGGACTCCTTAAGCAAAAGCTACACCCAGCGCCCACCTTCAAACCTTTTTGTGCCCAGAGTCACAATAACAGTTAACCGCAGGGAACATCAGCGTACATGAGGCCGCGCGTGCGTTTACATCTAGGTCTGCATCTGCACATTATCATCAAGTTGTGCTTTGATGCAAGCTGAGTGTGGCAACTGTTTGCTTCTCGGGTGTCAAGAAGCTTCTAACAGCCAGCAGTACTTGAGGCGAGTCTTACTTTCTCATGGATAGAGAAGACAAAGCTAGAAAAGCAAAAATCAATTACTTTCAATTAAGTCAACCAGCGACTACTTCAATGTGCCCTGGAGCCATTCAAGTCTTGCCTGCAATATTGCCAACCCCCACTACAACGCCACAAAGTGACACACACACACATGCACACACACACGTTACAGTTAAAAAGCCACATCCACTTACTGTTTGACAGTCTTTTATGTTTAGTGGCAAAATTATAGACCTGGAAACAATTACTGTGGCAATGGCTAAAAATGTTCTTGAGTATTAGCTGGAGAATTTTTAATCTGTCATTTCTACCAAACTGTACAACAGAACATACAAAAGCAAATATTCAAAATGCCATTTATCTCTGCTTTGTTAAATCCACTTGGTTTATCCAATCTGTGTTGTGCAGACAATTTCTTCTTATTGTTTTTTCTTATTATTTAACAAGACAAGAAAATGTTTCCCATGTCAAATTACCCACAACATGTTGAAATTGGACGTTTACTGATCACTTTATATCCATCTGTAGATCTGTAGTTTAACAACATTTTAAACACACCAAGAAAGCTGAACAGTAAGAGAAGACAATGACTGTCTCCTTATACTACAAGGGGAAACATTTTTGAAATGTTTCTTAGTGTATTTTGAATATTTTAGAACTTCCAATAGATCAACCTGGCCTTTCAGTGGGAAATAGGATTACTCATTAATTATTCATTACATTAATTATTCATTACATTAAAATTGTAATGAATAAATAAAAATGTTGCTGAAATACCAGTTAAAAACAACTGGAGAGTTAAAAACAATCAAAATGTCAATATATTCTTCCTCTACGCTACATTTGTCTCAATGCCAGTCAGGTGCAGTTAGAAAGACTTTGCTTTGCTAGCTTAGCAACACAGATGTTCTTGTTACCTTTAAGTCATTTATGTGGCAGCATTTTGGATATCTGGTTATAAAAAAGGACAACTATTTTTTTTATTTTAAAGTTTGCTTCAAAGTCCTTCTGCTTGTTTTTAAGGTTTTAAACACTTTAAAACCACTACATGTCCCTTCAATTACAACATTGTATGATTGCATGAATCATCTCACATGTAGCAGATGATTAACGAATTAATTAATTGACATACGGATATGTGTTTACCTTTGTCAATTTATTTTATGTTTTTTCTTATCCTATTGACCTCGAATGTTCAGCACATCGTTCCAGACGTGACTGGTGATAAAGCGCTTTATAAACAGGGTTGTCAATGTTAATGTTGATGATGACGATGATGAAAATACATAACACACAACATTTCATGAACTCTGTAAGAAAATATTATCACATATCACAGGCAGATATTATCATTTATGATAATATGGCAGAAAGGCCGAGTTCAGTGTTTTGTCTTGTTGTAACCTGCTTCGACTGTTTTGGATCATATGCAGTTCAAAATTTAAAATACCTGTTAAATTTGAACTACATTTTTCTAAGGTGAACAGAAGATTTATTACCACATCCTTATTTTCATTTTATTGGTGAAACAAAATAGTTATATTGGCATGTACACATTAAGCCAGTGCCTAATGTCTCGCTTCTGATTGGCACTAATTAAATGCCTATGACTGTTGTTTGTTTGTTTTTTTAAGAATATTGGACTGCCTTTCACAAATCCAGTGGTAAAAATCTAAAACATGTAGACTACATAAACCTTAATTACATATTTCTTTATGAGATGTGACACTTTAATTCCTTTGAGGAAACGGTAAAAGGGCAAGTCTATTGCTATTTTTGGCATTACGACAAACCTACATGTGGTTCTGCATCAAAACCGCTTCCCCAAGAGATGTCAGACTCCGACTAAATCAATTTACACCGATTAAAAATCCTTTAACTTCATCTTTTATTTGAGAAATATTTGTTACAGTTGTGTTTTTCTTATGAACACTATTAGCTTCATCTTGTGTACCTAGTGTCTTTTATCATTTCCTGAGCTAAATGTATTTAGATCCCTTCTGTAATATTCTCTCTTAGTTCCTTACTGAATGCTAGATTACTTGATGAGCCAAATATTGAAAAATTAAGTATTTTGGTATTGAGGAGGAATAATGTTAAGTTTTCTGAACCACTGACATTTGTATTGTTAGTGAAGTAAGGCAGATTGAGATGAAAATTATAGTTATATTTTATTGTGGTGTGACAAAACAAGCAAAGCTTTGAAAAATATACTGACTTGGTGAGAAAGAAACATTAAATAATCAGCTCTGATGGGGGGGGGAAAAGAGAGAACAACAGGTTCTTGAATAGACAATTGGGAGTAGTTTCAAAAAGCATGTGTGATATTGTCACATTGATTTCTCTCCACTAGTTTAAATCAAAATGGTAAGAGACACCTGAGCTCAGTCCAGAAGGCACCAATGGAGAGTGATTTCTATAGAAAGCATGTTATAAACAGCGCAGAGGGGGACCGCAAATCTTGTCATTGACACAACAGTCAGAGTGAGCTTGTGGCTGCATATGTGTGTGCGTGCCTGCCAGCTTCCAGTCTAGCGCTATTGTCTAACAAGGTCTAATTAGCACTATGGCAAAATGAATTAGCATAATTATGCAAACAGGGCTGCGCTAAAGGCCTGGCACAAGGGAAGGCCACGGGGGGCACCTATTACAACACACACACACAGACTTTAAATGAGCACACACACATATTCAGTAAAAAGACACAACTATCGCATATAGTAAACAGTCATAAACAGCTTGGAAAAAAAAGAAAACTACACATGCACATCCCTGCCTAGAATTATAACAAAAATAAATGCATGGGGTTGATTTAGTATTGATGTTATTGTTTCCACTTCTTTATAAATACATCCACCTGACAGAAACAGTCCCCATAGCTCCACAAACATGAGATACACACAGAAAATGATCAGCTCCCCACCACGCTGCCTCACAACACTCAAGCAGTCAGAGCTTATAGTATTTACCAGCGGGAGTGATAGGTGAAGTCGGTGGGAGATAATAGGGATGACTGAGAGGCTGAAAGGCTGGTAGCCATTCGCACGATGACAGCTGTAGTGAAGAAGGCTCTATTAGGCTTCATTAGGATGCTGGGCTCCTCATTGCACACACATACACACACGCAGCCAGGCTTTCATCACTTCACAGGACATTTCGGTGCGTTCACTTCCAGCAGATGTTTCTAATCATAGCAGCCGCCAACCTTATATTACTCTGAACTTCAATCAAAAGTACTGATTTATATGCAATCCTTCGTCCAACAAGAAAGAAAAATGGATGTGTTCTTACGTATTCATCACTGGAAACCATGTATGAAGTGGTCACTGGTTTGCAAAGCTAACATTTTAACAGTATTAGCATTTTAAAATTTCTAACATTTCTGTATGTTAGAAATTATGTAGAGAAATTTAATGGCATTTCTGTACCTCATAATATACAGAAATGAAATACATTGGAAATACATGTCTGTATTTCCAATTAAACATGTATGTCCAGTACTTGACCCTATTGTTGTGCGCAACCTGGAAGAGCGAGGTCAACATTAAAATGGAAAGTACTACCTACAGCGTCCAACAGATGCTGAGAGAATGTGCAGAGAATGTCAGAAATACAATACAAAGATTTGCTGAAAAACTACTAACAGCCATAAGGGTTTAAAAGACAAAACAAATGATTAAATATAATCACAGAAAAACCTATTTTGTTTTTTACAACGAGTAAATGTTTGATCAACGTTTGGTCAACGTCCATTCTTGGACACTGAACATTTGACTTTGATGTTCATCTGAACATCATCTGAACATTCGCTTGCTAGCTGGGTTAGGCACCTGGTGGGAACCCACACATGCACAGGGGACAAATTGCAGACAAAGTCCTAATGAATCCCTTCTTTTTTTAACATTCATCTATTTTTGAAAGAGGAATTTAGAATAATCAATTAAACTCATTTTTGTAACTCATTGTTGTGATTGTGCAACCAGCTAGCAAGGAATACCATATATATATATATTTTTTTTTTTTTTTCTTTTTTACTTTTAAATATCTCTATCTAACAGTGCCTAGTCTGTATGTATGACTTATAAAAGAGCGTTCTGTATATGATGATGATACCACTGCTACTGTATGATTACCATGATGAATCTGTACACATTAATCAGGACTCAAAACTTTTATAGTGTCACATCCCTAATAGGAACAAATGCTACCTTAAAGTGAAACACAAACCTGACAAATAACCCTACAGCCTATAAAGCCCCCTAATCAAAAACCCCTAGCAACGTCAACAAGCTCTAAGCCCTCTCAATCACACATGCACACATTCTGCCATGCATTCTTAGTCACTCCACCCTCAAGGGGCCCTGTATTGTATCCTTAAATCCTGACCCTTGGCAGGGAACAAGCATCTCCCGAAAAAACCCAAATGGCGCTTGTACAAAGCAGACTAGCGATTACAAGACTCCACAGTCAGCTGAAGAGACCGAGAGGGTCAGGAGTTCAGAGTTCAAATAGTTGAAAGTACTGAAGTCTAGTCTGACAGAGGTTTAGTCATTTATTAGCAAGACATAATGAGCTACAAATGTAACTGCAGCCGAACAAACTGTGTGTAAGTTGGAGGGAGGGTGGAGGTTCTATATGTGCGTAAACACAGATGACCTGGCTGTGACACACACCTATGTTACTCCTACAAATAGTCTAATATTTCCTGGATTATGACTTAGTTTCTTAGAAAAAACTATTACAGCCAATATTTACTGCAAAGTTTCATGCACTCAAACTATTTTCAGAAAGCCCTTTACCTTTGTCATACCAAAACAAAGTTGTTGTTTTCTTTTTTATTACAACTTCTGATGCTCACACAAGCTTGTCATTTGGATTTGCTCAGGAGTATGATGCCGACCTCAAGATCAATTCCCCATTTCCTAAAATCCTAATTGAGCTGCCTCGCCCGCTCCTCCTCTGGTCTGGTGTTGAAACCATTGACTCCGGCTTATCTTTACTTTCAAGAAACAACATATTGTTCACGTACGTGCACACTTGTATAACAAACACAATAGCTGGAAAGAGGTTGTGGGGGCAGAGGGTCTCACGCTGAGAGGGGGGTAGCACTTTTAAGCTGAATCCACACATTTTGGATATGGTGGGTTAATCCGGCCAGGCTTTTTAGCCTGCTATTCAGGAGGACAAGGACCCCAAGGATTTGGGCTTGTCCTCACCTCAGGGGTAGAGGGATTATCAAAACAGCAGGAAAGGTGGAGAGAGTATAAGGTCGGGTGACGTGAAGGTGGGCTTATTAGCATGGAAGTAGTAGATTATTGCAGGTGGTATGCCTTCTTGTATATCTATGATAGGACAAATGCAAGTCAGTGTGTGCACTTTTAAATTTTGAAGGGCTTCTCTCCAACCCCCACACCCAAAAGTATACCCCAGAGCTCCGACAGGGTCACCTCTGGGCCTTTCAGAGCCTCCTCTCAACCAACCCTAATTGATCTCACGCATTACTAGTCCCAAACATGAGATGGAGAACAGGAGGGAGATGGCTGCCCCATTGTTTGAGGAGCAAGGTCCCTCTGCTAAAGGCTTCACACTTCTTACACACACACACACACAGACACACGGTCCACCTATGGCATGCCCACCCACCTTCTCCCCCCTATTCTCCTCTCCCTTCCTCTATGCTCTCATCTCCGGCTGTGCTAATCCATTGGCCAAGTCAAGAACTCTGTTACCCATCTGGCCAAGCATGACTCCAACTGAGAGGGATGGAGGGAAAAATGAGGGTAGCGATGGGGAGGGATTGTAAATTGAGAAACAGGAATGTGAATGGGAGGGAGTGCAGTCATCAAGATGTTTTGTTTGAAACTGAGAAAGTCGTTTTTAGTAAGTATTACTTTGCATATATTAACAGCAGAAAGCAATGTAAAGGACAATGGATGGGAAAAAGGGCACTAAGGTGGCACAAAATAAAAATAAAAAAAATAACCTTTTGCTTTTTACTCTTAAAAACCAAGATTATATGAGGGGGAAAAAATGTGTCAATTACCCAAGAGTTCTGACAGTTAGGACAGGCTACATCCCTGGTAACTCTAAACTAAACTAGACACTACAGAAAATGAGTAATTGTTCAAAAAGATAGATACAACCCACAGGTTCACACATTTTTCATTGTTTTTGTTTTCCCAGAGACTAACACTAATAGAAAGCTTCATGATACCATCTTTAAAGGCTACACCAACCACGGCTTTTAATGAAACAAGATTATAAAACACAGTGGATGTATAGTTTAGCAACTGAGATTCTAAGAAAATACAATCAAAATAGATAAAATAATTTAAAAAATTGATCAGTAGAGTAATGACAATAAAAAAAATACTGAAACCATTGGAAAGCTTTGTAAAGAGTTTTAAAATAAGTACATCTTAAAACAGATTACAAATTAAGAAAGATATCAACTTTAGTTTAAGAAGATTAAGTCAGTGGTGGAAAAAAAATCAATGTTAAAAAAATAATTCTGTGAAAGCAAACAGAATTTATTATCTACCTATGACAATTTGCTGGTTTGAACACAATGAATGAAGGATTTTTGACCATTCCTGTTTGCATAATCTCTCTAGATTATACTCAGTTCAAGGTCCTTATAATGTTTTCTCTTCAGCTCACCCTGCCGGGTTCCAGTACTTTAAAAGGGAAACAGGCCCACAGCATCACAGACCCTCCACTGTGCTTCATAGTGGAAATTAGATGCTTTTTTCTTGTTTTCCTTTGTTTTACGTCAAATCTACCCAGCCTATTTGTGGTCAAAAAGATCAGTCTTACCTCATTTGACCAGAGTTCACAGTCGAAGGTCATTAGAGATCAGCACATTCCAAAACTCTACTTGTTTATGTTTTTGATGGTAGGACAAGAAAAAAAATGACTGCATACTGTTGACTCCTCCTCTCAAACAAACTGGTTTCCTGTCTGACCGCTATCAAATAAAGGTCACTATAGCCAGAAAAAATAGAAGAGACAGCACTTCCTTTGAGGTAAGCATTTGATACTGAATGTGTCATTAAAGTTTTTGAGGTTTGGTAAGAGTGTCACATGTTTTTCCCCATCTTAAGTTTCGTTTTTCATTTAAAGCATCTGAAATTGGGTGTACTTTCTTTTTAACAAGTTGACAATAACACATTCAGAACAAATAAGTACCGACACTATGGCCAGCACATGATACAGTCGGACTTATCAGCAGCCATGCGTTAATAGTAATAAAAGCAAAAAGCATATAGGGTAACATATTTTTGTGCATTTCTGCACAAATGCACAAAATGGGATTCTTTTTACAAACACAGTGGCTTAATAGGGTTGCAAAAGAAATCTACTTACAGACATTGCCAGTGTTGTCAAAACTATTGAGCACTTCATTAACTTTGAGAGGTCCCAGGTTATCCCTAGAAATCCAAACATAGATAAACATGAAATAGTCTGCACAGTACAGATAAACATGAAATAGTCTGCACAGTACTCTAGATTTTTTTTCATACAAGTACATCTCTGAGAAAAAACAATTCCCTTACAAATATCTTGCTTTTAAGTTTTTGTCTCATGTGTTTCAGATAATAACATTTGGGATATTTTGTGATGAACCAAACAACTTTGAGTTACTTTTGAAACAAGTACAGAACTCACCTTAGTGCTATCATATAAAGTTTGGTTGGCTACACCTAACAACATATTCTAAATTGTAGAAACAGCAAAGCAATGCTCTTAGTCTTAAACATAAGACCAACACACCAGGAAGGTGTTTGTGACTGGTTATGGTAACGTTGATGGTTTTTGTGAAATCTTAAAATGGCGTGTTCACCTGAGGAAGGCACCGTATTCAGGATAGTAGACACTTCTGTACTCCACCCACTGGTCATCTGAGGTATCACAGTGTTCTTGTGCTGAGAGTTTTTTCCTTCTGAAAAGGTCAAAGGTGGCAAACCTACGAACAGACACCTGTTTGACCTCAGGACTGTCTGTCTGCTTTTGACACAACACCTGTAAGAGAAATACAGCTGATCAACTTCAGTTTCCACATGAAAACACATTTTTGTTAATTTTTCTTTACTCTTGCCTCAACCTATTTATAGGAACTGTCAAGTCTAAATGATCTTCTAATATTCCATGCATCCACTCTTTGATTTTTGAATCAAATATGGCTTAACATCTTAACTATTTCATTTTTCTACATTATTTACATTGAATTTAATTGAATCTGTGTGTTTTTTTTTAAACGACTATCACTGATTTTATTGTTGCTGTGCTGCACTTGGGTGAAATGTATTAGTTGTAAAAAGCTATTAAGTTGACATTCACAAAGTTGACATTATCTGGAAGCAGATATCAAATCAAACTGAAAGATTATCAGTTTAGACTCATTTTTAGGTTAAAACAAAGTTCATGAATGTTTTCCATCTGCTTGAATAAAATCAGAGTTGTAGGTAATTTTTTTCTTATAAATTCATTATTTTAAACAATAAGCGTTACTTTATCCATAACAACATTTATAATGTGTCTTTGGGCAAATCTCACAAGAAGTGGAAGAATTATTTTAAATTCTTAAGTGTCATAAGTTGCTGATAAATGAGGCCAAATCAACTTCTTTAAACACTTTGAACAGGGAACCAAAGTTTGATTCATTTAGTTTAGGTGACTGACCTAAACTAATGGAATGGTTTAATCAAAGCGTACTGATGTGTTATGAGAGGCATAGTCAAAGTCCACATCTGAATTCCATTCAGAATCTGTTGCAGCACTTGAAAATGGCTGTTTTCACCAAAAATGTTGTCAGCAAATATCTCCAGATGTATAAAGCAGGTAAAGAGATACATATATATATCTAGAGACTTGAGAGCGAAGTGAAGTTAGCACTAATGGACAAAAAGCATGCCTAAAGATGTACTTTTATAGGTGGACAGGGATATGTTTGGAAAAAAAAGACATATTCATGGTGGTTCAATAAATCATTGACATAGAGGAATTAATTGAAAAGGCTTGCCACAATGTTTGAATTTTTGAAAACTTTGCATAATTTTCCTTCTATTCGAAATTATGCAAAACCCAAATTTAATACACTGTAGTATATTGTGACAACATGTAAAAAAAATGTTTACTGAATCTGACGTCAGTTGTAAGAGCACATAAAAGGTCGTTATTCTAATTGATGAGCTTTTATTTTTCGATACTCATCTGTGGACAACCAATACACTTCAGCACAAACCCCTGCTTTCTGCACGTACTGTAAAAGCACAGTGTGTGCAGTTGCAAATGTGCTTTTGTTTCTATTTAAATTCAAATTCGTTCTTGTACCTGTCTCAACAGAGTCCATCTCGCTCGACCTGCAGTAGCACCACAGGTTGCTTCTCTGGAGTTGAGGGAATTTGGGCCGCGAGAGTCCTCGTCACTCTCATCCTTACAAGGCAAAGCCGACTGGCTCTTTTCTGTAGCGCCTGTGGAGCCTTTCTCCATCTTCGCTGTTCAATGCCCACTCGGATATATATGTGTAAACAAGTTCCGCGCTATAAAGCTGTCACAGTTATCAATGTTAAAGCTGTCGAGCGGTATTTAGAAAAGCATGGCTTATTTTAAAACTACAAAACCTACAAAAGCTCACACGTCTTGACTCACGCCACCTGGAACATGCTGCTTCCGTACACATTTGTCACTTCAGGCAAACTAATCAATGGCTGAAAACATCGCACTCGATTTTCAATGGAAACTGTTTGCAGCGCGTGAGCAAGCTCGATTATTTTAGTCTGGTTTTTTTTTTCTGGCTGCGTCGCCGTGCTAGTTTCGAGCTGTTCTGTCGCTAACTTCTAAACAAACGTGAATTCACAACAGAATTGTAAATATTAACGCTTTAAGTGCGTATATCCTTTCTTTTCAGCATTGGAATAGCAAACGCAGTTCTCTGTTGTAATAGCGAGCGAATTAACTGACCGTAAACACTGCAACGGCTAATTAACGATTCAGTGTTTAATATGACAGTTTTACGTTCACTGCTGTTCTGCTCTGCTCCGCTGCTCGGTGTTTCTCGGGTTCGTTTTTGGGACCTTCGGGTTTCTAAACGGAAAGCACGGCTGTCCTTATCCGTCCAGCGCTGGTGCACCTCGGTAAGAATGTTCAGGGAACTTTAAAGTTCATTTTCACTGGTGTAAAGTTACCGAGTTTGAAGTCATTCATTATTCAAAGCGATACCACTTTACCAAGTCATTAAAACGAGCACTATATCGAACAACAGATGGCTTAGGGTTGACAGTGACACCCCTTGGATGCAAAAATGCTCAGGCTTAAATTTTGCTTTCACGTGTTGTCATAATACATTTATAACGTGACAACGTTTAGCTACAATCCTGTCCTTTATGGGAGAGTAACGAGAAGAAAAGCTGCTTTGTTTGCAGTTGGCCAAAAACCCACATATTGGTCAAAATTGTCATGAGAAACTGGCACTATCTATGACCCTGAACTCACCATTTCCATAAAAAAAAATGGAGGTGGTGGCTGTATCATGCTGTGGGTTTGGCTTTTCTTCACCAGGAACAGCAGCCAGAAACTCGCTTTTTGGCCTACATTCACAATGCTTTGTGTGATAGAAAACTAACACCACTTCAACCATCTCCGCAGTAAACAACAGTAGATTAGACTGCAATGGACTGCTTAAAAAGGATGTTTTTCACTGTGTCTGTCCCATAAAATCCCAAGAAATTGTATTGAAGTTTGTTGCTTTAGTAATGTAAATGTAAAAAAAAAAAAAGCACAAGGACTTAGGACTACTTTAAAGTATGTAAGAATTAAAACACAATTTCATGCTGCTCTACCCCAACCTAATGCATTTTAATAGATGATCACACTCATGTTGTTGAAGTAAATATGTCCTTATTGGTTGTGCTTTTTTTTTATTTAGCGACATTAAAATTAATGAAAAAAATAATAATTTTCTTTAGTGATTTTCAAGTGTGTTTCTATATCTTTTGTGATGAAAAGAAGATGTAATTAGGTCAAGGAATGCCTTTAGGTTATTAATAGTGTAATATCGCTCCATCTTTGATAAGTGTTCTTGTTTGGTTTGAATTTCTACTTCAGGAGGCTTCTGGGTTGTCATCCGATCATCTGAGCTCTGGATCTGACAAGTACCAGCAATTAAAGAAGTATTTTGTAAGGAGACTGAAGGCAACATACCACAGGTTCCACAGTATACCTGATTACTCCGTGGTAAGACGAGGGTCAGGGTTGCAATCATGTTGTTGTGGTTTACATTGTGAACTTAGTGTTCGGGTGATTAAAAGAAAGTATAATATGAATGCAATCAGTCCTGAGCTGCCCAGTAACAAGGTTCATGGCAACCATTTCTGCATGGAGTTTCTCTCTGGGTACTCCGCCTTTCTCCAGTTGCCTAATCTGGATGTCAATAACTTTATAAATGAATAAAACTCCATTTTACTCTTTTAACTTCCTGTGATGTGTCCCGTTCCAGGTGTGCGGATGTCACCATGTGTACTTCGTTAAAGTTGACGGCATCTACAGAATAGACAAAAGAGATAGTAAGCAGTGAATGAACATATATTTTCAAGGGCATAGAATTACATTTACACAGACATTTATTCTTCCTCGTCCTCCATTTTTTTAGGTACTCCAGAGCCTGAGCAGGTGTTAAATCTGGAACATGTATCGAAGGCGGAAAGGAGGACGAGAGCTGAGAGTGATGAGAGGTTTCAGTGGACAATTCAGAGAGTTCGTCTGTCTCCACATGAAAAGCATCTCGCCGCCACACTAAAATGTTGCCAGACAGAAGAGCTCAAGTAAATTAAACACGGAGGTGTAACTTATTCCAAAATGTTGACTGCCACACTTTAATTATTTAATATTTTTACTGTAATAATCAAGGTGTGTTATTGTGAGACTTGGAGAGAGAATTATTTCCATTTTGCCCCCCCACTGCATCCTTCTTGAGCTACAGAGCGTCTTCAGCCTTGGTAAATATTCAAAAATGTTTTAGAATAATTCAGCCATGCCAAAGATTACAGAGTTAAAACAAAGTATACCTAATATGCAGTTGTAGTAAAAATGAATGCATCCCTTTTATATCTAAGAATTGAATGTGTTTTCTGTTTTTAGTTCATCTTTTCTATGTTATCATTCTGCCTTTATCTTTTTATTTATGTATTAAAAACTTGTGGAATCTGTAATATGTGGCTTTGTAAACTTGACATTAGATTTAAATGACAGAACAAGTTACGAATCAGATCATTTTAAGCACCGAAAAACTAAAATGAATAGATGTAGAGATGCGGTTTGCATTGATCTTGACTTTATGTTTATGTTTATGAAGAGTGGGCGACAGATGATGTCCTGTTCTACACAACTCTGGAAGGCTTGAGCTCCAGCTCCGTCTTTCGCCTGGACCTCGCCTCCGAAGGCAGCGGCAAAGTAATGTCCGTGTACGAGGAAACTCTGCCTGAGTGCGTGGTAGCGTTGTGTCAGGTAAACCGTCTTCCTTCTGTCAAATAATGAACCAAGTAACCTAAACCGTGCCGTCCTCTCCGCAGTGTGTTTGTGGAGGTTGCCCTGTCCAGAGACCGACAGATCCTCACCATTAACTGCAACAGTAGAACAAGTTCAGAGGTGATGCTGATTGATGTGACAAAGTCCCATTTAGAGCCTTTTGTGATTCAGCCTCGTCAGCTGGGCCTCCTCTACCACGTGGAGCACTGGAAAGGATCGCTTATTATACTGGCTAATACTGGGCCAGGACAGGAGTATCAGGTAGAGTTTCAACAGCAACTTATCAAAATGAACCTAAGAGAAAAAGCTGAATATTTACAGTAAATTTATGTAAGATTTTTTTTTTTTAATTATATGCAGTCGATGGATTGGTTCATACCACATATTCAGTGCCTTTGTCTGGTGAATGGACTCTAATGCCTAATTATTACGGCTGATTCCTCATTTTGGGCTTTTAGCTCCTTTTAGGTCAATATGTAAATTGTGTCTGTAGTTCTGGTTTAGGTGCCAAAGAGTCAGCACATGCCATTTTTGAAAGTTTTGCGTAGCTAAAATTTCCATAATCTGTCCTACCTTAAGGTCTATGTAAATGATGAATTGATTTAATGTATTCCAGATATTTTGTCCTTTTAACCACTATTGGTTGAAGCAAGGGAATTTAGTGTCATGCCTTCTAGCTAAATGTTAATGTTGGTGTGTTGTTGTTTCTATGGTTTTTATTGTGACATGCTGTTAAATTAATTGTCCTTTGGACACAAATAAAGACCTTTTGATATAAATATCTAAAAAAAAACTTTAAAAAAACAGCCCATTGCCGCACCATTGGTTTGAAAACAAGCTTTAGCATCGTGTTGTTTCAAGTTATGTCGAACACACGGACAATGAAACCTAAACTTTGTTTACAGATGTTACAGAAGTTATGTAGTCAAATACCTATAATATTTTAGAAACTACCAGAAAAAGAAAAAAGATGTCTGGAAAAGTCTACAATTTTAATTATAATTCTTATTAGAGCTCATTTTTCTCTAATGATCTCAAACAAGTCTTTGAAACTTTCAGAAAACAGACAGATTTATGCAGATTACGTAACACACAGGTGAACAGTGCTCATGAATTGACTTCTGAAACTCATTGGATTCACTGGTCTTTGTTCTGGGATTTCAGAGGAAAGTGCTTTGTGTTCAAATTAACTCCACATTTTTCAGATGTTTATTTGTAAAAGCTTTTGAAAGCTATGTGTCATTTTTCCTCCAATTTCTCTATTTTGTTCTACTTTGTGTTTGCCACACAAAAGCCTAACAAAATACACTTATGGTGGTTAAAATGTAGTATGAATGTCTTCGAGGTACTGCATGTTATCATCATCTACCTTTGATTTCTCATAAAGTTCTAGGTTATTTCAAGCAATAAACATGTGCATATCTGTTATTCTTGTTTCACATAATGTGTGTCTTCTTTCTGTTTACTAGGTGATGCAAGCTCCCACCTCTGAGCCGTCAATGGCTTCATGGGCGTCTTTATTTGTCCCTAACCCTGACACTCCTATCAAAGACATGGACGTAGTTGGAGACTACTGTTTGTTGGTTCTAAAGACGCCAACCAATGAACTCGCTCTAAGCGTGATGTCACTGTGCAATCCCAAAGAGACATACGTTATAGAGGTCAGTGTGAGAGACGGGATAACTTGGAAGAAAAGTCTTCTAAATTTTCTACCTATTTTATTCTTTCATGTTCTTTTTTTTGTTTTGTTTGTTTTTTTACTCTAGTAATGTTAGATTTCTGCTTCCATTCCTAAGCTCCCCTCCTGGGCTTGCACTATTGAAACCAAGAAACCGGGCTTGGCGGACCGGCAAGACGTGTTAGAGTTCCTCTTATCGTCTCCCGTCCACCCACCCGTCCCATTCTCGCTGGATCCTGAGAAAGGACTCTTGTTGTCAGACCCAGGAACTCAGGCCCACTCTGAGAGTCACCACAAGTACATCACCACACACTTGAAGGCCTGCAGCCAAGTAAGAGCACCTTTAAAACAAACTCACAGAATAAACTGAGATGTTTATGCTCTTGTCGCACCTTGACCAGCAAAAACATCCACTGCTGTTCGGTTCGTTTATCAGGATGGCACTTTAGTGCCGGTGACGCTCCTCCATGACGCGCCTGTGGAGGATCTGAGTCAGGCGCCTTTGCTTGTACATGTATATGGAGCTTATGGTAGAGACCTCAGTATGGAGTTCTGCCCAGTGAGACGTTTTCTGTTGGAGCGAGGCTGGGCGCTGGCCTACTGTCATATTAGGTAAGGCATCATCCTTCTTGTGATTTAAAAAAAAAAAAATTATTCGATTTTTCTAGATTATTTGCAACAGGCTTACTAAATGTTGTAAAAAGTACCTTTTAGCTTAGATTCCTGTTAGATTGAGCTACAGGTTTTCTTTGTACACTCCAGTTTTCTTTCTCCTAAAATCTGGCAGGGTTCCACTTTCCTAGAGTGCAGAGCTGTCAGGGACCTGAGTTTATGCAGTGTAAGGTAGCCTCACAAAAGAATTCCCGATCTATCATATTCATCGATCAAAACCTACATCTGGACCTAAATATTCTTGAGAAAACTGAGGTAGACTTCAAATATATTTGACATACTTGGAATGTTCAACAACTCTTAGAATAGTACCATCATCTTCTACACGTGTTATGGACTCCACAGAGTCAAGCTGATGATGTTGCTGGAAGAAAATGTACTAAAATTATTACCATTAAAAACATTAAACTTTTAAATGTTTAGGCTTGTCATAGTAACAAATGTTGCTGGACGATAAATTGACCAGGACTTTTTGAAATAAACGATAATACTGTTGTTTTTGAGAACATTTATTCAAGTAATTTATTCAAATGCATAATAATGCAAGTCACTCTCTCAAACACTAATAAAGTTTGATTTTATGGAGAACACTTAGCACTGCAGTGGAAGATACTTTGTATATCCAAAGAAGAATTTGCTGGAGATCGTCTCTTTTCTGCGCGTAGAGGCGGGGGGGAGCGCGGCCTCTCTTGGCACAGACAAGCCCGGGTGGAAGGGAAGCGGAGGGGAGCGGAGGACCTCCAGGCGGGTCTCCGGAAGCTTTTCTCTTCGGGAGTGTCCTCTGCTTCACTCACCGCCCTCACAGCCTGCAGTGCTGGAGCCGTACCAGTGGCGGCGCTGTGCAACTGGAAGCCAAACATGATGCGTGCAGTAACACTACAGGTAAGATGTTAAACGTGTCAGGGTCTGTTTTTATCTCAGAGGTTGTCTCAAGTGAGGGCTGGGTTTCATCCATATTTAGGGTTAGAATATTTTACATATTGTTATTAATATAAAATATTATAATTTATAATTTAATAATAAATTATATTAGTAATAGTAGTATTGTTATTATGTATCTAAACAGTGCCGAATTTCAGAAAACCTAAAAACTATTTACATCGATCTATAGAAGATCTTTCACCTTTGGGGTACTTAGAAACTTATAGAATTTGTATTTATGGTCATTTTGTAAAATTTACAAAATGTTACAGATTCTATAATAGAGCTAATCTAAGTAGACTAAACTGGTCTAAAATCAGCAAGGCAGTCCTGTGACATCCTGCTGAAATAAAACTTCTATATCTTTCTGTTTTGTGATTTGTGGAACAAATGTAACCGTTTTGTACGTTTTGTACTTAAACTTAAAAAAAAAAAAAAAAAAAAACTACAAGAAAAAAATTTGTACATTTGTGTCTTGAATTTTTTTGAAATGCAACATTTACAGAAACCCTGCAGATCTGAAGGCATCCCTGTGTCTCTGCAGGCTCCTTTCCTCGATGTGTTGGGAACTATGGAGAAAGCCGATCTGCCTCTGACTGTGGAGGACAAAGACGAGTGGGGGGACGCCGCTGGAAACCTGCGTCACAGACACATCATCGCTTCATACTGTCCCCTTCACAACATCACTCCTCAGGTATGAAGAAGCCGTCTCCTCTGCAGCTTCATTCTCTTAAACTAACTTCTGTGTTCATTTTGTTACATGGCGCAATGCAAAAAAAACAAAAACATGTAGAATTCACTTCGTGCATTTGTGATTAGATGTATATGCATCTGTCATTTCAAACCTTAAATTTATGATTTGAAAATCCCTTTTCTTATAACTCTTAGATATTCTTAATTTATGTTTTTTTTCCATTCTTTCTGTGTAAAACAGCTCTACCCATCTATGCTGCTGACAGCCTACAGTGGTGATCCTAGGATTCCTCTGGAAGGTGTCCTCAAATACACCAAATATATAAAGAAAGCCATTCATACGTACTTAAACAGGAAGCAAAATGCAGGTACTTACAGACAGACTTCATTTTAACAATTGTCTATAATCAGAGCGCTACAGTCTCTGACATGTAAAGTGACAGCTATTTGTTTTGTTTGATGGTATACTTTATTCGTATTTATATCAGAGTGCTTTTCTTGCTGTGAATCTTCTCCCTTGATGTTTTAATGCGTCTTTTTCGTTGGACGAGGTCGTAGGTGCAATTTAAATCCCATGGAGATTTTCCGTATTCTTCCAGGAGTCATTTCCTCTTCAACGGCGGTTTTATAGCTCTGGGTCATCCCCCAATAGTAGTGTCAGTGTGAAGGTCAGCGGAGGCAGCGGTAATAGATGTACGGGTGTCTGGGGATGTCTTTCCAGCGTGCGGCATTGGTCACCTTGTGGTAAAACCTGTGCATGTGTCAGCTAATTGCTCTTTCTTTTCCCTCCAGACAGGCTCTTTCTCCCTCTCACTTATAATCTTCCTTCAAGACGTCGGTGGTACTCCTTATTTACACCGCTCTCTCTCTCGCTCTCTCTGCCTCGTCTCCTCCAGCTTCAAATGCACATATTATCTCTCTCCTTCACCATTTCGCACCCCCGTTGTTCACGCACACACCGGGCAGCTTCGGTGCTTGCGTTTGTGGGGAGATGTCTCCCTAATCTGTCTCTCTGTTCTCCTGAGTCTTTGATAAAGTGCTGATGGCACAAGCGCATCGAGGCGGGCGAGAAGGCCCATTAGCATGGTAAAGAGATAGCGTATCAGAGCAAGAGATTAGACTCCACAGACGGGGAAGCTGTCAAGGTCAAGACCGTACTTGTGAATCAGTCCATACCACAGAAAGGAGGAAGGTGGATAACATGGAGTGGGGCAGTTAGACGTAAAGATACTGGGTTCGCAGTGAGATGAAGGCGATTTCTAAAAATAGGCCATTTTCTTTCAACTTGCTTTTGTTTTCTTTCCTTCAGATTGTGAATCAGCACCGAGCATAGTTCTGAACGTCCAACCAGGAGCAAACCATCTTGGACCTGAAGACTTTGTTCAGATGCTGGAAGAGGTGAGTCAGAAAGAGAAGAGGAACAGGGAGGTTAAGTACAGAAACCATACTTCCTGATATCTAGAAACAAACTCCTGCGATAGTTCTGGCTGGATGTTTGGCCAATCTGCTTTCAACTTGTGGTTGGTTTCCTGACACTCACCAATTATTGAATACATGTTCAGTTGGATTAAGATTGAAGCCTGTCCACAAACCTAATGCAAGCCTCCACTGTCCAGTCCAAGACCAGTTCTGATGTGTGTTCTGGGTCAATTCATCCAGTTTGAGCAATTCACCGGCACCTTGATGAGGTGCCGGTGAATTGCTCATTCAATTCAACATCACAGTCAATGCAGTGATGTTGGGTTTGAAATCCCCCGCCTCCTCCGAACGCCGTTTTTGTCTTTGTAGCATAATAGCTCGACCTTTGCCATAAAACCTTTCTCCTGAAGGCATCCGGCTTGTCCATGACAGCAGCTGGGAATTTCAGTCACACTCGAAGGAGTCTGTTCTGGAGCAGAAGGTTCCACTTTATGACAGCATCACGGCATCATGGGTTTGTGGCAGGAAACCAACCAATTTAAACGAGCTCCACCAAATGCTGCCAAAGCCAGATTGAGGAAATTATTGCTTCTTTGAGAAAATCCACATAAAAAAAACAACTTTAAAGACTATTGAAGTCCTTTGATCTTTCTACTCTGGAAAAGAACGACTGAAATGTGTTATTAGAAGCTACAGACGAGTGCTAGGTTATTCAATTTTAATTTACCTCACCAATGTGTTGGCAGGCATAAGTAATACTACAATATTACCAATGTAAAATTGGCTAACTTTTACTTTCCATTAAATTCACAAAAAAATGTATTTTCTGATGCAGGAGGCTTTTAAGCTTGCGTTTCTATACACTGAGCTGAACCTGGACACTCCACAACCTCGACGCAAGAGGAAGAGATAGCTCAGCTGTGGAGAGGCAGTAAGAAAAGCAGAGCTGCATTTGCATCACCGTGACGACCAAGTCTTCCACTTTGCACGGGAAAAAGAAAGAAATCACGTCCAGCGTATTCATCGACAAGTGTTTGCTTTATTGTGTTCCATTATCCCTTTTGAATCAAGACACCTCAGGACAACCTCTGTAAATCAATTTACGAGACCGTGCAGTTTACGTAAATGCTAAATTGCTTTAGCATTTGTAAAGAACGCCAACAGTCTCTAAGTAGCAGGCCTTCTCGGAGACGTAGCACTGTGCGGGATGGTTTGGATGGAACCGAGTATAGGTGGAGTACCGTATGACCAAACCCTCTCCCGCCTCGGTCTGGATGCGGGATTTCTGAAAAACTTTCTGGTTGTTGGCTGTGTTGGTGCTCATCAGCACTCGGAGCTCGTTAGGCAGCTCCTTTACGGCAGAGAGATCCGTTGTGCTGGGTCCTTTGCCGAAGTTAATCACCATGAGGTATGCTTCTTTGTGCCCATCAAGCTCTCTGAGGTAAGAGAAAACGTTGGCGTCAGAGAGGACGTAGCAGAACCAACCGCGCAGAAAAGGGAGCTCTGACTGCCGCAGGTCATTCAAGAAGCGATACTGAGAGAGAACGGAGCCTTCCTCCTTACTCTGGACCTGAGGGGAAAGAATGGACAAAAGAAAAAACAGTGAGGCAGATATGAGAACTGTCTTTTATCAGGGGTTTTCTCTGTGTGGGGTTAGAGGTCGCATACCTCCACGTTGACAGTTTTGTAACTGGGATGTACAGGTAACCAGCTCTTGTCGGTTTGGGTGTTGAAACCCGCGTTCTTCTCACTGTTCCACTGCATCGGAGATCGCTGAGGGTCCCGACTGAGACTCTGAGGTCAAAGAATACAAATGATTATACTCCAGTTGACCTTGTACACAATAAGAACATCTAGCCAACAATAAAGCCTACTTTCCTTGAACTGTTGCTTTTTTTGTAATGCCATGAATTAAAGTCATTCCTTTGTATACATTTTTAGTGTTTTTAATGTTTGTTCAGGGTACGGACTCTACTGACCACGTTGTATTTCCCAGCAGGGTCTTGCACTTGGCTTTGTGTGATATTAATGTTCTCCATGCCAATCTCTTCGCCGTAGTAAGTCGTCGGTGTGCCAGGGAGGGTCAGTAGCATCAGGTTGATGACACGAACATAAATCCGACCAGTACTGGAGCCGATTCTAGGCCTGTCGTGGTTTCCGACCTGGTTACGGTGGAGGCAAGCGGTGGAGAGGTGAATGAGATTGAGCTAAGTGGACCGCAGAAGACTTTACCTGGCAGGTTTTTGTTAGGAAAAAAATATCAAGTTCAAAAGTCTCAAGAGAGAAACTTTAAAAGTTGTGCACCAAAAAGCAAAATAATTATAGAAGCTCCAATCTGAATTTGGGGCTTTCCAAATCTGAAATTTATGCAGATTTATTTAGATTTCACCTGGTGATACCGATTCCTAGCGTGGCCTTATAGCACTCATAGCGGACAACTGTTCCTCGATGCGCAGAGTAGTCATCCTGCACTTGAAACATTGTGGGCAGAGTTCTAGCATATGTTAACGTGCCCCAAAGTTTTCTACTGATGTGTGTCAATCTATGAATATGTGAATGTCTGTGTGTGAATGTGTGAACTGAGCCTTAGTGTAAGGCGCTTTCAGTTTCCATGCACCACCAATTTGGAGCAAACGTCCAGAAAACTTGCAAAACTGCAGAAACACTGAGTTCCTTTAAATCACGGCTAAAACCCACCTGTTTATATCTGCCTTTGATTGGTATTAAATGAAACATTGATCAACATATATGACCGAATGTGATGATTATTGCTTGTTTCATAATTGGTTTCTCTGTTATGTTTTTATGATGTAAAGCACTTTGAACTGCTTTGTTGCTGAAATGTGCGATACAAATCAACTTGACATGACTTTAAAAATGCTACATATCTGTACTCTGTTCACTCAGCATGTACAAATATTAAGAAGACTCATTTAAATACCCGGGTGAGAAACTAGATAACCCTTATTCAAACCAACTGCTGTATTGAAAATGACTTTGCTGTTTGTGATCATAAATGCTGAAAACGCAACATCATCTTTATCATAAATATGTGGCTCTTCTTATCAGAAGATAATCTGGATCTTATCTTCTCTTTTTTTATATATCTATTTGTACAATGTTGAATAAGTTGCAAAATACTTGAAAGGGCATCATTTTATTATTACTATTATTATTATTATTCCAGAAGAACTAAGTTAAATATTTACCACCCAGTTGGGCCATTTTCCGCTGGGCATGTTGGACATCCAGAGGTCAACCAGATGTTTAGCCCACCAGCCGCTGGTGTTCTGAGGCAGGTCCAGCAGGTAAAAGTTGAAGGGGAAGTCACTCTCTTTTACTAGTGGCGTTCCATAGTACATCATGGTCTTATCCACCTCTTCATAGTCATAGGATTCTGTCACCATGAACCTGCAGAACAACAAAAACCCAGGTTATGTGTGAGATTGTACACAAACTAAGCTGCCATACCGTACTAAACTGTTCTGACACAAACATTGAAATCATTAAGTAAATATGCCTTCAGTCTTAAACCTGCTGAAAATATGCGCATACTCCACCCATAGTACGTTGTTTTTATGTTGAGCGTCTTTTATACTTTAGAGGTAGCCATAAAGAAATCAGAAATTATCTTACGATATTGTTTATCGGCCTAACGTGTTCTTCTGATAAGATCCAGGAAAATCCTATAATGATTCATTACACAAAGAGTGTGCGTTTTCAGTTTATTGTGATGTTCATGGTTTGCAGCTGATAAAAAAAACACATTATTTTTCATAGAAAAAGAATCTTACATAAAACCACTACAAATAATTTATTACAAATTATTATGCTACAGCCTCTGTTTGTAATGAAAGTCTGAAAGATGAGTTTCTCTTTTTGGATAAAATTATTGAAATAAACTAACCTTAATTATGAGGGAATCTATCACAATGTGCTTCTACTTTAAGGCAAATTAGCAGAATTTGTCTTTCTGCTAAAACAAATTGATTGGAGGTTTCTGTGCGGTGCTGCAGTCTGCATGTACTCCTACCTGTATCTGCCAGGTTCTCGGCTGTATTCGTCCATCACTGCTCTGAACTCTCTCAGCATGTCGTGCAGGCCCACCTGGCTGGTGGTGTAGTCATGATACAAGTCCCACTCTGTGGTTACTAATTCCTGAAATGCAGAAACATTGCAGGAAATGTTTAAACAGGATGGTAGAGCATTTGTAGGAAGGACTCAATCGTTTTTCCAGGTTATTTTGTTTGACGGCTGTAAATAAGGAAGGGCTGGTCTCTAAATCAGACTGCTTTCTCCGGCTGGTTTCAGGTCAGGCTGATGGAATGCAAGTAGAAAACAAACACAAGACTTTGACTTGGTAAGTCAAGCAGAACTGAAGGAAAGTTTTTCTCTAGCTTTACAGGTGAATCTTTTTTTGTTTTGTTTTTTTTAAGAACAACTGCAAGAAAGAAACTCACTTCTTGTTCATGGCTAATGTGTCTTACTTCTATTTCAGCGTTACATGTTTAACTGAATCCTCAATTTCCGTTTTAAAGGCCAGTGACTAACAGCTGATGCGTCCGGTTGCCTGGGTAACTCCAAACCACTCGGCTTACATCGTCACCGAACAAACGAGCCATTATGCCAACCACTAACTCACAAACACGGTGGGGTTTTTTGTTTGTTTTTTTACAGTTCTTATCAGCCATAAACGTTTAAAGCAGAAGTTATGGAGCAAACACGCAGTTATAAAAAGCTACAAATAAGTTTATAGCTGTGTTTCCAATTTTACAACGGACCATAAATTACTTTTCTTTGATGGTCTAAAGATGTAAAACTCTGTAAGTGTGATCTAAAATCAGAGTCTGAGTCACTCCCAGCATCACAGCATTAGTCCACAGTGGTCAGTAAATCCCAGTGACTTGCTAATCCTCTAAAATATGCTTCTTTTCTACTAATCTGTTCTGTTGGGAAGGAGGGTGAGAAGAGAAAAAAAAAAAACTGCCTCCGCAAGGTTTTCTTTACTTATGTCAGAGTGTGTCATTAAGTCTTTTGAATTGCAATTACAGTGTTTTCTTAAGAAAAGCGCAGGATGAACCTGACATTTAAGCCGGCGATAAATAATAAATGGCACACGGTGTACAGCGAGAAACATCCCACTCAGCTGTTACGGGCCGTTCCGCCGGCTTCGGTCAGCCGAGGTGTTTCTGCCCACGCCGCCGCTTTCATGCATCTCATTATTCTAATCTGGATTCTGACACGCCACTTTATGAGTCAATGAAATAAAATCGGGATTGTATAACGGAAGGTTAAAGCGGGGATTGTTAACCGAGCTGAACTTTGAGCGGTGGGAGTTACAGCGGCAATTAAAATTTAACGCGACGAGTGGGGGGGGGGGGGGGGGATTTGTGAGAATATCGTCACGGGAACAGAATGAAACCGTTTGAATGCTTTGTGCCGTCGTTCGCTCGTGAAAAGGTGGACAGCATTTGGTCTACTGCTCTTGACAGAGTCGATTCATTTTTTTTTTTTTTTTGTATGTTGTCGTGCTTAAATTTTTTCCACATTTTGTCCCATTAAAGCCACAAACTTCTGTGTTTGTCATTTGCATTTTACGTACCAAGACATGGCCGTCCACCTGTTTTTCAGAGACTGTAAGTTGCGTACTCCATAGTTTTAGCATATAAGTGGTGAACAGTGTTGTTCTTTTTTCAGTAACGAGTAATCTAACGCATTGCTATTTCAAATCACTCTTGGAGTTTTCCAGGCAATAGAAAAACACACAGATATCGGTATTACTTACGTCTTTGTTTGTTTGTTTGTTTTTTTGTTTTTCTTGTACTGTTGTAACCATTAAACAATCTCCCCTTGAACTTATATCAGTTCAACGATATAAGTGGAAACACATTGTTGATGTTACTATCATAAAATAGTTTGCAATTAAGTATTGGTAAAACTCAATGTAATTTCACAGGTGGTGGAGCCTTGTTGTTGTTGTTGTTAGCAGCTGGTGAAAGTAACTAAAAAAGTTACTTTTAATGTAACTTAGTTACTTTCCAAATCAAGTAATCAGTAATCTAAGTTACTTTTTTCAAGGAGTAATCAGTAATCCGATTAAAGTTACTTTTTCAAAGTAACTTTGCCATCACTAGTGGTGAAACAAAACAAAAGAACCTACCATTAAAGCGCAAAGCCATTAACCGTCCAGTTTAAAGTTCATCTCAGTAGAGCAAACATATGGAAGAAAGAGCTCTGGACTGATAAAACCATCAGCTTGTTTTTGGCCATCAGGTCACAAAAGGTGGCTTGATGGACAACCTTGTCGAGTCTACAAAGTATTGTCACGTCCGTATGTTTTGAGTCGGTCTAACAACATAAAATCAAGGCCGTCGGGGTTTGTGCTTGTAACGTGATCGCACATGGCGAGGGCCGACGGGAGCGCTCACCGGCGGCTTGTCTGGATCCACCTGTGGCTCGTCTCTCAGATGCGCTGCCTCCAGCATGTGTTTGACCGCGTCCATCCGGAAGCCGTCCACCCCCTTCTCCAGCCAGAAACTGATGATATCCTGCAGAGAAAGAGTGAAAATGCACATTTTATTAGGAATTTTACACTTTTTCTTTTTACCTTCGTCAGACTACCATACGGTTTGTGAAGTAGCGCAGCAACAAAATTACTACATCATAAAGTTTTCTTAAGAATCAGCATCTTACGATGATCTCTTGAACGACGTCGGGGTTCCTCAGGTTCAGGTCTGGCTGCTCCTTGAGGAACTGGTGCAGGTAACACTGCCCTCTGACCTCATCATACGTCCACGAGGAGTTTCCAAAAATACTCACCTGCGTGACAAGTAGAGGTCGCGATCAGCACCGGAAAAATGAGAAAATGTGCCCAGCGCCGTGTGCAGCAGCAGCACAAACACAAACCCAGTTGTTGGGCTTCGGGAAAGCTGGATCGCAGTCCGTCCAGACGTAGTAATCCTTGTAGTGAGGATCTCTGGTCCGGCTCAGGTTGAACCAGCGGTGGCGGTCACTGGTGTGATTGGGAATGAAGTCCATAATCAGCTTCAAACCTGAGGAGGAGAAGTGGAAGGGAAGACACTTCAATCTGCCATCGTCAATCTGACACTAGAGCAGAGAACCACGTTTCTGGAAAAAAGAGAACAACAAAAACACACCTTTGTTGTGCATTTCAGCCAAAAGTTCTTCAAAGTCCTGCATGTTTCCGAAGAGCGGGTCGACGTCTCTGAAGTCCTCCACGTCGTAGCCGAAGTCTTTCATTGGAGAGCGGTAGAAAGGGCTGATCCACACTGCCTTGATGTTCAGGTCCAGGAAGTGGTCCAGCTTCTCCTTGACTCCTGCATGGGCCGACACGTCGGCAGTTACAGAAGTACTCCGATTACAACACCATTGAATTCCTCTTAATGTAGTTTTATGAAATTGCAAAGAGTCAGTAGTTTCTGGGCTGGCCTAGACAGATACAGCATGCTGAATTGTTGTTGATTAAAGTAAATGGTTGCCTGAAATGATTGTATAACACAGCAGCGTTTTACTGCTCTGTTACACAACATTCTCGTTATAGTTATAAACAGATAAAAAAAACAATGTTTCAGTCTGAAATCAATCTGATCATAATGGTTAAGCAAGAATTTTATAAACACAAAACAATCTCGTACTTCTGAAAAGTTAAAACCTTCTGAAAGTTCAGAATAGTCGCGTTACGCTTTTAGTTTTTCTTCTCAAACCCCAGTCAGTCCTACTGAGCCAGGCTCTGGTTCTGCTGGAGGTTTCTTCCTGTTAAAGGGGAGTTTTTCTTCTCTGTCGCTAAATGCGTGCTCGGCATGGGGATTTCTGTAAAGCCAATAACACGCGCTCGCTGCAACTCCACGCAGTCTGCTGGGTTCCCTTAAAATACTTTTTAAACCACTTTAAACGATTAACTGAGCGTACAGTACTTGGATTGTTTGAAAAGTGTGTGTGATTAAATTGAAAGTTTCTGCTTCGAGGTGAGCTGTAGTCCCTCTAAACTCCAGAATCACCTTAACTCGCTGCATCGTGTGGAAGAAAGCCATTCCCACAGCATGATGCTGCCACCACCATGTCTCACTAGACAGATAGCTTGAGAACTCCAGATAAGATGGAAATCGCCTCCATTTGCAAATGGTGTGACTTTCTTGTGGTGAGATTATATTTGGGTGTATCACAGTCTAGGAGTACTACTTTTTATATTTTAAAAAAGATAGTAAATCATGTCTAATAATAATAATACTGATAATTATTACTAAAAATACTAAAAACAACCACACCCGACCTTTGAGGTCTCCGACTCCATCCCCGTCAGAGTCCTTGAAGGACCGGGGGTAGACCTGGTAGACCGGGGAGATGTGCCACCAGCGCAGGCACGGCGGGGACAGCGCGATGATGGTGATGGTGACCGCCACCAGCGCCAGGGTGCAGCACACTATGAGCCAGAACAGGACCTCCCGGGGCACCCGGTACCGAGCCCTGGAGGAGTGCAGCAGCAGCACCTCCTTGGGCATCCCGGCGTACGGCTTGACCTGCGTGTACTCGTCCGCCGCCGCGCCGAGCTTCACCGCGGTGGAGACGCGCCGCTCCCCGGCGTCCGAGCTGCGGGTGTCCGCCGCCGAGCCGCCGCCGTCGTCGTCGTCGTTTGCGTCCTTGTAGCCCAGGTTCCTGATGGTTTCCTGCAGCTCCATTTGACCGCTGTTCTTTTTAAAACTCATCTAGATATTTCTGTTCACTCAAGAAGAGTTGAAATAATAAAATAACTTTGGAAGTAAGTGAGAAGGAAAGAGTGGCGGATGGAGCTCAGACCGCCTCCGTGCCACCTGTGGAATGTGGCTGAACACCGTGGAAACCTGAGTCAGAGGACTGGTTACAGATTAGCTCCTCTTATCTTGGTACAGTGGGCTGGGTGAGCTCAGCTGCATGAAGGACAAGTCAGCCTGCATGTTGATCACAGTCAGCAATTTTTAAAAAGCAATATCACAATAAAATGTTCGTGATGTTCACGTTCCACAGCCAGATTAAAAAAAAAAAAAAGTTCTTCAAAACAACGCGGGCAGAAATCCCTTCACCTGCTGCAGGCTTTCAGAACTTATCCATGATTATGAAAGAAACAACAACTAATCGACCAGAACCAGCTTTCCTGTGAGTTTTATGTTTGGTTCCAATCATAATAATAACTATTATTATTATGATTTTAAAAAAGTTGTCCCTGTCAAAGCCCTACTAATGTGTCCCAATTTGTACAGTTTAAATAGTAATGCAGAAGATAGAACATTTATCTAAAGTATTATTTATTAGTGAGGGGGGGTGAGAAGGTTATATAACTTTTAAAACAGTGTGAAAATCTGGTTTCATTACTATACACTGTAACTGATTTTTACATGGAGCGTGATCATCAACGTTATTATAGTTTCTAAAGAAATTTGGATGTTTATTCTCAAGTCTTTTCCAGTTCATTTCAATGAGCTTCAGGTGTTACACTGATGACTTACTAGTAATGTTGTGCGATACCCAAGATCTCCAGATCAGCTTCAGTTTCCAACATGAAATTATTTTCAATCCAACAATAACAATGGCATCAGTATATCATTCCAGCAAGCGTGTGCGATGCACCAAACCTCAGGGTCAAAAAGTGCAATCGGTGCAGAATTGCAAAAAATCTTGTACTAACGTAACATATTGTTTGAATACAATATGCAATAACTAACCACGGGAAGGGACAGCACGTCACATCACAAACAACAGTTTTGACATAAATCCATCTTTTATTGGTGGTTATGTTCACTGTACGGTTTGTAAACTTAACAGCATAAATCAGTACAGGAAGAAGAAGATAAAATAAAAGGCGTGGCAAAAAACTCAAACTGGCCCTTCTTTAATCATCTCAAAGGTCAAAGTTTCTTCAAATCAGCCTTAAAGTAAAAGCCATAATATGAACTAAAACACTTGGAATAAATAAAAGAAAAAGGGTCATCTGGAAGTTACCATTGCGACTATACAAATGTTAATTATAAATGAACATAGTGGGCTGAACAAAGACATAAGCAGTCATTTTTCTCCTAAAAGCCTCGTAATAAGTTTCCTCCTGTGTTCACATCTCCACGTTCTTGACTCCCATTTGCAGCATTTGATGAACCAAGGTTTCCTAAAACCGTGGCTTAACTCTCTACACACATAGTAGCAACAAATCAGTGAAAAATATCCAGACATCACTTAATATCCAGAAACGTCGCCGGCTCCCGTGACAGTTCTCATACTTTCAACAACTAGAATGATTAAACAGTTTAAATTTCATAAAAAAGGAAGCAAAGAGAATGTGAAGCTGCAGTCGGAAAAACAAAAACGTGAGTAATGAGGAATCACATTCAGGAAAAAAAAACAACGTTCAGATTTTTAATTCCTCAGAGCCCAGTGTCTGATGTAGAAACATTTAGACCGTTCAATGTGGAAGGAGTTTACACAATGTTAAAAACTAGGAGTAGTTTCTGAATATCAACAGGAGTCCACACAGCCAGTGAAATCACTGAGGTAAATCCAATATAATTTGGTTTGGTCAAAACCGTCACCTTAGTTCCCTAAAGATTCTTCCGCTTTAATTTCTCACACATTTCCTCGTCAACACGGTGTTCCCCCACAGTGAACGTGCCCACGTTATCCCCTCCCGTCTGTCGCGTCCCACCACAATAAATCAAGCTTCCCCCCCACCATTCCTCCTGGTCCAAAGTAATCATTGCAAACAACTGCAAAAGAACTAAAACATTCAAGTACCTATTTGTCATATGGCACCGAGAGTAAAGAGTACCACAGATGCATCAACCAGCTGCTGCGAAAAGAACCATTTGCTTTTAAATTGAGAAATTTACTTCTTCGCTTTTGCATCCGTTCAGAGAAATTAGCTCAAAGTATTTGTTTATGCACAGATTTGTTTAAAGAAAAACTGAAGCCAAAGATGCTTTCCTTCAGTTTTGGTTCTGGAAGACAGCCATCCAAAGTTAGCTTTAATAAAAAAAAAATAAGAAGAAAGAGAAATATATGACTCCCAGTGTGCTCCTTCACTTCAATCACTAACGCACCCAAAAAGAAAAAGTCGCCTTCTCCTGTTACGTTTCATGTTCCTCTTTAGGTTTCATTGATCCATAAGCAACAGAATCACAACTCATTTAATCCCCTCAAAAGAAAAAGAAAAATCATCACAGAATAACTTCAGTGTAAAAAAAAAGAGAGTGTTTTCAGGTAAAACAAAAGGGCTTTTTTTTCCTACCCTCCAGAGAAGTTATTTAAAAGATGGACAGAAAGGCAAGTTGTAGCATGAGCAGGATTGCGTGTGTTTATTTGTCCATGTGTTGTGGATAAAAAGGCAAAGAGGAGGAAGGTGAAACTGGAATGTCTTCATCTCCAAACCCTTTAATTGGAAGGCTTTTGTGCTGGAGCAACACCTGTGCATGCCTAATCTTAATGTTTCTGTTCTTTCATTGATATATGGAAGCTTAAAAACACACACGCAGAAATGATCAAAAACATATTAGGCAACAATGAATACCAGGGTAAGAAATGCAACAAAAAATATATATATATAATTTTATATGTATATATGAATTTTATATATAATACCTATCTCTATTCCTGTAAAGAAGAGCAGGCTCTAAAGCTTATGATTCTGGCAAGGTTTACCAATGCACTGCAGACTGTTTTCACCGGAGAAGACAGGAAGCAAAGAGAAGTAGCAGAAGGAGGGAAATGATGAACTGTTGCATCCTTTAGCAGGAGACAGTGAGCAGAGACGTGCAAGAAGAGTCACACTGGAGTTTATGTGTGGAGGAGCAAACCCGCCCGTTTCAGGAGCCACAGACGGAAACACACACACACACACACACGTTATAATGTGGGGCCTCAGGTGATCCGTTTGGAGGATTTTTACCCAGAAGTCTTTGGATGTGGTTGGTGGAGTTTCATGACCGTTACGTTGGAGTACAAGCAGACAACTTCCCCGTACGGCGTAGCAAGCTTATTGCGGAGTTTGTGTGGTCGATAAGCTCTCAGTCAGAAGAGATAATAAAAACACTTCGAAAACAAATAATGCCACAAAAACCACCGAAGCATCCTCGGTCTCAGACAGGCGTGTGAGCGGCTGGTTTTTCTGTAATAGCGGCCAGCCGGTGGAGTTGTGAGGGCCCCTCTTCTTGTCTCAGGTCTCTGCAAGGCACCGTAAAGTCCCAAAGCCGTCAGAGCAGAGCTGCTCCCGTGTCTGTTAATCCACAACGAAAACCAACAAAAATGAAACCGAAAAAAAAAAAAAAAAAAAAAAGCGCTTTCTTGACTTTCCACTGGATTTTGTATTGTACGTGTATGTCTGTAGTGCAGTTTGCTAGTTTACAAAAAAAAAACATCCTAATCCATTTGTAGTCCTCCACATTGGGTGAGGATTACAATGATTATTCTCTCAGCTGAAAAATTAAGAAATGAGTTAGGATTCAATCTCATGTGGAATAGTGGTCCTGTGGAGTTTTTGTGTTTTGGATCAGGCGGTTGTGCTGGACAGCTACCAGTGGCACTCCAAATCTGCTCCACTCTGCAAGAGGACAGCCAGGAAAGGTAGAGCGGGGGGAAAAAAACAGAAAAGAGGGAGAGATGAGAGCGAAAGAAAAATACTCTGTTAATTTAACGTCACGTTAACAGGTTTCGGTTCCCGACCTGGGTTTTCGAGGGAAGGTTTTTATACCATCGACACAGACAAAAAAAAAAAAAAGAATAAAGTTACAACACCAACACTTCTAGCCTCAAGGTTTGTAGATCCTTTAATACGAAAATAAATAAATTTGCTGACATAATTCTGAAGCTTTCTCCTCTTGCGGGGGGGTGTGGAACAGACACAGATTGTTATTTGCTGGTGTGCGGCCGCTGAGACGTCAAGTGAGACAGCGATGCATGCGTGTGGGGTTGGTGCATGCGTGTTTATGTGCCTGCGATGCGAGAGAGAGCGAGGGGAAGACAGGGCCAGAAACACCTCATCGCTCATCTACACACACACTCCTTAAAGTCTAAATGGAGCTCTACATGCTGGAAAGTAGACCAGAAGGGGACGTAGAGACTGATGGAGACGTGACAGAGGGGAATATGCTCTGCAGGTCACCACTATGCATGCCTGTAAGAATGTGTGTGTGTGTGTGTGTGTGCGCGCGTGTGTGTGCATGAGGTTTTGGAAGGAGGGTGGGGGTGGGTTGGGGTTTAACACTTATATATGTGGTCACTTACCAAATGAAACAGGAGGGCTGCATTAATCAGAGGGTGAACACACAGTTAGACATGTTGATGCTTCCCTTCTTAGCGTTTTTATACGCGTTTTCTTGCTAAAAACTAAGTTGCACCTCTTGGACTTTACCCACATTTTGTCGAAGTATAACCGCAAAATTTGTTGCATTATGCATGGACTTTCTGCAGTAGATCAACACAAAAGTGGTGCATATTTGTAAAGTGTGTCTCACAAAAAAAAAAAAAAAAAAAAAAATTGAAGCACAACAATGTTTGTAGTTGCAACTTGACAAAACGTGATAAAGCTCAGAGGATGGACGGGTTTGTGTGTGTAACTAAAAAGTATGTATGCACAACAGTAGAGTGGAACCAATTTTATTGTTTTAATGTTCATCTTGACTTTAGAGTGCATGTAAGTACGCATCAGTAACAAACCTCTGGAATACCTCTTTTGTTTTTAGTATGTTAAAAAGGTAAAGCTTAAGTGTAAAAAGATAAGCTGTCAAAGAAGGTAATTTTCCTCCTCAAGTCAATGGTTGGGTAAACATCAGCCCTAATGAAAGCTACTGCCACACACACACACACACACACAAACACAATCCCTTTTTGATGTTAATAATAATGAGATAGACACACATAGAAGAATCCACTAAACACAAATCACTTGGAGTTCAAACACAGACAGCAGCATTTATCACAACCATGACAAGATGCTAGCTTAGCCTGCTAACTGTTTAGCCTGAAATGTAGCAGGGATGTATTGGAGGAGCAACAATAACCAATTTAAATTCAATTATTTGAACTAACAGTTTTTCCTAGATTTTTCCTTAAGTTATACATATTTTTTCCCCATAGTGGAATAAAGAAGGAGTAGACAAATGTATATGTTTGAAGTTTAAAGCATGAAATTCTGCAAAGTTTTAATCACAAAATTGCATTTTCAGACAACTTCCTTGTTGTGCTATGTTAAGACCCTCAGTTACCTTAGCTACTTCAAAAAAAGTCCCACAGCTTTTAACATTTTGAAACACTTTGCTCTGTATGTGGGACGGTAGAGACAGTAAAACAGAAAATAAGAGTTCAAAGATTTCTATTAATTAATTTGGATTTTTGTGAAACAAGTAATTTAAAACTTTATTTCCAAGGACTAAAGACTTAAAGTTCACTGTGGCAGAAGTTTAAAATGGAAAAAGTCAAAAAAAAAAAAAAAAAGGGTCAAATGTATAAAACAAATCAAGTAATGCTTTGAATTTTTCTTGGTCATTTACAGCAGCATGTGAAGAAAGTGACATTAGGGATCTCATAAGATTTAAAGTAAAGCCCAGAATACACATCATGAGCAGCAGCTTTCTGTAAACAGATGAGATGATGCCAACAGAAGGACAACTTCCCAGCCCAGAGAAATTAATAGAAATGTTATCAAAACTACATTACATAACCTCAAAATGCCAGGACAGTGTTGGTGTTTTTAAACACAGGTCAGAGGCCAAAGGTCATTTATAGACACTTACTCCATCTTCCTCCTTGTAAGGATTCAGACGGTTGTACACTGCTTCGATAACACTGCGTCTGCAGGGAGAACACAAACACAAACAAAGGTTGAATATGTTGAGAGTTTAACAGTTCAGGGAATTCATCAAAGTCAGCATGGAGGGCATGTACATACAAAGGAAAGATGGACAGAAAATACTAGCAACAATTAAAGAGGATACATGTAGGTATCATAATTGGGAAATATTGTTCTAACTAATTTTGGGAGCATTAAGGGCAACATTAACAAAATTCCAGTGAAATGCATAAAGCTATATCAGGGTTTCCCCCAGTGTATTATAAGCCTGGCGGGCCACCAGGCTTTACCTTGCAGTTTGTGTTTCTCTCATATAATATGATTGAGAAAAATGATTTATCACAGAAACCTAATTGTATCCAATCACTTGGTAAAAAGAATCCACCTCTGTATAAGGTGTTTGACACCAGCATAAATCCAGCTGCTTTCTGAAGGTCTCAGAGGTTTGTTAGAGAACATCAGTGAACAAATGGCATCACGAAGACAAGAGGAACACGTCATAAAAGGTGGCAGCATTTACTTGCTCGCGAGTCCGCCCCCTGGTGGTAGAGGGGGCATCCCGCTGTCGGAGGCTAGGTTCCTCATCACCGTCACCAGATCCGGAAAAGCGTCGTCTCGGGGCCGAGACAGCATTTCTAAACAGGACAGAAGAACTGCTGTTACGCAACGCTTATTACTGCCAAGACCGTCAGTAGAAAGAAAAAGAGTGAGGAGAAGGGGGTTATTGGAGGACGTGAGGATGGAAACCGTACAAGTGAATTTTTTTTAAAACAAGTGTCTGAATGAGACACGGTGACAGCGTGAGGCTCGCAGCTGAGTGGCTTGAAGCCAGGTCGATGTTCAGCCAGAGCATTCCTCAGTCTGTCCTCTCCCCTTCTACTCCCTCTCTTTGTTCTCCACAAATTAGACAACAGCCTGAGCCAAACATGTGTGCTCCGTCTCACCTGGACCAAAAGTTTCTTCTATCAGGTAAAAGTTACCATTCGTGGCAAGTTACATTCAAGCTATGGTACTTTCAAGTGTATCTTGAGGCATTAATCTAAACGTCTTTATTATTAATTCTGCGAGGCAGAGAGAAAGGAAACAAGCTGATAAGGTTTTATAGGAATTATCAGCTAGGAATAACATCTTACAGAAAAAGGGCTACACTTTAAGCAAAATGTCTCGTGAATCAGGAAGGAAAATAAGGAGGGTGGGGGGGATTAGAAAACTGCATACAGAACAGAGACAGATCAGGAAATTCATCCAAACAACACAGGGCAAGAAAAAGAGGGGAAACTGAGAAGAAGAGAAGGGAATAAAGGAGGAAGATGGTTCCTGAAATGGAAAAAACAAGCTATAAAGTATCATTCTTTGAATATGAACAAGATGTAATTCAGTGGGAACATCGATAATAATACGATTAATATAAAAACAAATGTTTAAAATGAGGTCATCTTCAGAAGAAAACAAAATGTTCCATTACTCCTGAAAGGAAGGGTCTACAAATAAACCATTGTACAGTTCCCATGATGTTTTCACCTTAGATAAACAACTAGAAGAAATTAGCTCTCAGCTTTTACCTTCCACTCGAGCCTCCAGATATTTGTTGACCTCAGCTTCTCTCCTCACAGCTTCCTCGGATACTTTGGGAGCATTGGGCAAGCACACTAAAACAATACTCATGTTATCTCGACTTCCCTAGGTGGATGACAGGAGGAGGGGAAACAAAACACTGAATTAATATTGAGCACATTAAGAAAAAGCCTGATAACACAGAGCACACAGCCCTTCAGGTATTTCCAACATCGTAAATTGTTAACCTGAGAGTGAGAGCTGCTTTTAGTTTGAAGAAGAAGCTTTTATTTTAGAGGCCATGTTTTGCTTTTCTGCTCACACATCTGTCCGTTAGTGTTCAGACTTGGACTTGGTTTTCCCCCTTAGAGGACTTTCTTATCATAGTCCCAAATCGTTTCTACAAAGAAATGTTCACCGCAGAAGGAAATAGTACAAGAAAAGATGTTAAAGGGACTTTAAGTACTTTGAGTCAATGGTCCAGCACAAGAGAGAAGAGGTGAAAAAGTGTAGGAATGGGTGAAAAAAAAGGGTATCAGCAAATATTAGAATGATGAAAAGTCGATTGAGAAGGACAAGACACGCCGCCTTTTCATTCAGAAAGTGGTGGCGTCAGATTCGTTCTCAAGAATTAGAATTTCAACGTAAATTATCTCACTGAGACATTAATAAATGTAAAATAATCATTTGTTGTCCAGGAGAACAATACAAGTACAAACTGCACACAACAAATACATCAGCTAATATTACATGTGTATGCTAGGATCTTGACGGACTGTTGTATTTATATCAGAAACCAATTTTAAAGTAAGAAAGGAAGTCATTCTTGAGTTGAAACGCTGAGTTACTTTATAAAGTGAAGAAATATCTGCTGCTTTTAAACATCATCTGATGAACAAGACAGAGTGACAGATGTAAAGAATTTGTAAGTAAGGATTTAAGACGCCTCTATGATACATTTCTTGTCAAAGCCAAGAGTCTTGTGAAATGTTATCAAGTCGCTATCAGGATGGAATTGCTTCTTGCAAAGTAAATGTGAGCCATTATTCAGAGTCTCTGATGTGAGGATAAGTGGTTAAAGCTTGAAAGCTTTCGTCCATGTCTGAGACTCTTATTTTGAAATAAGAGGAAGAAGTACTCAAGTCCTACTGCCAGCTCTTTGAAATGACTGACAACATTCAGCTACAAAATTCCTGCAAATTGTGTGGCTGCTTTTTGCTGCAAGAGAAAAAAAAAAAAAACGTGTATATTTGACAGTTTTCTTAAATGGTGTGGACTGACGATCACAACACGAGATTAATGAAACCTTTACTGTTTTAGAGAATATACAAAATGAGAGATTTGCTCAAAGGCAACCTTATAATTGGGCATAAATATGAAAATATGTGGACCAGTCAAACTGGGACTTTATGCTACACATAATCTTTAACAGGGTCTCATTGCCAAATCTTTACTGTATGTACACAGATTTCCTTTTAGGTATATAGTTTGCATCCAAAAACATCCTCTAAAGCTCATCTTTCTGTGAGCCCAGCATCATGTATCAGCTTGTATCATAATTAAAACCACATTCGTAAACAATGTGGCCAGCTATAACCACTAGACTCGCATCTCTTTTGTGCATTTCTATTGATGCTCAATAGTTTAAAGACTCGCACCCCATCAAACCCGTGCTGAAATACAAATGTCCACGTACCTTGTGCAGGCAGGTGTCCACCACTTCGTTACAGACTCTCTCCAGGTCATTACACACCTCTAGTCTAGACTTCACAAATTCACACAATTCCTCATTGGACATTACATCCCAGATGCCATCACAAGCCAGAATAATGAACTGATCTTGTTCCGGCGCCCGAACCATCACGTACACTTCCGGTTCAGGGCTAACCAGCTGCTCCGTGGGGCCCTTGCCATCCACGCACTTATAATCATAGTCCCCCAAGGCTCTCGAGACCGCCAAGGACCCGTTAACTCTCTGGATCATCACCGAGCCTCCCGCGTTCTGGATGCGCTCCCTCTCGCGGGGGTTGCAAGGCTTGTGGTCGAGCGTAGAGAAGCACACCTGTGAGTTGCGGTACAGAACGGCTCGGGAATCCCCGCAGTTAATAAAGAAAAAGTGCTCTGGCGACAGGAGAATCCCCACTGCAGTTGAGCCGCTGCGGTCCATGCCGTTCCGGAGGTCGGAGAAGCTACGCATGTGCTCGTCGATCCTCAGGAAACCTGTGCGGATGCCGGCTTTCACGGCCTCCACAGCGGGAGGAGGAAGAGCTTGAGAGTCAGAGCTGCAACTGTCTGGTCCGACTTGTGAGCCTTGTTTGCCGCCAGTGCCTACGCTCGCAGTTATTATGTGTTCAAGAAGGTGCTTCGAGCAGTAGGTGGCAACCCTGGATCCAGCGTGGCCGTCGTACACGGCGAAGAAAGACCAATCGGTCATGCCGGGAGCCTGAAGTCCCAGCACAGCGGTGTGAGCGTCCTCCATCTCCACCCGCCAGCCCTGCATGGAGCTCAACCCGTAGCGCAGTCCGTTCCCCTCGCCATGAGAGTTGTGCTTCTCCGTTTTGGGTTTGTCCAGAAACGCCCCCATGCCTCGGCCTTAGAAAGACGCAGCTTCCTGTGGTGGAGACACAAAAAGAAGCAAGGAACATGAAATGGAATAATAACTGGCCATTTTGACAAATATTTAGACAAACATTAGTTATTGTATTCTCAAGGTTGCAATCATGAGTAAAAAGACTTAAAACAATAAAGAGAACAAAGAAGTTTAGTAGAAAATATAAATGATTTTGTATTCATTTTAAAAGTTCTCTTCAGATCAGACTTTTTATATTTAATCAAATCTTGACCATGGCCCAATATCTTACAAAAAAATCTTGGTCACACATATTTATCTTTAATTAAAAAGAATATAATGCTGAAAGTATTTACAGATGCAACTAGAAATTATCTGGTCAAAAATTATCCTGAATCAAACACTTGTATGCTGGATAATATTATAAATCCTACTTTTCTCTGATTAGTAAACATTTATGCCAAATACCAAACTCTGTAGAGCAAATGTTATTACTGAATGAAGACGACTCAAACTGGGCATTTTCAGTATCGATCGGGCATTAAAATATGAATTCAGAAAGAAAGACTGGCATGAAGTTATTATAAAGGAAAATTTATTTTACACAACATTCAGTCAAGATAATTAAAAAAGGGAAAGAGAGACTTTCAGTAGATGGTAGGAAGACTGAACACATTACAGCAATATCAAGCTCAGCTTAGTGACCCAAATTCAACTCCAAAGACATTTTTGGAACAAGCCAAATCGGATTTCAAAAATGTCCAGCAGTAAACGCAAGCTTCCCCTCAGGAATGTCCTCAAATGGCAAAAAGGGGAATGCAAAGAAATCCCCAGAAAATGTCTCCATCAAAAAGTCTACACAGTTGTTATTAATATTATAGGAATTGGATAACCAAAGGCATCAGACATCTGTCTGGACTTTGCTAATTTAGAATAGCTTCCCTCAGAATGAAAACAGTACAATCCCCAAAAGCAAACATTTGTCACAGAAGTAAACATATTGCAGTTTGTTTATACTTAACTATATTAAAAAGTTCTGAATTTCCCGTTTTTCCTCCCTATTGACCAGAATTAGTAATTATATAATCTGCCTTTATGATCCCAGATGATGGCCCAAAACTCTGCACACCCTTGTGCAACAAAGCCAAAAATAGCACAACACATTTTAGTTTATACTTAAAAAGATGGAAGAGTGAGCTTAAAAGCTTCTTTGGCTACTGGAAACTGGCAACCAAAGGCATTAACAAACTGTCCAAGAGGATGTTGTCTCCAGCAATAACTGCACCTGCATTAGCTAAATGAACAGCAGCATCAGGCTGTTTCATGGCAGATACTAATTCTGCATCAAGCCTGTACTGATCATTTAGATAATGTGAGAGGAGAGTCTATAACTGTATTGATTGTCACAGTACTTAACTACGCCTTGGCCATTGAAATTGCCCTTTTAACATGCACGTTGCTTCTGATGACATCAATAAATGCAACTTATAAATACACTGTAGGCATATTTGATGATCTACTCTTCTGATGTCAATTGTATAGATGGAGCTAAAAGGCTGAAGGTCATGTTATTTGAAGATGGGTAACATCCAACTCATCTCCATTAAGAGGAAAAGTGTATTATGTTACTATTACAGCTCAAATAAAAAAGGTTGCAGTTTTATCAGCATGCTGTGGAATCAAAGGATGCACAACACTGATGCTTAATCTACAGCAGTGTTGTGCAACAGAGATGCAATAGTTCTCCTATAGGGACAACAAGATCCATTGGGCTGACCTGGATCCACATGGTAAGCCATTTAAACTGCTCTGTGCAGTCATCCTCTTAACTTCAACCACAGCACAGCAAACACTTCCCACACAACAAAGTTGAACTAAATTTACACGCCCGCGTCTTTAAGAGCATCCGGAAGGTTCGTCAGATGTTTTCGGGTTTACAATCCTTGTGGCCAGTGACCAGTTCCAAGGTTTAGAAACGTTAGCCTTTCAAAAACCCCTGAAGGTGTCTGTCATTTCCAGAAGGGTTGAAGTCCTTTTTATGACTTGCCAGGGGAAAAGCCAGAGTGGCCCAAGCTTTTTCTGGCTCTATGGAACAGAGTGCAACAAGGCTTGCGCCGTCCCCCACCTATTGCTATTCACAGATTGTTTTCTCTCAGATTTAGCATCCATCCATTTTCTTACACTCTTGTCCCCAGTGGAGTCAGGAGGTGCTGGTGCCCATCTCCAGCTAACGTCTCAGATTTAGCAGTCTTGAAATATTTCTAGTTGTGAAAAATAACAGTGCAAGCGATTAGTTTTTATAAAATTCATTATTAACTCCGTTTGGAAACCGGTAGTTGTGTGCAGTTTGCTTGTTAGACAATCATCTATAGGTTCTACCCAAGCAGGCAGTCTAACAAGATAATACAACATGTTGTTACTCTGAAAAGAGGAGAATGGCAAAAAGGTGCACCATTCTACCGTTTAAACTATCACTACATTTAGTTGGTGTTTATTCAATATCTTTGCCTTGGGTTCTGTGTACATAAACAATATGGACAACACTAGTATAACTGTAATAATCAATGTGTTGGGTTATGTGGAATGACATTAGGCCTGTTAGAATAACACACGTTTCAGAATGATAATATTATTGGTTTAAGACTATTGTGAAGTCATGTAAAGGTAATGGCACAATAATGCAAGAATACATTCTATAAACTTTAAATTTAACTCTCTAAGGCAATAAAAGGTTTTAAAAAATAAAAACTGTAAGCCATAAAAGGCAAAGTACAAAACTGTTTATCTGCAGGGCTTTCTGATTGATTTTACTTTATTATAGAAGACAAGTGACCTGCTAAAATAAATAGCAGGTTTACTGGGAACATGATGAAGCACAACAACCACTATTTCTCAAACAGGAGACTTTGCTTCTCTAATACAAAATATGATATAATCCACAGTAAAACTCTGGATGTTAGTCATGACACAGAAGAACAGCACCGCAATGCTGGCAGAGAGTGTTGCAGGTCTTTCACATTCCTTTATGGGGTGCAGATGTATTTAAGGCTCGTAAAGATAACAAAAGTGACCCTTCTTGGATTTAATTATGCCACAAAATTATTTTTGTTTGTTCTGTTTGAAAGGTGGCCAAAGGACTGGCTCGGCAGCACCACAGCCTCTGTTCTCAGACAGCTTTAACCAGTTAACTCAATTTACCCTTCAGCTGCTGATGGGCTCCACACAGCGCCAGATTATTCTGTCAAACACAGACGTCTGTCTGACAGCATCGGTAGCGAAAGATCTCTATTAACTTCTGTTTTAACCGTTTATCAACAAACTACTGATAGGAAATAGAATGATGAACACCAAGTTTCACATTTTGTAACCCTCCTTTAGAGCTACAAAGTTAAAAAGTAATTTTTCTAATCTGGTTTTTCTCTTCAGTTCTAATCCCTATGCATCTGGGCCATGCAGTGCATAGTTTTGTCAACTTATTCAGAAAGGAACTGAAGACATTTTCATTTAAGCGTGCCGTTCCTTAAGATCACTTTAAATATTACTTTATTTGTATATAATTATGATTTCTGCCTTTTCAGACATATTTCTATTTTTAAGCTCTGTCTTTGTGACTTATTGCTGAAAGGTGCTTCATTAATAATATTTATTAAATACTTCTAAAAGTCTCAGTCAGAATCAACCCAGCCTTTTTGCTAGAGCCTATTTTATACAGATAGAAAAGAATCTCCTTCTTAGCACTTAGTCTACATGTTTAGTGGTATACAGTACACATATAATCAAACATTTCAAAAGTGACAATCTACAGTACCTCTCTGTGTCTTCTTAAGTGCTTCAGTATTACTAGATTTTGGTAATCTAATAGCATAACCCAAGATTTTGTAGATGTGCAAATTTTCATAAAGAGGTAACGGTAATGTTTTATTTATATAAAGAGCTACACATCTTTATAAAACCTTGCATTACACTCTGCTGTGTTTTATCCAATGATCTAAAACAAGTTGTGGTCTTTCTTACAGACAATGAAATATGTTAAAATGACTGGTAAAGATATTGAAATTAAAATATCCAAGTCCTGCAACAGTAAAAGATACATAATTATCATCCACGTAGAATAGTAGGGGAACTGGTGCCCATCTTTAACGGCCTCTGGACGGGTTACCAGTCCATCGAAGAGCAGCACAAAGACACATACTATTACCTAAGAGCAATTTAGAGATGCTCACTTATCCCATCTAAAAAAAAAAATCTTGAATTGTTAGAGAAAACCAACAATCCAAAGAAATTGGAGTTCCCAGTAAGCACCCATGAGGAGAATGTGCAACAACTGAATCAATGAGTTTCTTGCTGCCAGGAAACAGTGCCAAGAACTGGACTACCATGCAACCCTCAACTGCATTTTATTTCTCCAAATTCAGCACTTCAACCTCCATCTCAACACCGATTGCGATCTGTGTATTCAGCTTCGCTAAATAAAACACTTGGAGAAACTAAGGATCACAGTGGAAAAAGGCAGTCATGTTTACTATCATAATAAAAATGTCTGTTTTTACAAAAAGTGTAAAATATTCTTGGGTGACTTATTATTCTGTTAGTGATTGAATGGTAAAACTTTTCAGAACATTGCCACTGAAAAAAATGTCATGTGTGTTAATCAATATTACAGTTGTGGTGTTATTCATATGTAATAAGCCCAGTGTTTACTTAGCCGACTTCTTTATGAAGCTGAAACAAAGTCAATACAGCCAATTCTGATATAATCCATTTCTAGACACCCACTTATATTGCATTTAAGCCAAGAGCTCATCTTTCTGCTGATTAGGAATCCATTATATACATCCGCTTCTCAGACAGTGAAAAACTAAAATGTTTCTGGACTAGCTGGTTTAGCAGGACAACTGCAATGATATTGCAGATTACAATTGTGTTTTGTTTTAAATAAAAAAATGGCGAGATGAAATCTCTTGGATCATCATCACTTAAGTCATTCCAAAACTTGTCAATTTCCAGGAACGAAAGCAGCACATCATTACAACGGCGTCTGGGGTTATGGAGTCGTTACTGGACCAGACAGGAGACCGTGGCTGAAGAGCAGGGAAGTAAATGTGTCTTGATATAGTAGACTGAGTGATTTCTTGGCATCTGAGGGCATCTGTGCTTGTATGTACCTGCTCTTTCTCGATCTGCAAGCTGCCCAGCTCCAAATTTATCTTCCAGGCATCAAAAGTTAAGATCTAATGAGACTGTGGGAAAAGAGGGCTCACCACATGATAAATGGTTTTAGGAGTTAACTAAATTCCTGTGGGATAAAACATACTAATAGATGAAAAAGTGCTCGTACAATACCCAAACTCAAACAGTGTTATTAGAACATATATATATATATATATATATATATATTATATATATATATATAATATATAACGTAATCCATCTCTCCCTCTTGATAGGAAAACCCTTGAGCTATTTCGAGGTTTCCAGTCAGAGCACCTTAATGTAGAGCTGCATGTGATGTAATTCAGATGACAGGCGTAGCCAAGCATAGATAGATAAATATCTGTGGAAGACGCACAGGCCTGTTATCTGTATGACGGTATGGGAAGGTTTTAAAAAGTTACCATAATAAAACCACTCTTTAAGTAACGGCATCGGCACACGTCCATTGGGTGTCAATCTGACTGAAAAATATATATACAATATACCTTTTCCTCTCTTACAAGACAAATTTGGTTTTTAGAAAATATTTCCGGTCGTTAAAAACCTGAACAGTCATGATGCTCAAACTAAAGGAGCACCGCTACTCAATCTTATTGAACTAACACGGCTTTAAAACTGCACTCTGCCAGCTACAGTCAGTGTTTGTTAAGCAATCATTTGGAGGTTTGCTAGAAATGCAGATAGCCTAATTAACCAGCTTGTTGTACTTGCGTTATTCAAAATAAAACAAAAAGGATTCATATTCTTTGGAATAAGAACTATTTTGTTCCCCAGCAAAGGCATATTGTCAACCAAACCATGCCAGTGATTCACACAATTACATAAAGCAACAATAAAATACACCTGAAACATATATAAACACAAGTTAGTTAATGTGTTGGTGTTGTTGCATTTTTACAAAATAGGACATTAATGATACGATCAGTGTTTTGCAGACTATGCTACCAGCTACAACGTCTGCACAAAAAGAAGTTCTATATATAATGCAAGTATACCCAGAACATCATTATTACTTGAGCAGCCAAAACTTGACTGTGTGTGTTATTTTAAATTTCCCAACATGAATAAGGAACTATATTCTAATATTAACTGATCTAATGTGAGTGAAGATGCTTCATTAGTCCAGCCAAGATCCACTTTCCAACAAAACTGCAACTAATCAATAGCTCGATATTAGAATTCATGTACAGATATACAGTGACAAAGAACCCAAAATACTCACTTTACTTTTTAACAGTCTCAATCTTTACTTCACACATTTTGTTACAATTACTTCGGACTTCTGAACTGAATTACTGACCACAGAAAGTCAATGAAATCGCATTTATTGCAAAGACTAAATAAATAATAAATAGACATCAGTTTTATCTCCATCTAAACAAATTAAGATTTAGCATCATTTTGATTTTGCATCATAGGTTCCAAAGCGGTAACCCACACAGATCTTTTCAAAAATGTTGCCAATATAACTAAACTGAGGTGATTGAAATGCCCAACATAATAAAGCATGGATAAGTAAATCTTCTGTACAAGAAGAACAACAGGTTTTGAGCTGGATGCCGTTTTTGATGCTCAAAACATCCAGGTGTTTTGAGCATCCAGGTCAAAACACCTGGATGCTAAAACTGACTGGCTAGTCCAGGATTGTATCTAGGGTTGCAAACACAACATGCCACTAATGATGCCTCCATTTCTGGGACACATCATCATTAAGAAACAATACAACATGCTAATAAATAAAATGCATGTACTAGAAAAGTCCCATTCAGTTATAGAAACGGTTGATTAAATACTTAATCAATGGAATGATAATATACACTCCTGTGGTTAAAAAAAAAAAAAAAAAAAATTACAGCCTTTTATACTTTAATGTTGAAATACAGGTCAAAATAAAACAGGAATATATATCAGTAACTAGCTCTATGAAGGACACCTGTTGCAAACAGTAAGCCTAATTTTAGATATTAAAATTAAACACAATTTATCAACCTTTTTATAGGGAGGAATATAACAATTATTAACCCCACCAAAAATATTTACCAATAGTTGCCCCCCATATGCAATAAAACAGCAGCTCATAATTGGTGCTGATGAATGTTTGAAAACACATTTTGAGCCTCAGACCAAACCAACAGAACTGAGCAAGTACCTTTTAAAAAAGACAAATACACATCTTTAATAGTTCTACACGGCGTTGTTTTTAAAGTGTCTGCTTCACTAAATCTCAGGCCACTTGCATTAAACCAGCTAGCGAACTTCACAGCTGTCAAAAGTGTTGACTTATGTGACATGTTAGCTGGTGATTAGCAAAGTGCCATAACATTGTTAGGAGTCAGAATGAGGCGTTACTTACGTTGTAGGAAAGGCACCGTTTCAGTCTGTCCACCTTCGGGAGCCTAGGGCAGATGTGAGAAAGCCCACAGGTTTGCTGGTGACGAGTTAACTCTCGGTGCTGTTAGCCACTTTCGGTTTTTGGCCCCTGCTCGAAGGCTAGCCCGCATTTCACACGAAGAATTCTCCCTTTAGCATGTCCCTGCATCGGAATAAGGCCTTTATGTGCATGTTTCCTATCGTAAACACAAAGAGGGCGAAGTGTTAACGCTGTCCGAGATTGGTGGCGAAGAGAAAGAGCGGCTCTATTTGGGAGAATACATTTCTGATTTAAAAGTCAAGCTAATTTGAGGCTAAAGCTAAGTGTACGAGGCAAATGACGTTCCTTTTCAGCTCCCACTTTAGGGGCGGGAGAGTCAGACGAGTCTCTGTTGTGATTGGGCAATGGCTGTTGGAAGTCAAGACGCCATTGGTCAAAAACTGTGTCAATCAGAATTTATGTGCGGCATGGTGTGAATTGTTCTAATGTGGATGTTTGTGCCAGGAGGGTGCAGTAGGCAAGTGCGTGTGTGATTTTTACTTTTCCACGGCTACTGGTACAAGCACGCAGGTTTAGGATGGCAGCCAATATATATTCTTTTTTGCTAGACGGTTTCTAGACATGGCTTAATAAAAGCGCAGGGATAATGAATCAAATACAGCAATGAATGACTTCACCCTTGCACTAATCCCACTTTTAAGTTTCCTGGAGCAGTTTTCATAGTACAAATAAGATCATTTATGCAGTCTCATCCCTGAATAAGCAGTGAAGCAGAGATTTCTCTGCTAAGTCGTCTGTTGAAATAAACTGAAAAACCAACAAATCAGACAAATGTAAGGCTTATAAAATCCAAGAAAAATTAAGAGTGGTGGAAAGACAAGGGGGAAAAAAATTGATAATTTATCCTCCCCACGCCCCATGCCCGCTTAAAGTACAACATACAAAATCTACAAGGTTACATTCACCAATATAATTTGTAACACTGAATTTCCTTAAACGATTCATTGATCCTAAACTAAATACAGAAGAAAGCCTTCATCACATGCCATCAGTTGCAGCTTTTAATATGGTAGATTTGGCTCACTGTCCCAGTCATCATGGCCCTTTGGCCCCCAAAAATTAGTTAAGTCAGTTACACTTTAAAGTACAATTTTGAATGTCTTAACAAAGGGATATTCTTTAGTCTTATGAAAAATTTGTTCCCCACGGCCATCTTTAGTTCAAACTCTTATTGTGATCAAATTTATCTGGATTTTTCTAGAGGCTACTTACCATTCTAGATTTACAAAACTCATATTCTATTTATGGAAGCACCAAAAAGAGCAACCATCTCCCTCCTAAATGCATGTCTTTGGACTTTTTACCTGGAAAGAACCCACTGGTATGCGTGGGGAGAAGATGTTATCTCCATGCAGAAACCCACACAGGCAGAATCATGTGAAAAGTAGTTGTAGATGTGGTTTGAGTTGAAAACAAAAACACAGCAAAAAACATAGTGAGCAAAGGATCTAACGTATACAAAGCAAAAAGAAAAATAAATACAAGGCAGCAACAAGAACTATGGCAGAGGAACCTTATGGCGGAGGATGAGAACTGACTACACATCCAATGGAAGACGTGATTACTGGATCTGGAACAGGTGAGACTGATTAAACGAGCTTGAATTTAGACAGCAGTGGAAAATGTCTAGAAATCACACATGCTTTGTGTAAACTTGGCAAAGAAACACGACAACTAAAACTCCACGATGATCGCTGGCAAACAAACAAACAAGCATAAAACATTCATTTATAAGACGTGAATTGAAGAATGTAGTTCTAAGGTGGCAGAAAGTCAAATAAATCTCCAGTAACATCAGTGGCATATTTAGGTTGAAGTTTTTATTATCAATTGTCCCTTGAAATAAGCTTATAATTGTGTTGCAGAAGAGAAGTGCACCTGCTTCAGTGTTTCTTCTCTTGCATGCTGATGCTATTGTATTCCCATGCCCGTTTATCTACCCACTGTGAATGATTTTTATTGTTACTGCCACGGGTGCTTCTATTTTGCCACACATAAACAAAGTGATACATGAACAAACTGTTTTCAAGCCCCAAATTCAAACTGCTTTATTCAACGTTTCTTTCTCCATCTGAGGAAACACTGACTCAAGTGCGGCTCTTTTTAAGCGCGTTGCACGTGGAGGCGAACAAGCGGCCGTGGCCTTTGCTGTGATTTCGCTTCTCGTATGAAATCACCCTACGCCTGATTTCCTCCGCGGAGCTCTGGCAAACACGCCTCGCCTTGCTCTCCGGCTCTTCAAACACAAGAGCACTTGAAAAGCTGATTTCCTGCTCCTCAGAGGGAGCAGGTTTCTTTTGTCGACTGAGGAGCCGGGTCAAAACAATAATTGTTGGCAAATTATGCCGGGAAATACACGACGCTCATTTGATTTGCATTGCATTTTGCATGGGTCCACTCCTCGGGCCTTCTTAGCTGTTCGTGGTGCTGCATTAGAGCTTTATCAAATGTTTATGAGGGCAAATCAATTTCATTTCCTGGGTGAAGCAGAGTGTATGTTTGTGAGAGGGTGTAGGTGTGTGTAAGTTAAAGAGAGGGAGAGAGAGAGAAAAAGGGATAGCACACTGCAACCCTGTATTACTGCATGTTATATGAAGAGCCCCTGCCTAATGGGATTAAAGACATTAACAAACTGTTTACAAAATCAGGGAGGACCTCTGTGTTTTGCCTCACCCCCATCTCTCTATCTTTGTCTCTCTTTGTCTTCCTTGGCGTCCACTGTTTCTGATCCCTAATCAGCAAGACGGCCCAAGAAAGTGCTTTGGGGCTGAATACAAATGAGCACAGCTGCCCAGTATGGATTACTGGGCACTCTCCGAGAGCAAATTCATACAAAAGCAGGCTTGCTCAGAGAAAACAGTAAACACAGAAGGCAATGCGTCGACATATGTCAGTGCATGCCCAGCATTTGCTGACACATGTATTTTCCAAGCATATGCCGGTCAACATATTTATCACACACACACACACGTACACTAAGTGCGAGAGACAAATGCTCAGACTGTAGGGTCCAGTAGCAGACATATGCTGCGGCACACCCACTAATTTTTTTTGCTGTGGAACAGGAACATGTGTGCGAATGGCCTGTTTGTCAGTGTCAGAGGGGTGTGTGCTTCAGCCATATGTCATCCGTCAATGAGAAATGGCGTTATGGAACCAGTTCAACCAAACAGATTGATTGAGCACAGCAATGAAAAGGTCTCTGTTGGTTCATTTGTTGACAGAGTGGTCTGACCTGAATGCCTAAAGTTGAACTCTGCTGTAAACCTGAATGTCATTTCACCCCTTGCATCACAAAATGTACTCCCAAACGTAGCTAAAGGTCTTCTGCATTAATGCATCCCAATTCTTTTCGTTTGTTTGTCTGAGATCACTGTTAAAAATATTGTGTTTAAATTCACATTCCCCAGTTAGACATACTAATTACAAACAATTTTGGCATACTGATGTATACTTACAGTCAGGTTAGTCATTATTTCACTTCAGGTGTGTTTGAAGCTTACTATGTATTAAGCCAACTATTTGGGAACAACTATATATCATTTGATGGTGGTAATACTTTACCGGAAATCTAAATGAGTAGTATACATTAAGCAGGATATTTTTATTTTGATAGCTGTTAACATGAAACACACAGGCGTGTTTTGTCACGTATGTTTATGTGCTGCTTACTATTAATCAGTCCCTGCGGATTTAGATTTAAAATGGCACGTTCTTACTTCTTTAAAGTTCTTGAGTATAGAGCGACATCTTCCCATCACCCTAATCTTTCACGTTCGCCACAGATTTTCTGTCAGATTCAAGACAGGACTCTGGCTCGTCCACTCCAAAAGGTTAATATATTCATACCCTTGAAAAATTTCAAGGGTATGAATAGTTTAGGTCTTACCCATATGTGTAATCACTGAAAACAGATGTTGCAGATGTTTATCTGTCGAATATTTAACCACAATTATTTAGTACAAACATAGTACTAAATATCGTACTATATTTGGTGCTATAAATAGGGCTAGGGGAGGGATAACTCTTGAAAGTGAGATTAAAGTTGATATTGATAATAGGAGGAATAACAAGCTCCAAATTCACGCCCTAATTAATATTTATACTTCCAGTCCAGAATTTAACCAGTTTTCTTTTGCTGTTTTGGATGAATCAACTAGGAACTTTTCATGGATGCACAATTTATATAATTTACTCCTCCTCAGCCTTACAGTTTGCCCCATCTCTGTCAGGCAACCTTCTGTAATGGGTCAGAAATTAGCTGGATGCTGTGGCAGTATCACACCTCCATCTAGCGGTAGAGGGAAGTATTGCTACCAAATGTGTACAACACACGAAGTAGGTCTGTTGTATTATGTCATGTTAAAGTTTCAGGTTCTTATAGTTCCTGCAGGCACAGGGTGACAGGTATGGGAAGATTCTTATTTGTTTTCCACATAACAACCAAATATGAGTTTCTGTGACCTGTCAGACCAGGTGTTCTGAGCTTGCCTGATGGTCGCCTGCTCAAACAGGTGTTGTGGAGAGGATAGACCTGGAGTGTTAATGATCGTACTGACCATCTTCACCAGATTTTGAATTTGGGTTTTTAATTTAACAGTAAGATTTCCAAACCATCCAGTAATGCCATATCTAGGAATAGACTTGAAGGCTGTCCTATAAAAAGTCAACATAATCATTTTGGAGGCGCCACACAATCGAAATCATCTAAGAAAATAGAGACGCTGATTAACTTTTGCACATACACTTGTCACATGTGCCAAGTTTGGCGTGGTACTTAACTTAGAATCAGAGAGAACTGAATTGTATTTTACTAGCTGAGATCTTTTTGATTAAAAAAAAAAGAGTAATACCACTTAATTAAAAAAGGATTGACCTTCAACTGTGCTAATTTCCTGAGAAGAATGTTTATATGAATGGAATTTAACGCTGAACTAAAATCGACAAAAAGAAGTCTGGCATATGTTGTAGCGTTCTCCAGATACTTCAGTGGGAGGTGCGTCAGTGTCAAAACAGCCTTAGACGACTTCCACTTGTAGTAGCTCTAACATGAGTTTCTCAAATGATTTAATTGCAATAGAAGTGAGCGATACCGGACGATAATCGTTATCAGTTTGAGGACATGCAATTTTTGGAACCAGAATGACAATTGATGTCTTCCAAATACCTGGCACCACATGAGTGTCCATGGATTTCTATGGACACAGTTTAAGCCAAATTGGAGAAAGTTCCTCCGCAACGTTCTTGAAGCAGACACACCTTCACCTGGAGGAGCTCAGGCTTATTTGATTTAAAATGGACCAATATGCAGGGAGTAGACAAACTACTTTATGATCAGCTGAATATGCATCTTTAATATTGCCATAACATTTATATTCGATGTTAGAGTTCCTTGTACTGCACTTCACGTACTGGAAAAAAACAGACAAAAACTTGTTTAAACTGCAGTAGTTAAAAGTCTCCAAGGATGAACATAGGGGCATCCAGTTTGTTCTGAAGATGATGTTGGATGCAGTCCAAGATTTGAGTTGCTGCTCTTGTTGCAATAGTGCTGGGCGATACATAAACTATGCACACAAAGATGATGGTAAACTCTTTTGGGAGGTTGTCTGCAACCAGACAACCTCCCAAAACAAAGCAGCTCCAACTCTGGGTTGCATACTCTGTCTCTGACAGCGGTGTTAATTCTGATTTTCACAACAGATGCTCTGCACAGCTGTCAAGGAGACAAACTAAAAGATTCAAACTAACATTTTACTGATTTGTTTTTCTAGAAAGTTGTAAAATATTGAGATAAATTCAGAAAAATGTGAAGAATATTCAGAGAGGGGTTGTGACTGTAACTCTGGCTCGTCGGTGCACCTATAGTGACAAGGTTAACCTGAATGGTTACTGGGATGGCAATAAATGAATCGATTTACGCTGCTAGTCGAATGCCAAGGTGACCCAGGCAACTCTGGGTGTACATGCAATCTTTCTTTTCTCTCTGCGATCTCTTTCTGACTGATATTGGGAGAAGAGTTCAGCTGGAAGAAATCATTTAACAAAGCAAGGCCTATCTTCTCCCTGAGCAGGCACAGGAAAGGCCACCACTTTCCTCCTGTGTGTGCATCCACTGTACGCCTGTACTTCGTCCTCGTCGTGTTAGTCTTCCCTTCATGCAGACTTCCTCTTGTGCACACGGAGTCACACATTAGGGAACAGGTCAAGGTGGGTTAGTTTCAGCTTTATGGAAAGGTGATGCTGAGATAGAAACCGTAGGGAAGGGAGAGGAATGTGGATCGTAGGATGCAGAAATTAGGGGGGATCATTGAGATGAAGCTCAGTCTTTACAGGGTAAAAATAATCACATCCCTTCAAGTCTTTTTTTATGTTTGTCAGTGACGGTCATTATCCTAGGTTGTTTGGGTTTTTTATTTAATTATTTTTTATGCTCAACCTAGCTCTCATTCTGGTTCACTCTGCTGTTACTGCAGACTTTTCTTCCTTCATGTTTCTTAGTCTCATTCCCTCAGCCGGCCTGTTTGCTTCCTTCTCTTTCTTTGCACCTGCAACCAGTTCCAACCAGCCATATGTTTCTTATTCAGTAATCAAGACTCCTAGTACTTAAAGGCTCGCAGATTTGTTAGGTTTGTGTCATTTGTGCCCACAAAACCATAGAACATATAAAACAATTACAGTAAAGGAAAACTCTGGGTGCTTATTTTGGTTTCCATGCTAAATCTATCAATAGACAAACTCATTTTTATTTTGGGCCACATCAAGACTACGAATGCCCTTAAGGACCGGTTCTGTACTTATACAACTAACCCATTAGCAATCTGATAAAATATTAATAAATAGTTGCCTCTGCAATCTTTGGATCCATCTTTTCCTGATATTATTTGGTAGCATATAGATGTTTAAGAACACAACTTTTATATTGAAAGTTCTATTCATGTGGCTTTCTAGAGTCACATGAATGTGACTCTGTGCTAACTGGTGTGTTGGTGTGTGCTAAAACAAAACTATTTGGTAAGATTTAGTGTCTGCAGTGTATGTGGGAACAGTAGACGATGACTTCAAATATGATAGAAATTATATTTTCTTTAGACTCCACTGTAAATGGGCCGCACATATAATTGTGATGGGCCAGATTTGGCCCCCAAGCCTTGAGTTTGACACATAAAATCTATATTGTGACTTATTTAAGCATTGTAATTCTAACTTAGTAATGATGCAAGTTAGCTTCTGGAGTCCAAATCAGAAACCTTTGATCCATTTCAGTGTGTGTGTGTGTGTGTATGCGTGTGTGTGTTTTGTGGTGTCAGCCAAATGCAGTGTGATCTAACAGCAGCTGACAGGCAGGTTCGAGGCCTCTCTCCAGGGTCCTGTGTGTGTGTGTGTGTGTGGGTGTGTATGTGTCTGTGTCCTGCTCTGGTTGGTGTGTGCTAACTGGAAGCTCTGCGGGACTTGCAGCAGGTCCTGTGCGGTTTCACATGTTCATTCGCACACGCACACACACCGAATCAGCTCAACAGTGGGGCGATCCGTTAGCCTTTCTACATTTAACATGAGTCCAGTCTGCAGCCTCTTACTTATTCATACGTCTCCACGTCCTCCTCGGCCACTTCTCGCCTGCACTAACCTGTAACGACAGCTGCGCTATGGCCAACGGAGACCTGTCCGACCCCTCTATCTCGCTCAACGTCAGAAGAAAATGCCACCAAACAGCTGTGCCTGCATTTTATGAAATTTTTTTTTTTTTTTTTAGATGAGGAAAGAAGAGAAAAAAGTGTGCAGGATCAATAGAAGTGTACAACAGAAGGGCATGATGCGTGTAAAGGGAAAGTCAATGACGTGCCCACTGGTGTGTGAGCGTGTTATTCATCTGGACAGGATGGGGACCAAAAGAAAAAGACGGATCTCTTTGATTCCCAGGAGAAATTCTGAGTCTAAACAAAGACTGCTCAACATGCAAACACAATGCAAGAGAGCAGGTTTTTGGGATTTTTTAAAGTTTGGTATGTCATTGTCAAACAAGAACAAGGACTTAATTTATTTTTTCTCAAGCCTCTCTCCTCATCCACAAATATCACATTTGAGGCCAATGTCTCTAGGAGGAACTTTCATGTACACCGTATGTATGACAACCAAGTTAACGTACTCTTAGAGTCAGAGATATCCAGGCTACAACTGTCTTTTTGATTATGTTAAGATAGTCCAAAACTAGAAACGATGTAATTGAAAACCGATTTGAATCTATTTCAATTTTCTTTCTGAGCTGAATTTTTGAAGTAAACATACTTTTTGGCATTATTCTGAAGCACTTCTGGGTAAACTAAATCTCCCAAAGGTAATAATGACAATGGAGTCAAAGCAAATGGCAGAGAGGGAAATCAAACCTTTATAAATCTCACTGCGACAGCTCAGAGAAAACTAGTGTTTGAAGTGCACAGAGGATCCATTGTACCCACGGCTCTAACAATCCTGCAAACCTTCCTCCTTTACTCTTGGTGCTCTGTCTGCGGTACCTGGTGTGGAAGTAAATGTCGTTGACTTGTCAAAACTCAATGACAACTTAGTAACTGAGTTGCTAATTTTCTGACAGTATAAATATCTGAGGTTGCTGTCTTCCTGTTTTAGCAGGTCTAATGTCTCTCAATCTTGTGCATCTGACCAGCATCCAGCATATGATACTGAGACAGTGTGACAGCCACTTTCATCCCCTCTCAACATACAACCCTTCCCCTCACTCCACCCCTTACCGATGACAGATGACATGTTTGCTGCCCTGTGACAGACCTGCAACATTCACCTGCAGCCAACATGCCCAAAAATGGAGATGTTGGATGAGCCGTGGGGCGGCTTGGGTCAGAGGTTCTTGAGGCTGGACATGAGACAGATACAGAGATAGACAAGGCACCGAAGGGTGAGCAGAGGGACGGACGGTACAATGGATGCATCGATACTGAGCCAAAAAAAAAAAAAAAAAAAATTCAATAAAATATTTTTCCAAAAAAAGAGGTGCAAGTAACCCAAAAACTAAGTTTTCCTCACTTTGCTCGACTAGAGGGGTTATTTAGCGAGGAGCAGGGTACATTCTGAACATTCATCGCAGGCCAACACACACAAAACTCTACAAATAGCCACACACACACACACACACACACACTCACATCTGTAGACAATGTAGAGAGGCAAATTAATCTAAAAGTCATACTTTCGGACTCTGGAAACCTAAGGACCCAGAGAGAACTAATCCACAGAGAAAACATCCATGCAGAAAGTCCCCAACCTGGAACCTTCTTGCTAGTTGCTGAATAACTTCATTTAGACGTCATTGTTGTTGGCATCTCACTGTCTACATTCACTCGCCTGCTTTTTCTGTTTTTTAGTTTCCTCATAATTGATTGAAAAAAGAAGCATCCATCCATTTTCTAACACCCTTGTCCCCAGTGGGGCTCCTGGACAGGTCGTCAGTCTGTCACAGGACAAACAACCATGCACACACACACACACACCTGACAGCCATGTTTTTTGACTGCGGGGGGAAGCTGGAGTCCCACAGGGAGAACATGCAAACTCTGTGCAGAAAGATCCCAGGCCGGGAATCGAACCCAGGACCCGCTTGCTGCAAGGCAACAGTATTACCAACTGTGCCACTGTGCAGCCCATTGAAAGAAGGGGGGGGGAAAATTACTGAAAAAAGAAGTGATTTTTTTTTCTCTATGTCCACTCTATTGTTCTTATTTAAAGAGCGAGCGAAGATTCTTCAGCAGCCACTTCTGGCCCTCAGGCCATTTTTTATTTTTTATTTTTTTGCCCATATGTGTGGCTCAGGCCCTTTTTTGCGATAATGGTGAATGGTCTAGTCGGGTGTTGCTGCAGCTGAAGTGTTGCAGGACTGCCTTTGCTGGAGCGACAAGGCTGGGACGCTCTCTCCTCCCTGCTCCTTAATGAGATGAGACGTGCCTGACATTCCACACCACATAAGAGACATCATGCATATGTGCGGATACAGACACATCTGAGGCGTGCACAGATGGAAAATACAGACAATTACATGTACAACAAGAAGACAGCCGCTAAGACTTTTCCTCATTATTTTACTGCGTATCATTGTGTTTCCTCTGCTGCAACGATTACATGGCATGACCAAGAGCATCCATGCGTCCTCCTACAGATGTTTCCTTGACATCCGAGTTGCATTATTCATTCAGACGCCTTGTTGTTGGCATCTCACTGTCTACATTCACTCGCCTACTTTTCCTGAGTCTACATGATAAAAATAAGGCAGAAATAAAACTTCCCAGCATAGCATTGATTAGTTGTTAGAAGTATTTACATTTTAAATCAGCTGTATTAGCTTGTGGCTAGCATGTTCAAAGTTTTTAAATTCACTGGTTGTTTGTTTTGGTGCCCACACATTATGAGAATAGCAAAATATAGAAACATATTAGAATTTGTTAAGCCAAGATGTTTGTTCAGCCAACCATTAATCATTCCCCTTCTTGTGACATCCACCAATCAATAGCATGACGTTCACATGCTGTTGTGACTGAAAACGCTTAGAAATGTCAGCCAACTTGTGATTGAGACAGATTCTGCGTCGGAACAAGAATTTAAATCCAACCTAATTTCATTTAAACCCAACTTCAACTGCATTAGCAATACTGCCAATGCTAAATTTGCTAGCAAGAATGTGTTCCTAGCTTTTGAGGCTGTCGTTACTAAATAGTATAACATACATCTTAGCTGGGGTTGTCAAGGAAGAGGTTCACATCCCACCGTGCTAAATTAGAGTAAAAATGTTCATAACTATCTTAGTACCATTTGTTTTTTATCTTAGCTGAGTTAGCGATAGTGGTAATGCTGCAGCTAAACATGCTAGTAAGCATGCTTCTTAAGCCTGAGGTGGTTGTAGACAATGAACAGAACATCCCAACTGAGATTCCCATGCAAATATGTAGTATTCAACTTTACTTGAATACAATTGAGGTGTTTATTACCATTTCACTGAAGTTTTATGCCTTAATCAAAAACACTTATGTTTTTGGTTTCTTTTTTTGAACTGTAATCATGAAGCAGATGTGTACATTTAACTTAATGATTGGTTAGAATTTAACTGATTTTGATAGTACATTTTAAAGTTGTTTTTGTTTTAATAATAGCAAAGAGAATTTTTATTTGGAAGTAGGCCGATTGATTCAAATAAATTGCACCTTTAACAGAAGTCAAACATGTGCATTACTCATTAAATATTCCCTGACTTTTCTTATTTAAGCATTTTTTAAAGATCCACACTTAAAGTAAATAGAGAAACATTTGAAAATTGTAACCTCTAATTGTTCAATAACTGGAAAGATATGTAAAAAGGGCTTAAATAATACTGTTGTATATATTTTTTTATTTTACCAAAGACAGGAAATCTGTAGTAAAACTTCACACAGAGAGCCGCTTGCTGTGCTCGGGGGGAGACTCACCGTCGGTCTTTTCCCAAAGCAGAGGTGATGTGTCCTGGTCCACTAATGTCAACATCGCAGCAACCATCGGAGGACTGTCAAACACACTAACACGCAACCTTTTCCAGCTAACCCTAACACAGTAAGTGTGTGTGCCCAAAATGCCAAGTGGTCTCCTGTCCCCTCTCAGTACTTCCTCCATTGTGTCGCCTTCACTTGCCTGAGGTGAACGTGCATGTTCGACAGGCATGTGCGCCGTCTGTATGTGTTTGTCTCCGTATTTGAACTTTTGAACAATCAGAGTTCAATAATGTAAATGCCATCGTTCCCCTTTTAACTTTGTCCAGCATTTTTTCCTGGGGTGCACCCAAACAGTATGTGGCATGGTTGTGAAGTGGAATGAAAATAGGATGAAGTTTTTGGACTGTCAAAAAAGATTCAAATAAAAAAATGAGATAGAGATAGGGAAGCATATGTATCTCGATAAAATATTTTCATTCATCCAGACACAACAGGACAGCGGCGTCCAGGAAAGGAACTGGAACGCATTTGGGACAGTGCAGAGGGCATGCACCAAAAGCCATGTAGGTGTTGGAGCGTAAAGGTTTTTTGTTTTTTTCCCCCCCTTGCTAATACGGATATAATGATGTGACTATTTCAGTATCAGCGCGCAAAAGGGAGTGTGTGCCGTCTGATCACAAGGAGCAGTTGTCTTGTTCGTCTGCCGGACGGTTCTTCGTGACTCACACCACGTGAAGAAGAGAGTCGAAGGCGGAGGTTGTGTAGAAGCTGACGAACAAAAAGAGACAGCAGCCGTGTGTTGTTTTGACTGAAGGAGGGGAAGGCTGATGATGAGTTTGTCCACTTTTACGTGGCTCAATATGGGATGAGACACAGAGATTACTCTCGGTGTTATTAATTCGCACAGATAAATCTTATTTTTATACATGTGTGCACATATTGAAAAAACAGACTAAACTTCAAAGGCACTTTGTTTCATTCTGTGCAGATGTACAAATTTCAGAGAAAAGAAAATGATGGTGTTGCACTGTATTATGTCAATTCAAACCAAAACACATCATTGTTTTGAACATCTTTTTCATTTTATGGTGGCTCTGAACGCAGACAGGGTCCAACCTAACACTAGCAAAATACCTTATTTATGTATACTTTACTTCCAATCATTAAGGCCTCTGCGGTTTTAAAAAGTAATCTTGAACTATAGAGACGTTAAGTACACCTGGATACGTCATAAGTCCATTGGAGGGCAATACAAAGATTCGAAAGGCAAACTTCACAAAGCCTAGGGAGATATTTACTAAGGATTCATACAATAAGAAAGGCGCCTTATAAGACAAATATAAGGAAACTTAGGAATTTTTTTTAAATGTTGCACAGTACCACAGGCTGTGAGCAGCTGACCAGAATCTGGATGAGACATCACCCTCTATGTTTCTCTCTGTTTTCAGTCTCAGGGGACATCCCAGATAACATTTTCACTTCCAGACTCTAAAAGTGGTATCAATCTCTATCAAGTGTCCCAAAAGGCTCGAAAATCACACAAAACACATGACGTATCACAGCACAGTCGTTTCTGGCATTTCAGTGATTTAGAGTGTCATCCCTGGTTGCCACTAGCGTGAAGCTGCGGTCTTCACAAATATGACACCTCAGCTCAACAAGGTCCACACACACACACACTGAAAGGATGCCTGCTCGGTCCTGTCGTCACATTCTCACTTCCTGATTCAGACAGACAGAGAACAATCCTGTGGGACCCAGACACACTTCTTTCCTTCGCTTCTATGTGCCTTCCTCTACTCTTTCCCCTTTCCTTGATCCTCTGCTCCCTCTCCTGGGGACGGACGAAGGTGGAACTGGAGGTTAGAGCGATGGAGGCTGGTGATGCACCTGGATACAGTGAGTCTCAGGTTTGCCCCTGTGGGAACGGTGCGATGGAGACGGGGGAGGGAGAAGAAAATAGCATGAAAATCTCACCGAGGGCTTTTCTCCTGAAGACGTGAAAGACACAGAGAAGAAGAAGTTCTGAAAGTGAGACATTAATGCAGAAAACCTTCACTTGCATTTATGCTTGTGGAAATATTTTATTTTTGTTTTTACTTCGATTTTATTGACTCGGTTTTTTTTCTTTTTTTCCCCCCTGCAAAACAGTCTGGCTTGCATCTCATCAGGCTTTATTTTTATAATAATAATAATAGTTATTATTATTCATTATGTTTCATGAAAACAAATGATGATAAAATGCAGAGTGTAAAACATAAAAAAACAAGTTCACATCCTTCAAGCCATAAACCTCAAAGTATTTCATTCAGCACCACAAAATGGTTCACAATTCTAAGATGAAAGTAGGAGGAAGATCTCAACACTGCAAAAACACAAAGTCTTACTAGATTCCAGTGCACATATGTTGATACAAATTAAATAAGACAAAATAATAAATTTAAGTGCATACTTCCTTAATATTTGATGAAAAAGTTCTTGTCCCACTGGCAGATTATTTCACTTACAGCTAGCACTTTTTCACAATCCTTTACAATTTAGCTTGATTGAACAAGTCGACAGTTTATAGAGAAGACAGATCTTTAAAAAATAAAAAAAACAAAAAGAAAGAAAGAAAATTGTCAATAACTGACATTCAGAAAGATACAAACAATTTTGAAGAAAAACAAAAAATCCATCAAGACGTAACTTGACTGACTTTCAAGTCTGAGCACAATAACAAACTCTGAAGCTCGAAAACGACAGTACACAAATTGCTGGTGTAAAGCACAAGGCAGATAATACACTGAATTGCCGGTGTGGCAACTCAGGGTGCCATGCAGGACCCCTTATTTCCCTTGCTGGACAAAAGAAACAGAGAAAAGGTTGACTTGTGGAGTGGTGTGAGGTTTCCTTTTCCCATCTTCCTGCTTGTTTCTGTCACGACTGTCAACAGCCACTTTAAGCCACTGAGAGGATACCGCTCCATCTACCCGTGTTTTAGCACATCACACGCCGCACTGCACTCAGCACAGCCACACACTCGGAGAGTGGCGGCTCCTTCGGCTGCAGTGGGAAAAGTTGGGAGCTTGTGTGGACCGAGTGATCTGGAAAAGGTGGGTCAGCTGAAGGAGAGAGAGACAACAGGAGGAGGAGGAATGATGCCTTTTCCTTTGAGTGGGTAACAATGAAGGATACCAGAGATAAATATTTCAAGCAGTACATTGATGCTTTTATACCTACGAGGCTGAGCTAACGTTCTGGGCTTCATTCATAAAAAAAAAAAAAAAAAGAAGAAGAAGAGAAAGGAAAATGGAAAAAATGAGGAATGATGAGAAGAGGACGAAAGGATGGAAGGAAGAATAACTGCTGTTGTTGTGTGAGGCGCTTGACTCACACTGCACTCAGTCATATTTATTGTATGACTGACATTTTTAATTTTATTTTCCTAATTCCAATTTCTTTCACTCTTTCGAAATTTTAGAAGAAAAATAAACTGTATACATTGATTCATGTCCTTAGCAGAGTTAACAGTAATTGACTTATCTTGCATTTTGTCATGCTCCAGCAACAGATTTCACAGTAATTTCACAGTATTTGTTTGGGATTTTGTGAGAGAAAGTAATGAATAATTGTAAAGTAGAAATTGACATGATGAACCACATTTTTACAGACTCAAACGACAAACTGGTGTCATGATGTCAAAAATCTTCCAGTATCTAAACTGGTGATGATGGGATGCAGCTGGAAGACCTTTGATACTCTTCCAGCAAATTCAGACAGGATGGAAAGTGTCTGTGAAAATTATCTAAGTCTTTCCACAGACTCTCAATTATTTGACTAGACCATTGTCAAAAGCCTTATATTAGGTCTGAGTCTCAAAACTTTTGCAAGAGTTTTCTTGAAATGTCCCCCTTATTCCTCCATCCATACATTTTCCTATCAACTCTAACCATCTCCAATATCCCAGCTAAAGAAATTTGCAGTCATGGTCTACTTTATGTTGATTTATCTTCATAAAATATTCATAAAATATGTATTTTGAATATATGAATATGAATTTTGTGAAAATGTAAAATAGTTGAAAGGGTGTGAATCCTATTGTAATGCTATTGTAATTTCTTGTAGATTAACTTTTCTACCCTCTCCGTTTATTTATTTTTTTGTTTTGTTTTGTTTCTACAGAATATGTGGAAATTTATCTAAAAAGCAAAATGTTGAAACCTGTTTTTTTGTCTACTTAAATAATTGTTGCAGAAAAAATTTGGCTGTAATTTCTTCCATGCAGAGGACCGTCCAGCACCACACAAAGACAAATAGAAAATCTGCTTTACAGGGTCTCAAGATGCCAGATCTTTTTGAGCTGATGGATGACAACACTGTGAACATCAACATATCACAGGTCTGCTTTGTCTTACTGCACACACGCACACACACATCCTGCTGTTATGTTGCAGACATCGCCAGCTGCAGACATGCCAGGGCTGGACATGCCCAAAAGGCAAAGGCTGTTCCCTGTCACCTATCAGCTGGTGGCAGACAGCAGGACATGACTGCATTGGCGTGTGTGTGTGTGTGTGTGTGTGTGTGTGGTGTGTGGGTGGTGTGTGTGTGTGTGTGTGTGTGTGTGTGTGTGTGTGCTGTGTGTGGTGTGTGCGTGGGGGTGTGTGTGTGTGCGTGCGTGCGTGCGTGTGTGTGTGTGTGTTTGTGCGTGTGCATGTATGTGTGAGTAGATTTTTGTGAGTACTGCTTTGAAATTTAGACCTTTGGATCTGGCTCATTTAGTGTATAGAGTCAACTTTTAGGAAGATAAGATTTTCTTTTCAGCAGAGTTTTCTTCTATCTCTGGTCTGTTCTCATGTTGCTGTGTACAGTGCTGCTCCAGTTGCATCCTTTAAAAGAGGTTCACAATGCTTATGTTATATGTAATTTCTTTTCTCATTTTCGCTTTTGTCACACCCAAATGTTTCTGATAATCCGCCTGATTTAAGTGCCAGCCAAAAAGTGAACACAAAAAGTAGTTTTCAAATGATTTTAGTTCCAGTGTGTCTTCTACAGTATGTAATTTGTAGGTAATTTACTTAGCTCACATAACAAAATGTGTTGAGTACGCTCTCATGCAGAGAGGGGAAAACATTACAGCATGCCCTGCTAATATTAACAAGATGTGATTATGTATCATGTAAGTCACAGTCAGTGAGAAAGCTCATGTATCCGGTGTTGGAGTCCAGCCATGTCAGAGGGCATGCCAGGGAAAGAGAAGGTAGATCGGAGTCGGCAGCTGCCCGCCCTGGACTGCTGGTCCGGCTGCCAGGGGCCGGGCCAAGACAGCATGGCACACGTCGTCTTCAGACACCCGCGCTCCTTCCTCTCTCCCCCACGGGCTCCTACGGTCGGCACGAGAGGCCATCGGCCCAGCGAGGGGTGGACGGCCATCTGACAACTCCCCACCTGCCTGACCTTTACCATGCTTGACCCCCGGCAGGAGACAATCACCTCATAGCAAACAGCCCTACAGGAGACATGGACGCTCTGGGGACACAGGCATACACAAACATGCACAACGTTTTCTCTTTTTTGCTATGCAGGGATTTTAATTTGCTTCCAAGGATCCACACTGTCTCCTAATCTTTTAGTGGTTTTAATCTCTATGGACCCCAAGTTGTGTTTTTGGCCTCTTCCACTCCTTTTCAGTACAGTAAAAGATCATCCTAAAAGGAATGTTTTATTATTAGTAATATATTTAAATGTAAACTGGGAATAATCCTCTTATAAAAAGGACTTTCAAATTCCAAGGGGTAAAGCAGTGTTTTGTCAACACTTAAATAAAAAATGAGCAAAGAATGAAGTCTGTGAGTCTATATCTTATGTCTTATCAAACATTTTTTTAGTCACACAGAATACACATCACTTTATGAATGGTCTATCTAAATGCATACTGTTTTGGATTCACACCTTTGAGACCTTTATGTTACAAACACTAAAAAACATGAAATTAGATTTTTTAAAATTATTATTATTATTTGATTTTTATGTGATAGAGCATGTTTGTAGAGTGGAAGCAAAATCTAGAAATGCATCCACTGCTCATACTTGCTTATCGTTAGAGATAATGCACACTGCACTCTTGGAAGAAAGTGTTTTTTTTTTTCCATTTCTTTTTAATCCAATGTAACCTCTAGCAATTAGTAAATTAAAATCAGACGCAGCAAGTAATATTTTAAAATAAATAACAGTCATCAGAATTTGTGACCACTGTTATCGTCCCGATTTTAAACAGCACCATTTGAATGTTTAATAGTCATGGAATATGATTACTGGAGTCATAAAATGCCCGGGTACGGAATATTTTTCCCTCTTTTTGAGCCTTGACTTTTTATTCTTTTCAAATCTCTGGGGACCCTGAGAGATTATGTCGCGACCGCCACTGGGGCGTCACGCCTGAGGTTGAGAACCTGCAGAGAAGCTCATACGTCATCAAACAGCGACGTGACGGTTTATTTGGGACCGCAAACGTTCGGTTTTCCGCAGACACAGAAGAAAAGTAAGTCAACATTTTCCCTGCTGTATTTAGTTTTACATTTAGACATAATACCGGAACCGTTCCTCAGACATCCAGCCCTTAGAACCGAACTTCCTCCGTAACTCCGGTCAGGACATGAAACGTCACTTACACGTCTCTGTTGTTTTCATGTTGCTAGGTTTATCCCCTTTGGGACGCGGTGCTCTTATCGCCCTGCTTCGGCTCAGTTCGCCTCCTCATGAATCCAATAATTAGACGGAGCCTTCCCCCGTCAGTGAGGAGCCTCCTGACAGACATCACCCCAAAGGAGGAGGAGGTCTGGACCGACCTGGAGACAGAGGCTGTGGCCGGGGATGGGATCGTGCTTCCGTCCAGAGGAGCTGGAAAAGGAGAGTTTCTTTCTCCAGCCAAGAACCAAAACGAAAGGATTTCCGAGGACGAGTCTAACGCCAGGATAAGCAGGGCAGTGTGCGTGCTGTGTGAACGGAAACCCTCTAATTACACTTGTCCACGTTGTAACCTCCAGTACTGCGGCTTGTCCTGCTACCGGAGCCCGGACCACTCCGCCTGCTCAGAGGAGTTTTACAAGGAGGCTGTCCTGCAGGAGCTGAAGGACATGGGGAAAACGGAAGCAGAGGGTAAGAGAAAGATGCAGGAGATTTTGCTGGGACTGAGGCAGAAAGCGGACACGATGCATGGAGGGATGGAGAGTTTGTTAAAAGAAGCAGACCTGGTGGAGGAGGAGGAAGAAGCGGTGGAGAAGGTGCAGGTTATGGAGCTCCTGTCCAGGTTGGCAGAGCTTCAGCAGTCTGGAGGGGAGAACGCACCAGAGATGGAGGCCATTATGGGAAAACTCGAGGAGATCGGAGGAGCAGAGGCGACTGCTGACGGTACAGAGGGGGAGCTGGGCTTGGCCGAGCGACTGTCGGGGCTGGATATCGACGAGCTGTCAGAGGAGGAGCTGTGGGAGCTTCTCAGCAAGGAGGAGCAGGAGAAGTTTGTGGGTCTTTTGAAGCGGAGAGACCTGAACGGGGTGCTCCCTCTGTGGAAGCCCTGGTGGGAGGAGCACGAGGAGAACGGCAGGCCTCTCATCCAGGTGCTACAGGACGACGCCAACAAGCCGGAGAAGGGCCACAATGATCAAGTCAAGATATCGCAAGAAGATGACAAGAAAAAGATTCAAGGAGGAAAAAGTAAAGGAAGCTCAATTAGGGTTAAAGTTCCCTCAATCTCTGCAAATATCCCAAAGCTGAGCTCCTTATGTGCACATCCATCTCCTCTGGTTTGCTACAGCATAGTAAATGCCCTTTACGGCTATGCCTTTTCCCTGTCGCTGTTTAACGGTGACACAGATTCGCTGATGTTGGAGTTCTGCAACATGACTCTCTCTGTGTCCGAGGCTCTGAGCTCGGGGAAGGTGTTCCACTCTGTCCAGGAGGCCTTGGACTGCGGAGAGGCTCTCATCCTGCGCGGCGGCTACCTCGACAGGGAGGATCCTCTGGCTCCGGCCAGAGCAGCGGAGGCCGTGGCTCACATCATGACGGGCAGAGACCGACGAGACGCCTCAGGTTATTCCCTGGCAGCCTTGAGCCAGCTGCGCAGGTTGCTCTCTAAAGCCAGGGGGAAGCTATCCAAGGAGGGAGAGGAAGGGACGAGGAGGCAGAAGTACTTCCAGGCAAATAAGAAGTGTGAGTTCTTTCAAGCCTGGGTGGAGGACAACGTCCAGCAGGTTCGCAGACTTTCTGTCGAGCTGTGGAGTGAACACGGTAAAAGAGAGAGAGTGAGAAGTGGCATGGAGAAGGCAAAGACTGTAGTTGAGGAGAATTTGAAGAAAGAAAAGAGGAAAAGAATTAAGCTCATTGAGGAGCTGAGCTAAAAATATATGTATGTGTTTGTCCAAAGAAGTTATGGTTACATAAAACGTAAAAATTATAATCTGGTCTGTTTGTTCATTTTCCACCAATAAATTTTGTTTAATGTGTTGTTTTTGTTGATTGAGACAGTTTCAGGAAGTGACTTTTTCTTATGTTTCCAGTTCTATTGATAATCTCCGCCCCCTCCCCCACATATTGCTTTTCCCTAGATTACAAGACAATGTTAATGAGTCTTTTTGGAAATATTTCCAGTGGTAAAAACAAAGATAGTCATGGTGGGAGAAAGTAAAGTAGCCCTACTAATCATCAGGAATTTTCTAGTGTTAGTTTATGTTCATTATGATGGCACTCAGATATTTGTGAAATAATTTTGCTGTGAAAAAAAAAAACTTCTTCAGCGCTTAGCAATCAATTTATACTTAGGAAAATTGATTGCTAAAATTAGATTAGCCCACAATTTTGCTGAATTCCTCTCCGAGAAAATGTGTCATCATGAGAGTCTGCAAGAAGGTTTTTGTTACCTTTTTCCCTGCAATAAAGGTAGAGATTCAATAAATTTTGCGAGATTAAGAACATGTTTTTTTTGCCATTTTCATGGTAGAGAATGGTTTCAAATGACACATTAGCGCTGAAGTTTGATGAAGCCATGCCTTAAAAGTGCAGGAAAAATGAACTTACTAATTGGAGACTTGCTATGGACTTGGACAAGAAAAAGCAGAAACTCACATTTGCACTAGGACTCAAAGGTAGAGATGGAAAGACTGCTTTGCAAAAGTCCATGATCCATGATCTACGTTAAAAATGGTACATGGCCTGTACTTGCTTTATCCAGTCCAGAGTCCAAAAGTGCTTACACTACATTCAGTCATTCACCTAAACACGCATGCATTCACATGCTGATGGTGGTAGGGTACTGGATTGTAGCTGGCAACAAGACAGTTTAATGTCCATGGGGTTCTACATAACAGACTTTGAGCAACGACACAACCGCATGAAGAATCAAGCATCACCCTGCTTGATGCTACACTGGCATGTAAACTCCTGGTCATGGCAGCTTGCTCTGCCAAATCCTTGAACACAGTTAAAGTTCAGATTGAAGCAGATTTTCAGGGGCGCTCATGATCCCAGACATTGTGACTCTGCGTCTGCAGAGTAAGAAACAGCGTTAGTGATACTGTAAATAAGGGAAGCTACACACAACGAGCCTACGTGTAGCTTGGCCGATAAGGAAAGAGAGAAAAGGGTGGTTTGAGTTGAACTTCAGCAGGTTTCCTTTTGCTGCCCAGCATAGCACTAAATTAATCATATCTATATTTCTCAGTTAATGACCTCCACAGAGTTCAGGTTTGGCCTCACCAAATCTGAACTATAAGTTTTCCACATGATTTGCAACTTTAACCTTTTGGGGTTGCGTGTACATGTGGTTAATTTTGACAAATTTTTATTTTATCTTAATATTTCCCAATAGACATGGTCAATATTGCTTTCATGATATAATTTGTTCAGCACAACCCAAACTGTGTGAACCTACACTTATTGTTTTCCTTTTACATAAACCTTTATTGTATATTAGACATTACCGTCACATAAAAATATAAAATCTGAGTTCGAAAAAGGTTTATTTTTCCACTATGAATAATAACTGTTTTTTTGTTTTTGTTTTTTTTATCATTTAGGATGCCGGTGTATAGCTACTGCACATTTTAAAAATCGATGTAGAAATATTGCAAGCAATATTTTTATAGTTTTATAAAATTACTAGCAAGAAAATGAAGCCAACTATTCTTTGCACATACGCTTGCCTGCAAAAATGGCGCCGATCATTTCCTGTTCAGACTGTGGGAACTATGCATTGATCCTTCGCACGTGACGTCTGGCTCTTCAGAAATCTGCCCGCTCTGCCATGATGGACATCAAAACAACCACTGTGCTCCTTTAAAGCCTGTCAAAAAACAGCCTGTCTTAAATCGCTTCGATTTAGTTGATTTCAATTTAATTTGACGTCCGTCATGGCGCCTCGAATGATTATGCAGAACTGATCTGACTGTTTCCATAGCAACGATCAGAAGCAAGATCGCCCAGAACTACAGTGAGCTCATTGTAACTATGACCTCATCTATGACATAAATCTATGTCACATAGATCTAAGAACATCTGAGGCAATAAAGGCTTGCATCTCAAAACATCAGGTTTCAGTAGCAGCTCCTTGACCTTTGATCAAACATTGCCTTTTACCAGAACTTTGCGACGGACGAGATTTTTGCGAGCATGTGTTTCCCCATATCTGTTGGTGCCGGTTACATTATCACCACCGGCATCGAAAAACTTTTCAATCTACAGCCTCACAACAACTTTCAGATGACTACTTCTCAGGATGAGGACTTTGATTATTTTAATGCATTCCTGTACAATCCTTCTCCGGCTGGAGAGGATTGTACAGAGGAAAGACTTTCCTCTGAGGAGATCTGCATTGATCCTTTCAATGCTTTTCTTTTCAATCCTTCTCCGGCTGGAGAGGATTGCTCAGAGGAAAGTCTTTCCTCTGAGGACATCGATGACTATGACATCTTCGACGTATATCTTTTCAGGCCTTCCCAGCCTGCAAAGGAAATTTTGATGAGAGAGACGGCTGAAGAAGAAACGGATTCCTCTAGTCCTTCTCAGGGACAATCTTCCTCTGCTGGGGAAACATCCAGTGATGTTACTTTCAGCACTTCAAGTATGGAAATACCAATATTTGAAAGTTCTACGTTTTCTTCATCTACGGAAGAGTGTATTTCCACTACTGTTCCTCTGCTGAAAGAGCAAACCTCCCCAGCTGAGGAAGTTTGCCCTGAGAAGGACGTTAAATCCAACGAAAAGGCCTGTTGTCGGATACTTTGACCAACAACAGGTCTTAGCTTCCTCCGGTCTGCTTGGTCCCTTCTTATAGACACTTCACTGTCCAGTCTGTTGTCCAGATGAACACCAAGGTGTTTAAATTCTTCTCCCATGATGGAAATCCCACAATCCACCAAATCATTCATAAATTAGTTAGAGTGATTTGCTATGACAGCAGATAGATGTCTTGGGTTTGAATTCTGGCCTGGGTTCTTTATGCACAGGGTTTGCATGTTCTCCATGAACATGAGTGGGTTCTCTCCGGGTGCTCCAGCTTCCTCCCACAGTACAAAAAGATTTTGTGCACATTAGATAATAAGTGTGTAGTTCTCATGTAACGTCCACTTCCGTAACTTTTTGTAACAGACAGTCATCTTGGAAAGCAGTTGCTATGGCAACAATAAACTAGCCACAAACATAGAACTCGCTTTTCCATCCTCCTAACGTATAAACAATATAAGCACACTCCAACTATCACTCAATAACAATTTTTGAGTATTCTCCCCACCTCTGTGTAATATTATTATACATATCAGTAATACTTATTGTAGTGCTGCTCAAGACAGTGCTGTGTGTATATATATATAAAATTCCCTTCTCACCCACCGCGGGTGGTTCTTATCCTCTTATCACCCCCGAACTGGAGCAGTGGCTACAACAGATCCCAGGAACAACATCAGAAATCTCAGTCCAGAAATGTGCAGTTCTAGGCACAGCAAAGATACTGCGCAGAACCCTCAAGCTCCCAGGCCTCTGGTAGAGGACCAGAGCTCAGATAAGAACCACCCGCGGTGGGTGAGAAGGGAATAAAAAAAAAAAAAGAAATTATATATATATATATATATATATATATATATATATATATATATATATATAAATATATATATATATAAATATATATATATAATGTTTTTTTGCACATTAGATATATATATCTAATGTGTAATATATAATATATATATATATTATATATATATATATATATATATATATATATATATATATATATATATATATATATATATATATATATATATATATATATATGTATGTATATATATATATACATATATATATATATAAGGAAAAGAGACCGAGACAGCTTGGCTGGTACTCTCGCGAGATTCTTCCCAAAGGCTATTGTCACGTGGTGAGGAAGTTCCTTCACGTTGCGACAGAAAACATGGCTGCGCTCTTGAGATCAGCCCGGTTACTTAAGTTTTCTCCTTCAGGCTTGCTCCAGGTCCCCGGGAGCAGGAGGAGCGGGCCGCCGCTTAGTCGCTTGTACAGCGGGGTTCCAGTCGGCAGAAGTACCGGCGCCTGCTCCAGACAGCTCGGTCGTGTTTCTGACAGCGTGAGCAGGTACGTTTCTGCAGCTTAGCTGGGATCCACGCGTGAAGCAGGGATGTCATTGGGGTTCAATGACAAAGACAGTAAACTGCCAGGAACAAAGTAGTCAAAACCTTTACATGCTAAACCTTAAAACGTGTCGTTGTAATGGAAGCAGTTTGGATTTCCCAGTAAACATGACTCCATTTTATGCAACATTAGACATTTCGTAACACTGACACAGCACATATACATTCCCTCTTTAGCTTGGTATAAAAGCCCTCGTGTTTCTTAATATTATCAAAGACTAACCGCTTTTTCTGTAGCATATTAGCTTTTAGCATGAGGCTAACTCATCCACGATGTGATGCTGTAGCAGCCTGTCTTTTGTAAATTACTAGTTAACTATTTCTATTTTTCTTAATTTATCATATTAAATTAAGTAATAGCCTGTAGGTAGTTAGCGTTAGAATAATGTATAATATTTGACCACAGGCTTCTTTAGCATGACTGTCATCCTTCAAGGTCACAGCTCATTTACAAAATCACAAACTGCAAGCCACTGTGCTTGGTGGAGAATTATCACTGCACATCTGGTCCCCACAGTGGCGATGGCAGCATCATGCTGTGGGGATGGCTTTCTATGGAGGGGCAAGTGAAGCTGTGGGGGACATTGATGGAGATAAATACAAGACAATCACAAGGAAAAATAAGCTGCAGCACACAGGAGACCTGGATGGAGGTTCACCTTGCAGCAAGACTTATGCCGTTTGTATCAAAGCATATTCATATGGATAGCCCAGTCAAAGTACCAACCTAAATTGAATTTGATTAAATAGATTTTCACACATGCTCTCTATCCAGTCTCGATCTGACAGAGCTAGAGATATATTGTTAAGATGATAGAGACACGTTCCCAAAAAGAATGGTAGGTGCAAATAGTATGGATATAACTTATATATATATTTGTAGAAACTTAAAATCCCTAGTTGTGTGATGAAAAAAATAAATACTTGAATGCTTTCTTTGTTTCCCTTCACCTCATATCCTCCTCAGGTGTGTGTGGCCTTACACTGCTGGATGTGTGCGCAGCTATACCGTGGCCACAGAGCAGAAGGACGAGGCCGGGCTGGCAGTGCGGTCCAAGCAGGCGCAGCAGTTCGATTGGGCGCTGACCAAACTGGACAGCTCAGTGAGGAGGACGGGACGGATCACCAAGACCTTGCTGATGCGCATCTTCCATGACATCTGTAGGACAGGTAGGCGGGCAGATCTCAGACAAGTATGGGCTGTCCATTACTACAAGCTAAACTACATTTTTTCCCTTCTGATTTTTGTTTACATCCAACTGTATTTTGTTTCCCACTCTGCATTCAGGCTATCCCAGCAGTAATAATGCCTTGCTGCTGCTACGCAGCTGCGGCTCCTTGCTGCCTGAGGTGCCGATGGAGGAGCGGAATGAGTTGGCACACCGTGTGTGGAATAAGCTGCAGGAGCTGGGTAAGAAACTGAACCTCAGGTGGCTAGAGAATTCACTGCAAATCTGAGGACACCTTTACCTCCAGCATATGAACACTTAGGGTAACTTAAGTTATTCAAACCATTTTATTTTTGACACTGTGCTGCACATTTTCTCCAGGTGCACAGTATGACGTTAGTCACTACAATGCCTTGCTGAAGGTTTATCTGCAGAATGAATTCAAGTTCTCCCCCACTGACTTCCTGGCTAAAATGGAGGCAGCAAATATCCAGCCAAACAGAGTAAGTGCAGCATTGAGTAAATCCAGTATGTTGTTTTTTTTTAATGTAGAAAAACACATTATATTGGCTTGATTCCTAAGTAGAATTTTACAATGAAAACATTTTTGTCTTTGCTTTGTATTTTTGTAAAACATTATTGAGCTTAGTTTTTTTTCTCTTGTACTAATTTTACTTAATTTTAATTTATCTTTGGATTTTTTGATAGCATGCTGCTGTTTTAGTATTTTATTGTGCAGTGATGATATAAAACTCCGAATTTTGTTCTGTTGCCACTAACAGGTCACCTACCAGAGACTTATAGCAGCTTACTGCCAGAATGGCGATATCGAGGGAGCCAGGTGAGCAAGTATTGTAGTTTTAGAAAATCTTTCAGATCATTCGATGAACGAAAGAAAAAGTTTTCTGAAACAATTAAATTGTTAATTAAAACTTTTCATGTGACTCTGAGGCTGGTTATTCCTGACCTCAGCAGAATGTTTTGTCAATTCCCTTACAGTGTTTTTTTTTTTAGCACCTGAATCCAATCAGTTTGTTACTAATCTTTTATTTTGAAAGAACTGAAGCCATTTTATTACTTGCATTCATTCATAGCACCATCTTGGGTTTCATGAAGAGCAAAGATTTGCCCATCACAGAAGTTGTTTTCAGCTCTCTGATAACAGGACATTCTCGTGCCGGGTGAGTTTCGAGGTTTCTGATCTGTTCATAAAGAACATATTGTTTTGAAGCAATTTTGCTTTTTAAAACCTGTTTTTTTTTATTTTTTATTACTGTGCAGCGACATTGAGAGCGCTGCCAACATCCTGTCTGTGATGCGGGGAGCGGGAGTTGAGCCGAGTCCTGACACATACGTGACGCTGCTGAACGCGTATGGTGAAAAGGGAGATCTGGAGAGTATGAAGAAGGTTTGTGCTTATTGTAATAAATGTTTCCATTTTAAAGCGATCCTGTATCTTCCATCTGCCCTGGTTGGCTTTTTCTCCGACGTTCACACCTCCATGTTTCTCTTTCCCTATCCCTCATTTTACTCTCCAACCTTTTCAGACTCTGGAGGCGGCAGAGAGCGCAGACTGCAGCCTGATGGATCGAGACATCATGCAGGTCATTTTAACTCTGGCCAAAGCCGGACAACAGCAACACATACCAGAAATGATTGAGCGTCTAAGGCACGAGAGGGGCTACATACCAGGTAGACGGAAAGAAATATACATTGTGTTTTCTGACAGCAGCAAACACTAATATCAGACAAAAATACTGCTGATGTGTTCTGATCATGGAGAGACTGGCTGTTCACCTTCAGTTAATAAAATCTCAGTTTTAGTAGATATATAAATTTGTCTGATGTTTTGAGTTCACACACACACAAGTCTTTTTCAGGTCTAAGAAAATGGAGACTGAAAAAAATATTTGTACTTCAAGTCTTTATTCACCATCTGGTCATCTAGAAGTTGTCCTTCTCTCGCTACTTTCGTATTGCTTTCCTTCCTCTGTTCTTTCTTAGCTTTCATGGTTCCCCCAGAAAACTTGCCTAACGTTGCTAAGGTGGTTGGGCGCTAAGTTAGTCATTCATCCAGTGGCCCGTCGTCTTTTAGAGTTAAAAAATGTTTAAACTTGACAGGAAATTTGAAAATATTACTTGATAATTATGTGTTATTAAAAGATTAGATGATTAATTCTTGAACACCAACTATAAAGTCTTAAAAAAATGCAATCATAAAACAAAAAACATAAAAATAAGCAATGCTTAGCCTGGTGGCCCACGAGGCCTGTAATACACTGGGGTAATCCCTGGCTTTCTTCTCTTTTTTTTTTTTTCATTTTGTCCTTCTTTACTTTTTGTTTGTTCTTTCCCTAAATTATGTTGTTGTTCTGTTTTCTTTCCCTCCTTCCTGTTTTTCTTTGGATTGTCTATGTTTCATATTTAAAGCCTAGACAACGTGGAAGTGCCTTTCATTCATTCATTCAGAGTGAACTTTGCTGTTTGGCATTTAAGATGGACTGAAAACTAATCAAATATTTGCTCCTAAATTGTGTAGGAACTCTGTTTTTGTCAGTAAACATGGCTGTCAGCCAAACAATACTTTTGTGCCTAAATGTCCTCCTTCATGCCCTTCCAGATGCCATGAACTTGTGTCTGAGCCTCATCACCCAGGGACAGGAAGATACAGCGTTTATGCTCCTGAAGACATTCCCTACTCTCCAGTCAGAAACCAATGACTCGTCCAACCTCGGAAACTTCTTCCTCAGACACTGTGTGAACAGGGACATGGTACAGCAGCAAACTTCCCCTAATCCTGTCAAAAAAAAAAATCTCTTGTCAGATCACACTTGACCACCCACTGTTAATAATGAGCATAATTGTAATGTACCTGCTACGTTTGACTAACGTTTCAGGCGCTGGAGAAGGTTGTCCGCTACTGCAAAGAGCTGCAGGAGTTGAACCTTCACACCTCGTCGTTCACCTTCACTCTCTTGTGCGCCCTAGAAGCCAAAAAACTTGGTAAATCAGTCGACTAAATCTGCTCTTGCCCTCCAATTTGTATTTTATCAAAAACCAAATAATTTTGTCTGCTTTCTTCTATTGCAGGGATGTCTTTGGAGCTGATGAAGACAGTGAAGGAGCAGAACTTGCCTGTTCGGCCTCATTACTTCTGGCCTCTTCTCGTTCAGCCTTTGAAGGAGAACAATGCCGCTGGTACATACACATACGCAAACACAGACGGTTCAGAACATCTCATCAGTCTATTATTAAAAAAGAGGGCACCATTGTTTTACAGTGAGAGCTTAAGACACTGTTATAACAGGATAATTTGTTGCAGAACATTTCTCTACGACTGGAATCGGCTAATTTTCCACTTGATTCGTCCTTATTAGTAACCAGCTGGTCAAAAACTCAATCTTTTCAGTGATTACACCACACCTGAGTGCTTTTAGGTCACGCTAGCAAGAACACTCTTCAGTGTCGAAGGTTTTACTTAGGAAAAAAGACTCAAAATTGGCTATTAGTAGTATCAGGAGGTGTTTAAAAATAAAGTCAACAGTAACTCAGAGATGAAGGAACAGATTTCCTGTTCATTCTTTCTGATTACCACTTTAAATAGATGATGCATCAGTGTGTACCAGGAAGGCAGGGCGTATTTAGTTTTACTTCTGACTTTTGGCTGTTATTATCTTGTCACTCGCCATGATGGCACATTAGCTTTATTTTCATCCAATTGTTGTGCAAATTTTGAGCAAACCTTTTAAAATTTTGCAAAATAAAAAAAAACTCAAGAAAGAAAAAGCTAATTATTTGTTTCCATCTATTGGTTTGGAGCAAATCAACCACACTAAGCAAAGTGTAATTACATCAGATGTGAGAGTTGCTCATTACAAAGTAAAAGTTTGCTGTTTCTTTGTGAGCTGTATTGACGAGGAAAATGTTTGTTAGATCAAAATTTCTTCAGCAAATATGTTCCCAGCTTCCCTTTACCACTTTAACTCTACTTTGGAAAAAACAAAACCTACCAAACCTCCAGCTCTTTTCCAAAACTGAGGAAATTATTTTCAAATCTGTTGGTGATATTTCAAAATACACATTAAATGACGTCGATGGAAACCCTGCTGCTATTCAGAAAAAAAAAGGTACAAGAAAGAGATGTTATCCCTCAGTTAATTTATTTTTTGTGCTAACTTTTTGGCTGTAACCTTTTTAGAAATCACTTCTCTTGTAAAAAGAAGAGATCCTTGTGGTTGGTGTCACTTGTTCCAATATAGAGGAACAATTGTTGTGTCTTCCTAAATGACCACTGTTATTTCTCACAGTTGTGCTTTGACTCACAAGCTACATTCAGCTTCATGTGTAAATTGTCTGTTGATGTGATGAAGCTAAGAGAAAGTAAGAACTCCTGCATCTGAATTAAAAAAAAAAAAAAAGCTCCTTTTTTCTGAGGGCGTAGAGGGGATTTATAACATCTTCTGTACCAGAAAGAGCTTTTAAAGGAGAGTTTTTACTCAAATATTAATGACCTTTGAGAGCGAACCAGCTGGGACAGATTTCACCAGGCTGGGCAAGTCGAGGGGCGAAGAGGTCTGATCCCTGCATGAGAGGGCGAGAGCAGGAGTTAAAATAAACACACACACTGTGGCCTCTCTAGAGAAGTTCTTGAAAACACCCCAACTTTCCATTTCCATCCAGTTTGACTCCCAGAAAGCGCTTTCAGACATGAATTTCATGTTTCTGCAACTCTCCCTGACGTCCAGTCACTCTTTAGTTGCAAGCTTCTGGTTGCTTGGCCTTACGAAACAGTTTTAGTTTTCTTCTTGTGTCAATATTTTCCTTAATTCTTTTTTTTTGGAAACACATTTGCAGAAGTATAAGAATAATGGTAACAAACCACAATTATTTTTTTTATTTTGCATTTAACAGAGCTCCAGTTAAGAGAAAATCTTTTCCATGATACTTAGTTTTGAACTAAGAATATCCTTTTATGCATTTAGGCTTCTACTTGGACTGGGCCATTTCAGTACTTGGATAGTATTGAAATAAGCCCTTCCTTTAATCTAAATGATAGCATTTTAGCTCTGGTTACATCTTTAGAGTTGTCCTTCTGAAGAATGACCTGCTGACCTTTGCCATGGTAAGGCAGCCTAAGCTGTCTTGTTAGACGTTTTGCTTCAGTGGGTTTCCTCAGTTCTTTTGTCTTTATTTGTTCCTTGGCTGATAAAGACAAGGAACAGAAATTGTAACAGGTGCCAGAACAGATGAAAACATTAAAGAACAAACCATCGAAGACAGATATGTCTGTTTTTTCCAAAGTACTCTCCCTCTGGTTGTCATCAGAGATGGGCCGGTGTGAGAAATCATCTCGTTCACAGATAGCATCTCGAGACTTGTCAGGACTCACAAGTCATTAGCTGGCGCGTTCTGTCGACTGCGCTCGGCAGCAGTTTGGTTTTTAAGTGCTCCATGTTTGCAGAGCTCGGGGTCTTTCTTTGGGGTTTTTTGAAGCAATTAATAAGTGATGTTTTTTTTTTTTTCTTACTTCCTTTCCTCTCTCTTTCGCCGGCCGGTTGATGGCATTGGAGCTGGCAGGGCAGGCAGCAACCGGTGAGGCCGGTGTTGCGCCGCGGCAAATTGAATCTTCCGTGCGGTCGAGACTTATTCCCAGTCCGACTGGTGAGATGTCTCAGTGCGAACGCGTGCAACTCGACAGACTTAAGCTCCGACCGCACAGTCGGACAGCATCCATTTACGTATCGCCATGCGGAAAGGAGGAAGGAAGAAAGGAAGGAACTTCTCCCTCGCTCACACTTGCTTGTTTCCAACAGCGTTTGCCTTAATCCTCATGAATCATGCAGCGTCTCTCCCCCTTCTTCTCCCACACATTCATTGGTTGCATGAGGCGCGTATGTGTGTGTGCATGCGTGCGTGTGTGTGTGTGTGAGGGGGTGGATATGACTTTCGGAGGGCAGTGCAGGTGATGTGACTGATGCAGAGTGACTTGATTTCATGTAAATGCGAGCGCTCTGAGGGAATTCACTTTGGATTACGCGCCCCACTGTGCATGGCCCATGAAATATTAAGCGTCGTGTCACTTTTTGTCCACAGGTGTCACTAGCGGGCAGAGAGGCCTGAGCTGAGGAATGGGAGCGGGGGAGGAAGAGGGAGGGAAAAATCCCCTCACATGTTGATGAGGTGTGGATTTGGTGGGTTTAGCGAAAGCATATGCTGGGCCGTTCTCGCCACCTGCCGCCAGCTAGTCACTGCTTGTCAGTCCTTGTGACACAATGTTCTCTCATAAGTTGTGACACAGTGGGGCCAGTGAAAGAAAGAAAGTGAGGGAGAGAGGGTGAGAGAGGGCCCCTCTCTCACCCTCTCTCCCTCTCACCTTGCATGTTTTGAGTAAAGTCCTTGTTTGATCTGTTTTTCTTCCTGGTGAAAGTTGCTTTACCTGAGCTCTTCCTGAACATTTTTCACACTTTTCATCGCAAATCACCTATTGTGGAATAGGAAGTTATTTCTCCTCTTTTGTTTTTATTTTTTCCACAAACTCCTTTTGCCTTCTAGCAACAAAGTCTACCTTGAGTAAGTCATAGGCGAAGAGAAATGGGCCGGACAGATGGTGTTGGAGGAGAAAGGAAAGGGGAAGTGACAGGTACTCATGTCCAAGGACGGGACGAGATGACAGCCACCGGTTCACTCCGCTCTTCTTCTCCTCCCTCTCATGTGTCCTCACTTCCCCGTCTCTGACAGTTAACCTGGAGACATGAGGCTGATGGTGATATCTTGTGACCACTGCCATGCTTAACTCACTACTTTGATACTCCTTGCCCGGATAGAACGTCACGTCTTTCTGCTGACCGACCTGGAGAGGTCTCTGGTCTTCACAGCTCTTCTTCGTGCCAAAATCGGTTTGTAAATTTCTCAGATAGCAGAGAAAACAGTAGTGGTTATTTAAATAAATTACAGAGCGTTTGATGTAATGGTGACAACAGATCCATCATGTTCCTTCTTGAACAGAGGTTAAAAGTTCACAAAGACGAGTAAATAGCTTTTTTTTCCTTCTGAAATACATTGAACCTTTCTTTTGAAGTTATGCTTTCTCTCGGTCTGTCGCAGCCTGTATAAACCACATCCTTTCCAGCACAAAGCTGCTTTTCCGTTGTATTTAAACACCTCATAGATTCTGAAAATGGCAGAAATAATTCTTTAGTTATTTTGTCACCAACAGTCAGCAGAGGCCTTCCTGCATGTTTTTTGAAACACATCTCCAAGAAGTGTCTAGACAAACTGAAGAAAAAAAAAACAATCATAATCAAACTTTACTGCATTTGTTTATCAAATAATTTTTATACTTTTTTTTTCATTTAATAGTAAAAAACAGTTTTCACTCTTCACAAGGATTGTTCCACACGTGAATCCCTGTAACTGAACCACAGTTTAATATTTGTCCCAACTTTTAGTTTTTTTTAAAACAAATCTTTCTTTCTTAATTCATAGTTTCTTTACTTTAAATTACTTCTGTATACTCCTGGGAAGAACTTTATTATTGGCTAGTTAACTTTCCGTAACATGAAAGTGCAGTTCCTACAACTAAAGTTTGATTTTCCATAATCCAGATATTGTACACATTTATTGCTTTGGATAGTTTGGAAATAGATCGTAGTCCCATTTCTTCCCCAAATAAAAAGTAACATGACTCATCTTGAAGAATATTAGAGATGTCCTCTAAATCTTTAAATGTTGGGACTCAAAGCCGAGCAAAGAAACACTTGGGTTTAAAAGGTTAAAAGCTTCTTGCTTGAAGGCATGATGAGCAAAAAAAGAAAAAAAAAACCCCACAAGCTCTCATTGCGTGAATGAAAAGTGCTGATGATCATGGAAGCTCATGTCTGGAAGACGAGAAGCACGTGAGGAACATCCGGCTTCCGCATTTAAACCCCCTACTCTCCGTTCACTTGTTTTTCTGTCTGTTTGGCTCAGCGTGAAATTGATTATGGATTATTCAGGAAGATGGCAGGTGCTGCCTCTCTCCGTTCACAAAAAAGGATGGATGAAAACGATGAGAGGGGTAAGAATGAAGCGATGGATGGCAGAGTGGATGGGGATCCTCCATTGAGAAGAAAGGGGGAAATTGTTTGTTTACTTTTTTTGGAAAGATGGCTAGATGGATACTGGGAGAAGTGGATGAATGAGCGATATGAAGGGAAGAGAAGTCTGAATGGATGAAGTGGCTCAGGTACCTCTACCTGGGATAATGCAGGTCAGCCGCAGGTTTTAATGGCATATAAAAGCCCAGAACTCATCTTTTATTGATGCAAAGAGCCTGACAGGTGAACACACAAACACAAGCATCTCTCTATCTCTATATATACAACATAAGCTTATGTGTGTGTGAACTTGAGGAAGCATTTCAGGATAGTTTTCTGCACATGAAGAGGTATTAGTAATATTGATAACGCTGCATTAATATTTCTGTTTTACCCACCATTCACCAAAAAGCACAAACATGAGGTCATGTGTCCTGGTTCTCTTAGGCCTCTGCCTTTTACGGGGCACGCTCCAAGTCATGACGCAGAGTGTTGAGCGGCTTTTCCATATGCATGCGGTTGCTTTGGCCAACTTTCCTGGGGCAGGACCTGAGGGTTCTGCTGGAGAGCAGGGTGCAAGAGTCCATTTGAGGCCAAGTGTGGGTCTATGCCCACACATGTTTACCAAGCAGCCTGGTTTTGGAGTTGCAATGGAGCCATTAGCGTTATAACAGTCAAGGGTGTGGAGTACGTCCACAGCTGCAGGCTGGAACGTGAAAGTGAGTGGAGAAAAGTGTGTGTGCAGTATTTGACTGTAAGACACGCAAGAGCTGCTTTAGCTGAACATGCATGAAGTGAAGTTTTTTTTTTTTAAATTTGAAAGCAGAAACGGGCCGGTAAATTCTTACTGTATGACAACCTTAAGTGAAAACACCAGTTTTGTACAGAGAAGATTAAAGATTTCAGATTAAAACCTACAAAATAATGCAGCTTCATTTTTTAAAATGGAAAAGTAAAAAATATTCATTGGTATGGCTGATTAAATAATATACTGTAGCATATTGATTATCCTTTGTGTATTATTTAAAAAGTATTTGGTAACTTGATTAGGGATTGTTGATATAGTTTGAAATGTCATCACAACACTCTCCTTTAACAGGAAGAAACCTCCAGCAGAACCAGAGCCTGACTCAAAAAGGATTACTCTATATGTTAAAACAAAAGTCTTAACATAACTTTTAACATTAAACAGATTTTGGGAATCTGTGATGTTTTCCGTCTTCAAATTTTTCATGGTTCAATTCTTCTTGAAGATTATAAAATGTAAATTTTTCTGTGTTTTTGTTGGTTGTAGGTGTGGTGGAGGTGGTGAAAGGCATGATCGGACTCGGTGTCACCCCCGACCTGGAGACATTAGTCACCTACATCCTCCCCGTGTCCCCCAGCTTGGAGGCCACACTTCAAACCCTCAAGGTGATCGATGAAGTCTCAATACGGTTTGCTCTCCGGTGCTCACCGAAAGGTTTTTAGTGACACACACAAAAAATCATTGTTGTCTGTTCAGGATTCGGGCGTCTCTGTGGACTCTGAGGCCTTTGTGCGCGCAAAGATTCGGACGCTGGCTACCAGCGACCTGGCTAAAGTTTATACCTTAAGTAAGTCGACACACATTGACTCCAATGGAGTTTTTTATAAAGTCTGAAGAGTCTCTGCACCATCTTGAACATTCGTCATCATAGAAGTTGCTGCTTTGCCTGCAGGCTGATTGGCACACACACGTTCACATTTACCCTCCAACACCTCTGTGCTCATCAGGCCTTTTAAGGGATTAGTCTGTGTGAATTTGTAAAGAGCAAGAGCGAGGAGAGCTCCGTTCAGCAGAGGGGCGAGATATGAAGGGCTTCTAAATTATGGATAGCTAGCCCTGTTTTCTGTCTTTCATCTTTTAGCCTCACTGCAACATATGTGTCTCAGTTTAATCCCTGTTACCTGCCTGATGATGGTAAATTGTGTTTTATAGCACCTTTTACAGAAAAAAAGTGACTTATAAGCATAGAGAATGTAAAAATACAACTGAAAAGACAAAAGCAAATTAAAGAGATAATAAAAAATCAAATGTATAAAAATCTTGAGGAAAAAAGTAATTTATAAATTGAATGTGTTCAACTATTTTTTAAATAAATCTCCTCAACAACATAAAGAGCGAGGGACAGGGTAATTATAAGGCTTTCACAATCGACACAATATATTCTGTCCTAAATGAATGGAAAAAATGGAAATTGACGAGCAAAAAAAAAAAATAATTTTTTTTCCCCTTTTAACATGTGCATGATTTTTCAGTGAAAAATAATCAGAAAATTGTTAGACACTCACTTTCTGGCATACGTCTCACAGTATTTTAACAAAAACGTTACATAAAATGTAATTTTCTTCCTTTCTGTAAATAACCATGGCAACCTCATTTCATTGCTTAACAGTTGGTTCATGCTGTACCACCCATTGCTCCCATTATTTTCTTCTTCTCTGATGCCAAAATAACATTCCACAGATATCTACCAATTCCTTTAAGTTGTAGAAATTTTATCCTTTATACTTTATTTTTGAATCAAGAGCAATGGGTTTTGAAGAAACACTTTGCTTTACTTTATTAACTTATTTCCAGTAATTCAGAACCTCAAGCTCCTGTTTTGAATCCAGCTTCCTTTGTTTTGAAAATATGTCTCAAATGAAATGCTTCATTGACACTGATTGGTCAAAAACACCACCTAATTTCCTTAAGTTAGGCTTGATGGCAGATTTTAAATGATCAGATTGTTGCCTGATGACATAAATAGACAATCAGACTCTTTGTCTTCTCAGATCTGCTGTTTTTCTTTAACATTTTTTTGTTTTCTTTCTCCACCTCAGTATCAGATCCCTCCTTCCCACCTCTGGACCTCAATTTTTTCCGGGGTAGCCTCTTCTCCGGCTTCAAAAAGTGAGTCAATTAGCCCCTTCGTCTGTTTGTCTTCCCATTTTCTGCATCACTTTACATTCTGCAGTTTTTACATATTTGGCCCCTCAGAGCCCTAGCCTGGGGTTTTGCTATGGAGGTCACTGCAGCATATGTTGCAAGTGTGTGTGTGTGAACGTGACATGTGTGGCCCATCGCACCATCCACTGACGTCTGTGCGCCCAGGCAGCTGCAGGGAGAAACGCTGCATCACACAGACTTACGCGGGTGCCTCATACATATGGAGGCCCTCGCCCCTCATGCGTTCGCCCCAAAGCACCGTGGGAGATATGCAAATGAGCAGATGCCCACCACCATTGCCCCCTCCCACTTCTGCGCTGGTTGCGTTTTTCCCTCACTCTCTCCGACACCAAGGGCTGACTGAGCCTTAGGACCAGCGTCTGACTCGCAGGCATTCGTTGAAGGGGTGTTTATGAATATTTACAGTTTAGCACTACACGGCTGCACAAAAACACTCGGGCCCCCAGCGACGCTGGAAGTGAACCAAGGAGTAAAGTGCTGACTTCCCTGCGGGGACTGAAGTTATTTTCTTTCACTGAGCAAAAATTCGATTACTTAGGCTCAACTTTATGCTCTTGGTTCAGCCTGTCAAAGTTCTTTATGGTCAGTGCCTCGCAAAAGTGTTTTGTCTTCAAATTTCATTTCGGTAAATAAAAACTCAATAGTGTCCGGGCCTGTGATGATAATTTTCCCATAAATTATTTTGATAAATTATAATGAAACTATTTTCAAGTAATATCTTGATAATGGCAAAGTAATGCAAGTTGAGACAGTTTCTCTGTCTCAAAGACAGAAAAAGTTGAATAGTTTTTTTTTTTTTTTTGAAGAACACTTTAACTGGAAGATATTTTAAATATTCAACATAAAAAAAATCAAATCAAAAAATAAAATGTAAAAAAAAACAAAAAAAAACCCACACACAATCAAAACCATAAATAAAATAGATTATAAGCCTCTGTAAACAAAATTACCTGTCAAAAAAGATTAATGATCAGAATGGAAATGACCAATCTCATTTTAATTTAGCATGCGATTAATTAACGGCGGTAATGGCTTCCTACTTTTGGTTTTATTGCAAACATAAAGCCACTGTAATCACTGAATGATTACAGTGAGTAATCTATCCAGCTAACAGAAACAAAATTAATTCAGAACTTCTGTCTATTTCAACAAGAAAGTTTTGTTTGTTTGTAACCTTTACTTAACCAGAAAGTGAAAAAGTCATGGAGATCTCATTTATAAAACCATCTGATTTATGGCTTTTATAGAAATCACTGGGTACATTTGCTGCTCTAGCAATGAAGCAACTGGGTTGTAATTTATTTTTGCCCCCTAATCTCCCAATAAATATTAGTTGAGAGCCTGAGTGGATTGACTTGAAAGGTTCTTATTTTCCACCAATTATTAGCTGAAAATTGGATCTACAAATTGTTTCCGGTTTGGGTAGAATTTCTGAAAAGCACTTTCCGCCAACTTTCCCGCATCATGACGCTGCCACTACCTTTTTCATTTTATTCTGGGTGTGGTGAGTTCAGGATTATGTTTCCCTCCACACACACAGCGTTTTACATTTAAGCCATGAAGTTCGGTTCTGTTTTTTTTTTTTTTTCTGTCTTTGTGCAGCGGATTATTAATCACCTCATTAGCTCTTGATGTGTGATCTCTAGCACATCTGTTCAGTACTCGACTATTATATTCTAAGTCATCACTAATTATTAGTATTTTTATTTTCTTTCTAAATCAGCCCTTTTCCTCTCATCTCTGTTCGCTTTGCTCTCGCATACATACACACACACACTCCTGTGATGGTTAGGTTGCCTGACAGGGTCATAATTGGGCTTGTCACTTGGGGAAGCGTGTCTGTGTGTGTGTGTGTGTGTGTGCGTGTGCGTGTGTGTGTGTTTGCGAGCGCCGTGTCATCGCTGTGCGGGACCTGCCTCTGTCAAAGACAAGGTCAGGGGATAATTTAATCATTAAAGACCTCTTCGTCTCTCCTCTCATCTCCCTCTCTCTCCTCCTTTTCCAACATCTCGCTGACAGCGCTGGAGATGTCGCACATTGTCATCATTTAGCCCGTAGTGTGTGCGCGCGCGCCTGTGCTCGTATGTGACTTTGTGTCTTTTGTGGTGTGTCAGACTTTTGTACGCCGTCTCTAGTCTGTTGTACTGCGGGAAGGAGGGTGTGGAACTGGAAACCATGTGGCTTCTTCTTCACGTATTCTGTGATATGCTGTCAGTTCACTAGCAGTGGTGAAATAATCCCATCGCTCCTGAGAAGTGTTGCTTAAAAAAAAAAAAAGACAGAAAGTTGTAGGATGTTATTACAAAGTAATCACTTTGTATTGCCTTCTTGCTGAAAATGTGCTATATAAATAAAATTATCTGTATCTTTTACCTTTGAATTGTAATAGTAAAATTATATATTTTCTTCAACTTTAAATGTCTTTACCTGAATTTCATATAAAGAGCAGATGATATTTAAATGTCTTTATATTGTCATTAATGCATCTCTCATTCCAGTAGATGAAGTTCTTGTTGTGTTTTTTGACCTCAATTACCAAATTGCATAAAATCTCCTAAGCTGCAGCTGGTGTTCATTTATTGTCCTCTACTGCCCCCTGCAGGTTCTCTGATGTGGACTCCATGGTCAAGGTACGACTTCTGGGTGTCAACTTTTGACAATACCAAAAATAAAGAACTGAAAAGGTGGCTGTGTTTGAAATGAATTTTTAATGCATTTGTGATCTTTTTTCAATAATTTGTCAACAATGCTTGCTCTATAAAAGCAGTTGTTTTTTTAAATGCAGTCTTTAAATTTGAGATTCAACTTATTTGCAAAAGCAAATTTGATGAAATCTCGATACACATTACAACACGAGAGAGGCGATTCACTAAATAAGAAGTGAAACTTTTTTAGTTTTATTTCTTTTTGCTAAAGAATGTGTAAGATGTACTTTACAGCTCCCTTCACTATGTGTGAAATCCATTTGACTTTAAACATTTGCTACTTTGTAAATAATAAACCTTTGTATACTTTCAGTCTAAAAACACTGCTCAGCCAACATGCAGTGAAACATGGTGGTAGCTGCATCATGCTGTGGCATGAAACTTAAGTTAAAAAATAGTTAAAAACTTAGTTAAACAGTAATTGGTTGAGTCCTGTATGAGGGTAGGAATGTATAGATTTACACTTTATTCTACTTTTTTGAGGAAGCTGAAAGAAAATGCAATATGTGATAAAATTGTCAGTGTTTAAAACCAATTTATAAATGAAATCCAATGAGGTTTGTGGTTTTATAGTGACAAAATGTGAAAGTACTTCAAGGTATATGCATACTTTCTGCTCTTTTCCCAGATTACTGAGCTGCTGAACAAAGATGAGCGCTTCTCCGCTGGAAACTCCAACCCGTCTGGTAACAAAACATGTCCACTTCACTCTTGCATATATGTTCTGAGTTTTGTAATTCTTTCATAATATAATTTTTGTGAGTTATGTATAGGTTTAAAACGCAACAGAGGCTCCATTGTGGGTTTTATCTGCGTCGTATCAGTTGCACAAACTGCCTCCTGCATATCATTGGTAATGAAATCCATGTTTACGTCCAGTCTCCATAGCGATGAGCTCATGTCCGACCCGCTTCTCATCGTAGAGCCTCTATACGTTATGGGGTGGGTGTGTGTGTTTGTCAATATGTCAGTGAAGGACCTGCTACCTGGAGAAATAGAGCCTTACTGCTGATGCAGCACAGAGACTGTGTGTGTGTGTGTGTGTGTGTGTGTGCGTGTGTGTGAGAGAGTCGGGGGAGTCTCCAGTGCAGAAGCTGGCGTGTGTGCGCTGGTGGGAGCGATGGAGACTGTTATCCGTGTCACTTCCAGTTAGACTACATCTGCGTGTGTGCATAAGCGTGGCAGTAGGAGGAAGCTGTCTCAGCGAGCCGCCGTACGTTCACTCAAACTGCAGACCCAAAGCAGCTTCTGTCAGCAGAAATGACACAACCTCACACTCTGCAGAGGTTACAGAAAAATAGTATGAATGCACAAATGGACACTGTGACTGACACGGTGGCAAATGAAATTTATTTCCCAAGACGACTGCTCTCAGTGTGTGTGTGTGTGTTTGTGTGTGCAGAGACCACGTCGTACTTCCTCTACAATCTGATAGACAGCATGTCAGGGGAGCAGGTCCATGCGGAGAAAGACAAACTGAGGAGTTTCTTCAATCAGCTGCATGCTCAGGTACAAACTTCACATACTGATGAGCTGCATGTTAAACCCATTACTTTCTGTTTTAGAGGAGCTTTTATTAATTACTTGAAGCTGTTTGCAGTACATCACCAGGCTTTTGAGGTCTTATAAAGGAAATCATCTTTTTCCATCAATATTTTTCTTGTATTTTTCATTTATTTTGACATACACACTATACACCCAATCAACAAGAACAAGAAGCATCATCTTAGATACATATTGGCAATTAAAAAAAAAAAAAGTCTTACCCTGCAGCAGAACGCCCTCATACCGTCTTTTCATTGTATTTTCCGAAGGTGAAAGTTAATTAAACAAGAGATAATAACCAAATAAAGACTGGGTTCCCTTCCAAATTTCTGATGTGGTCACTCTTGTCTTTTGTTGACTTCTTCCTCTTGAGACATGCCCACTCTTTGTCCCATCCTCATGAGTCTCTTTATGTTTTAGAAATTACTTTTTTATTGCATTTTTATTCATATGTTTAATTTTGAAATCAAAGAAAAATGCAGAAAAGACAAAACCCTGAAACATAGATTAAAACACAGTTGGAAAATGTGACATATAGGAGTAGAAATTATTCATAATGCACAGAAGTTGCAACTTAAGGCTGTACACACAGCTTAAGAGCCAGTCATTGGTTTTCCTTCCAGATTCTCTATCGTTTAATTTTCTGATGGTTGTGGGGGGAAATGTATATATATAGAAATAACTCATTTCAGCCTGGGGAATGGCTCACAGCTTCTTTTGGACAGCCCAGTCATGTCGTTTATAACTTAAAATATTTATTCAGACGTTTATGAATCCCAAATAACCTGTGGTTAAGTTTCTGACAGGCAAATATTGCTACAGGCAACCTGATTAACCTCATAGGGTCATGACATTTAGACATTTAGTTTGGAGATGCACCAACCAAGCTTTTACAGCAATGTTCAAATTTGTAGTTTTTCCTAAGGTTTGACTTAATGTTTCAGTTTTCCCCTAAATGAAGAAAAGTTTTATCTAGTTGTTGAATCTCTTTGCTTTGCATGCACATCTTGCTGTTTTTGAGATCTTGACATTTGAATTTATTTATCTATCTTTTTTTTTGCAGAATGTTACAATTTCTCTCAACATCTATCGAGGGATCAAAAACCTCCTGGTGGCTTACCACTGCCCCGAGCTAATTAAGGTACAGATTAGGACTTCTGTTTTGTTCCTGGTCACAAATAAATATTTGTGCTTATTTTCTGTCTAAAGATTTTATTCTTTGTCATGTTTCGCCTTTCCCTCTATGTAAAAGAAAGTTTGAGAAACTAGTAGAAGAGGTGCAAGATGATTTTTTTTTTGTTTACATAATTCAGATTTGATTTTATTATCCTTGATGGACAAACCAAAGACCATCAGTTAATTCTTGAAAATTGATATGTACTATGATGAAGTAGCCAACCTGAACATGTAGCGGCCACATCACTTCAGTTTCTAAAGTTGACTCTGTGAAGTTTTGCGTCATGGTTGTAGAAACGTAAACATCTGATGCCTACTTTGTTTTGCAGGATGTGCATGCTTTGGTTAATTCAAAGGAAAGAGACTCTGGGTCAGCCTCTTGGGCCACCGTAAGTAAAAATAATTAAAGGATGTCAGAGAAGCATAATTTTCCTCTTTAATGCTTTACACATGCTGGATTATTTGAGAACAGTCTGAATGTTAAGAGTACAGGAGTGAATTTGTCTGGTGTGTCCAGTGAAAAAGCCTAATGTTAACCTGCTTCATCTATTCCAAATGCTGTTTTGGCGTTTGGAAATATTTTGTCTCAACTCATACTTGTCTCAAAGTTTCACAAATCAGACCCACAGCATGATGCCATCATTCCAAAAGACTGTAGGAAATCTAGCCTTGGCTTTTCCAAATTTTCGCCAAGTTACTGAGACTTTCCCATGATTACTGACAAGCAAATCTGTTTTATTTACAGCGAATCTATGATCTATAATTATTACATAGAATTTAAAAGCGCCAGTGTAAATAGATTTCAGACTGTATCCACAGTTTTGAGAGCATGAAGGTCAGAGAAAATCCACTCTAACTTTAAATATGTTTGCCCAATTCTTGTATTTAGTCACTTCAGCTGTATGTTGTATAATTGACCTACTGGAGAAAAGCGTTAAAATAAATCATTAAAAGTTCCAAATTGTTATAGCATTTATTCTCATGAGCTAAATTTCTTTGATTATTTTTTATTTATTGTTCAAATATTTCATATTTATTTAATTCTTATTATTTACATTTTTCATTTGTGTTTCAAATTATAATTTTTTTTTCATTATCTTCTTTTTAAATTAATTTTAGACGTCTGACAGCAGCCATATTACCACAAGGTCACATAATTGCGAGGCTGCATGTTGGTTTTGTGACGAACTTTTTGTCTTCTTCAGGGACATGAGAACAGAGTTTCGACTCTCGAATGCAAACTGGCTGAACTCAAAGCGGAGAACAAACCACTGAGCTCCATTCTTAAACAGACCATCCATGCTCTGAGCGCCGAAGAGGTACGCTTCCCTTAACCCTTTAATTCGTTTTTGACTCCACGCTCGGTATTTTTGAGTGTCCCGTTGTCTCCTCAGAACCTGCAGCGCGCCCTTGAGCTGAAGCAAGAGCACGAAGACAACATGACCGTGGGGGCATACGCCACCCTCATCAGCCTGTGCTGCCGTCATAACAACGCGGAGGAGGCGCTCAACCTGAAGAGGGAGTTGTGAGTGCAGCAGGAGGCGCACACACAGACACACACACGGTGGTGGGCCATTAAAGTTTAACTTGAGTGGTATTAGGGGAGACATTAATGCAGGGTCCAGCCGCTCTGTTGGTGAGCTGGAACACAGGAAACTCTCCCCTTGTTTCCTGCTCTGCCTACTCTTTCACCACCTGCCCTCCAGTCTGACTGAACCCTGACAGCATGCAGCAGATGAGCTGCATTACTGTTAAGAGAACACATTAATCATCTCTCTCTCTCTTTCTGCTTTTAGAAGTCGAAAGGACTCATTAGTCTCATTGGATCCCATTAAGTACATCACACTGATCAAGACGCTCTCTTTGAATGACAAAGTTGAGGGTAAGTTGTCAGAATCAATATGTGATGTGTTTTTCCTTCAAAATGCAATTCCTGAAAGGAGAACTTAAGATGGATACAGCATCATTAAGCCATAAGAGAAAATACAAAGCAGTACAGTAGAGACATTTTATATTTATTATCTATATGTTATGTAGTAATTGACCTTTTGAACTGCATTACAAAAACACTAAATCTTACCAAGTGTTTTTGGTCTAGTTCATAGTGCAAATATTTTAGTATAATTGACATTAGATAAAACTGACTAAGAAGTTACTTATAGAGACAAGTATTAAGTAAATAATTCCTTAATAGTAGTTCGATTGGCAGACTATTTAACTTGTTTGTTTTGTTTTCTCTGTGTTTCCGTCACCTCGGATTCTGATTGGCTACATGTCAGAGTCACACTTTGTAGGCTGCGTTCCCATTTGTCCTCGGTGAACACCACACACTGCTGTATCGGACCCGAGCAATCCAACATATTGAATATCCTCGATTTTGAGGTCTGACCGGTCTCGATGTCCTTCCAAGCAGACCAGTTCACTCGTAGCACCCAACACACAACAAGAACATCCCTTAAGATTGTCTTTAGAGCTATTCTAACACTCAGGAGACCCAGTGTGTATGACTGACAGAGGGGAAAACGAATAAAATATTAAAAAAATAAGAGAGCAACTTTGCTACACTATTTTTTTTTTTTACCATTTTTATTGTCTTTTGATAGACTTGCTCACTCTCCTGCATTCTTAGGGAACCAGACACATTTCACCATAACTGATTCTGAAAATAGCTATATTTTAATCTCCTTTACTCAGTAACAGTGTTAACATTGAAGATTTCAGTGTGTGAGTTCTGGTAGCTCTTCGGTGGGTTTGCTGATCGGGAGCATATTTTTCTGATAAGTGTCGATCACTTGAAAATCGTTTGATTCCAGTCACCGGTTAATTTATTGCTGCATCTGAAATGACAAGTCAGTGGCGTGAGATCAATTAGCGATTTTCAATGTTTTTACACCGGAGCCACATGGACCCAGGCACTCGCATAACGCAAGCGCGTTCAGTGAACTGATCCTTCCCGTTTCTATGCATTGTAAAATGATACAATAGCTCATTTTCACACTGTGTGGAAACGAGTCACTGCTGTCATTTATTACTAAGTTAATTCTTTGTGTGGCAAAGACAAAAGTTGTTCAACTGACTCATTAGCATTTTAGCTGGACGAAATCGTTTCCTTTCGTAAGTCATTCTGTGTATTTACAAACTAGTCTGGCTCATTGTCATTTCTTTCTATTTTTGTTTTTTTTGTTTGCACAACCAAATTGTGCACTTCTTGGGAAGTATGTACATTTTTTTTCCAAGCCTCTGTGTGTGTGTGTGTGTGTGTGTGGGTGTGTGTGTGTGTGTGTGTGTGTGTGTGCGCGCCACCAAATCTGTCACAATCTCTCTCGGTTACCATATTAGCCGGCCATTTTCTGAATTCTACGGTGGGTTTCCTTCAGCCCACTGAAGACCCAATTACCATCAGTTTGTGCTTCTCCGCATTTCGCATTGGGTGACAGGCGAAATGTTTCCCTCGTTTGTTCTCGCCTTTCCTCTCCTCCCCTTATCACTCTCTCTCAGTTTCTGCGTCTCCATTTGACCCCCACCATCTCTGTCTTTCTCAAAGCGTGTCATTCTCTTGCCCCACACACACACACATGCTGACACACACATCAGTGGGAAATGAGAGAGGAATTACAGGCCTGTGTGTATTTTTCCAGAATTATTGAAATCTGCCTTGATGCTAATGGCAGATCATGTCCGCCAAAGTGCTTGAACATTTCACACAAACACACATACATACACACAGAGTGACACAGAAATTTGCATGTGAATTCAAGCAGAAGACATTTGGTGGCACGTCGGTCGGTGTGTCCGTCTGCCTCTGAGTGTGTCGGGGTGTGTATAGGCAGCTCTCAATGCATTTGCCATTAGTTAGAGTGTGTGCATATGGAGGCAAGACTTGTCAGCCACATTAGCACACATGGCTAACCTTGATGTTAGCCTGTCCCCACCCAGACGCTGATCTGCCCGGTTCCCAGCGAACACCAGGCCTAGCTAAAGATCATGTCTGTTGACATCTTGCATTATTTCTCTCTTGCTTTAATGGTTTTGTTGTTTTTCTTTGAAGCCCCTCTTTTTGACTGCCAACTTTGTTTGCTACTTTGTTCTTTAGCTTTATTCTCCTTTTAATGTTTTCTTGGAGCTTTTTCTAATCTTCAAACCAATTAATTTTCTTCTTCTTCTGAGCAATTACTGTTATATCTTGGAGCTTTTACTCTCGCATTTGTTCATCCGGTCCCAGCTCTATTTGTTAGAAACAGTATTTGGTTGGTTAAAGATTGCGCTAAAAAGATTATGAATCTTTTGACTCAAAAGAATGATTACCTGAATACCATTAACAGTGCATTCACACCAGCCCTGTTTAGTTTGCTTTAAGTAAACTCTAATTCATTTGCCTCGAAATGAATTGAAACTTCATTTTGAGAAGTGTGAATATGTGATCAATCTCTGATACAGACCAAAAAAAATAAAGCAAACTCTGGTCTGACTAAACACCGAGGTCTTGGTTCAGTTGAAGTGGACTTTTTATTTATTTATTTTTACTTTTATTAAACTAGGCAAGTGTCATTGGCATTAAAACTCAAGGGAGTCCTGGCCAAGAGGAAGCAGAGGTTATACAGGAAATACAAATATAAGTATTATTGAAATCTGCCATGCAAATTAAGTCACAATTTAAGGAAGTCATTTGTAGCGCTCTGTCTTGACTTAAAAGTGCTCAGTGAAGTAAGTTCAGTTAATTTAATTTCCAGTTTTTTTGCAACATCCATGTAGACAGAGCAGAGTAAAAAAAGACAATTTTCCCCAATTATTTGGGGAAATGGAACAGAGAGCAAGAAGTGATCATTTCAGCAGAAAGAGTAAGAGTCGGGTAAGAATCAATACACACTGATAGACTCTGTTTAGTAACTGCACAGGGTCTTATTTAGGGGCATCAAAGTAAAGGATGTGTATAAATGCACACCTGACTTAATGTCTTTTTTGAATATACATTATCTGTGAATGTATGGTACTGTATCAATTTGAACAGTCAAGTTTAAGTTATTTCAGTGTAACTATCAGTAACTTTTGTGTTAGGTATTCCTTTGAAACCTTTTGGATCCATCTACATGTACATATCTAGCAGTTCTAATAAAATCAAACCTTGGACCCGCTCAACTACATGGGCCTCAAGAGGCTAAACACAGCTTTCTTCCTCTCCTTTCTTTAATAAATACACCTCTCCTCTATCACCAAGCATCTCTTTGACCTGACCTTGCCCTGTTCCTCAATCCGTCCAGCCTCCCACTTTAGTAAACGCAACTTGTTCTGTTTTCTGGTGGTTCCAAGCTCCTCTTCAGTGCAGTGTGTGTGTGTTTCTCTAAAGAGACATCAGCAGCAGTCAAGTCAGGCAGGATTACATGAACCATTGGGCTGTGTGATGTTTGTTTACCTGGGCTGTCTGCCTCCCATGTCTTGATGCCTGCGTGCGTACAGGTGTATGTGTGCGCGCGCGCGAGGTCTGGCTCTGTGTGCTGGTCGAGATGCTCGGTTGAGCTGATGGATATACATACTAGCTCGGCGTACGGATGAAAGGGGAGATGGAGGGAGAACGGCATGGGGGAGGTTTTGATGGTGGACGGAGGGTAGTTTGGGTAGTGTTGCTCCATTTGGGCAGATCAGCTCCAAGCCATTGGTCTCTGTGATTAACGGGTCTGTCATGTTGTGATGGAGAGAGCTGCGGGTAGGTGGAGGGGGAGAAGCTCAGGGGGGAGAAACGGTCAGACAGAAAGAATATGCATCATCTGAGATGATGAACAGTGCAGAAGTGATAGCAGGTGAGCCCATGACGTAGATATTGCTTATGTAGATGGCAACATCCAAGATCATCATGTTCCTATGGTCTTTTAGATAGTAATTATAACTAACAAGGTGTGTCATTTTCTGTGAAATGTTTGCTCTGTGCTTCCATTTATCCCTGCAATTTCCACTTCAAATGTTTAGGTTTACGTCATTCTTTTTGATTTGGCTCAGTTGTAAGACACCCTTCTCTTTAACTGGCTTAGTTTATCTAGTATGTTGTCCAGGAATATCCTCACACCTGAGAATGAATCTGTTCTTACTTTACTTTAAACAGGTACAAAAACAGATTTTTGAAAATTTAGACGACTGTAAAATATCTCTTGCAGATAAATTAGTACATGCTCTACCCCGGCTGGGTTTTACACATTTCCTTGACTATCTTGAGATGATTATTCATTGACCTTAGACCTTAGATCACATCTGCTTTGCACCAGAATGGCTTGAATAGATGGTACAGTGGCCAGGTTAAACCTTTGTAGCGGCATGCTGGAGATGTAGAAATGCATGCATACCATAATATGTAAACATATGTAAATAATAATGAGCCGTTATTTGACTAAAAAAAAAGAGAACAAAAAAGAGATTAAAAAAAAGCCAGGAAACCGATTATGGGACTTGGTTTGCAGAAATGCAAATTTGAGCAGACTTGAGGTCTGGGTCTTGGGTCTTGAGTCTTGTGAACAATCTTTTTCTTACATAACCAGGATTAAAAGTAAGACAGCCAGTATGCAACAAACTACAAGCTACGTTTGTCTTATGAGCCTTAGGCTGGTCTAATAAAGATTTTTAACAATCAGATCTTGAAAGGTGTTTGTTCGTCCGTCAAACTGAACTCTTCTGATCATTATAAATGGTGTGTCTATTTAGAAAAAATTGGTATTTTAAAGGTAAAGTATTTCCGATGTGTTTTTGTGTATTAGAAATCTAAATACAGACCTGAGTACAATAAAAGAAGGTGAGCCGGTCTTTAACTCGGGATCGCATGATTCTTTACACGGCTCTTTGCCAGATGAGCCACAAGTTGCAATAAAAAGACATGGGCCTGATGCGTGCTGGATAAGTTAAACCTGCATGGTTATTTTGGAAACACTGATGGATGAAAAAATGTGGGAAATCTTTTACCTTACATTCTTTTGCATCTTTACTATTGAAAAGTAGAGGGCATCATGGGTTAGTAGTTTTGGCTGATGGCATTCCAGCTTTAACTAGCCTTGAACCTCTGACAGTTTCATCCACACTCGTATTGCGTTTCCTATTTTTCAGCGACTCTTTCAGTTCGAATCACTCCTGCTCCAACCTCAGTTCCCATGTTTTCTCCCGCCCCATTAAATCCATGGCAGCCTTGGGTCTCTTCTGCCGTAACAACTGGCACAGGGAGTTGGACGATGGCGAGACAAACCAAAAATTAGGATGCCAAAGTGCTCACCAACTGCAGAGTGTTTTGACTGTGGACATTTTTAGGATAGTCTTGTTTTGGAAGTCTAGTTGCGATAACATTGGTGTTAGATCTTTGTAGCACTATGGTCCATTGGTTTACATTATTTCTGTCTTTGCCTCAATAACGGAATCAAGGACCTCAGTTGAATATATTTTAAGCGCAATACCAACAGAACCCTGCAATTTGAGGCTTAAAGCAGATTATTCAAATATATTCAGCACATCTCTGTCTATCCATCTCCTCCTCGTTATTGGTCTCGCTGTATAGATTAGTATCTGTGGTGGAGAGCGGCTGTATCACTGACAGCCCATTAGCAGCTGTCTAAATAGACAGTAAACGCATCTTAATTACTTTACCCTGTTAACGCACATACACACTCACTCCCTCTACACCATTTAGCCCCTTGTGCTGGCCAGATGGGCGCCTGGCCCAGTAAAAAGCCCTCCATTACCAGCGAGACTTGACCGAACCGATCCACCCCTCAGCCCCGCTCACCAAGGTCCTACTGGGGCCGCGGCGGGCCCTTGTTGCCACATACCTATAATTTAGCCCCCCAAGTGCTTTCCACATGGCCACGGCAAAAAGCTGGCCTCCATTGTAGGGGTCCGGTAATTGTAGTCTCGTTTAGAAAACTGCAAGTAGCAATTAGCAGAGAGTTGGCATTATACGGGGTAGGATTTGCATCCCTGCTGGGTGCAAAATGCTGTTTTAATAAGGGTTTGTTTTCCCCACATGGAATTAGCTAAAGCGGCCTTTTATCGCATCCACACACCCTGCTCTTCTCCGAACCAATCTCTGCCCACCTCTTGCTGCCTTTCTCCTCATTTCGCCCTCTCCTCGTCTTCCTTTCTTTGTGTTTGTCCCGTCTCTCCTTTACCTGTAAATCTCTCTCAGGTCACTGCTCTTTTTTTTTTATGCTGAGCAAGCAATTCTCCTTTCTCCTCCTCCAGAGGCAATGGACATCCTGAAGGAGATGAAGGAGAAGGATGTGGTTCTGGAGGACACCCACATCACCGCCATCTTCCACATGCTGAACGCCGTGGTGGCTAAGGGCGAGATCTCCACGGTCCACCGGCTGCAGGACACCATCTTCACCCTGGGATTGGCCAAGCCCACTGCCAATCTCTGCTCGCCCGTGGTCACGTTTTACTTGGAGAGGTAACGCAAACATTGCCACAATCCTCCAAAAGCAAACCTTAGGTTTGCCAGATTAAGTTCAGAAATACCAGATGCTTGTTGTGGTTTTGTGGCTCGGGTGAGTCCGCCAAATAGCCAACAAGCTCATGTTTGTTTTCAGATCCGTTTCCTCATCTGCCAAAGCCTCTTGCCAGGTGTGTGTATCTCAATGAGTCACTCATCCCTCCCTATGATCATAGCTGAGGTTGTAGTCCGGGTCAGCGATTCAGAAAGGGAGAGGATGTGGAAATTGCTCATTTATGTTGGTGTGTGTTTGTGGTTTGAAGCCAGGGTTTTGTTTATGTGAGGATGTGGCCGCTGCAACCTTTACACCACACTTGATCTCCTGAAACTCTTACGGCCATCCTTTGATATTGAAGTGTTTGTGGTAGGTACGGGCTTGGGTGTGATTTTCATGGTGTGATAATGTTCACAGAATTTGCATCAGAAATTTAAAACACATTCAATTTCTTTAAAATAATAATAAAAAAAAAGGTTTCTCATAGTTCACAAAGAATATGATATAGATAGAAATGTAATACTGCAGTTTTTTTTTTTAGCAGTTATTTTAATTCATGCGCTCAAGCAAAAAATATGTAATAAACTAAATGTAGTATTAGTTTTAAGGTGATTATTGCACAAAATATTTATTTTTTTCTGTACTCTACCATAACATGAGTACAGCAGGTTGATGTCAGTGCCTAATTTGCTGGCCTGCAACCCGTTACTGAATAGTCATGCCACTCGTGGCCTGCCAACTGTAGTTTTAAAGCTCTTTTATTTGATCGTTCAATAAAAAAAATACTTCATTGATTCCACAGGAAAATTTAATGAAATTATCAAAGTATAATTGGTGTTGATGGCTGTGTGCAGGAAGGAGCTCATTTTGCTGCCTGTGGAAGAAATCTATGATTGAAGCAAAACCTTATGACTTTAAGCTTCTGATACACCAATATTTACCTGCTATAAATTAGACTGAGTGTGAAGGTTTTAGGTTCAATTCCTGCTTCCTCCTGTTATATGCTCATGTGCCCCTGGGCAAGGCACTTAACCAGTTCCCAACCGATCTGCGTATCGATGTATAAACAGGTGACTGTGGCTTTAGTGTAAAGCTCTTTGCATAGTCAGAGTGATTGGAAAAGCGTGACATAAGTTTAGTTCCTTTACAATGTTGTTATAACCCTTAGAGAATAAAAACCAGAATCTGTCTGGAAGCTGCAGGTGAGACCTGAAAGGAAACCTGAAAACTATAGGAAAATCATGCTTGGTGCATTTACATCAAACATTTTTAATAGTTTTAAAAATTAAAGTCCTTGATACCAATAACCATGCCTCTGGTTCCACCAAAGCTTTTTCTCCTAATGTAAATATTAGCAAACATTCAGTTCGTAGTCTCTCACCTTTCAACTCTATTCAGCTTGTGTATCTTGTATGTTTTTGTGCGAGCAGCTTTTACCTAGAACTGTTCATTAGCATGCTAATTATGCACAGGCCACTTAATTGGTGGATTTACTATAGACATCACACACACTGTCCACATCCTTTCATACAGTTTATCATCATGTGCATTGCTACACATGAGGTAGACCTTTGGAAATGATGCTTATACACACACACACACACACACGTGCAGAAGGTAGCTCCCCTGCTGCTGTTTGTGTTGCTTTGACTCCGTTCTCCAGCACAAACTGAGCTTCCAGGTTCACGACGATAATCACTGCCTCTGTGAGATTAGCGGGCTAATTTACTCCTGGGTCATCAACGCCAGCCAAAACACAAGCATGAACACACAGCAGCTTACCGCCAGCCGGTGCTCCCAAATCAAGTGCCAGTTGTACTTCCTCCAGCTGATACTGCAGTAAACACACTAATGAACACAAGAGAAAAAGATAGCTGCTCGTATCCGGTCATAATCAGCGGGGTGTTGGTTAGTGTGTAGGTTACTAGGAGGGGCTCGTCCATGAGGCAAATTCACACCTATAAAGCTTTCCTTTATTAGCTTTGAGAAGAAAAGGGAAAAGCTGGAATGGTAAACATGTATGTATTTTTACACTTTTGGCAAAGTGTAAAAATACATTTTGCGCTTTGCGCAGGTTTGTAGAATTGGTTGGTAAAGATTGGTTTTGTTATTTTATTTTAAAGTTATATTAATCGGGTTCCAGAGAGTGTTGGACACATCCTTTCAATTTAGGACCTCTAGGTCCTAAATTCATATGCATTTGTCTCTTTGAGTACAGCTTGATCTTAAATTACATTTCATTATGTCTGAAACTGTAATTGTACTGTATTTTCATTTATTACTTCTCTCTCTGGCTTTTAACTTTCTTCTCTTTTTTTGTAGAAATACATTCGCTTCAGTTATCTTTCTAGTTGTGGAAATTCGGTGTAAAGTTACTAATATACAAATGCCACAAAGAAGAAAAACTCCACAGCTAATGGAAAGAAATTCATTGTAATGTATTAAACCTTCCAAAATCATCTAACTCTGTTTGAAGATCGTATGTTTAGGTGATTTAACATCTTGCTGTTTTGTAAAGTTACATGCAAGAGAACACGATTACCTTTAGCATGTGACTGCGTATGTTTAAAGAGAAATGGCTTGAAAATAACCATCTTGAACATGGTGATCAGTTATTGGACATCTTGACAATAACTGATATCAGTCATTGTACTATCAAAGTCAAAGTCTTTACAGATCTTAAAACACATTTTAGTTATTATTTCAACATATTTTTATAATATTTATTTAATTAACTTCTTTCAGTAGAATGTTTTTGGTTATTTTTTCATTTTTATTTTTTAAAAATAAAAAATTGCACTGCACTATAATTTGTGAAAATGTTAGCCAGTTTCATACACTTTATCACCTTCAACTCTGTTGCATCACGTCACTAATAATTTGAATTTCAGAGATAACACTTTCAAATTACTATATTTTTCCTCTTTCTAAAAGCTCAGTTTTAAGTGTGAAATCTTCAAGATTGTAAGAAAAACAATCAGTGGTTCAGTCAGTCTTCGGGGCAGGTTCAAGTAGCACAACACTTGACTTTTACAACCCGGTTGAATCCGTCTTCTGGCTCTCTTCCCTTTTTATCTTCATGTTCTCGTCCCCACCTCTTCATTCCGTCAGTCAGCGGACAAACAGACACTGGTGGTGGGAGGAGGGGATGGAGAGAAGTGATAAAAGAGGACAAAGCAGGCATCATTCCCGCCTGCACCCATCTCATCGCTGCGTCAGCGCTAATGACTTAATGAACACTTCTCTGCCAGATTAGCCCTTGACAGCCCATCACACACGCCGCCCTGTTAGCCTTCACGCCCGTCCGCGCAGTATTGTGTGTGCTAACCTGCCACCGCGCTAGTTGGCAGCTAGCTCCGATTGCCATCCTTGAGGAAGTGATTAGCGACAGTAAATGCTAATGAGTCCAACAAAGTGAAGAGCTGGCAGGACGCATATGATAAGGCAGTGGTGGGATGATGGAGCATGAGGAGGCGGGCGCAGAGCTGAAAAGAGATGAGCAGCTCACAGAAAAAGCCTAATTTACTCCCAAGCTTAGGCCTAAAAGAACAAATGGAAACAGAGTGGCTAAATGGAGGCAAGTGATTTATATATTTATTTTCTTTTTATACAAATAACGGAGACTCGGATAAAGAACGGATGGATGAACAATGCAGAACACGTTGAAAGACATATTTTACTCTTCAATAATTTATCTTGCGATATGAAATGTATAGATTACAGTCTTTATTATTTTAACTGGTTATGAAGTGCAGAATATTTACTTTCTGGTTTTGCGTAAAGTTACAGAGTCAGCTCCTCTCACTAACACATGTAGAAAAAATCTCAGAAAATTTTGTTCCTTCGGAGTGAAAAAGCATTATTTTGTTTATTAGTAAGAAAAAAAGAGACAATCACAAAAAAAAACTGAGCAAATTTAAATTAAGCAAAAGCAAAATCCTTACAATGCAACTTGGTTGGTTTCACAATGATTAAAAAAAATTAATTTGAATGAAGTCATCCAGTTTCACGTTGCAAAATTAGTTATTAAGTCTAAGTCTAAGTTATTTTTTGTTAAAGATTTTGCAGTGGTATTATTGTGGAAATCTACATGAAGACATTACGTTACATTGCTCTCACATTACATTATCCCTTTAAAGACATTATTTGCATGAACCAGATGGAGAATAACGGGCAATGCCAACTTTAATTCACAAGATTTTATTTGCTTTTTCTGCCTTGACAGAATGAAGTTAATTTAGTCAGTAAGACACTCCACACCAAGTAAATGCAAAAATAGTTTGCAATAATAAAAACAAGGGGTTGATGACCTGGTTCCTTGTAAAATCAGCAAGGTTCAGTGGATACGGAGTGATAGAAAATGAAAAATCCAAATGTCAAATCCAGTTGCATGCTATTTGTGTATTTTGTTTTCCTTATCATTTTTGCCTTTCTGATTTGCTTCCTGCTACAGAATCTGTGTGTTTTAGTTAAAATCATAGACATTGTCAAACTCACAGCTGAAGGGTTTCTGTATTTTATGTTTTCTCCTACATGTTATGTTATTTTTAAGTTATTTAAGTGCCCAAAGGTCAGTATTATCATTATTATTGTTGTTTTCATTTTTTCAACACCTTGCATCCAAGCACAGGTGTTTGTTGTAAATCTGAGGCACTGTTGAAATTTAGTTTACTTCAAAGTGGAGAGAGATGTTTTTAATAGTCCTTCTAAACTGTGCTACATTTCTGTTTTGAAAAAAGAACCTTTGTCTTTCTACTCTTTATTTTATACTTGCTGTACTTTCGTATCAAAGTGCAAACCTGAACATGATTGCCTATCCACTGGTATCTGTGTCACTTACAATAGAGCAAGTCATATGTTTAGATTTGCGTATAAATCCATCTCATGTTTGGGGATTTCTGGAAACCGGCTCTCTCCCTGTATAAAGACAGAGATCAGAAACGCTCTAAAATAACAGGTTACGGTTGGTTAAAATGAAATAACTTTCATGGTAGGCTGACACCTAATGTTCCTGTTTGTCGGCTGGATGTGGAATTGACTGGACCGCTAAATACCATGTTGCCACATCAACTTTGAAAAATGTTCACCTGCCTTTGTGCGACCACGGCTTTCACCCTTTTTACACAAAATCACCTGTTAAGGGTGGGAATAATGTCAGTAATAAGTAAGTGCCATTCTAGCCCACATTTAACTGCAGGCTAGTCGTGTCATGATCGCACTCTCATTTGCGTCTCGAGACACAGACACCTCGTTCTGGAGGACAGTGGCTTGATAACAGGCCTGCCCATCTCCCCTAAACAAAGGAACAGGACGGAGGCAAAGAAAAAGAGGAGAAGGGAGGGGAGGGCGGTAAAATAAGTCAAAATGAGCCTCCTTGTCTCATCCTTCAGGTTTCCACTGAGCAAAGCGCTCGTTATTTTTTTTCAGGGCTTAATTGGCTGGAAAGTGTCTGACATGCAAAGTTGGGGACATTAACAGGGCTGTGTGCCGCAGTAAATGGCAACGCAAAGTGACAGTTAAATTGTACCTAGAGGGAAATTATCCATCTTTCGACATCTTTAGCTCTTTTTAGGGGGTGGATCAGCGGGCGGAGAGATGTGGTGTAATTGCAACGCCAAACCCCCCACCCCCTTTTTTTTTTTTGCCAACAGATTTTTTTTTAATCCCTCATTAGGAAGAAGGGATTATGAGAGTGTTTAATGTATAAAAGATGGGATGGATAAATTGGACATGCCTATTAGCACTCGTGTAAAAATCCTTAAATTCATCTTATTTCAGCAGCGTAATCTGACCTTTCATTTGTGAATATTTACTTGGTTTGAGAAAAGAAATTCACATACATAAATGTTTTAACGAAATCGCCAGTATTACAATTATACAAACTGGTTTTTCCAGCAGAAAAGGACTTATCTTCTGTAATATTATGCAAGATTCTAGATAAAATTGACCATTCTTGCTTACACAATGAATTTAATTTCTGTCTTGATTCAACATATATTCTGGATTATCTTGTTGAAAAACCCACTTGTGATCCATTTTCATTTTACCGGCTGAGGCCACCAGATTTATGTTTTAGATTGTGTGCTATTTCAAAGAGTCAATGCTACCATGCTCTCTGAAGTTCTTAATCTTGTCCGTGAACTTGAGTTTCTTTGGCCTTCCTGAAGAGCAGCCATGTTTCTTTGTGCTAAAGTATCTTTAGTTCAGTTGAACTGCAATATTTCACTGAGATACTGATTTATAGAGGCAATGATGTTCAGGTTTGCTTGCAGTTTATGCAAAAGAGAAGAAGAACTGGAAAAGAAAAGAGTGATTTCCCATCAGTACATCAGGTTTGGTGTCTGACAGATGAAGTTTGCAAATTATAACAAGACTTCCAAGGTAAACACCTGAAGACCTGTAGTGTGCCACTCTTTTCTTTGGTCCTGCTCCATTTATTGTCTGGGCTATAAAATAAATGGAATTGGAACAAGACATGGTATTAACTTCTAATGGCGTCACAATTAAGTGATCAGTAGAGGGAACTGGGAAGTTTGAATCAGGACTAACGGGGTTCGTGTGGTGGAAGAGAAACAGATCCTCCACTGTACCCACAGTGAGCATCGGTACATTAACATACATTCCTCTTTCATGCAGAACCTACAAAGAGTATTTATTGCTGAAACATTCAATCGCATTTACCTCTAACCAAAACACACAGTTGCAGTTAAAGTTCTGGTTGATTTTATCAAAACTTTACATGGTTACGCTTATAATAGGATTTTTTTTTTTATAATTGTTTTTTGTCCTCAAATGGTACTTATGAAGACACGGCGTCACAAACATGAACATCATTTCAGTTCCCTAAAACTGAGCATTGGAGATTTTATTTTTACTATTGCCTACTTCTATTGTATAATGAGAAGTAGTTAAAATACCCAGTGGTTAAAGAAATGGGCATCTGTCGGTTGATATTGCTTATTAGGAGAAACTCTAAAGCTGTAAAGAAATACTTGGTTATTAAGGATGTATATGGGCACTTAAAAGGAATAAAAGATGGGTTTATTTTGAGATATTTAGCACATCTTTTGTACATCTTTCATGTTTGTGTACAGTTGAGTATGAAACAATCCCATTAGATCCTCACAGAACGAACCTTAGCATGTTTGACTCTCGTCCCTCTTGCTGGTTTTGCTCCCTCTCGCCCGCTCTTCCTCTCATTTTCCCAAAATCTCTTTGTCCCTCTTCTGCGCCGTTCAATCAGACTGTTGTGCGGTTAAACAGCCTCTTGACTGGCGCAGCTGAATAATGTTGTGCCTCTTCATTTCAATTAGCGCTCCTCTTTGCCTTCCCGTTCCAATCATCGCCCCCGCCCGCCTCGCCGCCTCCATCCACTCCCGCCGCACAGAAGCCAGTGCCAAGGTCAAATGTTTCTTTTTTGCCCCCCTCTGGTGTTGTTGGTCGTTTCAGGGCGTGTTTTTGCATCTCCGCTTCTCTGATTGATTAGAGAAGAAAACACTTCAGAAATTACACCTGTTTGCTCTCAGCCCAACACTCACTCTTGTGTTTCTGCTCAGTCAGTCCTCCCCTCTGCCTCCCTCTCTCTCTACGAGTGCCCTATCTGCTTTGACCTCTGCGTGATTGACATGGTAATTACCCAATCAGCAGATTGATGGCAGCGCTGTCACAATAGAGGGGATTGAAGTGGTCTCTCGCGCACTTCCTCTCTTCTTCTCTCGTTATCCCTCCATCAGGAGCGAATCCTCCCCTCGGCGCGCCGCCTTTGTTTGCTGCAAGGAAGACCGGCTACGAGAGAGGATGTCATGAGAAGAAGGGCGCGAGCTGTGAAAGGCAGAGTAGGGGTCTCTAATGTTGTTGCCATATTTGAGCTAAATTGCTGGAGTGAGGGGGTGCGAGGGGGTTCAGGTCAGAGTCTGTACTGAGAGCTGACAGCGTGAAATCAGAAAGACGACGGCGAGAGGCAAGAAAGAGAAGTCAGAAAAGAAGTGTGAAGGTTGGGGGGGGGGGGGGGAATGAGGGATGAGGGGAGGTTGAGGAGGTTTTGGGTGGACAAAGAAGGGAAAGTTGGAGGCTGTGCGGAGAGGGTAAAGGTCAGCGGAGTCCTTTTATCTGCTGTATTGCTTCACCTCTAAAAGCCTGTCCGTAGAGTCATTAGCCCCACCAGGACAGGTGTGTGTGAGAGCACGCGTGGTTGTGTGGGAATGATGTATTGAGGCCAAAAGACCTCGTCACCCTGCAGTTGTGCTGTCATGAATTCAAAGGGCCTGTATTGTTGAGGCGGGTCATTGTGCTTGAATGGGAGGGCACGGGGTTAACGCCCCATGATACGCTCTTTATTCTCCACTGACACTGCTCTGTACATGAATGATTGGATGAACTCATTCTCACATTTTTCTTTCTCTCTCTGTGTGTGTGTGTTTGTCTTCATGCCTGCAGAAAAGATGCATCTGGAGCTCTCAATGCGGCGCTGGAGTGTCACAAACTCTACAACCAGCTGCCGCGTATTCATGACATCATTGTTGCTCTGGTGGAGAAAGGAGATACAGATGAATTGCAAAAAGGTAGAACTCCGACTTCTGATCTTTAGCTATGTTCAGTAGAAGACGGCTCATTCGTTTTAGAAATGGCACCAAAAAAATCAATGAAACTAAACTAATCTCTATGTCTGACTTTAAAAAAAGTTTAAATTTCTCCATTTTGTTTGACTTTAAGTCAGTAATTACAATTATTACCAGATATTTATACAGTTTGACATTAAATCAGACAAATTGTTTCTGTTTTAGGTCATTTAGGATTATTTTGATTTTAAATCAATACGCTAAAAGTTCTTTGCCTTTTTTACTGTTTTGGGAGCTGATGATATAGTTTTGTAAACTAAATCTACATTTAATAGATGCACATCTGTTGATGGATTTTATTGCAACGCCTCAAACATAATGCTATTATAAGGAAAAATAAAAATAATTCAGCTAATATAACCAAAGGAGAACTGTGGACCTCCATAAGTCTGGTACAGCCTCTGTTTCAGTCTCTAAGAGCTGCTGAATAATCGCATCATGTGTCCAGAAAACGGGTCCGCAATCTCCAACAGATCCAACAAATCTTAAAATTTAGATTAAAAAAAAATATTTTTAGCAGTTCTTAGATGGAAATGGGGGGGTTGCATAATATAAATCCTGCATTAAATTTCCACAACAGAAAGACACAAGTATTAGTAGTATAACTTTTTATTTGTTTAAATAATTTTTCACAAACATCAACATCCCATAGAAGAAAATGTATGAATCCTAATTTTGTAAATGTTTTTCTTTGTTTTAAACCCTAAAAACAGAAATAAAATGGTGTTTGAAAGAAAAGACCACAGATTTCCTAGAGTAGATATTCATTAAAAGAGTTTAAGTTGTCTTTTCACAAAAGATTATGAACCATTTCTGGCTTTAAATGAGTTTTATGTGGCTGGACTTGGACCCAAAACGGCTCTTTGGTTTATAGTGGTTGCACAGCCCTGATTTATCCATGCTTTCTCGTCTCTCTTCTATTCCCTTTTTTTTCTTTAGTTTTGTCCTTGAGCTTCTCCATTCTTTTCTCCTCCACATGTCCAAGATCTTCTTCCTCACCAAATATGCTGAGCACATGAGCCACTACGAGGAGTGCACAGAAAATAAGTAGCGCTTTAAACATTAAACATGAGAAAAATTAGAAAAGATGTCCTTTTCACTTTAGCTGCAACACAGCCTGTTTCTTAAGTTAAGGTTAAGTTTCTCCTGAATGAGTTTAACTAAAAAAGAGGCAGGATATTCATGAATGAGGCACACTTCCTCTCCCTTAATACTTCAAACTATACTGCTCAAAAAAATAAAGGGAACACTCAAATAACACATCCTAGATGGACAGTTTGATTTCACAGAAGTTTGATTTACTTGGAGTTATATTGTGTTGTTTAAGTGCTCCCTTTATATTTTTGAGCAGTGTATATTATTCAACAAAACCTGACACATGACCTCGGTAAATAAAAAACCCATATGGAGTTGGAGTGTGTGCCACTTCCTTTAGTTTCCTAGATCTAACCTGTTACATTGCATGTTGTGTTTGTGCCCAAAGTGCTCTTTCAGCTGTAGCCTTGAACACACGTGTTAACAGATGCTAGGGAATCCAACAGAGCACAAGTGGCCCCGAAGGTCAGAAAGATTTAGCCCCGGGTCAAAGATGAAGCTACTCAACCAATCATATGTAGAGCAGCCTCTTTATGCCGCCACGGCGGCGAGGTGAAAAATGTCAAGTCCGACGTGCCATTGGGATCTAAGTGGCTCTGAGTGTGTAAAGGTTGAGGCCGTGCCGTGAAGCACCTCTTCACATTTTTACTTTTGTGATGAACACGGTCATCTCACCCTTAAAAACAAAGTAACTTTTACAACACCTAGAACAGAATTACAACTTGCTGCTAAACTCTTTAATGCTAAATTCATTCCCACTCCAAACTCTATGACATTAAACACAGAGTCCAAACTGAGTGCCTTTCATTCATTCTGTGGTTTTATAGTAAAAGAAAACAAATTTTATTTACTCACAGAGGTCAAGCAGATTGGTCTACTATGACTTTTAACAACATTTTTGGTTGAATTTCAGACTTTAGGTAGAGTTTGAGTGAAGGATGTAAAACATTTCTTCAATTTTAAATAGAAAATCAGAAATATCCCTTTGAAATTAAATGCAGTCAGAAACTTGTGTGCAAACTTGTCGGTGTTTAATTTACACTTCTGCATGATTTAACTCCCAAAGCAGCACATTATTCTGCCTTGTGGACAGAGGAAAAAAATGAGCAGGGATTACCTGCCGAATGTGCAGCTCCATTTGGATAACTAAAATCCAAAAGGAGTGTGTGTGTGTGTGTGTGTGTGAGGGTGCCTGTCCTGAAGCTGCTGGACAGCGATAGCCTGTAGCATTGAGCACAAGGCTTTAGCAAGTTCACAAGAGGGGAGCTTAGGTTTTCAATCGGGAATGTTTGTGCTTCAGAAGAAAACTACAAGCAGTTTTTTTGTGCCAGAAGATTGGAATCTGAAGAAGTTGTTGAAGCTTTTTTGGCCTGAGTGAAGATGTCACCCACCTTCATCAAATTAAACAAACTTTACGTCAAACGTTTGTGTTATGTCTGTTCAGCAAAAATTATCGTTTGTGCCGCTATCATTTCACTTTCCAGAGGTCATTAAAGGTCAACTTTTGCTGTACAGGAGAAAGACAGCACAGATGACTGACAGCATATTTTGTTTGATTTTCCAAAATGTGGACAACCTCCAAAATGTGGAGGTTATCAGAGGTTGACCTCTGATAACCTGGAAACATTAATATTATTAAAGTGACGGTGACACAAACAAAAATTGACACAAATTTCATTTAATTTGAAGAAGTTGTTTGGGGTCAACTTCACTCGGGTGGTTTTTTTTGGTCCCTTTGACGACCCTCTGGAATTCCTTTTACTCACAGCAGTCCTTTAACGTTCCCCCTCCTTGTCTTCCTCTCTCTCTTTTCAATTTTTCTTTAGTGATGGACTTTGTCAGCCAGCAGCGAGGAGAGATGATGATGCTTTATGATCTCTTTTTCGCCTTCCTTCAGACTGGCCGCTACAGGGAAGCTCGTAAGATCATTGAGGTGAGCACACATCTACACAGACTGATGGTGATGCTCAGAGCCAGACTGGTGGTTTTGAAATGAACCGCAACAAAGTTTTTACTTCCAGGGTGGAAACTAGAGTTTAGATAGGCCATAGGCCTCGAGTCCATCGTAAATCCAATGCGTTATTTTAGAAAGCAGTGTAACTTCTCCCGTTTTTAGAGCAACTTGGTGAGTTTAGTTACAGAAACTCACCAAGAAAGTGGTGAGTTTCTTTTTTGCTTTACTAAGCATTGAGGGTAACTTGGAGTAAAAAAATGGAGTAACAAGCTCCATTTTGTTGCTTGTTTCTGCACCCGACTCACTTCCTTTATTTTCTCAACATGTTAAACTGTTTGCTCCTCTATTTACTCTACAATAAGTAGATTAACGCAACATTATGTCGCGCTTTCTTATTTGGATTTCTCTGTGCATGTATTGCAGGCTCATTAAACAGCCAAAACCGGCTGGAGTTTCGTTTCGGGTCGGGTTCAGGGCATAAATCTAAACCCTAGTATAAACACTTCCCCTAGCTTTATATCACCTGTTATATTTTATAAGACACGTTGCACTGAAGATTGTAAAAGTTTGACAGTCATATGTCATGGCCTCAAATCTGCTATTGATGAACTAGACGAGTAAAAAAACCCAAACAAATTCTACCATCTTCAGAACCGTTACGACCAAAATGGAGTTGGCATCCTTTTGTTTTGGAATTGAGTTATCTGACCTGAATTATGACATGAATATTTATATCTTTGTCCTCTCAAGTCCTGCTATAAAGCCCCCTAGATTAGTGTGAGGAAAAAGCGAGAGGCACAGCGAGCAGATAAGAAGTGATTTTTCACATGGATAAAACCAGAGGTCAGGGCATGGAGAGCAGCCACACAGAGAGATTGATGAACAGATGAAAAGCGGGATGAGCCCGACATCAGAAGGGGGAGAAAAAAAAGACAAGGCCATTAACGCTGTGATCAGGATGAGAACAAAGCGGAGGAAGGCATATCTGACCTCTTGATCTCTTGTCGTGGTGTGCTCTAAAAGACGGATTTGTCCCTCTTGAGGATTCAAACCCTCTTAGATGTTATCAACATGTTGTTGCCGTGGCTCTCATTCCCCTCATGCTGGATTATATGGCTGCTATCCTGCGTCTAATATCAGCTACATGCCAATGATGTGGGAGATTGTTGATGGCTGGGTGACCCAGGATCGGAAGGCGGTGATTCGAATCCTGTTGAAACGCTGCTGAGATTAAACCCTCTGGACCGCATGTTTAAACATTTTAGTTGATATTTACTCATGGACAGATATGAAAAAGCATAATTAGCATAATTGACTAGCAATTTTCTCATTTAAAATATTCATCGATTTCAAGGGTGTTAATTTAGAAAAGAGTCTACAGCTCAGTGCAAAGTGTTCTGTTTATATGTTAAAACATTGTATATTTTTAGCCATTTTTAAGTAGTAGTGCGTACATGAATTGGTAGCACTTTTTAGTTTGTCATCAATAACTTATGTAGGCAATATGTTGGAGTCAGAAACGTTTGAAAAAGTATTCAATTTGATTAGATCACTTTCTAAATCTGGATAAATACATGAAAGAAAGGAAAAACAGTGTCCCAAAACTGACTGGAAAAATTTCAAACAATTAGAGGCCTAGTGGCTTCTTTGTAGTGCGTGCCATGTTTTTACAGAGACAAGAAGTGGTGAGTCTCTTTTTTTTTTTTGGTTTACTAAGCATTGAGGGTAACTTTGATTTGAACATGGTCACTTGCCTGGGCAATGGTGGGAAAATGTATTAAGTTTTCTGCTCAGTAGCTCTGCAAACAGGAAGCAGAGCAGCTTGGAGAGTGAAAGTGAAAGCAGGTTAGTCTACACAAGCATCTATGCAGTTGAACAAAATCAATTTAAATCTTTTTTGTTGATGCTTTTACCTGTAGATGGCATTTCTCATCTCTTTCTAAGAAATCCAAATCAGAGGATGGAAAGAAAGGCACCGCGGGTGCTGTGGTGGTACAAGGGTTAAGCATCACTCCTGCACCATCAACACATTAGTTTTAGACTGATGCATCGAGAGCTAAGGCCTCGACGCAGGCATCGCCGTTTCAACTAGTGCTGCTTTGATTGCAGAACAAAGTCTCTTAATTAAAAGTTCATCCCTCTGTTAAGCTTACATTGCGATGAAGGCGACACTCAGGCGACTACAACAGAATCATATCTCTCATCGCTCAAATATTAACACTTACACACTCAGACGCACAAATACTTTTTTTTTTTTATCCCTTTGAGTGCGTCAAGTGGCCGTCCAGTGTGGTGTCTCTCTTTAGGCTCTGTTTGGTATAATTGGCAGCTGATTAATCACAGCTAATTAAGTGTAATGATAGAGAAAGGTGGCCAATTTTGTGCTAAATGGTCACGGTTGGGGAGGGAGGGGACTGTCAGGTGGCCAGGTCCTATTATTGCTGCAGGAAGTGTGTGCATGTGTGTGATGGTCAAGGTTAGGTAGTATTGCTAAAGAGTGGTGAGCTATTATGTGTTTTTATGTTAGGGAGAGGGCTTGGATTGTGTGTGTGGGATAAGTGGTGATTAGTGCATTGGGGACATTAGGAACTGAGATGGCGAGGGTTTGTTAAGTGGAGGTAAGACGAGGTCATCTTTTGCCTTTTTGTTTTATTTTGGAGAGAAGTTCCAATACCATGAGAGTCAAAGAAAACTATTAAAGATGCAGCAGACTGCGTCATATTTGGTCGTCCTGGTAATCTGAATTGCTTGACATTTTTTTGTTTTTTTTGATAGGGTGCTGTTTTCTTCTCCCGCTTTGGATTCTTTTGATCGGCATCTGCATATGTCGACGCTGCGGTTTCTTACTTCTGAGGTTTCCAGGGGCAAGATTAGGGAGATTTCCACTGACTGATTCAGAATCCCAAACATTTCTGTGTTGATGTGTGTGTGTGGGTGTATGTGTGTGTGTCTGCTGCTTTGAGCCCTCAAGACTCTTCCAAGTAAAATGAATCTCAGGCAAAAAAGATGGAGCGCTTGCGCTGAGCCTTAGTCTCTAAGAAGATTAGACAGACTGAAAGAGAGAGAGAATGAGTGAGTGCTACACATTTTAATTTGTCCCTTTGGCTGCTTGGGTAAGAACATAATGCCTTTGACTGGGACGGCTAGAGAGATGGAGGGGAACAGGAGGACAAGAGATTTGGAAGAAGAGGTAGAAATCTGGAAGGGATGATGGCAGAGAGGGCCGCTCGTAGAAAGAGATGAAGCTCATCTTTCCTTTACGTTTCCCTCCCTCTTAAAGCGTGACGGGTGCCCATCAAAGAGGCCAGCGGGGATTGAGGGTCGTTGATCCGCTGTCAGATTAACATCCCAGCCAGATCGTTCTGTGTTCTCTGCTCCCAGATTACCAAGAAGAAGAGAGAGGGAGAGTGAAATTTCTCAATCCCAGTCTTATTCAGATTGTATCAAAGCCCCGCAGGGTACAGATGAAATCCTGATCGCTCTTATTCCATGATAATAATCATGTAGGCTCTGGACATATCAGGCTAAATCGCTGCTACATGAGCCTGCAGATCAATCTATGTCAGACCTTATTGACAGCAAAAAATGCTCCGCTTATCTGCGTATCATTGGTGTTTGAAAAGTAAAAACAAATCTCTGGAAAATGGAGGACGACAGATGCCGGAGACAGCGTTTTAATCCCCCTTTGTTTTGTTGTCTCCCTCCCACCCTTGCATGTTTAACTTCAGCTTTTGTCTGTTTCATGCCGTGGCATCATTTTAAATTTTCTATCTGGTACTAGGAATTCACTTAAAACTGCATAATGCTATTATTGAAATTGTGCGTTAGTTTTGGGTTGCTTCTAAACCTGGTATCCATGACTCTAAACCCTCAGCAGATCAGAGAGAAGCAACAATAGATTTAATGTTTTGAATTAATTCTTGTTTTTAGAAGTTGTTGAAGCTGTGCTTTGTGTTGTCGGTCCTTCTTGAAACAAAAGATTAAAATTAGGGTGATATGGCTTAAAAATAAGATCTCAGATTTTTTTTTTTTTTTACATCAAATCCAATTTTAATAAATTTTTCCAATAAAAAAAAAAAAAAGAAATCGCAAATGACAAAATATTTCCGAAAAGTGTATTTTTTAAAAATGTGTTTTTATTTCAATCCTTCTCTGTTAGACGACGGACTATTAGGGCCAGTCTGCAAGTATTTTTAAAAATGGGAATATTGTCATATAATTAGCAGAATAAAGACAACAAAAATGTCTTAAAATTAATAGAATAATGAGAAAACGACTCAAGATGGCAGCCTTGGGCATCTGATATCACACTGAAATATGGAAACATGATGAGTGCATTGGTTTAAAAAAGAAAATCCTGATTTTCCAAAAATAAAATTTTCAAAAACTACAAATTCAATTAATCGATAAAATCAGTTGCCCAGCCCTAGTTCAAATAAATATTTATTTTTTATGCGTTTCCTGCCATTCCTAAGTCTGTTTTTCTTTTTTTTATTTATTTATTTATTCTGGAACTATCCTTATTGATGACGGGTTTTAAACATAACATTAAGAAGAAATATAAATAATAAAGTATGGTTTGCATGGAGAACCTATATGAAACAGATTACCATTAATTAACCAAAACACAATTTTGACTAAAATAGCTGAACCAAATGCTAAGTGCGACCAATAAAACCAAAAAGATAACCAAATAAAATACGGTTTCCTAAACATCGACAAGCTACATGTACGAGGGCACAATATTGCCATAAATGATATTGTTTTGGCTTCATTTTAATCTGCGTGTCTTGGTCCTTGATGTTACAAGTGGGAGCTGTCCAGAGGCCTGTCGGCTCATAATCCAGGCATACCAAAAAGCTATTTTTGTAAACACATTTTCAAAACAAGTGAAAATATTAAACTCTATTTATTCTGCCCTGAAAATACTCCTAAAGCATCCCTAAGCTTTTTCAATCTTTGTTTTGACTCTGTCTGAATCGTGATTACTCTTCTTTGTTTTTTGTGTTTCTCGTGTCGTTTTTGAAGAATTTAGAAATTTCCCGCTTATGTAGAGAGATTTTGACATTTTAGCTTCAACCTAATTGGTAAAAAGTAATTTATAAAAAGCTTAACCACTGATGTTTTTCAACACAATGTGCAACATCCAACCAATACATGCATACTGAATATTGTCTTGTTTGTTTTGTTAGACTCCCGGTTTGAGGGCGAAGCCTGGACGCCTGCAGTGGTTCGGAGAGAAATGCATCGCTTCTAATCAGGTAACACACACGAATGCATACACAACATTACATAAAGTATGGGGAAAGTTTTTCGTGCTGATTGGGTTCTTGTGTTTCTTGTAGATGGGGGCCTTGGAGCAGATGGTGGAAATGACATCCAAGCTGTTTGAGTGCGACAGAGACGAGATGTACAGTTACATCCTGAGGCTCTGCAGTGAGTCTCCGTCCTTCATTTGTCCTGTTTGTGCCTTTCTGTCCGTCTCTGTTTGTGTTTTGATAGGTTTGCCCCTACCGCTCCTCGGTGTGCCCTGCTCCTTTGACCTCCCGTATCTGCCGTGCTCTCCGGCGTGCTGGCCTCTCTCCTCAGCGTGTGACTGAGTGGGATCAGTCGAGGCGCGGTGTGATTGCCGCAGCTCCAAGCCGAGCTGATAACAATTGCGATTGGAGTGCTAAAGCTGATTGTCCTTGTCCCGTTGCCCCCACTCCTCTCCACACACACGCGCGTCGTAGTTAGCGTGTTTGATAAATTACAGCGTAGTTGAGGGTGAGTCAGTTGATCAGATTAGAGCTCTGATTGCCTTCTCCCAGCATGAAGCGCTTTGTCACAAATTGGCCTCCGGGGAAAAGACCGGGAGGCGGGCCGACCGGGAGGCCTCACAGGTCGCCGTGTCGCGCACTTAACCGATAAATAAACCTTTCACTGATTGGGTTCTGGTTGTTTTCAGAGGAAACCAACAACTGGCAGAAGGCAGAAGCCACATGGACCAAGATGCAGGAAGAGAACGTGATTCCCAGGGAGAGGACCCTGCGTCTGCTGGCGAACATCCTGAAGAGTAACCACCAGGAGGTGCCCTTCGAGGTGCCTGAGGTAAAGCGCCAGGCTCAAACGGTTCTAAAATGTCACAGTTGGATAACATACTTTCATTGTTAGACAAGCAACACAAGGATTAGGAGAGTCTTGCATCCATCCATCCATCCATCCATCCATCCATCCATCCATCCATCCATCCATCCATCCATCCAAAATATGGTCTTTGCATATCTGTGTTTATATTCTGACCACTTCAGAAATCTGCTATGAGTCCTGCATCTGTTCTGTTCTGTCCATTTGGCTGGACAAAGTTGTGGAGATATAGGGAATTTTTCATTCATAATGGTCTTAAAAAGTTTTAAAATTGAGTTGGTGAAACCCTGGATAAGTAAAAATGTTAAAAGTAGCTGCATTAAGATGGAAAATGTAAACATCTGCAATATTTTGTAAATTTGCAAACTGCATGATTACCAAGAACTAAAACTCACCTATTCATAACACCGTGGTAGCGTCATTTTCAAACTGATGATACTACAAGCTAGTCTTTTATTTTTTAGTAAAGCTAACTGAATAGGTAATCCAGAGGAAGTTGACCCTGGCCTCTAACTGTTGAAGCTGCCAAAAAAAAAAAAAAAAAACCTCCAACTCTTATCAGCTGTTTTCCAAACCGCCTCCCACTTTGCTCCACTTTGAGCTTCTGTTCATTACATGCAGAGCAAACAGGATTGAAGCTCTGATCTGATGTGTAGTCAATCAGACGAGCTGGCTGGTGAGAGGAATTACAGATTGATCTGTCTGCAAATCTGTAATGCCTGACTAATTTAGTCCGCAGCTAAATGCCGCCATATGGCTGCGGCTTGATGCTCAGCTGGACTGAAATTAAGAGAGAAACTGAATTTTAATTTGGAGTTAAAAGAAGCTGGACTGTTGCATTAAAATCTGCTGCTGCTGCTTTATTCCTCCTCAGATTTGTATTTTTTTTTTTCCGGTTTTGTTTTTATTTCCCTATCTTCGCTTTGCATGCTCCAGCAGCAGCAAAGTGTGATGAGACAGGAAGTGATTGCTGTTGCCTGAAGCGATGAACTTTGTGACCCTCGGGGCTCTTCGGTTGACACTTCCCGCTCCGACACACAAACTCTCTAACACACACGCTCTTCTTTTGCCCTTGGGGTGCCAGACCTAATTTGCCCCCAGCCAATACAGCTTAACCCCCTCCCCTCGAAGAGGCACGGGTGAGCGAGCATCACGGGACCCCGGCCGGCGCTGCCGCGTTGCTATGTACACGGCTGTTTGGCGGCGTTCTCAGGACGGCCGTGGCTGTGTTTTGACGGAAACGTCACTCTCTGTTTTAACTCTTTGATCCCGTGTGTTTCATTTGCAGACGTGGTACGAACAAGCCGCCTCCCCCACACAGCAGGCCGAGTCACAGCCGCCCCATTTGGAAGCTGAAAGGAGTAATAGTTACCGAAACCGTCTGCTGACGCTCTGTAAGAAGGGCAAAGTCAAAGGTAAGCAGCAGGAGGTCCGAGTGATGTAGTTGCATGACAGAAAACACGAGATGTCACATTTAAAATGGATAAAACTAACCAGATATTTAGTTACTAGGTAATAACTTTTCCCCAAACCTCCCACTTGGCTCCTTCTCAAAGTTTCTTCTTGCACACAAGTCATATTTTTGTAGCAACATGTCAGATATTAATTTAATGGTTCTTGATTAGTGGACAAATTTACAGGTTTCTATTGAGACAGAACTAAACAACTACATTTAAGGCATTTAAACTGCAAAAACACAAAAATCTTCTGCAGTATTTATAATCTAGTTTCTATTGTGAATATCTTAGTACACTTGTAGTAAACAAAACTAACTTACAAGTAACTTTTTAGCAAGAAATGGGAGCTTGTTTTAAGTCAGTAATTCCATAATATTCTGTCACTGGAACAAGTACTTTTTCATCAATGTTAAGTAATTATTGACTTAAAACAAGCTCGTACGTCTTGCTGGAAAGTTATTTTTTAGATATTTTTGTCTTACTTCAAGTGTACTGAGATATTTGGCCTAGAAACTAAGCAAAAAATACTCTTTAAGATTTTCGCAAAGTTTTTATACACCTTATTTTTTTTGGTGTGGGTGGTTCTTAAAGAATATTTTGAAATGCTCCCTTTATTGAATGTTTTTTTCTTTTTCTTTTCTATTGCAGAAGCATTGGATATTGTGAAGGAGATGGATAAAAGAGGCGTGGCCCTCGGCGGTCTTTCATACGACCACGTGATCCGAGCTCTGCTGGCGCAGGGACACATCGAGGACGCCATGGTGGTCAAGCAACTGTAGGTGTTCCAGCCGCTGAGCCTGTAACTCATTTCAGGTGTAGTCAAAGAAACACAAACACAGATGTTGAGGACTTCATTTTCAGACCAAAGATGGCCTGCAGTACACAACGAGGGCTGCGCAGAATAAGCAAAACTTCGGCTGGTGTTTTGTTGTTGAATAATTTCCAAACGTTCCCTCTTTTTTCTTTCTTGTCCATCATCATCACAATGGTCTTCTCACTCCTCTTGATTCCTTCAGTGACGCTCTGAGCAATGAGGTGTTGGGCACTGTGTGGCTCAGTTGGTAGAGAATATGCCCTGAGGCTTTAGTCCTCGACACCTAACTGGGTGTCTGCACACTCTTAGAAAGTCTGAAATACAAATCGAGGCCTTAAAATGTCTTCATTAAACAAAACGTACATTGGCCTTAAATACGGCAAAAGCTTAACATTTTTTAATTTTCTTTTGTCGCATTATGAGCGCAAAATTTCACACGAACTTGGCTGGAGGAGGGCCAGCGATTGTTGCCTCATTGTGCAACTTCTACAGGAAATGACTGGAGGGGGAGCAGCGTTGTCTCCCATGTACTACTATAATGGTGGTAATAAAAAAGTAACCGTCACTGAACAAACATTGGAGAAAATAGTAAAACAATCCCAAAAATGCGGATAATTTGGGGGGGTTTAAACTTCATAAATTGGAATTTGTTGACGACAAATCGAAATTCTTATAGTGACGAGAAATTTATCGCAATAAATGATAAACAATACGATAAATGCGCACCCTGAATTGGCAGTTGGTGGGACGACATTCATTCTCACCAATGTTGCCAACCCACACAATGTTAGGTGCATTCTGTGCAACAAAAAAACCTTTTAAGCTTGGCACCATGGAGGCGAAGGTTGTGGGGAGGAGTATGACAAAGCGGTTGCTAAGAGCCACAAAGAGACCCCAGAAATTTTACTATTTTTGCCATGCTTAGTTGCATAAAAGCAGTATCTCATAGTCATACCCTACATTTATAGATTTTTCTGTCTTAAATTTCATTAAAAGTCTTAAAAAGTCTTACATTTGACTTGCTGAAAAACTGCAGAAACCAACCTGAAGCCACCAAAGTTTGAAAGGCCTTCAGAAAATCTGTGATCAGGAAAAGAAATTCCCAGCTGAGGTTTAAAATGTTTTTCCCGACTATTTGGGTAAATATTCTCCTCTCTTTAAGGACAGATGGCTCATCTCTATGTTGTGGCTCTGAAAACAGAATAACACCAAACCGAACATGCAGCATATTTAATTCTCTGCTCCCTTCTCGCTCATCCTCCGCCGGTGGCCGCTGAGGACACATGACGTTCAAACCGCTGCTCCTCAGCAGACACGGGGATTATACGCGGATTGTCTGTTAACACACTCTACGCTGCTGGAAACGAACAATAGTTCGCTCTAAGCCGGAGGACACAGAAACACTCGGATGTCCAGATTATTTTCTGGGGAGGGTTTTCTGAGCAGCTCCATCATCCTGGAACGTCAGTCTTCTTCCAATTAGAGATGTATCATGTGTTGTGCTGTTACTGTGCGGAGAGGCGGGGTCATATCAGGGCTCCACGGCTGAAGACAAACGGACAAAAAAATCCGAGCTTAAAGCAGAGCAGATCTTCTGTTTGGGGTTTTTTTGTGGGGTAATCTCCCTGCATTACCTTTATCTCCTGTTCGCCCCTTTCCTCCCTTTTCAGCGCTTTCTTTCCGCAGAAGAAAACACAGAAGGAAAGGAGATAATCACGTAATGACACACACCGAGAGGGGAGCCGCGGTGGCTAAATTGGTACAGAAAGAGGAAAAGAGGAGAAAAAAAAAGCATGTAAAAACATCCATTACACTATCAGCCTCTTCCCCGCTCTGTTTTCTCAGCTATCTACGTGATTCGGTCTCTTTTATTACAAATATAATCATATCAATTTTCGAGCCGTGTCTCTACGAGCACGAGGAAACGTGAGTGATAACCCATCTCCAGCCTCTGCTTGAATTGGTTTATGGCATCCCCGCCTGGATAAAAGCAGAGTTTATCTGCGCTCTTAATGAGAAGTGAAATGAGCTGAGAGGAGAGTCGAGGGAAAGATGGAAATGTGTATATATGAAAAAAAACAGAGGCTAAATGGGAAAGGAGGAATGAATGAGGGCTAGATTTAATCATGTGAGGATAATGAAGACGCTACAGGCTTTAATTCAGATTGTCTGCATGGTGGGGTGTGTGTGTGTGTGTGTGTGTGTGTTTTAGGGTAATCTGTGTAGAATTGAGCAGTTGGATCCTTATGGTGAGATTAAGGGATTGAGAGATAGAGGAAGAAGCAAGAGAGGAATTCATTGGCTAAAAGGCAGGAGAAGGTGAGAGTGAAGGCGGAGGGTGTGCGTGTGTGTGTGTTGGAGGAAGGTGAGCCACGGACACCCTCAAGAGATTTTTTTTTTCTTCTCCCGCTCGATAAGAATAATTCTGCCCCCTCTCCGGTCCGCTCGGCTCACCGCCCCCCGGCAATCAGTCAGCAACCCTGTTACCGCTCCAATCTTCGGCTTGACCCCGCCGCAGCAGCTGCCGGATGCCGCTTGGCCTGGTGTCGCCGTGGCGATAAGGATTGCCAGCCTGATGCTCAATTGAGCGCGAGGATTAATCTGGTTGTGGGGCTCTAATGATAAATAAATAAATAAAAAAGAAGCACGAGGCAAGTTTGATTGAGGTTTTCGTGGCTGACAAAAAAAAAAAAAAAATAACAACCGAAAGGAAGGAAGAGGCGCCTCTCCTTAGAAACGGACAGAGAGGAAGAAGCTCCCACAGGCCTTTTATTCTACATTTCATTACAGATAGCTATAATTTTATTAAATGTGGATCAAACCCGAGGCCCACGGGCCAAATCCGGCCCACAAGAAGTTTTTATGTGACCCTCTAGACTCTAAAAATAAAACCTTAAAGATTACAGCTGTCTATAAATATTTTATCAATCAAATCTGCAGTTTTGTCTGTATAATACCAGATTACATGAAGATGAAAACATATTTAATATTATGTAAATTAAAAAGAAGCTAATTCAGACTAACTGATGCAGAGGCAGCTATTTATGTATATTGTTGATGTATCGTTTTATCAGTGCTTTCTGCCACGACCGGCCGTTTACAGACATTCTTGATCTGGATGTGGGCCAACATGAAAACCCGTTTGACACAATTATTCCCTCTGGCTTTGAATGCTGTGCAGATTTTTGCTCTTAATGTTATGAAGCATAACCGTGGCAACAAGGTATTGCTGGAAATTGATCGGTTACGAAGCCAAGACAGTCATACCACAACAGTCTTCAATCAGAGGCCTTTTCAGAGTAATTGTAAGACTGACTGTTACAGACACTCGTCCCCTCTGGGATAAATAAAGTATTTTTATATTTAATCTGAAATTAGCTGTTTTGAGTCGGTACTTTGTGGTGTAGGAAATTGCTCTGAAGTGAACCTGAACATAATTTTTAGGTCTGGATTTTGACTGAGCCATTCTAAACACAGGAGTATGCTTTAATCTGAATCATCCCATTGTGGCTGAGATTAAAATTGCACACAGTCCGACTCTTTTCACAAATTTTTGGTGCCTTCTGAAAGCAATATGTTGCATTAAATTTTATTAAGCGGTATCAGAGTGAAAGTGGCTGAGTGAAACTGCATGGAAAACTTTACATTTTCTTTTCTCTTAGCAATTATTCTCTGCTTTATTATGCTTTGTGCATTAATGGTTGAGGCTTTCATGTGGAAAAAAAGAAAAGTTATGAATACTTTCTTGAAGGTCTGTATAAACCAGATCTTAAGGATCTTCCCATTTATGACGACATCATTCAAGTCTTTGATGTGTGTGTTGGGGTCACAGCAGGCGCCGTATCAGAGGTTCAGACTTTCCACCAATCAGATTTTTCCCTATTGTCTTGAGATCATGTGTTTATCCCCTCTGTCCCGTTTTTTTCTAAATGTGATGCCTCATAACGACGCACAATCTAAAGCCTAAGATGACACGTTTATAGTTCACTCATCGCAGATTACAAAGATTTGACCCTAATGGAACACTGCACTATCAGCTTTTAGAGCTGGAAATAATGGTCATCCTCGCAGAGTCAATCAAACATGGATGAAAATGTACATGATCTAATATCAAGGGAAAAAAAGATGAGTCCTTTTCATTTTCATAGGTACAACTCGCCCTTCGTGGGATTACATGATTCAGAAATGAAAACCCGTGGCCACTCTGGCGTTCTGCAGCACGCTACAAGCACAGGAACGCGTGGTGAACTTGCCTGTGTTTTCATTTACATCACTTGTAGAGGTGATCTCATGGCGAAGTGGCGGATTTTCTGCACACTAAAACACGGAGAGAAAAATTACTACACGGGTTTGTGTTTTTGATTTGCCAAATCAAACACCTGAAAAAAAAAAACTGTAGCGATGTGAGATACTGATGCAGGAATTGTCGGCAGGTAATCTGAACATAAAAGATTTCTGCACAGGGATTACCTGCTGAACCAACAAACAGCTGATCCAGTCGCAATCAATAAATGTTGTCCCTGTCCCACAGCGTTTATCACACTTATTGGCAGCCATGCTGAAGATTATAGCTTACCTTTCATTGTAGTAACAGCCTCACACTGAAACAATTTGAGCAATCTGACTTGTGAGCGCATTTATTAAGCAAAGGGGAAAATATCTCTGGTTGCTAACAGCGCAGCACTTAAAGCAACTCTTTACGTTGCTGGCAGAGATTTTATTTAAACATATTTTAGTACTTTGAAGCGTTCATGAAGATTTTCATTCTAATAAGATTCCTAAAGCTTGTGGGAGAGAGACAGGCCCGCAGCATCACAGGTCCTCCATCATACTTAATAAAAGGGAGGAGGATCCTTCTGACATTTAGATCCACTTTCTTTACTCTTCGCCATCTTCTCTTTGTTGTTCTTTCTTGCTTTTTCTTCCCTTCCTTATTTTTTCTTAGCTTAATTTAAAGTGTCCTCCCTTCTTTACTTCCTTTGTTCCTCATTCTTCCTCGTATCCTTTCTCCCTTCCTTCCACATTCTACCTTTTTTGTTTGTTCCCTTATTTTTCCTTCTTCTATCCTTTCTTATATCCTTCTTTCCATGTTTCCTTGTAATTTTCTAATTTAAACCTCGTCCACTGTAGAAACATCGGCTTCCCAATCACAGTGAACTTTAATCATTTATGTTTTTGGTTTTTTAAATGAACATAAAGGAAAGTGAATGCTGGAAAGCTTAGCCAGCATTCAGGAGCCCTGTACTTATTCTAAGTGTGGGAAAAATCCATGAAACGTCTTAATTTAAGAAACACATCTGCGTTTTGTCTTCAGGGCTCAGTCTCATCTGCCAGGCTTCAAGCTGACTGAGGTCGCCAACAACTTGCTCATCATCTCATACAGCAAAAGAGGCAAGACCAGAGGTAAGTAAGGTCTTTGTGCTAGGTGCAGAAATGTTTCACACACACACATATATATATATATATTATGTTTCCTCTTCCTTTCTGTGGTTGTTTGCAGAGGCTCTGGAGAAGCTGAAGTCCATGCTCCAGCTGGATCACGTGCCCTCATACCTGGCCATCACCAGGGTGGTTCAGGCCCTCAGTAACCAAGGCGACGTGGCAGGAATTCAGGAAGTGGAATCTGTAGTCAAGGCCCTCGGCACAAACACCAACCTGTCCAGCATGGTGTTCGTCAACAACACGGCTCTGGCGCACATCACAAAGTAAGGCTTTGGAGTAATTTCTAGTTCACTCAATTTTTTTATTTTATTTTTTTTTTTATTTTAACCAACATCTTTGGTGGCGGCTTGTCCCGTAGGACTAACTCCAGCGTAGTGAGTCACATTTAGTCCAGAAATGTACCAAGCATGAGGATGGATTTCTGACATCATTAGTCTGAATGGCCGTAATTTGGAACTTTTAATTGTTGGACAATCCGGTTTTTTTCTTGGTGGCACAACTTGTATGATTTGTCTTCTAGTGAGACTTTGGAGCTCAATCTTCTTTGTGAGGCTATAAAACGTTTCTCCAGAGACAGAAACTCACAGCTGTGAGTTTCTGTCTCTCCTTTCTTGGCCGGTACTTTCTCTAAGTCCTCCGTATTTTTGTTGAACAATTTTCACTATAGACTCTGACATTTGTGCCTTCGTGACCCTTCAGGTTACGATGATCCTTCTGGATTGTTCTCGGACATCTTCACCAAGTTCTTTCCAGTCCATTAAGTCAGATTATTTAAAACGTGGACGTAATTGGACTTGATCCCCAGCAACTCATCAATATAGTTTAGGTTCCATAATGTAGGCCAATTTTAAGCTTGTATAAAATATGCTTAAAAGTCGTCAAAAGATCTTTTTGTTTATGTTGTCTAAATAAAAGTTTAGAAGTCAGATCTACAACAAAACATAACATAAACTCTGCCATTTCTGCCTAGAAGATTTATCAAATATCCTGCTAGATTTACTCAAGAAGCTTGTTGACGGCCACAAAATGCTGACAGACATTTAACCACACATCAGCAGGGTTGCATGTTCATGTCTGAGGCAGTATATATAATTTTGGCCCTTCTTGAATTGGAGAAGATCTGCATTACATTCAGTCTTAAGCGCCCAGGTGTTGTTAGTTTGCATTTTCAATTCCACTCTGAACAATCTCCACCCCAAATTAATGGAACGATGAGTGAATGTAAACTCTGAATGACTGAGACGAACTGAGTGAATACAATTTCAACTCAGTCCTTCCTTTGTTTAAACAAACATAATAATTTAATAGCGCAGCGGCAGTGTGAGAGGATTGAAGATGACGCACTCTTACAGTAAAAGCTTGCAGGGAGTGCGAGGCGTCGAGGACAAAAAGGAAACACAAGCATAATAGCTTTATTCATGGGCCCGTCCTCCTCTGCTGCGTCTCAAACAAAAGAGAACAAAATAATAAAACACGCTGCACATCAAAGTTTTATCGTGCCACATGCCGCATTAGCGCGCGCGCTCCCCTCCCCGGCCGCCCGTGCCAACTCGGAGGGACAACAGGAAGTGCAAAAAGGCGCAGTGATGTTACGCCCGGTTGGACATCGCAGCGCCGGCCTGTCAGCTTGAACCCTGACCCCTGCGAGCGGCGGCTCTGAGCGCCCGCGACACGCGCTCCGGCGTCGCATCTGAGTGGAGCTGACTGGTTAAGAGCCGCAGCGGAGAAGCGGGCCGGTCCGGGAAGCCTGGTGCCACATTTAGAGGGGGCCCCTCGCTGAATTATTCAGACGGTCCCAGTCGCAACAATCAGCGCAGATATGTTCCCATGCTTCTACACACACACACACGCACACACACACATCGTAGGTTAAATATTCATCACGACTGGCGAGGGGCAGGCAGAGCGCGGGCAGCGTAAAGTGTTTGAGCTCAGGTTGCCAGATTGAGTCGGATTAGATTTGTTGTGCTTTGGTTGTGGCAACCTCAGCATAAAAAAAACAACTAAGCAATAAAAATCACAGGAATGTCTGAGGAATTAGTCCCAAAGGGAAGATGAAAAGGGCACAGCATGAAGTATACGTTCATGTTTTAAGCAATATGGAGCACCTTTATTGTCTTTGTTGTTTTTAAAAAAAATATATCCAATCATATTAAACATTTTGTTTATAGAAAAACATTTAGCATGTCTGAACTAGTCCACTGATGTTCTTTCTCAAAGCCAAAACACAAACTGGTTGGTGTGAAATAGTTTATGCTTAGTTTATTTTATAGCAAATTGACTTTTGAGAGAAGGATAGACGATACACATTTCATTCAAAACTATGAAAATGTGACATGTTCATTTAAAAATAAAAACAAATGAAATAATGGATACATTAGTAAAAACATAGACAACAAATGGCCAAATATATGTCCATAATCAAAGGTTTTTAAGATATTTCTCCATAACATTGACAGATATTTCAGTTTCCAAAAGCAAAAAAAGAAAAATATAAACAGTTTCTATGCAAAACATATATATGATTTCAAATAGGAAAAACATGGTGATATAATTAATGTTTGATCTATTTTTATGTCAGATGTTTATGAAAATTAACTCTTTTCATGTAAATGTATGCACTTACCCATCTGATTTGATTCATGTGTGCCAATCACCTCAATGACTTCAGGCGTGTGAAATCCAGCAGCCGGCCAATCAAAATGCTTCTACAAACGCTTGTGAAAGACTGCGATGCTCAGTGAAGTCTATCGTTTTAGCAATGACTGAATAAGTAATAAAAGTATGTCTGATTCATGCCAGCATGAATCAGACATACTTGTATCATATTGGGTCAACATCGGTATCGGCCAATGCTCAAAGCTGCGATATCTGTATTGATTGTATCGGGAGTGAAACCAGCTCACATCTGTCAGCTGTTTTGAAGGAGCGTCCCATTTCTTTGAATATGTTAAACGCTACCTAAATTAAGTCCCAGGAGATTGGGGTAGGTCTAAATGTAGGAAATGGGATTCAGCCGAAATCTCGTCTAAATTGAAGGGATTACAGATTAACCCAATTTATGCATGAAAGCGTATGGTCATGACCTTTATCTGTTTATCTGAACGCGACCAGGTTAATCCGATGTCAATGTTGTTTATTAATGCATGGCTGAAAATCTTGAGTTTTTAGTCTTTGTTGCTTTTATTAAACAGGAAAAATTAGTTTTCTCTGTATTTCACCTGCAAATGAACTGTTGGTGCTTATCGAGTAAACAGTTCTTGATTTCTGTCACAATTTTCAGATTTTTAATTTTTTGATATTTCACTTTATGCTGACCAATTAATATAATTTAAGGGGGAGAAGCTCTTAAACTCAACAGATGTCATCTTTATCCAAACCCGATCAGCCAGTTGGTGCAAATTGAGAGGTTTAGTAAAACAGTGAGTGAATCGACCTTCTTATTTCTCTGCAGAGGCGATGTGGAGTCGGCCGTCGAGTTGCTCGAAGGACTCTACATGAGTCCAGACAGCTCCAACCACAGGATATCCTTCGTCTTCAGGAAGGTGATGGAGTCTGGGAACGACAAAGCTCTGGACAAACGTGAGTCGCCGCAGTAACAGAAGCGTGAGCAGCTCCTTTCCAAACAGATCTACGTTGAAATAAAACCATGTTTTTGTGCTGCTGCAGTGAGCGCGATGGCAGAGCGGCTGGCCAACCACTTCGCCTGCTACAGACCAGTTTCAGATCTCTTCGTGCAGCTGGTGGATATGGACAAAATGGAAGATGCCAAATTCCTTCTGGCTGTGAGTTTCGCTGTGTAAAACAGAGCCAAAATGTTTGAGCGCGTTTCAGCATAATTTAGATCCCCCGCTCCCCTTCGAATGACGTCTGAATTTGAATTTTCAGATTTATTTTTCTCACTTGTCAGATGTGTGTGTGACAAGTCAGATAGAGCTGTAACTGAGATAATAACAGGACATTATTTAGCCTTCATAGAAATCAGAACTGCTCCTCTGCTGCCCTTTACTGAAGGTCCTGTCCACAGTTTAAACGTAATATGAGCGAAACACATGCTTTCTGCTCAGACTGTGTTCTTATCATGCATTCATTTATTAATCTCCATTTTGTCTTTGTGTAAAGTGGAGATAGGACCACTTTACACAAAGAAGACATCTTTAAAGAGGCTGCTTATGAATTAATCTGAATGTGAAATATTTACCCAAAAACCTCAAAGATAAGGAAAAATTATCTGGTGTCACTTTAATTCCCGGTTTCAGACGGTCAGCGTTGATACTGTTTGTTTCCTGTTTGAATCAAATAGCTTTTGCGTGAAGAAAATTGCATAAGTTCTCCAGCTTTTTTTTTTTTTTTAACAACTTTTAAAGTTTTCTTTTCCCATTTGATCATCTTAGTGCTCTAATATTTTTAATACCTGTAAAAACATCCTGGCACCTTCCTTAAAGCAAACCAGCCCTACCTGAGGTTGGTCATTCTTGACTTAGAACATTTATACCAACTACTAATAGCTTAAACTATAGGCTGGAAATATTATATATTAACGCATATATTTTTACCTCTATATGTCAATATTTCCAGTTAAATTAGTCATTTTCTGGGTAAAATTAGGGAAATCTATACCTGGCTCTTATTAGTGTGGCTGTGACCTGTGAGTTAGCAGTAGCTTCTGATAAGTTTTTGTTGTAAATATTAAGTGACAGAACATACGTGGATGTTAACATTTCAGTTCGCATTTAAGTTACTGATTAAAACATGAACTTTGTGTTTCCGGGACAAACCGCCCTGTAAAGACTGATGTAGAACATGTCCTCCCACTCGTGTCTCCAGTTAAAGTTTGAGTTTAAAATTTGCCGTCGAGACCCGAAATAAGCCGGTGCGCCGCGTTTTGCCTTGCTGCCCCCCCACACCTCCCACTCTCCGCCCTCCCTTATTCTCTGAGCCGCTCCTCCCGGGTCATTGGAGGGTAGCCGCTCAGTTCCTCCATCCCATCACAAGTGAAGCAGGAGCAAAACTCCAAAAAGCTTTTAAGTAGGCGAGCGGCCCGTAATGACGCCGAGGCTATCAGGAGAGAAGGAGGTGAGGTCGGTGGGGGATGGAGTCGGTCATTAGGCGGCGACGCGGCGCTTAACGAACCTGACTGCGGCGGCTCTCGCGCCTGCATGTGCATGACTGGGTCGTTTAGCAGGAGGAAGGGAGGATTCCCAGGATACACCGGGCTTTTAGGCAGCATGTGAGCGGAGCGGGGTTCGTTCTGTTAAAGAGTCGCTGCTGAGAGAGAGAAAGAGAGAGAGAGACGTGACAAGGGAGAGAAAAAATGACTGGAGGGAGGGAGAGGCTGAAGCAATGTATTCAGATGCAGTCTTGGTCTAATTGCCTGATTGTACCAAAGCTGTTCTGCCACTTTAGTGACTCCTGAAGATTGTTGCTGGGTGTGTGTGTGTGTGTGTGTGTGCTGTGTTGCTAAAAGCCTTGCAGGCCACTTGCTTTTAATTCTGTACAAATCGGAGGAGTGAAACGCGTTAGTTTACGACTGGCTTGTAATCAGACCTCTCTGACGCTCAGCTGGCGATGTTAATGCATCTCCTCCTAACACATTAAAGACTGAAGGACTCAAACATACAACTCTCTGTTGCCCTACCCTATGAGGCATGTTTCTAGCTTCAGACTATTATAAATATGTAATATGTGAGCTGTGCAAAGCAAAGGGGACCTGTTATGCATGTGCATTTTAATACTTCCATTTGGTTCTCTACTGATTCTAAAAACAACAAAATCGCTTTAACGGAAAAAAAATACATGTTGTTTCTAAAATTTGCAGTTTCAGAACTCTTATGCCGTTACCTAGCAACCCTAGTGGAGCTCCAGTACATTTGGTCAGCTGGTTTTACTCCTGTATGTGCAATGGCTGCTGAAAAAGACAAGAGTTTTGTTGTTGACTTACAATCCAGAAACCACTTACTGCAATCTTGTTGGTTGTGCAGGAGGCTCCACTTCTGCTTTTCAATTGTGTATGGCTGTATAATTCCGCATCTGTTTGCAGCCATTTTCATGTGCGAGTGTAAACGCTGAGTTGGGGCGGAGGGGGGCGTGGCTAGCAGCAGCTTATTTGGATTTAAAGTGACAGGAGACCCTAAAACATCTCATTCAAAAAAGAGCTTAAAAATGGCAGAACTGAGCAGACTGAAATCTCATTAACTAAGAATGATGTAGAAATGTAATGGACATGTTTTGCGTAGTCCGTTGACCTAACCTAAGACAACATAAGAGATCACTGTTAAGTATTATACATGTTTGGTAACAGACTTTGTTGCCAAAAAACTCTTGATTACTTTCATAGATTTTAACACGTTCCAATTTTCAATGCAACTAATGAAGTGAAATTAATGTGTTAAAGTTTCACACGGGATCTGAAATCTCTCAGAACAGCCTTACTTGTATGTTTTTCACTTGCTCTGTTTTTATTTGCCTCTCTTATAGCTTTTGATCATTACTTTTATAATAGTTGCCTAAATACTTTGAAGTAGTTTTTTTTTTTTTTCCCCTAAAGAAATTCTTACTGAAGCTTAAAGAGGTCAAGATTGCTACGATGAAGTACGCTAAATCACTTTCCCTCCTCATTAGCTTTTTATTTTCAGGTTTTAAAGCTGAGCATGAGACAGCCCGTCTGAGCCCACATTTCCACTTACACCAAGTAGTTAGAAATGGCTTTAAATCGACCTAAGTGGTGATAATGACGCTTTCTGATGAGAACATGTACATTTACAAAGAAACGAGGAGTTATCAGAGCCGTCGTTATCCTTTAACATGAGCGTTACCATTAGCGCTGGTATGAATATGCAGGAGAGCATCAGAGTTTACGCTCTGGATCAAAGTGAGGATCACAGGCTGGAGAGTCGTCTTGACCTCCGTGAGAGGAAACGGCTCAAACTCGCGTCTCATTTCCTGTCTTGTCTCCTCGCAGCGCAACAACGTTGTGGCCGAACAGAAGGACTTGTTGCTGTCCTTCGTGGCCCAGAAGGCCCAGAGTCCAGGACAGGTACAGTCTGACGATGGCGTTCCTCATGGATGTTAGCGTTCACGTATTTTTGTTTTGCTTCTACCAAACAAAGCATTAAAACTGCTCATTTTGGCTCATTTGTAAACGCGGTTTTACGTCCGCAGGTCAGAAAGATCAAGAACCTGCTGAGCCTGGTTCCGGACTTTGCAGAGAAGGAGATTGTGTACTCATACCTGATGAAGTGTCATGGTAAGACCAGGTGAACTGGGTCAGGCACAAGTTCAAAGGTTAAAACGCAGCCAATCCAGTCAAATGAATAAATTAATGTAAACAGTTGTGGCTCTTGCTGTATGTTAAGGGTTGTCATCTCTGGGTGAAACAAAAACTAAATCGTTTCCATTTGCTTACATCCATTTCCTTCTCCAAGAATTCACTTCAAAGCAGATTTTGTCATGTTTTACTTCTCTTATCCAACTTCCTACTCATCTATCTGTTCCTCCTCCCACCTCTCTCTCTCTTTCTCTTTCATTTGGCAGCTCTGGATAAGGACCTGCAGTCGGCCAAGGCTCTGTACGAGCAGATGCAGAGCGAGGGTGTCATCACCAACGATCTGTTTCTCAAACGGCTAGCAGTGCTTTACCACGAGGCGGGAGAGACCGCGCCCTTCCCTGAGCCCCCTGTGAGTGAACAAGGAGCTGATCCAAACCAGAACAGCAAAACGTGTTGCTGATCTTTTTCTTTTAATTCAAACAAAAGAAAAAGATCAAACCGTTTGCATGAATCGCCTCTGCAGATGTGGAGTTTAGGGGATAAACTAGAGGGACAGAAAAACTTTGCAGCTCACTTTTACTTCTGTTAAACCGCTGATTCGTGTGAACATTTTCGGAAACACGCCTCGAATAGCTTCAAGCGGGGGCCCGCTCTTGTCCGCTCGCCGTCCTAACACACGCCTCGCAGCTGTAATGTGAAGAAGCAGACCTGCAGCCGGCGGTCGCCACGCCACTGAAATAGACGTTTCAGCAGCATTTGATGTGTGGACCCAAGAGCCACCGACTCTTACCTCCCCATCACTCACCTGCAGGACCAAGATAGAAGGAGAAAGAGATGAAGGTGGAGGAGCTGCTGCATAATTCAGAGTGTGTCAGCATAGCTAAGAGAGGCCTGGCTGTATAAGCAGAGGAGACGGGGAGAGTAGCAAGGAGAGGGAAAGGTGAATATTTATACTCTTTAGAAGTTTCTACAAATAGGTAAAAAGAACCTTCTCTGTAACTTCTCCATATCAAGGTTTGAGTGACTTATCTTCTGTTGTGGAAAAACCCGACCAAAAGCAAACAATGATTGCTAGAAAATAAGTTTCTGAAATTCTGCCAAGATCGCTCTCTCTGTTTACGTCCAGCGCAGCCGTTTATCAGCATTAATTACCGCATTAGCGGGCGAACGCGCCGTTGTTAGGAGCCGCCATAATCTGCAGAAAAACTCTCACCTTCGTTCCCCCGACTGCTGCAAAAAAAAAAAAAAAAAAAAACACAACACTCTGGATCAAAACACTGATTAATTATCCAGGAACAAGAGGCAAAAGAACGGAAGTGTGCGTTTGGGGAGCGAGCTACAAATCCCTGATTTGTGTATTAATGGGGATTTAAAGATGAAACGAGACAACCTGGTTGGAGGCTGTTCAGACCGACCCAGGAGGGCCTACTTTATCAAAGACGCGAAAAATCGAAACAAAAACACACAATTTATTTTATTTTTTTTTATTCTTCACTTGCCTGACTTTATTTCTCTTTCTCTTTTCCAGGAGACCTTTATATTTTATGCAGAGAAGTTGAGAAAGAAAGCCACCGCCAAGGAATAGAGTCATGACCGTCTCCCCGTACCAATCCCACCGTTTAGTTGTCTTTTTTTTCTTTTTTATAAGTTGTTGAAACAAAACTGTGGAAAAATATGTTGTAACTGTTTTAGCCTCTGCCCGCTGAAATGACTATAAGGTTCATGAAAATGTTGAATGTACAGAAGTATTTATCCTAATAAATGACAAGGGGTGAATTGAGTCTGTTCTGAAATTGGTTTTTTTTTATTTTATCATGTTTATTTTTTGTCCAGTAAGTGGAAAACACTGCAGATTTTTACATATTTTTGTTTATTTAACTTACAAACAAGTTGATGTCACAAAGCTTTTTAAAATATGATCTGATACAAATATAAAGATTTGCATCTAAGAATATACACTTGGTAAAATAAACTTTGAGCATTTTTTGAGTAATTATATTTCTATAGTTGCAACTAACATGAAATTCTCAGCACGTGTCTGTGACAAAGAAATGAAACTATTTCCCTCCATAAATTATATTTAAAAAATTTAATGGAATAACTAGAAAATATGAAACGTGTTGTGAGAGTGAAGAGAATTATTTATCCAAGAGAAAAGAACTTGTGGAAATCTTGATGAAGATCTGGACTGTTCTCGCTCACCGCACAAGACTCCACTGCTGAAGAAAACGCCATGTTGACGCTACTTTTAATTTTCCTAAACAACCGTTTAACAAGAGTTTGAAAATACTATGAGAATATAGTTTTGTCAGACCAGACCAAAAATTAATTAATGATGGATGTTGGCACTTTTTCCGTACTCAAGAACTTAAAGTCTTTTAAGTTCTTTTTTTACTATTAGCCTTTTTTTTTTGTCTATAAACACACAGCTGACAAGTTGTTGGCGCTATCAAAGGCAAGCGTTAGATAACACAACCTGCTGTTTCCAGAGAAGATCTGGGGCTGTTTGATGTCATTAAGAGTAAATTAAAAAAAAGAAAAAAGAACATCTAATGTCAGCCAGGACATCTTTTAAGAGGATAGACGCTACAGATGTTTCCCCCACACAAATATACAGTTGAGCAATTTGATCTAATTCTTAATTTGGACTCAAACTGCAGTTGTCAATTTATCATTCAACTTTTTGGCCTTTGCACCAGTGCAAAAGCGTACACCTTACATAACTACACAAAACGTACACGTTTTTAGGGTGACTGAGGAAATCTGCACTAGATTAGTTTTTACTGCTCTACATACCGACACACATTGTCACAGTAAGCTTAAAAATCTCCCATAAACAAACAAAAAAACAAAGCCGTTTTAGAAAATGGAACAAGCAAAAGCTGCAGATGGGATATCTGCCAATGTAGCGCTCCAAGAGGGAAGGAAAGTCAGAAATAAATCTGGATGCTGTTGCGGTCCTCTGCTGCCATCCAGCAGCACACAGTGGTACAGAAACAACTCATTGGTCTCGCAGCAAGAAGCAAAAAACAGAAGCTACTTGTACATAATTACATTCACCATATCAAACACTGTTCTGACAATTTCAAAGCAAAACTTTTTCCTCTCAACTTCAGCACCCAGACATGAAAAATAACAGCATAACCCTGAATGCTCTGTGTCGAACCAGTCGAACGTCCGTCTGCTTTTACAAAAAAAAAAAAAAAAATCCTATGTGGAGTAAATGGGAAACAAAAAAGAGAAAAGCGTGCAGACGTCTTTGTTTTCACCAGTCCTGGCTGGACTTCTGCTTGATGAATTTCAGGCAGACGTAATAGAGCACCATGAAGCCGAAGCACACGGCCACCAGCACCAGATAGCAGGAGAACAGAGGGTACTGGTTCAGTTTCATGGCCTCCACCACCTGCAGGACAAACACACTTTATCCACTTGTTCTAACCTGTCAAAGCTCATCATCTGCTAATTAGGAGGCTTTAATTGTAAAAGTAGCGGTGGGCACTTATTGTACCGTTTATCATTTATCGTAGGTATTTTGATTTTTCGATATGACAAATTTTGATTTTATGAGTTTTCTCCTCTGCTCAATAAAAGTATAAATAAATATTAATTTGTAAATATGATTAAATGCAGTCACTGTGAGCGGTTTAGTGACTCAGATCACTCCTGTATGCCCCCTGGTGCCCTAAAGAAGCGTTTTACAGTGGGAGTGTTTTTTAAGAGCAGTATTTGTTTTTGGGGCGCCGAATGCTGCGTCATGCCGTCACCACAATGCAATTACCTAAAAGAAAAGTAATACATAGTTCTTATTGTCACTTTTATTGCTATTTCAATATTTCCACAATACCGTGACAAAACTTTAAGTCCGTGTCGGTCAGCCCTGTGAGTCTGAGTCAGCAGTTTTGCTCCAAAGATGCACATTCAAATTCAAAAGTACTTTATTGATCCCAAAGGGAAATCAAATGTTGTCGTAACTCATATTAATTCAAATTTGTCAAAGAGTTATTGTAGACAGCGATGATTGTTGGCAGGAAATACCTCCTGTAGCGGCCTGTATTACAGTGATCGTGAAGAAGCCTCTGACTGAAGACAGTTTTCTCAAGACAGTCTCGTGAAAAGGACTGTGGGGGTTGTCCAGTTTTCTTCACTGTCAGAAGAATCCTTCTTTGCCTCATCATCATAAACGCACACTTTGAATGCGGCGGCGTTCCTACTCACATGTATGCCGTCAATGTTGAAGGTGAAGTTTCCTATGGTGACCGGGTACTTATTGCCCCTGAATTGCACCTGCAGCATCCCATCGAAGCCCCAACGCATGAACGAGGCGTACGAGAGCCACGAGGCCACTGGAGAGAGGAAGCAAACACCATCAGACATATTTTAAACATCCCGACACGCCGACGACCCTGTTGCCTTCTCCTCACCCAGCCACATGTTCTCCAGGCTGATGACGAAGCCTCCGGTCAGGTAGAAGACGGTGAACAAGGCGTTGCCCATGAAGGCGGACGTCTGCAGGGTGGGCAACGCGGCGGCCACAAACAGAGCCATGGCTCGGCTGCCGTAGACCATCAGCCACACCAGCAGAAAGAAGAGCAGGAAGCGGTCTGGAGCCTGGTTAAGACCCGCCAACCAGTAGATGGGCAAACCGTAGACCAGGGTGAACACGCAGTGCTCTGGCAGCTCCCCCAGCACCTGGAGGACACCAGATGGTCTGTTCAGTAAATATATAAATAAATATATATGTGTGTGTGTGTGTAAATGGATACAAGTGTTGATCCTGGCTCACATACAGTAGCTCTCATTTCACATTCCAGCACTGAAACGGCACGAAGCTCTGATGGAGCAACAGTGACCCCTACAGGAGAGAGGGGGCATCTCTTCTCTGCTGCGTGAGGTTTACCTTGGCAAAGAAGTAGGAGGTCACTGAGTACATGCCGTCCTCCAGCTCGTGGTACAGCATGGCCCGCTCCGTGTGACCTGCAGGGAACGTCACTCAGTCAGGCTACAGGTCAGAGTTCAAGTTTTTTTTTTTTTTTTTGGTTTTGAACTAGATTTAGATATGAATTTATCCCACGAATGCTGTGTTCAAATAAATTAACTCTTATAATTGGTATGTTGCTTATGTCTTATGAAGACATGTGATTTTTTAATGTTTTTATATTATTATAAGTTTTGTTTATTTTTTTTGTTGTTTACAGATTTTTTTTTTTTTTTTTTATGAGGGTTAAATTACACCAGGAGCTACAAAAGGAGAACATTTCCACCAAGTCTTTCCAAAACGAAATAAGTTTTAAACTAACCTCCTAGCTTCTCTATTTATTTCGTTGCAAAAATTGTAAAGTAATAGTTTTGAGAAATAAAGGCGGTTTTGGATAAGTTTTAATAAGTGATGAGTCTTTTGAAAAATTGTTTCGTTTTATCTTTCAAAATTCTTGGTGGTAATGATTACTTTAAGCAATTCAAAAATCAATATTATTGTTTTACTTGGTTTCTGAGCTTTTAAAGATGCCTCTGTATTGTTTGTGTAAACGAGTAAATTTGCTAAACATTGAATAAAAGTTTTCAGTTCTGTGGAATAATAATAATCACATTGTTGATTAATTGCATCACATGTATCTATTTTATTACAATCAGAAAATGCACATAAATTAAACATCGACCCCGGAATTTAATAATTAGCTCGTTGTATTAAGTTTTCATTTGTCATTGCTGGAAAAAATGCTAATTTAAAATCACAAAGTTGTTTTCAACAACATTTAAATATTATTTAGTAAGATTTCTGGGTAGATTGCAAAGAAAAAAGAAGGAATGCCACTGAAATTAAAAGCATAAACATTTGTCTTGTAGCATTTTGTGCTTTAAAACACTAAAATGAAACCAAGACCACCCAGCTTCCTGTTTCATTCGAAAAGTAAAATGTGACTTTACATTTTACGTTTGCTTACATTTAGCTATGACGTCCAGCACCACAGCGAACGGCGTGAGGGCCCCGATCATGTAGAGGAGGGCCACGGTGTCCTGGATGTTCAGCTGCTCCTCTCCGGCCCCGTAGTACAAACATCCGACCAGCAGGGACATGAGCAGGGCCTCGAAGCCGCGGACCAACAGGGACACCAGGTCTCTGAAGTCGTTGTACATGTGGCGCCTGAGGGGGAGCGGTGGTTAGTGTCTCGCTGTTGCCCTTCTCCCGGGGATTCTGGGATGTGTCGCCTCACCTGATGAGGGTGGTGAACTGCTGCAGCTCGCCGGGCAGCTCGTTACGATCTCTGGAAATGTTAACGACTTCTTCTCTGTTTCTGCTCAGCTGCTGAGCGCTGCAGAGGACACCAAGGCAGGAGGGTTATGTTGTAAAGACAACTATGACAAACCTTTGAAGCCTTAAAACACGCCTGGGGGAGCACCGGCGGTTTTCGACAGGGCCGAAGTGGGCAGACGCCCAGGGCGGCTTCTCCTGTAGGGTGGCATCAGCTGCCACACTAATACACAATTTTGCAGTTAAATCTGTACCTTATTGAAAAGTATGGAAAGTAATTATTTTACAGAGCACGGGACGTTTTAGAACGGTTGTGCAAATTAGTTTGAGTTGAAGTACAGCAGCATAAACTGTCTTCTTTAAAAATACATGAGATGTTAATTGACAGTTGAGCAGCGAAATTTGTCTTGATCAAAATGCAACGGTAGTACAAATAATGACGTAAAGGTTTTCCTTCAGCCCCGCGTTTCCCAAATAAGAGCGAGCCTACCTCTCTGTGTTCGCTGCACTGGTTTCAGCTGGTTTCCACATGTGGTCGTCGCTGTCTTTAACCTTTTCCTTGAACTGCTCAGATAAAAGTCTGGACCGCTCCAAACACTCGGCCTCACGCTCAGGACTGCGCCGGTCGATACTGATCAGATCAACTGGACAACAGCAGATGCTTCAAAAGCCATTCTTTGGAAATGTTTCCACTACATTTCTGAGTTCAAGTTATGGTAAGAAGGGCAGTAGGTGAAGTTTTGACGCTCAGACTGACCATAGAAGTCGGAGGGATTGCAGTACCGTGGGCAGGGGTGCCCAAGAGCGGTGAAGTAAGGAACCATGTCGCGGGCCGCGCCGAAGTAAACGGCTGAGCCAGAAGAAAGCAGGACGACGAGGTCAAAGAGCTGGAAGATGTCTGACCGAGGCTGGTGGACCGACAGCAGGATCAGGCGGTTCCCCTTGGCGAGGCGGGACAGGGTTATGACCAGGTTGTGGGCTGTGAAGCTGTCCAGACCCGAGGTGGGCTCATCCAGGATTAAAATACCTGATCCAAAAAAGAAATACGATCAGTGTCTGTAAAAAGTGGCAGCACTCTGTTGATTTGTGTCCCTTTTTTCCTGGGTTTCAGGAGGGGTCTTAAAGAGGCTGTAGCTCAGGGCTTAAAGCTTTGGGGGCGTTAAATTTTATTTTATTTTTTATTTTTTTCATGAATGGATGTTTCCTTTTTTTTTAAGCTTTCAAAGAAAACTTTTAAGATCACGTCACTCTGCAGTGACCATTAGTGTAGATAAGAAACATACATTTATTTGACAAGGTCTTAGCCTCGCCCCGAACCTGAACCTTGACCCTAAAGGGAACCCTCAGTAACCTTTAAGTCTACACTCCCCACCTCCTGCGTCATCAGGACATCGAACAACAACAAATCTTCACAATTTGTCAATAAGTATTTACAAATTTAACAAGTGCTTTACATCTCCGTAATTTACATTTACTTCATTTACTTTTAATAAACTGATTTTTCCAAGCCTTCCTTCAAACTGAAGCACGTTCAACATGCAAAAACTATTAAAACATATGAAGTCAGAACAGACTTAATATGTCTAGACTGTGTTTAAGTGGAAAAAACTCCTACTGCTGAAATAACTTATACCTGAAATATTGAGTGTAGCTCTTGAGATTAAAATTTTATTTTAGAATAAAAGATATACGCTGGTCTATCAACATCAGTTTGAATCCGTGGAAAGTGTTTCCACTGTGAAGTATCCCCATAAAAGTAAATGTTTGTTGTTTAAGTCACAGCCTGTAAACCCTCTGAAAACATACAGAAAAATAAATGTCGGCTGATGTCTACTTCAGCAAAATCTAAAAATAAAACAAAAGAGACATTTTTGTGCTTTAAATAAATGTAAAGCAGAAAATCAGAGCGTTTAATTAGATGTTAAAGGTCTGATTTCTCTCACCAGGGTTCCACAGAAGCTGAACAGCTATACTGACTCTTCTTCTCTCTCCTCCAGAAACCCCCCTCACGTAGTCGTTCCCCACCCTGGTGTGCGCACACTGCCGCAACCGCAGCTCTGCAATGACATCGTCCACCTGCAGCGGCAGGGGTCACAGTTTCCTCATTAAACGCGGCCGCCTTCTCCGCCATTTACTTCCCGCGAAGACACGAAGCGGCCCGGCTCACCCTCTGGTCCCTCTGGGCCTGGGAGAAGTGGGAGGGGAGTCTCAGCTTGGCCACGAAGCAGAGGGTCTCCCGCACGGTCAGGTGAGGGAGGAGCCGGTCGTCCTGGCGAACGTGAGCGATGCTCTTCTTCACCAGCTGCGGCGTGTTGGGCTTCCCGTTGATCAGGACGTGACCAGAGGTCATTCTGCCGCCCTCGTCCCGACAAGTTATGACGTCCAGCAGGGAGGTCTTCCCGCAGCCTTTAGGAGCGTGTGAAACACGGCGCCGTTAGAGCACAGAAAGGAAATATGCTGCTCAAAACCTTGATTTTCAAAAAATTTTTTCTTTTCCATCTCACAAGAAACTTTAATGTTTTTTATTTGGATTTTATGTGACGGGCCAACAGACAGTAACTCATAAGTGCAGGGTGAAGGAGAAAGGAGCTGTGCCTTTCTACTTTTTTAGTTGAAAATCTGAAAGGTGTGGCATGGATTTGCCCTCAGCTACCGTGACTCAATACATTTTAGAACCACCTTTGCTACAATTAATCCTGTAAATTATTTTGGGTTTGTTCCTACTTGATAAGCACATGTAGAGACCGATCAATATTCTAGATATACAGTAATATTTTCTTTTTTTTTTTTTTTTATTAAAGTCTAAAACTTTTACATTTTCCCTGTTCTTTTGCAAAATGATAGCCCGGCTCAGGCAGATCGCACAGAAAGTGTTTGTGAACATCAGATTTAAGGTCTTCAAATGGATTTATATCTGAACTTTAACTGGGCAACAAAAACTATCCACCGCTCCTTCCATTTCCACTGTTTTTCTTCCAGGATTGCCCCATATTTAACTCCATTAAAAAAGAACCAAAAAAAAAAAAACATGTCTTATTTTACTCCATTTCATAATTATGAAGTATTTTGTGTTGGTCTATCTTAAAATCTCAATAAAACACACTGACGGGTACAAAACCTGAGATATGAATACTTATGCACGGCACTAAGTACAAAAAAATATGTTTTTCTAAAGTCATTGACTTAAACAAATTATATTATTTTAGCAACCCTACCTATAGGAAAATGGCAATAAATCACATTAAGGATTACATGGACTGATGCCTTTTTTATTATTATTATTACTTTTTTGTTTTACTTTTGAAATGCAAAGCAGGATAACTCCAGGTGAAGAAAATTTAGTTCAAACAAGATCATTAATAATCTGTCAGAAGCCTCAGGGTTGCAGCTCTGGTAGAAAGGTGAAATAAACAACAACAACAAAAAAGGCCTTGCAGTCTGCGCTATAATTAGAAAAAAGATTTCAAATCCCAGCGCGTCGCTGTCTCACCTGAGCTGCCGATGACCGCCAGCATCTGTCCGCTGTGGACTCGCAGGCTCAGGTTGTCGATGGCCGTCTGCTTGTTGCCTTTCACCTCCCACGGCAATTTGAACTCGGACAGTTTCTCATACCAGGGAATCTGAGCCGATGTGTCCACCTTGGACAAAAAACAAAAACAAAGATTTAGATGTGTTCAAGAGCCAAAACGACATGCATCAATAAAAAAACAGTGAAAGCGGCTTAAGAAGTGAACCTCATAGTGCAAGTTGGTGACTTCCAGCTCATTGCATTCTCCGCTGTAGGTGAAGTAGAGGCTGCTGTCCTCGTCGGACGAGAACAACTCTGTGTCTGTGTGCTGTCACAAAGCAGGCCACTTTAACATTAGCCACCAGATTTACACATATAGATATATATGTAAATATACATTTTTTTAATGTTCTGTAACTCACGTAACGACTAAGACAGTTTTAAAGTGTGTAAAGAAGCAGATACAACTCTTTAGATTTCGATTTCCCTGGTTCTTGTTTTTTTTTGCAAAATTTCAACCATCTAAATCGATTTCTATTTCATCTTCTCAACATTTCTCAACTTGTACATGCAGCAGATAGGTTGCTGTTGTTTAATTAAAATCTGTATCTGTTTGTATCTTTGTGTAAATAGTTGCTAAAGACCTCCTGTGGGCCAGAAGTCAACTTACAAATATTTTTGGCCGTTTTTTTTTTGTTTTTTGTTTTTTTTTGTTTATCAAGTGTTTAATAGTAAATAGACTACTGCAAAGTTCTGAACAATATGTGAGATTTGAGCGGTTAACTAAAGCTTCAATGCCCAGAGGATTCAAGTCGATTGTTTATTATAGTGTTGATAGCTCATACAAATAATGCTCTTTTTTAAAACACTTTTGATCAATCGTTAGAAGGAAACCAAACCGAATAAGATCGGGAAGTAAATCAACATCAAATTTGGGATTAAGCTGAATTTTAAGACAGAGATTGGATTGTTCTGTCCTGACTGACCTGTGAAAAGCTGTTTATGTGTCTGAGGTCGGTTTCTGTGTCCATGATGAAGCAAGCTTAGCTTTTTTTTTTGGTTTGTTTTCCTGTTAAACTCCAGTCCAGCAGAAGATCTCCTTTGAAAGCTCCTTCCTTTTCAAGTCCTCCAGGTTCATGTCGAGTCAGTGTTGCCGCCGCAGCCTCATGACGTGAGCTCTGTCGAGCGACTTGGAGTCTGTGAATGGACTCAACCTGTCTGAGTTTGTTTTGTATTTTTTTGTTTTTTTTCTCTCCCTCTTTCTTTGACTTTGCACAACTCCAGATCAAAGTTCTCAGAGATAACCGGTATTAACCGTGTCTTTTATGGCTTTGAGGGACACCACTGACACGGCTGCACAGAAACACAGTCAGGGCTGTTAACGGGTCGATGTCCGGCGGAGTCGGATCGGAGACATGAACAGATTTTACTCCCTGGAGGCGGCGGAGCCACGGGGCGAGACGAAAGCCGCGGGGTCGTTCAAGTTCATGTCGGAGGCGAAGAGGGATGTGTGGAGTGAAGGCGGAGAGGGGAGGTCGGAGCCTTCCTGTTGCCTCGGTGTCAGAAACATTTCCTACACTGTCAGGTAAACGGTTTTAAGTTTGGACTAAAAAAAAAAAAATCTGAATATGTGCAGGTTCTGTCAGATTAAGGTCACACGAATAACAGACAAATTGCAGTTTGTCCTTAAAGCAAGAATTATTTATTGGCAGGTGTTGGGATGAATAAATAAAACCGCAGTTAAAATGTGGCTCATGTCTCTGTGTGTTTGTTTTAGTGAGCGTGTTGGACAGTGGTGGGACTTACCCTCCTGCAGGAAGAGATGGACCCGTCAGATCCTCAATGATGTCTCTTTCCACGTAGACAGCGGGCAGATCATGGGCATTCTGGGTAATTCAGGTTCGTACGCAGATCGAAAGAGCAAAGAGTCGTTCATGGCCGTACGTCCCCCATCAGATCTGGAAGAAATGAGACAAACTCAGTCAATTTCCAACGTAATCTTGCAATTACATTATGTTTATATTCCGCTATCATGTAAGAAAAGTGCTGCTCTGTTTCATATCAACTTTTAATAATATGAAAAGACAACATGACCACTTGGAGGAAGGAAAACAGCAACATTTGTCTTTTGGTTGCTCCCCAAACTGATACTTTGTTTCTTCTTCTTCTCCTTCTTCTTCTCCTTTCATTGCCATGCAGAGTTGTGGGGGCTTCATGTGTTTTCCCTGTTTTCCAAGGAAGCCAAAATACTACAAGTAGTTGAACCTAAACAGAAATGTGTTAAAATGTCAAACTAATCAGTAAATTATCTTGAGATTTATGAAACTCCTACGACTGTGCCAATAAGCTCGAGTCATGCATCGGATGAGTCCGTTTGTGGTGATTGTCCATGATTGTGTTTTGATTCTGCATCGTGAAGGCTCGGGGAAAACAACACTGCTGGATGCCATCGCTGGCCGGATCGGTGGCTCTGGCACCCTGCTGGGTGAGGTCTTCATCAACGGCAGAAAACTGAAGAGAGAGGAATATCAGGACTGTTTCTCCTATGTCTTGCAGGTAAAAAATAAATAAATAAATCAGATCATGCCATTTCTGATTACTGGATTTAAACTGGAACATGCATATTTTTCAAAACTTGTCAGGGGAAGAGGAAACCTCAAATATAAACATTTTCTTTCTGTTGTTAGTCCAATAGAATAAACTGTGTAATCTGCCCAGATTACACTAAAATACCAATAATATAACCTTTTTTTTGCCATTAAGTGATTTTGTGTTGGCTCACAATCGCTTTAATTGAAGGCCATGTTTTTGTGCCTTTCTGATCTTGAAGAGCGGTGTGCATATATTGATCTCTATGTCACAGGTTTATTAGAAATAGAAAATGTTGAATCACTAATAAAATGGTTGACAGACACTCTGAATAACCTCAAAAGGAGAAATAAGAATCACCAGGAGAACCAATATTTGCAGCATTAGTGATTTTCTTAAGTATTTTCAGAAATGTAAACAAATAAAAGGTTCAATAAGAGCATGTGTTACTTGAGTAAGAGCTGAGTTTATTCTGGGACTTTTTACTCAACTTTACGGAGGAGGATTCTGCACTGCCCCTCTCCTTCAGATCACGAACACAAAGACACTCACACTTTTGCCAAATCTCCAAACAGGCCGCCCTGCCCGCTTTATGAAATTAACTTACGACCCTTGATAGCCTCCTCATGCACCTAATCTCTCAATGAGAGGTGCTCATGTGTGTCCAAAGCTTGAATTAAAAGCAGTAGTTTTAAAAACGGGCTTTGCTTCATTTCAGAATCGCCTCTCTCGCTTCGCTGATAGCGAAGCTTTCTGCTCTCTAAGCTTCGTCATTAACTTCCTCTGCTAAGCTGCAGATGAGGAGGTGATATGAGCTCCTGATATTAAAGTCATTCGGAGGAGACAATAAGGAGGACTGGGACCGGGTGGAGTGCCATGTGTTAATTGAAGCAGGTCCAGCTGCTTGAAGTGTGTGTATGCGTGTGTGTGTGTGTGTGTGTATAACAAGGCTATTTGCATAAGAAAACTTGGAATATTTAAATATAAGGTACAAAATATATATATGTGAATGATCATGAACAGATCTATTGACTGTAAATGTTTATTCCGTTCCATAAAAATGTCCTTCTTCGGGACTTGAACAGACATAAATATTATAACATGGTTTTAACTCAAACTTTTTGATAATTATTGAGATGGTGAGTAGTATATTTCATTAAATTAAGAGGGGTAAGATTAAAAAAGGTGCTCACTTCTTCCTACTCCCTTCTCAAACAGAAAAGTGGTGGCAAGCAAATTACTTTGCTCTTACATTATGCATGCACATGTTTTCTCTGATTGCTTGGTTTCTTGTTTTTAAAAAACCTGTTTGAAATAAACAAATCAGGTCAAAATCAAATCACGACAAGCCGTGAAATGTTCGTCCGAGTTCACTGATGTGAAAATGCATATCAAATTGGACATATAGTTGATGCACATTGATTTATTTCGTATTCTTTAGTCTAGATGTTTTCCACTGAAAAGTTATCAGAAGTTAAAATTAGCATTGAGTTGTTGTTGTTTTTGTCTGTTCTTCAGAGTGATAACTTGCTGAGTTATTTGACAGTGGAGGAGACCCTGACTCACACTGCCCAGCTGGCCCTGCAGAAACACTCAGCAGAAGCCATCAAGAAAAAGGTTGGGGGGGGATTTTCTGCGTTCTGTCCACTGTTACGGGTTTCTCTGCTTTGAGCAAAACAAATACGTTTTACTAATGATCTTTGAAACAAGACTGCAGGCCTCTGTTAGAGATCAACTCTAATATTCTGGTATTTCTTTTATTTTGATCCAGAGAAAAGCAAAACGTACTTCCCTTTAATAAACGAAATGATATCTTACATTGATAATCAGTGTACCTCGGTGGTGATTACTGCTCACCGACCTTGACCTGTGGTCTCCCTGTAGGTGTCGGCAGTGATGGCTGAGTTGAGTCTCAGTCACGTGGCGCACAGTGTTATTGGAGGTCGAATTTTCCCCGGGATCTCTGGCGGTGAGAGACGGAGGGTCTCCATCGCCAGCCAGTTACTCCAGGATCCAAGTAAGTTTCAGCCGAGATGAGCTACAGACATTTAATCCATGAAGAAGTCTTCTGAGGTCTGCAGCCAATTTAATCGCAATTGTGAAATAAACAGCAGACAGAAACAAACCAGCATTGAGTCACCACCTTAAAACACAAAGACTGTGGTTATGACCTTTAGTTAACTTAGGCTTTGTAAATTAACCTATTGGAAGACTGGGATTTTCAAATTGTTTAAAAGTATAGCAATCTTAGTCTATAAAAATGCCTGACTTTCTTTCATTATTCTTGCATTCAGTAAATAGTCATTCTAAATGAAATAAAAAAAAAAAAAAAAAACGATCTTTTTACAAAGTGTCTAAAAATGAACAACACAGACATCACCGAGAAAGCAGGACAAGATTGGAAAGTTTCACCAAAATGTTCAAATTAAGGCATTTCTTTAACATTTTTCAGTTGCACTAAATGCATAAACTGCAAAACGCAAACAAGAGAGAACGCAGAACTTTAGTGTTAAACTCCCTCAATAAATGCTCAATAAATGACCCACATCTCACCCCAAGAGTTTCAAAATCCCCCTGGAATAAAACAAAAGAATCTAAATGGTGCTGAGATAAAGACAGGACAGAAAAAGGGATGGGGTGATTGAGAAGAGTATTAAAGGACCGGGTTATCACACCATGAGGGGAATGAGCACAGACCCACCTCTGAGTGTGTGTGTGTGTGTGTGTGTGTGTGTGTGTGTGCTCCTCCTAGGTGCGCTTTATCAGGTCTGTAGTGCTCCAGGGAGGACTGAGGGTCTTAGTCCTCATTCAGGATTAAGTGGCCATGAACACACATTCCCAGAGAGTCACAGTCGGAGTAATGAGAAGTTCCCATTCGCTGCCTCTCCAATCAACCAGGAAATGAATTAATCTCATAATTAAAGCATCTACTAATTCCACCCTGCTTTCATAATGCAAAGAGGCAATCTTTTAATTGTTCTAATTAGAGTAATTAACTAAAAAGAAAAAAAAAAGAGTGAACTCACTTATCTTCCCAAGTGAAGTTGGACCTACAGCGAGGCCTGCAAGTGCCACTTTATAAGAAGTGCTGATGAAAGTTTTCTGTCTGGGTGAGGAGGAGTCGCTGTCCAGTCTTTAACTTGTGCCCAGTGTTTCGACATGTGACAGTGATGAGTGATGGTGTTCCTGCAGGGGTGATCTTACTGGATGAGCCGACCACCGGCCTGGACAGCATGACGGCCAATCAGATCGTGGTGCTGCTGGCGGAGCTGGCCAGGAGGAACCGCATCATCATAGTAACCATCCATCAGCCACGCTCAGAGCTCTTCAGGGTGAGTTTTAGGGATGAAAAGCAAAATGGAGTTACTGAAAGTCTTGGGCTCATGAAAGTAACTTTATGGTGATGAAGTTGTTAGGAATGTATTTGACGAAACTCTGTTAATTAGACAAGGGTGATTTGTTGGTTGTTATAAAACAGGGGAATCTATGGCATTGTACAAAAAAAAAACAAAAACAAAGAGGATGGTTTGAATCTGTTCTGGATGGTGGAAAGCAGCAAAAAGTCCAAAGATAAACTATAAGTGACCTTCAGAAGACAAAGAAACTTCTGAAATGGAGCCATTTTGAAAAGAAAACGAGCAGAAATTATCAGCTTCTAGATTTGGAAAATGCTTCTAGAGGACGACTCCATGCCACAATTTTGCATCAAAATGTTTCCTCTCATGAGGTTTGGACAAAAAAGTTTGTGTTGACCCAAGTCAAGAAGTAAAATAAGAAATAAATAGAAATCTATGGGTTGAAATACTTTTGCATAAATGTGAACTGCGAGGTAATCTGTCCTCGTGTGTGTTGACCTGTCAGGTGTTCAGCAGGATCGCCATAATGAGTCGGGGAGAGCTGGTGTTTTGTGGTCAGCCAGAGGAAATGGTGGATTTCTTCAGCCAGTGTGGATATGAGTGCCCAGACTACTGCAACCCTTTTGATATCTATGGTATCAATAACACAGACACAACATTTCAGTGCAAACAAAGCCCAGTAACAGAACACCATACATGTAACAGCAGCAGACGTTAAAAACTTATATGATGCTCAACAGTCGACTTCACCTCCGTGGACACGCGCAGCAGTGAGAGGGAGGCCGCCACTTTCAGTCGGATGCATGAGATCACGTCGTCCTATCAGAGGTCCGCCATCTACCAGAACATGCTGGACAAAATGGAGCAGAGCCTGCAGATCTCAGACAAACCGGCCATCCCCTTTAAAAACAAAGAGTCACCCAACTGCGCTGCCAAGCTTGGAGTTCTGGTTAGGTCTGTGGTCTTTACTGCAGCTTGAACTCTTTGTAGCAATGACGAGTTTTGTGTCTTAACAGCTGTGTTTGATGTGTGTGTGTTTTTTATAATGTTTAGGCGAACAGTCCGAAACCTCTCCAGAGACAGGATTGGTGTGATCATGCGTCTGTCCCAGAACCTGATCTATGGTTTCTTTGTGGCCTTCTTCGTCATCCATCTAGACATGGATGCGACCAAGGGTGCAGTGCAGGACCGAATAGGAATGATCTATCAGTGTGTGGCTGCTTCACCTTATACCGGCATGCTCAATGCTGTTTCTCTCTGTGAGTCCACCAACACCATATTTACATGTTTATTAAGTATTGTCAGCAAGCCAATACGCAATTTGACCTCAGCGGCATGACAAAGCTTATTTTTCAGTTCATGTCATGGTGCAACAAGCTTTAATGGATTTTAATGGGATTCCTTTGACAGACCAACATAAAAGGGTACGTAATGGTAAAATGAAAAGACAAGTAATTTACTTGGTCTGTGCTGCTGTTATGGGTATGATGTTACCGTCCTCCAATTTCACAACCGGGTGCTACTTTATGTTGGACTATCATCTGAAACGCCATAAAAATATATTGAAGTCACGCTGCAAGGATCTAATGAAATTATAACCTGTGTCATACATGATGCAGCATGTATTCACTTTATAGAAAAAGTAAACAGGTCATTGTTTGATCTAGCTGTTGGGCACGATGTAGCTGGGTGACGTCTTTAATGTATTGCCCAGGCCAAACGAGGCCGACCAATGAAAGATTTACCAGAACACAGAAACTTGCCACCATCTCAAGTTACAAGTTACAAAACTTGCAAACGAGATGGCTGCAGAGCTAAATCTGTTGCTGAGACCAGGCGGAAGGCAGATGTACAAAGTGTTGTGCAGTGGCTTGCTTGAGGATATTACTTTGGCGCTTCGTGCTGACAGCAGCGTTCACTGCAGTGCAGCTTCCATTACTGCACAGATTGTTCAAAAACGGTGCAGAGAACATGTCAAAAACATCAAAGGGCTGATTTATCCTTCAAATTTCCCCCAGAGTACAGACAGATTGAGCATCCGTGGGACGTTCTGGGCAGATAACTTAGACGCGTGCGGTTTCCAGCGGTAGAAGTGTCCGCTGCGTTTTCATGCCACAGCGTAACCTCAGAGGTCATTCCCAGCTGCGGTTCAAAGTCAGGAGTGAACCAGATGGCATGACAGACCGAAAAGGTGGATCCTTTTTCTGCGATTTATTTCAGCTGTTTGACTGATTGTATTTAGCTATTCATGCTTGAAGGGTAATGAACCTTTTCTCCACCACCGGCTCAGTGAAGCACAGTGAACTTTAACCTACAAACCTACAATGTCAGTATGGCCTAGTGTATCTTATGTTTTAACTCGTGCATGTGAGTCTTTCTGGGGTTAATATGCTCAAGACTTCTTCAAGAAAAGGTACAAAACATTCTAGTTAAACAGTTTCTTGTTTGTCTACAATTAATCTTAAATTTCACATTGCTTATAGACTATATACAGAGTTATTTAAACAGCTCTATTTGATTGTTCCTGTTCTTTTAGCTAAGTATCTGCTGCTTATCGGCTGAGTCTAAAACATAAGCTTTAGGGCGGTAGATATCAGATAAAGAGGATAAGAGATATGATAAAACAACGAATTGAGCAGGAGTTGCAGCCAGAGGTAGTGACTGCTTTATCAGGCTGACCTTGAAATTTGCTGATAAGATATTACACTGAACTGCATGTTGTAAAGTAATGACTTTACTGAGTTAGGTGGACCGTGTTCTTGGAAAAGAAATCGGAATTGGCTCGATTTATTAAGGGGATTTTCCAGCGTCAGATAATTAGTTATTAATAATGGAGCAAATGTCTAACAGTAAAAGGAGGCAATGAAAGGTTTTTCTTTAGGAGTCTTGTTTACTTGACAACTCCACTCAAATGCCCCCACTCTTTCCTCGGATCCCCAGTTTAGTTTCTGAGACTTTTTGGAGGCTCAGCATCAGAGCGTAAAGTTGTCACATTGTGTTTTTTTCCACCAACAGTCCCGGCGCTGCGAGCCATCAGTGACCAGGAGAGCCAGGACGGCCTGTACAGTAAATGGCAAATGTTCTTGGCCTACATCGTCCACATCTTGCCCTTCAGCGTCCTCAGTGTCGTCATCTTCAGCTCCTTCATTTATTGGTGGGGTAGCTGCAGATGAATCCCCATCGAGCGCTCAGTGAGTGTTGGGTACAACAGCAACTCTTCATTCTGTCTGTTTTCCCCTTCTCAGGACGGTGGGGATGCACCCGGACACGTGGCGCTTTTTGTGTTTTACTGCTGTAGTTCTTGTTCCCCATATAACAGGTGAGCTGATAAGATGATGGTTATAATTAGACATTTTGTCTCGTGTAGATATTTGCTCTGGAACATGTTTTTAGACCCACTGTCTAAAAACAATTTTTTCAATCAATTTTAATATCACTGAACAGTTAATGTATTTTGTTAATTCATTGTGTGGAGAGTGGGTTTTTTTTGTTTGTTTTTTTGTGTGCAAACAATGCCCCCAGATAATAATTATACACTTAAGATGTATTTAAATGAAGGTTATTGTGTATATAACATAAATAAATGTGAAATTCATAGCACACAGCTGAAACTACGTATTTGCATAGTTTTTTTTTCTTACTTTCTGACATTAAAGTAGAGAAAACTTTTTCTGTTTTAGATTGTTTAGGACCTAAAAGTTATTTACATTTGCTAAAATAATAATAATTATTAATTAAAAGGAAAAAATAAAAAGGGAGATATTTAAAGTATATATATATTTTTTGCTTTTGTCTAATGCAGAAGTTTGCATAAACTTGGTACTTGTTTTGCCACATGTTTTTCTTCCACTACATATTCCATTAATGTGCCCTACATATTTGATTTGACTTATCCCGCTTATGGAAAAGATGTCGGTGACTTTCTGCAAGACAGTTGTCAAATCGGCAGTGATTGACATGATTGTCCATGCTAAAGCAACACATTTATGTATTAACTTACTTGCTGTTTTTATTCTAATATTCAAAGAAACAAAAGTTTGGGCTTACAGTAGCTGTAAAAAAAAAAAATCAGTGAGTTATTAGAAATAAACAACTGAAATACAGCTTGGTTCAGATGAGAGAGGAAAATGTTATGGTGTATTAGTAATGTTGGGGTTTTATTAACATTGCACAGGTGTTTAAAATTGTAATTTAATGTCCTCAGGTTTTACCATTTTAAGTGGCTTGTTTTCCTGTATGTATTTAAATCCCTAACCTGTTCCTCAGGAGAGTTGTTGACGGTGGTTCTGCTAGGACTGGTCCAGGACCCTAACATGGTCAATACTGGGATGGCTTTGCTTAACATTGCAGGACTCCTGGTTGGATCCGGTTTCCTCAGGTCAGACGAACCTCATTTTAATACGTCTGAAGTCAAATCCTTTTTTTTTTTTTTTAATTATATTTGATTTGTAAGTTTTAAATGTGGTTGACTCTTCACATCTGCAGAAGCGCGGAGCAGATGCCGGTGGTATTTCAGTGGCTCAGTTACCTGACTTTCCAGAAATACAGCTGTGAACTTCTCATTGTCACCGAGTTCCTCAATCTGGAGTTCACCTGCAGTAAGTTTCTTTTTGGAGTCTCTTTATTGACAGATTTGATTTAAAACATATTATTTGTGTTTCCTAATGTTTCATAGAAAGATAAGGTGCTTCCCTTTCCTAAGTGAAAGCAAACATTTTACGTTTTTTTTTTTTTTTTTTTTGATCCTTTGCAACTGTGATATTTGATGTTGCGACTGATAATGAGTTCAATGTTCAAGGACTCAAGTTGAGCGCAGGGTAACATCAATGTTCTTTTCGGCTTGTTTGGGGAAAAGAAAAACTTAAAAAACAATCTGAGTTTGATCGTTTCTGTTTGGTGTTATTCCAGATGGAAACAAATCCTTACCAGGAGCCTGTGTGATCACTTCAGGGGATCAGATCATCAACATGGGCTATCCCGGGGCTTTGTCGCGGTACACACTAGACTTTCTTCTCCTCTACTCCTTCCTCCCTGCTTTGGTTGTGATGGGAATGATCAGCTTCAGGATCAGGGATAAACTCATCCGCCACTGAAAAGAAAACCTTTCCATTAATTAATTCTGGCGTGTCGGTCAGTTCTTCTGTGGTTCGGTTTTTGTATTTCTGTCACAGTTTACTGTAACTGTGCAGTCTGCTATAATGTAAAAATGTACGTAAAAGAACTTTCCAAAAGATCAAGACTAGGATGACTAATAAGTTTAAATGATCTTATTTTAAGGTAGTTGGAAAAACTTTAAACAATAGACATGTGAATCCAGCATTTGCTCATTTTAAATGTTCTTGTTAGTCTTCACATAAAACTTGCACATTATCTTAGTCTTTCTGTCAGCACTTTAAATTTTTTTTAAGCTAGACTTATTTTTTTAATATATATTTCTTGAAATTGACTGTATTGCCAAATGAGTTTCAAAACAAGCACACTAATAACCCCAACGTTTCAAGATTGGAGACAGAAAAGACAGCACTGGTTGAATATCACTGTAATTTTTAATTCATAATAAATATCTAATACTGTCAGAAAAATAGCTTTTTTCCACTTACTGTAAAGAATGTTTTGAATAATAGAAAGTTGTTGTAACTTGTTTTTAGAAAAACTCATTTTAATGGCAGTAGATTGAACAGTTCTTAACTGATAATGCATGCATTGCAAAGCAAGAAAAGAGCCTGTAAAAAAGTTAAATAAATACAGCAAAATGTTTATGATATGTACACAATAAAGTGCTGTAATAAATGTATCTCCTATGCCTCCAGCTGCAGTTCTTTCCATGACTTCGCTGCATTTCTTTTATACTGCTCCAACTCCTGAAAAACAGATTCAGACAAAAACATGCAGACATAATTGTTTGTTTTCTGAAGAAAATCTGGTGTGAAGTCAATTTTAAAAAATGCATTTTTCTCTCATTTTCGGACTATGGTGAAAAATAAACACATATTGACCAATCCAGCCAGATTTGATTCACTTACTTAAATGCAAACAACGCAAAGATAAAAAAAAAAATCAAACTTTACCTCTATTTTCATCTATTTTTTAAATATTTTAAATCTTTTCATGTAGATAAAATGCTTTTATGGTGCAGTTCACTGACAAAACATACCGTCCCTCTATTTTAATGCTTTTGCGAAATACGTTTTGTGTATTTTATTTGTTCTGGTAACTCAGATCAGCCACATCCTGAAGGCTTCAGTTCCAGAAAATAATGAGCTGTTATCAGGTAAGAGTCAGTCGGAGATAGCAGAGTGATTCATGCAGGTTACTGTAGTTCAAGTGCCACAGTGGAACCATGGCATGTTGACAAGCAGATAGATCCTATCAGCTTTTACAACTATAGGATATTATTACAGTTATGTTAATGAAAGCATCACCGAAAGGCCAGGCTACTGCAGGGCACAAGGTTACTTTGTGCCACAGCGCTGGCAGATGGTGTGACAGGGAGAAAAGAGGATAAATCTGAGTCTTATTTATGTTAACTTAGTGGGGAAAAAAAACACCTACAAGAAAAAGAGAGAACCTCTGAATTATCAGTACAATATCAAAAATCTGACTTTGAGATGTTTGTTGGTACTATCACAAACAAATAAATATTAAAACAGTTCCAGATCATTTTTGGACTACAAAGCGAGTAAAGATGCTGTGAAGTCATTGAGTAAATTTGCCTCACTGTATATTTTAAAATGTGTGTGTATGTGTTTTTCTTTAACAAACTTTCGTAAAATACAGGATTGTCTCTTAGTAGTTTTGGTATTTTATTTGCTGATTATTTTTGTTCTGCTGCTTTTCTCTATAATTTCTGCTTCATAAATATGTTTGAACTTGAATCTTTTGCTTTACTTCCAGTTGTTATTGATGGTCTTGAATTAAACCTCCATTGGTAATCATGTAATAACTAATGTTCAAAACCTGGATATTTTAGTTTAGATAAATTCTCCAACTCAGCATTAACTTCTCATATTTGACAGAAGTAGAATGTGCCAGGAAATGAAGAAATCGTGCTTAAAAGTCTTAACCTCATTGTAAAATGAGGAGAAAAAGAAAAACAGGAAAGCAGAAAAATTAAGTTTATTAAAAACTTCTTCTCTGAATATAGTCTTTATTACTAACATCAAGTCAGACCTTCTTCTTCTAATTTCTGTATCTAAATTATTTTGTTACTTATTGTCTATTAATTCCTGCTTTCCTTGATATGGATTACAAAGTCCAGGGACACAGAGAGTGACCCAGACATCGCCCACTATCTACAGTTGTCTGTCTAAAATCAGTCTTACTTCAGTGTTTTACTGCAGCCGCTACAACTATTTAACTCTAAAACTGTGTTACCTGATCTTTTTGTGCTCTCATTGCATCAATTTGAGGCTCACTGTACTGCGGGTCTTTGGCTGGATCCTTCAGCTCTCTCTGCTCACTGTGGCTCTGGGAAAACAAGAGCTGAAAACATTTTTGTTCTTGTATTGTGAGCTGAAACAGAGGAGCGTGCTGCTACCTCGCTGGGAAAGACTCGCTCGTACACTTTCTTCCACAGATCCTTTGGGTTTTTGGCATGCAGAGATGTTATGTCGATGTCAGCTGAAGGAGGCGATCCTAAATTTCAGGAAACATTATTGTAAACACAATATCTCACAATTCTCTACATCCAAACAAACTATACAGTTCCTTTAAAAAGTACAGGTGCATACCAATAAACTAGAATATTATTGAAATATTATTTAATTTAGTAGGTCAGTTCAGTTTGTGGTTCTTATGTGGCAAATCTGACAAAGTTCATCTGTGGATGTTTCGTCATGTAGTGTTTGTTTTTGTGGCATACAGCAGTCCTGGTTTATTTTAAATGTGTTTAATCATTTGGACAGTAGGTGGTGCTGTTGCTCACCTATTTGGCTGAAAGAGTCAGATCCAGTTGGGATGATGAGAGGTTTATTTGTGTCACAGGACACAGTTTTCCTGATAGTAAATAATAAAAAAAAGACAGAGAAAAAGACAAATGAACATGTTGCTATTATGATTATTCTCTGCTTTCATTTATATAACAGATGACAGGTAATTACAAATCTAATATATACAACTAAAAAAAGGAGTTTGAACAAAAACTAAATGAGAACTTTCATAAAAGGATATGAACTGCTGCAGTAGATGCTGATCATTTCAGAACTTCTGAGTTTACAATTAGAAAGTTTCTTTAAAGATTCACATCTAAGTTCTTCATATCCTACAATTTCATACAAAATTCCTCTTAAATAAAGAAATCTCTTTGCATTAATTGGTCATTTGCTCCTCACCCTCTGTCCAGACCAAACGCCAGATGTGAGAAGAAGCTCTTGGTTTTAGACATGAGGCTCTCTGATTTAATGCTAGTGAACTAATATAAAGAACAGACAGAAGAAAAAACAGAAATGAAAGCAGCTTAACAACAGATGGAAGTCAAACCGCATACGGACATATATCCTCCTGGGGATCACTTACAATCAGAGAGGCTGCGTAATAGTGGGCAAGAAAACGGAGGGTTTTTCTAATAACTTTCTTCTCGTCAGAGTCAAAGTCCTGCAACATAAATTAAAAGACTTTCACTTTAAATCTGTCATACCAAATAGACCAGAGAGCTTGTAATTTATCGAGAGATGAAATTTTCATTGTATGCACAAATCTTACTTTAACTGAACGCAGCAAACAGTAGACGTACTGTCCAGGCAACGTAGAGCCGTTAAATTGTGTGCTTTACCTGAAAGAGGTCATATTTGCTGCCGATGATGAGCAGTGGAACAGGAAAAGGACTGATCAGCTCTCTGTCCTGTTGAAAGATGAAGTTAAAACCTTCAGAAGCACATATGAAAATAAAGCCAGCATTAAATATACAAACATCAAGTAAATAAAAATGGGAAACCACAATGATCTCTGCCCTTACTGGGTAATCTTGTGGTAACACCCGAGCTGCTGGGTGAGCAGCCTTCTGCCGTTTGCCTCCAGGTTTGGACTTCTGTGCCTCAGAAAAGACTTTTTCCACATGAGCTTGAGCTACATTCAGAAGTTTCTCCATGGTTCCCCACAGAGCGTTGGGTTTGGACAGGTCCAGAACGAGCACAAAAGAGAGAGACCTGAGAAAAACCACGCATTCAGGAACACGCTGCTTCTTTACTGCCAAGAAGCTTTAAATACAATAATAAGGCAATAAATGACCAACCTTACACTATCTGGAGTGATGGGGATCTGGATGAGGTCTGAGAGAAAGGTTCCCCCTCCCAGTTCCCACAGGTGGGCTATATCTTTGGGCTGAAAGAGGAAAGAGGAGGTCTGTTTTTACAGCAGGCAAGTAACTGGCAATCTATAAAGACTTACATGACTTCTACATTACAACTGACTAAGCATCATGCTAATGCTAAACCACCACCATCGAGTGAGAAAAAAACATGTTTATACATAAAAGTTCAAGAGGAAATATTTTTATAGCCTTCTCACTAAAATTCCCTTTAGTTTGTATCATGAATACATTTAAAATGAAAAATATTTTAAAAATAGTTCCAAATTCACCTTTAAATTTTTTTTAAAGAAGTTAGATTCTAGCTCAGTTTTACATCAGCGTCCTTGTTCATGCTCCAATGACCTGTTGCTGTAAAACCCTTATCAGTGCTTATTGAGGTGGACAACGAGGCGATCAACTAGATACGTTTGAATTGCTTTAAATGTAACATAACTTAAATAATATATGGGATATTTTTCAAGCTGTCAATCTTAAAAACAGTATTTTTGCTTCTTTAGCCTATTAGAAATCTCGTGGAAGGGTCTGAGCTCGTCAAAGATCATGTGGGGTCGCCTTACTGTGTTGTGTCCTTTGGCCCGCCTGCCAAACGTATACTCCAGTGCTAGAGTTGGCTTTGGTGGCTCGTCTCTTGTGGAGAAAAAGAAAGGAATTTAAGGGTAAGTAGAATTCACCTGTGTGCAATTTAACTTGTTCAGAATAAAGAAAGCCTCAGAGGTTTGTTGGAGAGCGTTGGTGAACAAAGCAGACAGATCAGGAGGAAAGTGATGGATTAGGAGAGCATCCAGGAATATTATGGTAGCACTGGTGCCATCGATCCAACCTGGCTCAGCTTCAGACACTTTGCAAAGGAGCTGTAGTTGCAGCAAGAAACGCTCCAGATATTATTTATGAATGTATATGTATTTAATAAAATATAAAGACTTTTCCACGAACAAATTGTGCACATGACTTGTGAATATTTGTGAATAATTGTACTTTTGTTAGGCTCTCCTAAGTTAGCTAGCCCATTGTTATGTCAGTAGCTACCATAAAATGTCTGCATACCACAGATGATGAATTATCAGTTGATAGTTTTAACTCTGTAACTACTCACCTCTCCAGACATCTGAGGAGAATTGACGTTTTACCCTGAAAAAGACGAATAGACTTCTTAAGCTATAACATATGATTACTTTAAGGTTTGGAGCTTGTCTTTCAACACATGAAAACAATGTAATGAGGCTGCACCAACCCCAGTTTTGCTCCCTATCAGAAACACGCTCCTTTCACAGACCGTCTCTCCTCCGGGCCCCTCTCCAGCTTCACTCTCCTGCCTCCGGACCTCCGCCGCTGCCAGCTCCCAAAGCGTGTCTGAACTGAAAAATGAAAGGGAACAAATTCAGCACGTTTCGGAGAAATAGTCTCTCCTTTCTAAGAGAGCTTCGTGGGAGGAATATATTTATTTTTGGGGGATTATCACCTCATTTTGGCCATCGAACCAGAGTTAGGACTCAAACGACAACAAGCGTTGCTACGGCAACGTCGACGTCGGCCTTTTTCTGGGCGTTAATGGCGGATTTTGAGTCCCATCTGTAGGTGCATACCGCCACCTACCGTCCTGGAGCATGAAAGGCGGGCTTCAGCGTCCTAAAAACATCCTCACACTGCAGAATATGAAGCTAGTTTTAGCTAAAAATTCAATTCGTGGTGGTTTGTGTGTTTCTTTTAAACAAACAGCAATATGAAATGAATCCCTTCCATGTACATTTCTTTCATAATCTGCTCTAATCAGTGGAATATTGGAGATGGTAGATTACAGTGTTCTACATTTACAATGGCATAACTTAAATATGGTGGATATGTCAGAATGCTTTGCATTATTAATAATATATTATATTTTAAAACAATTGAATTACCAATATTACACAGTGGTAAGGATACTCCAGTGCTAGAGTAGGTCAATTAAAGATTTAGGTCAATTTAGGCCAATTAAAGATTATGCAAGATTAAATAAAACGATTGAACAGAAATTCAAGGTTATCTGTTTCACGTTAACTTTAAGTTCTACTATATGTGCAAGAGTACTTGTAGCACAAAAGTAATCAACAAAAAGTAGGAGGGAAAATTGTAAACATAGGAAATCATAATTGTTGTACGTTCCTTTACATCTCTCTTAATTGTTGCCATAATAAGCCAAATATATTTTAACAACCACAATAAATATACAACATATCAATTTTTGTGCTAGATTGCTGCCATTGTTATGCCCGAGGCCCAGATCCATTAGTTTCTTGACAATGCAAAACCAATACAAAGCATTTGTATGCTTTAAACTGTGCTGAATTTGGTTTTTGGAGATAAGACCTCCACAAATATTGTTTTGTCAAGTGCAGACAGCTTTTACTAAAAACATGAGTTTTAGACTTCTAAATTAAACTGTCTCTGTTTAATATTTTAATCTGTATTCAGTAGTTTTGTTCTATATGTCAGCATTTCTTCCAAACCTTATTCTTTGCATAATGCTGCAACTCTATTCACCTTTCAATATCTAAAACATCTTCCAACTATGATTTTTCAGTAGAAATGTTATATTTTTTAAGGCTTCAAAACTTTGTCAATAACAAACCAATAAAATTATTATTATTTTTTTAATTATTATTTAGAAAAGTAAAAAAAGGCAATCGTGGTCCAAGCATCAATTGAGACCTTCCAGTATCAGCAATGTAACTTTGGATCAACTTGTCTTTATTACAAGCAACTAAAAGCAGAACAGATTTTATAACAACTAATAAAATACTGTACATAAAATAATGGCATCAAGTTTACAGCACCCATTTTTAGCCATAATGTAATGGCTAAAAATGGGTCATTACAACTTTAAGCATTGTTTTGTGATAGCCATTAAATGGCAGCAGGGTGTGATGAATGAATGTCTCTTGACTGATGTTCAAAATGAATAAGGAAGGATGGTCATGTTTTTTTCCTGGGTTCGTCACAATAGGGCACATTTTCCAACAGTAGACCCTCTCTAGGTCGAAGCACTGTGGAAGGAAAAGAGGTGTAGTGAATTAACAGGGGATCATTTCAACAATTCAGCATAAGGTGCAAGGAGAAGAATCATACAGAGCTTGTGTTCTGCGACGTGTTCCACTTGCAGCACCGTCTCACGAAGAACAGCTTCCACATCAGAGCCCATTTTAATCATCTGTAATTTGCAAAAACAGCAAAAAAACAGATTCGATATGTATGACGGACTAAGAAACTCTGCATGTTTAAATGTGTCAGTTCAAACAAAATGTAATATAAACGCTAACCTAAGTAAATGCAATGTGAAATTTTCAAACAAGGACTTTATTCATTAAAAGAAAAGGCTACTTACACCAACAAATCTGGCCATATGTGAAAGAATTATGGTACACCCTAAACCTAATTACTGACTATGCCACCTTGTAGTAAAATAACGTTTATTTTACTGAAAATAAGTATTTTACATCAATGTGGAGGAGTTTAATTCAACCACACAGGGGAGTTTCAAGCATGAGCATCCTGAGTGAGCCAAACTTTGACAAGGCCACTCTAAGACTTCAGTCTTGTATTTTGTTGAGCCAGTCAGGGCGGGTTGGAAGTGTTTTGGAATATTGTCCGGTGTAACCTGTGTGTTTGAACTTGGTGCCATGAACTGAATTTATGGTTTTAGTAACTATGGCAAGTCGCCCAGTCTCTGAACCAGCAAAAAGACCTCTACATTTAATTACTTTTCCTGAAATGCTGAGTCAATTGTGTAGAAGATGCAAGGGGATGTAAATCTCCCAGAAAGATTCACTTTTCTCTTTCAGTCCATAGAATATTTTCCCAAAAGTCTTAAAAGATCAAGATGTTTATTTGGAAAACGGACACGGATCTTTGTGTTCTTCTTTATGAGATGTAGTTCTGGCCTTGAAACGCTTCCATTAATGTCATTATTGATCAGTCTCTTTCTTATTTTGAGGGAGGCTCGAAGAGTTTTACATGTTGTATTTTTGTGACCTCTTGGATGAGTTATAGATGAGCTATTGGAGTTATTTTGGATAGGCCAGCCATGACTGGGAAAACTGTCCCATATTTTTTTCATTTGTGGATCATGGCTCTTACATTGGTTCACTGGAGTCCAAAAAGCCTTTGAAATTACTTTGTAACCCTGGTGTGCAAATAAATTGATATCTAACAAAAGGCTGGCTCATAATTTAATCTAGTCATTAAAATTCACTAAATGCACCAGTAGTCTTTATTCTATATTTTTGTTTTTTCAGTATAACAAATAAAAGTAAGGAACAACATTATTATAATAGTAACAATTTTATAATACTATTGCGAAAATAGTTTCAAAACGTAAAACTATCTTCGCAGCAGTTTTACTTTTCCGCTTGTCAGTCAAAGTTAGTAGATAATATATATATATATATATATATATATATAAAATCACTAGACCTTTTCGATGTTTTCCTCTGACGTTTCATTTTTGTTTTTCTTGAACTCCTCGTTGATCTTTAACCTTGCAGCTTTAAAAAGCAAACAAACAACGAATGAAAACATCCAATAATAATACAATATAATAAAAAAGCAACATACTTGCTTTTTTTCCTTAGGCAGAGACATATGCCATCCTGCTGTGTGACCTCACCTATCAAAGCTCTTCCATCTTCTCTGAATACATCCATTCTTGTTCTGTGCAGCTTTTTAAACACGCTTAGGACCTGCATTTTTACACATTAAACCGTTAATTAACACACATTTAGCAGCTGTGAATTCAGTTGTAACTGACGCTTTTAGGTGACTTAATATTTTATTTTTTTAAAAAAAACTTTCGTGTGATTTAGTCTAACAGACTTAAAGAAAATACTATTTCGCTAAAAGTATTTTCTGAAATATAAATATTCCTTAACACTCACCTTCAAACGAGTCCCCATGTTGAATTTTTCTACCTACTTCCGGTATGTACGACATTGACCAATCAGCGAAGGCTTTGGGATGACTCAGTGTTGCAGCCAATCAGGTGTTCAGCGTGTTCTTCGCCTGCCAAAAGCAACAATCTGCTCCACGCCCCCTTTTAGTTGGTCTGCGTCAACATGGCCGACGAAACGGCGAAAGCGCAGGTTGCCCAACCGGGTGGAGACACAATATTTGGGAAAATCATCCGCAAAGAAATTCCTGTCGACCTGCTTTATGAAGACGATAAGGTACGCAATTGACATGTTCATTTTATGAAGGATTTCTATTGCAGCTCAAGCCCGCTGCAGTTCACTTTCACTGCAGCACTTCTTGGTAGAGTCTGAGCTAGCTTTGCAGGAAGCAGGCTAAGGCAAAGCACTGTGGTTGAATTTGCAAGTCCTGAAAGTGTGCTAAAGTGTGACATTTTAGAGACAACGAGGAGGGCCAGTGATGAATTTAATTCAGCTCGAGAACAGAGAATTGTGCGTCTCTGATTTTTTTACTTTCGTTTTTTACTTTTGTATGTGCTGCAAATTGATGGCTGTACTTTCAATCCAGTATTTGAGCTCTGCACGCAGCCTGCAGACCTATAATACAATAATTTGTTACAAAACATGTAGCACACCGTAATGCAGAAATTAGGCTGTGTACTAATTATAGATTTCATTAAAATTGATTTCTTTCTGTCCCTTCTTTTTGTTAATTTCTGTCCCTTCTTTTTGTTAATTTCAGTGTGTTGCCTTCAATGACATTTCTCCACAAGCTCCCACTCACATCCTGGTCGTCCCCAAGAAACCAATCGTTCAGCTGTCGCAAGCAGAGGAAGGCGATGCTGCAGTAAGTACGACTCTTGACGCCTCCATACGTTACAATTCAATTTAGAACAATGTATATCATTGACCACCAGAGGGAGGCATTTACAAATATTTTGAAGCAAGTGTGTTATCAGCGAAAAAGTCGGATTACTGATAACTACTTGAAAAAGTAATTTAGTTAGTTATTCTTATATATTTGATGTACTACAGTTTTATTTAAACTGGTTTGGGGATGAATATTAACTTGGCAGCCTATGTGTTGAATCTGCTTCTAAACAAGTCTTTTTCTCCTGCAGTTGTTGGGTCACTTGCTGATCGTTTCGAAGAAGGTCGCTCAAAATGCAGGCCTGTCAAAGGGCTACCGGATCGTCATCAACGACGGGCCCGATGGAGGCCAGTCTGTCTACCACATCCACGTCCATGTGTTGGGTGGACGCAGTATGGGATGGCCTCCAGGCTAACCTTCCTCCTCCTGCTCCTGTCGCCATGTCGTATCAACGTCCCTTTTCTGACATCGGTTTCTGTGAAATGAAACAGTGAAACAAATGTGAGGTTTCTGTGGTGTTAATAAAATACATCAGGGTTGCTTGAAATTCTTGTCTGTTGCGGTTTTTAAACGTTTGCATTTCGGGCCACAACTTCACTGTACATCACCCTGAATAAACCACGCCTATTGTGAAACATGGTGTTGGGAGCATCATGCTGCAGGCATACTTTATTTCAGCACAGATAAGGAAGATGGTCAGAGTTGACAAAATAGATGGAGTGTCTTAATTTTCCTAGGCCAATCCTGGAAGAGTCCTATAAAGGCTTGAGATTTGGGGCAGAGGTTTTACTTTTTAGCAAGAAAGCAAACCTAACCATTGAGCTGGAAGTTTAGATTAAAGGGATAGTCTCCTGTTATAGAATTACCCAGTCCAACCCAACTAAGAGTCTTTGAAAATATTTGCAGAAAAGCTCCATTCAGTTTGACTGAGCTTAAGCTACTTTGCCCCTCCCCAAAAATGGGCAAAAATGTACGTCTTCCGATAAGCAAAGCTGGCAATGACTTGCCCCAAAAGACTGAAAGTGTGGCAATAGAGGTTATTAAATTGTTGACTCCAGGGCCGACTACAAAGGGCCGCAGAAGTTGGCGGTTGTGACCAAATTAAGCTTTTTTAAGAAAGCTTAAAAAAACCTTTTCGATGGTCTGTATAAATTGCATTTGGTGTGGATGCAGAGTCTTCATCATGTTTCCTTGTGTTTTCCAAGTTTTCATACTGAAATCGCCTTTACTGAGCTGAGCAGATAGCAGGGATGGTCTCCTGTGAAAAGATGCAAATGTATAACAGACTTGAGGCCACACAAAGGACCTGCAGACCCATTTGCATTTTGATTTGACACATGATTAATTGCCGTAAGCATAGAGCAGTGTTCAGTACAAAAACAACTAAATATGCAGGCCCACAGCAAAGTGCCCGGACCCCTTCACTCTTCCACATTTACAAATGCATGAAACAGACTTTAGAATAGTTTTTATTATTATTGATGCAAAACTAATCAACAATAACAAAGTAAAAATATGTTTACATTCACATTTGTGTACTTAAATTGAGTTGACTGAACATGATTTGTAATGTAACGTACTTAGCGATGTAAAAATCTCAATGCTGACACAGCATATCAAACACAAGTCAGAGGAATCGTCTAGAGATCTGAGACCAGATTGAGTGAAAGCATAAATCTGGTAAAGCAAACAAAAATTCATGGAGACGAAAGACATTTTGAAATATCTGGGAAAATGGGTAGAGAAGCGGTAACCAAGAAACAACGGTCATTAAATGTTGAGTTCCAGCGTTCTCTTGAGGTGATAGGAGAGCCATCCAGAAGGTCAACCATGACCAATGTATTCCATCACTCAGGCTTTTCTTGTAAAGTCACCAGAGCCTGGACGGACTGCAGTTCAAATAAACATCCCAAAGAAAGTCGGTCTGCTGAGGCTGCACGTCACATCCAACCTGACTGACCTAATCTGCAGACTAAAATGGAAGAAAATCCCCAGAAACAGACGTGTCAAAAGTGTAGAAACTCCCCAAAGAAGACTTGAGATTCTGATAGCTGTTATAACTTGTAATACGGAAAAATGTCAGCTTATTTCACTTATCGACGAGCGTTTCATCAATATTAATAAATGACTGACTTACAACAAGCTTCTATATTTTACTGAAAAGTTACTTGTAAGTTAATTTAATTTTAAGTGTACGAAAATATTTGCACTAGAAACTAGAACAAAAATGCTAATTTTGGGCTTTTTCGGCGTTGTGGCATTGATCATCAGGATACGTTTGTACCTAATAAGAGGCAGTAAAGACACGACAAGTGAATAGCTCTTTTTTTTTTATTAACAGTAAGAATGCAGATAGTTGAACAAATATAAAATGCATAAAACATCCACATAATATTAAAACAAAAATAAATAAAATGATTTTCTTTACAAAATAAGAAAAAAAAAATACAAAGAACACTGATCCAATGACACATGTAGCATTTACAAAATATACCTAAATGTACCTAGCATTCACAGTCCCCTAAGGTTTTTACTTTCTGGACATCAGGAGAAGGAAAGGGGGCAACTAAATAGGTTCAGACGAGCAAGGCAGTCACTTCTGATATCAGACAGACTGATATCCTGAGTTAGATGCAATCTGTCACTTTATTGATGTGATGTGCAAAATAAAATCACTTCTTTTTTTTCTTTTTTTTTTAGACAACTGCACCTTTTTCTTACTAAGCAATGCCCTTCTGTCATTTAAAAGGTGACACTTTGAGGCATTTAGAATCTGTGCACGGTACAGTATGGAGGGAGGGAAACAAACATGTACTCTGGTACCTGAAAATCACTATTGTTAAAGGCGTCTAAGTACTAATACACTGCTTTAAATTTTAACCTAGTCTACACACAGACTATAAGCTGAAGAGAGGTTCAGAAAAAATGCTCAGTCTCCAAAAGTAACTCTAAAAGCAGCCAAGTGGTTGAGAAGTCTGAAACGGTCCAGGTATGTTGGAGTTTCCCCTTATAGATGATGCAAAACAAAACAAAAAAATCCTCAGTGTTAGAAATGTGGAGCCACATTTCAAGATCATTTCTGCTTTTTTTTTTTTTTTTTTTAAATAAATTAAAGGCATTTTAGTGATTATGTGTAATGTCAACAGCACCTTATTAAAAACAAATTCCAGCAGCTTTTTCCCATGGAGATAATCTTTGTAGTGGGGTGGCTAGGAAGACTATTATCTAATTATAAACAAAACTAAACAAGGCTATTTAAATATAAAGTGATTTGTTCAAACACTGATTCAATGAAGTAGAAATCCTTCCACAGGTGACAGGTCCAAATAAAAAACAGTCAATTGGAACAAAAATAGATTGGCACCCCTAATAAACATGTAAATTTAGACTCAATTTTTTTGACACCAGCAAAATAGAAAACAATGAACTGGAAAAGGTTCTTAATAAGACAATAACATGAGGCCTTTTTTTTAATATTCCGGTACCACAATGAGTCAAAGATAATCTTATTGCAAAAATCAGATTGCTTTGTTTGTTTCATTAAAATATGGCACACTTAGTTATTTTTGAGCACAAACATTTTTTGTGTGTTTTCAAAGAACTTAAATAGTCCAAAATTATTTTGATCGACCTGATTTGGCAAAAAAGTTCTGACTTTCTTGCCCAATTTTCCAGAATTTTTCAGTGTGAGATTGTGCTGCTGCAATCAAAGATGAATTTATTTTAAGGTTTTTACTTGTATTGGTATTGGTGTATAGTAATTTTTTGTTTCCCCAGGAGAGATTGCTTTAAAAATGGCACAACAATTTGAAAATGGTTACATCAGTAAACAGCTGCTAAAACCACCAATCGAAATAAGTCAGATCTGACTTGTAGTTGTGTTTTGAACATGCTACTGTAGGGAGGAAGTGGATTTCAAGCGACTAGGACAAAAAAATGATATAAGGAGGAAAACCCAAGACGAATGGAAGCCTAATGAGTAGAACCACGTTCTACTTATTAGTCTTATTAAGTGGTAATTATTTTATATAATCTTTTCACATGAATAAAATTCTGCTTGATTTCTGACATAATCTCAATACTTCTAGGTTTAAACCATGTTTCTCATAATTGAGCTGAAATATCCTTTGTGTGAGTGTAACTAAAACATGTTAAAGTGTTACTTTACAACGCATTCAGTTGTCTTCCATGAGCTCACAAAAAAATGTGTTGACTGGTGTTTGAGGGGATGAGGTGCGACGCACCTACGGGGGACGGGTTTTGTTTTAAGGCATGTCCTCAGCGCAGGAAGGGTCCCGACGCATGAAGAAGGCAAGAGGAGTGAAGCAGGCCTCGGTCCATGAGGATGTCAGGTTGGTCAGGGTGGTTGTTGGGTGTCAGCAGCTGGTGGCTGGGATGCTACCGTCAGGCTATCTGAAACATCCTTGGGTCAAGTTTCTGCTAGTCGGCTTTAGGAGTGGTTGAGAATCTCACTTCATTTCTGATCGATGTCTGGTAAAAAGAAGACTGTGCATCTGCCAGCCGCCTACGCGCTAATCCATGCTCATGTTTATTCATTTCTCTTCGAGGAGAGCTGCCGTTCATTTCTGTGCAATGGCCTCTTCTCCGCTCGGCCGTCTGCGACTGAAGGGCAGCCCGACGACGCCCGCCAGGCCCAAGCCCACGACGCTTTCTCGGCTCTCTGTGCTGGCGGCGGAAGACTGAACCCTGGTGGAGGCGGCCGAACCGTCAGGCCCAGGAAAGATTTCAGGCAGCGACTCTTTGGCTGGGCTGGCGGCGGAGGGGGGCGTAGCTTTGGTGGTTGGGACCTTGGTGGGGCTGGTCAGGCTGAGGCTGGCCAAGGCGTCCAAAGTCCCATCTGGGTCCACCATCACGTTAATCACTGAGACACAGGAAGCACTTTGTGAAACGGCTGATTTCCATGTTAAACAGATGAGTTAAAACTGCTGTATATAACTTTTATAAAAATATTACTTTTTACGTAATTGTTAAAAATGTCCCGACAGTGCAAAATGAGACTGATAATCTGTGGGACAAAAAATGCCTTCATTCAGTACTAACTGCAAAAATACACCACTTCGTCAGAAACAACAATCAGAGTCAGGAGGAGGGTCTTAGCGCTGTCAATCATTCATGTTTATGGGCTGCTGACCCCCTCCCTGTTGCTCTCTGAATAAACCGCTCTTTCACTCTCTCTCTCTCTCTCTATATATATATATAGTTTTTTTTTTAGAAAAGTTACATACTGCAACCATAACCTTTTCAACTTTTGCATATTTTGTCCAGCAGCATCTGTTCTGCTTTACCTTGGAGCTGTTTCTCAACTCTCTTCAGTTCGAGGAAAATCGAAGAGATTTCCTAAAGAACAACAGCAAAAAAAAAGATGACAAAATTATAGCTTCCATTTATATTTGACATGTTCTTTTTAAATATTCTTGCGTAGACGGATCGCTTTCTGTACCTTGTTGGAGGTTTTAAGAAGTGGAGCTTCACTCTCTGATTTCAGTTTACTCTCAATTTCATCCCAGTTTCTGTCCTTATCCTTGAACAAGATCCTGGCATGCAGAAATTAAAAAACTGTATTTACAGTGTATATTTCTTTACAGAAAAGCAAGATAGCACTATGTTAATGAAGTCAAGTGCTAATATCTTGCTGCTTATAAACAGTGGCTTGAAAGTAAATTCATACTCAATGTAAACCTGAATGTATTTTGACAGGATTTTATTGAATGAACACTAAGAAGTGCTCATCTGACAAGTAGTTTAAAAAATGAATCAGTTTTTACATGATTTATTATGCATGCAACCCTCACGAGTCTATAGTTTATACAATCATCTTTTGCCACTGTGCTCTACCAAACCTACCCCTTAACTGAAAACTTTGTAAAATATCCCAAGCTCGGAGGAATCCGTGAACAGAAATATTCAAGTTGTCACAGATCCACTGTTTTATTTTATTTACATTTAAAATGAATATCTGGTTGTAGCATATCCAAGTACCTGATTTTCCCTGCTGTTCTGTCAACAGAGTGTCTGATCTTGGTTGAGAGCTGAGACACTGAGTGGATCAGGAGGCTGTCCAACACCGCCTAAACACCCACAACATCACAATTAGATCATGTTTTTAATTGCGAAAGCCTCAAAATGCTGTTCATTGTGTTTTAGATTGGTCAGGCAGCTCCTCACCTCCTCTCGGTTCCAGGTGCGCCTCCTCAGGGCCCGCGGCTCCCGGCCGTCAGGAGCTCGGGGTTGGTGCTCAACGGGCTTTCCGTTGATCTCTGGCGGCTTGTTGGACGAAATAACTGGAGGGATCTTTCTAAATTTGAGGCTCTCGTCAAACACTCGATCCACCAGCTGGGCCAGAACAGAGAGAAATGCAGAAGAGACAAAGGGAGCGAATGTAATCAAACCTTCAGCTCAACTGTTATATTTCAATGAGCTGCGTAAAGATGTTAGAATGTGTGAAATGTGGGCTTATCCACTTTATCAAGGAAAGTTATGCTCTTCATAAATATAAAATTAGTAGAAACAAATTACATGGTTTGTCCACTTCTTCCCACAGTAAAATTCAAGCACTTTGAAATATGTTCAAGGTAAACCTTTTCAGCGACACACAGGAGAAAGAAATAATAAAAATGACCTAAAAAAAAGATAGTTTATTTCACTACTAGATATTTTGTTGTTATTAATAATTTCTTGTGATAATATCTACATCCTACGTTAGGGACAAGCTAAACTAAAATATAGTAGAATTTTGTAATGTTTGTTTCACATACCCCCTGACCGGTTCGAGAACAAACACTAATTTAACAAAAGAAATCCTCCAATTTCAATAATTTTGTTTGATGTACAAAATATAGGCCAACCCTTATTTCAGTTATGCAGATCAATAAGTCACTGAGCCAATAGGAATAATAAATATTAATCAACAACAAATATTAATTAACAAATCATGTTACGATAATATACAAAGAAAGTTACAAAAACTGTTCTCGCAAAGTTTACTGGAATTTAGCAAAAATAAATAATTTTGGCAATTCTAACTTACCAAAAATAAGTAACATTTAGTTTGATTCACTTTCAGACATTGGGGGAAAATGTATCTGCCTTTTTATTCGGTATACGAAAACATCTGGCTTCAGTTGTTTCCCAAATGTAGGCTTTTAATCAAATGTTAGGTTGAAATATGTATATATAAAAAAATTGAATATCCAGTACAGAAATGAGGCACTTTCCAAATGTTGAAAATTGAATCAAATAAAATTGACTTTAGGGATTTTAAGCACCAGTATGAATCCAAATAGAAGCGCATGAGAAGACCTGAAAGCTATGAAGCAGCAGAGAAGCACTCGTTTCCCCCCTTACTAAACACAGAAATTAATGGCAAAATTCCAATGAAAGCATAAACATTAAGGCAATAGAAGAAGAAGAAGAAAAAGAAGAAGAAGAAGACCAGGCACCTTTTTCATGCTCTCCTGTATGTCCGGCTGCGCGGGGCGTGCAGGGCCTACCTCTTCCCGGGTGTCGATGGCCGAGCCCGGGGTGGTGGCGGCGGTGCTGACGGTGGTGCTTGGCGCGGTGCCGGATGAGCTGACCGAGTCTATCTCACCGGCAACGTCGTGGATCTCACGTGCCAAGATGGCCAAATCCTTGGCCAAGTCCTGGCTGATCCTGCGCACACAGGGGAACAACCTGTTAATCAGACAGGGTTCTTTAGGACTCAGGAGGTGCTTTAAAGTGCAAATGAATCAGTAGATCAGAGATGATCGGTACTTGGCTATCTCTTCGCTGTGAGCCGTCCAGTCTCTGATGTACTCCTCCTGCTCCTTCATGCGGTGTTTGATGCCCGCTCCGCCGGGGATTGCCGCCACGCCCACCGGTCCTGAGCTGGTGGCGGAGCCGAGCCTCGAGCCGCGGTGCGGGACGAGGTGGTGGGGCCGGACGTGGGGGCGAGCGCCATGCTTTGCCGAGTTCCGGCTGGAGCCGAACTCTTCCTCTGAGGTGGAGCCGTACTCCGGCGGCAGGCGCCTCCACCTGCTGCTGCTGGACACTGCAACGTCAGGAAAAACTGTTACTAGTCATCGAACAAAGTCACAATGGTTGTCGACTCGTTTGTTAGCAAGTTCAGATATGAATGTTGTTCAGAAGTTTACGAACGCTTTTCCATTATTTACTATTTTAAAAACAAGAATTTGGTGCAGGAGTTTGGGTTTCTTGTGGTTCCAGTCCACACCGAATCAAAATTACACATTAAAGATCAAATATAAACACAAACAAATTAATAAGCTCAACTTATCACTCAGCATCCTCTTTGTTCAATTCATGGCAGACCAGAGTCTTGATGGACTGTTTCTGATTATCTTAAGCGACTTTCTTTCATCTAAGGGTGGCAGTGTGGGTCAAATGGCTCAAACCTTGTCACAACTAGGTGCTTCTAAAAAACAATGTCCCCAAACACACATCAGTTTTTTTGCAATAGTAAAGAAGGCCGACATTAAGATTTTGGAAAGTCCTGACCTCAAGGTCCCCCCTATTATTTCTAAAAAGCAGACTGGTGACATGGACACGAATATTCGTGTTTTGATTGTTTATCTACTGTTATTTATTTGCTGGTCACTGTGGATGTTAGTGTTTTTCTATAGAGATTATTCCTTTGGTTCTTACTCATTTCTTGGGTTCTTTCTTTGGAGAGATTTGGTTTGTTCTTTACATAATCCTTTTCTGCTCTCGATTTGTAGATCTTATTGTGTCTTAATTCGGCTCTTCTTTGTATTTTCTGTTTATTAGTCTCCCTGCTCTCATTTTGCCACAGCTGCTCCACATCCCCTCTGATTACCTCCCCTGGTTCCTGTTATTTTCCAACCTCCAACCCATGCCTCTGTAGATAAGCTTGTTTTTTTCTTTGATCCTCTCTGGATTTTCTGTTGCACTCCTCCAGTTTCCATCATCTTGTCTTCACATGTTTTGCCTTCAAGTTTTCGTTGTTTTTTCTTTTTGGTTATTAAAGTCTCTGCTAATTTTCACCACTGTCAATTTCTGTATTTGTGTCGTCGTTCCTAAAATAGTCAAATGTTGAGGCCACAATGTAGCAACAAAAAATGTGGAACTTGATAAGGGGTGTTAAACCAAATATTAGTGGAGAAAGTGTAGAATACAGTATGCATGTATCATATTAACCATGTATGGATTACAATTAAATTAAACATGTGCACCAAGTCATTGTTTTGAAAAGTATAAAAAAATTGATTGTGTAATCATTCCACACTGGAAAAATAATAGTTAAAATAAACCATTAAAACAAAACATTCATGTGAAATTCAACACTATCAGGAGTGTATGTAAACTTCTGACCCGCAATTTATGTCACACGGTTGAACTCCACTGTTGAGGAAATCAATTGACCGTAGTTCAGAAGTGTTTTGGGTGTTTGACAGCGTATTTAGCAATGATAAAAATAACACAAAAAAAGCAGCAAAAAAATATTTCAAAGCGTCCGACAAAACGAAGAAGCTATAAAGCTGCATGTTAAGTTGTTTTGAAAGGTTCAAACAGCAGCTCTGTTAGTCCAGCTCTGACACAATGAGATTATTCCTTGGTCAGTCCGTCTCTTCAGGATAACATGGGGAAAAGTGTTACAGTGTGAGCAAAGCAGTTGGCTTATCAACACAACATTACTAAATGGATTTAAGGAGGACACGAAGTTAATTATCAAAGGCTTGGTAGAGCTGGGTCATCATAAAAGAGATTTTTGACAAGTATTAAAGCAATGAACTAACAGCAAAGACTATTCTTTAAATTGTATTTTTTTTTTTTTTAAATGTATTACTTTTTATTCCAAACAATATTCAAATATGTATTAAATAAAAACTGTTTGAAATCCTTGAAGGATCCTTCACATCTGAGCATTGTTTTGACCCAGGTCTGGAGGTGTTAAAATGCACACATGCACTACACACAGCAGTCCAATTAGACTTCATGGTTCTGGTGCCGTACTTATCAGCTCTTCCTCTGCGTCACCATCTGGAGGTTCAGGCTGAGCGCTTTCTAGACAATGAAAACCAGTGCACAAGATCATGACGACACAGGTGTTTGCTGGGAAATATTTACACAGGAAATGCACCGAGGTGTCAGCTGGTGACCAGAACCTGCTAGTTTGTAGCCCTCAACGGTCATCGCCTGGTCAGACACTGAAAAATGTGAATTGTTTTAGAGTAAAATGTGGTGAACACACGATTTGAGGAAACGGAGCGCTCTGTCAACACGCTTCATTGTCGATCAAGTGACTAACTTAACTGAGTGAAGAAGACTCAGTTAGCTACTTTCAGGTGTTGAAAATGAAGTTCACAGAAGCATAGGGCCATAAAGACTTTTAAAATGGAAGCTATTTTTAACACTTTGCCTTGAAACTGTGGTTTACTCAGAACATGAGAGAGCAAGACTTTCAGCAGATAATAGGAAGAATGAGTAAGCTAAAGTAAAGTTGCAGAGACCAGAAATCATCTACGAGCATTTTATGTTGTGACTCAAAATCAACCATGAAACAGCATATTTTTAATCAATAAACTCATTTAATTTTCTCTTCTTTTACTGAAAATCCTCAGATGTCAGACAATTAGTTGTTTTTTGTAGTTTGTTCTTTGCTCACCTGTGGGCGAGCAGTATCCAGATGTAGTGGTTTTGGCCTTGGGCTCGTTGAGTTTCGACACACTGTTGGCTCTCATCCTTGGCGACAGCCGATTCTCTGTGGGCGTCGTCGAGCGCAAGCCGAGACGCAGCGCGGTCTCTGCGGACAGGCGTGGCGAAGCTGTGGAGGGCCGGCTCACCGTGCACTCCGAGTCGCTGCGTGCCGAGACTGAGCCCACGCGATTTCTCCGTGGCTGAGCCAGCATGTCCAGCCGCGACATTCCCTTCCGGCCGGACGGCGGCTTAGAGGTGGAGCTCGTCGTGGACACTTCGGACGCCACGGAAACCCGGTCTGCATCTGCTAGATCTGTGTCAGACGTGTCCCCCAGTCGGGCCCGGCGGAGAAGGGAGGCTCTGGTGGGTCGTGGTTGAGGCAGAGAGGCCTGCTTGTTGAGTGAGGAGGCCGTCGCTGCCTGCAGATTTCGGCTGGTTTTGGAGGCACTGCTCATGGATGTCTTGGAAGATCTGCCATCGAGTTTGGAATGGAGGACGTCTTCTGAGCCTCGTCTATGAAACGAGTTCCCCAAAGGCCCAGAGTAGGTTTCCTGGTCTGAAGATAGAATGTCAGAGATGGGGAAGGAGGAGGTCTGGTCATCGTCGGTGAGATCCAGGGAAGGCTGGCGTGCTCTGGAGGAAGTGGCGGATTGAGCGGAGCGAGTCCGACCCGATGCTTCGGCTGTTCTACCTTTAGCCTTCCTCTCCAGGCGTTCGCGAGCGCTGCCGTTTCCAGAGGTCATCTTGGATGATGTGCTCATATTGCTCTTTTCCCGGTGCATGCTGCTGAAAGACTTCCGCTTTTGCATGCCCCCTGCAGCGGCCTTTCCCCCCGCTTCTGCTGCAGCATGGCTAGCCGTGCTGGCTGTGTCCACGTCTGATTCTGGGGATATGGAGTCAGTCCGAGCTGGGAGGCCAATGCTGGCACTAGGAGGAGTTTTAATACTTTTCTGGTCTAGTTTGTTCTCATCTCTGAGCTTGGCCTCTAGGAATGCCATGACGGCCTCCGTGTCTTTAAGCAGCGTTGCGGTGTCCATGCTGCCCACGGAGTCGCTGCGCTCCCTCTCATTGTTGCCTCTGTTGATACGAGGGATAAGCTCTGGAGGGACACTTGAACTGGGCTTCTCGATGGTAAAACTACCCTGGCGAACAAGGGCCTTCCCGGATTTCTCCCCTCCTTCTCCTGCTTCTCCTCCGTTGCTCTCCTCTGACCTCTTCCTTCTTTCAGTGCCCCGAACCGAACCCTTAGATGGAGAGGAGGTGGCCGAGCTTTGTTTCCTCTTGTTGGTCATTTCGCCGTCCTCCATGGGGGTTGGGGACTCTCCGTCTCCCTTGTTCTCTTTTTCCTGGGGCTCAGTGTCCTGTTTCTCCCCTATCTCAGACCTCAGTGCTTTGGGAGTGGGTTTAGCCCGGGGGTCGTCCACTGGGAGCTGGGGGAGGGTCCTACGTTTACGGTCGGTCAGGCTGGAAGAGGGTTCACCTTTGCCAAGGGGAGGCGTAGCAGACTCAAAGGCATCAGATCCTGAGCAAAAATGACAAAAACCAAATTAATCAAAGGATTAAATACTGATTAAATCTAAGCAGTTTGTTGATTTGGGTGAGTTTACCTCTCTCTTTGTGCAGGAATGTTGCTGCTTCTGCTCCTGAACCTTCAGGGTCGGTCCTTGCTTGATTAGCAGCTAAACTGGCCCACTGAGAGACCCAGCTTGACTCACCAACAAGAGCCTAAGGCAACACAACGAACAGAGATAAACAAAAAGAAACTAAACTGAAATAAAGGGTTCTTCATTCAAAAGATGCTTTTAAAGCCATGTTCTTAAAAAAATCCAGTTATGTGATTTTGGTTTTCTGTTTTTTCTCTGAGAATGGTGGGTAGAAGCTTACAAACACCCACTATGGACAAAATTATGGGCTTTTAATGATACATTATATAACCTAATTAAACAGTTCTTTTCCAAGGATGGACTAATGATTAATATACAACTTTAACACATTTCCAAAACAAAGATTAAGTGCAAAGGTTTCAGTCCTATCTCATAAATAGCAAAGATCATTTAAATTGACTGATTTGTTCCAAAAGACTAAGCTTTTAAGCAAAGTTGATAAGTTTGGTTTCTCCATGTGGGCATTTGAACATTATTTTTGTTCATCTAATACTAACAGTTTGGGGGGCAGATGGTTCAAATTTAAACACAGTTGACAGGATAATGATCCCAAACACAAGTTAAAATTAGTGTTAACAGGCTTATGTTATTCAAATTTATTGAACATGATAATAAGATTGAAAGTCAGTTTTTAAAGGAAACCAACCAATTAAAATTAACTACGCGTAAGGTCAAAACCAGAATTACGATGCTACAAAAACGGTATTGGTTTCTTTGCAACTGGCTAACCAAACATTAGTTTGCAGTGAATTTGTCCCTTAATTTATAATTTGGGACTTGCGGGGATTATATTAAATGTGCACGACAGAAACAAAGAAAATCTTCAATACATTCAAACTTGTGCAAAACTGACTGCTACGACACTGATGTCCCTGGTGGATGGATATAAACCTATAACTGGAACTTTATTTGCTATACAGTAAAAAAAAAAAAAAAAATCCAAATAAAATGTCAAATCAAGTTTCCAGTAATACTGATTAAGACGTTGTGTATCACTTGAAAAGAAAGGAACCTCAATGCCATAAAAGACCGATCAGACAGACATTTAGGATGTCAGTGCAGATAGGCGCTGGCCCCTCAGTCTTATGAAACTGCCTGGAGGGCTGAACGTCTTTCCCCATCCCAGCGTGATATTGGTCACTCACTGAGGATGAACCCTCCTCCCATCTGACAATCCAGTGGAGTAAAGTAGTCATCTCACAGGAGTAACGGACTTGCACAATAAAAACTCCACTACGACACTTTTTTTTGCTCTGTTGCGACATAACCAGGGGGCCAGAGAAATACCAAAATTTATTCTTTTAGGAAGTCCAAAGCAGATTTGTACCTCTTTCCCAGTGTTTCCTGAGTCCTTTCCTTTTCCTTTTAGGTCAGACGAAACCAAGCTGCTTGTATTCTCCTGCACCCCGAACACCTACAAATATTTAAAAAAACAACAACAAAAAAACAGAGAATGTCAATACTCTGACTATATCCTCTTTCTGATACAGTGAATCCAAGGAACATCATGAGTTGTTTATTCAAAATGCTCAGCTCCCGTTCACTAAATATTTAAACGAAACAAACAGAAACAACAGCAGTTTATAAATGAGAGAGGGAAAGTGGACAGCTGTGAGCGCTGTGTGCCAATTAGTGTCTCAGCTAATTACAAGAATTAGCATAACAACACTTCCTGTTTAGAATGTAACACATGCAGACTTGAACTGGCTCAGAATATTGTGTAGTAATTATTTGACTGCTTGTCCAAAGATAATTCTTGCATTAAACGCTTAAAAGGAAATGTGATATTATTTACTTTGGGTTAAATGGTTCAAAAAATAGTCTTTCTGTTAAAGATGCACAGAGAAATTTACTGATTAAGTCATCACTTCGTAGAAACAAAACTCTTTGGTATATAGATGTTGTCCTTAATTGAAGAAGTCTACAATTGAGGATAAGGATAGGTGATTAAAGCTAACCGCTAACTGCTTGAAATACTTTAAAATTTAAATGGTAAAAACATTTTATCTTGTGTTATTAATTGGGATGCATAATATCTTGACACTAACACTGGTATCAACTAATATTAGTCTTTTTTTAACATTGGTATTATTCCGATAAATAAAACTGAGCTGATATTGGCAACCAATATTTATTTTCATTTTTTGCCATTTGTTGGTGATGCAGCACCTGTTTGATCATGTGACAGTGATAGTGGTGCAGAACAGGATTATGGGGAAGTTAACTGAAGCAGAGAAGCGGTGTTGGTGTCAGTAGGGTGCAATATCGGTTATTGGCCATGACAGCAATATTTGTATCAGATATCAATATCGGCTCAGATTTTTATATCAGTGCATTCTTAGTTATTAACTAGTAAAGATCTGATGTCTTTACTAGACTAGACCGTTTTTGGTATAAATAAATGAACACTTAAAGAAGGAAGGCTAGAAATAAATATTCTGAAAGCTGTTTTCATGTTTACTTGTGTTATATTTGGAATTCCTTAAAGTCTCTCTCTGCAGGTCAAAGTGTCACAAAAAACTCGAGACCGGATATCGACTTCTGTGGTTTTTACTGTTTTTCTTGCAACACAAAGATGCAAACAAATCTTTGTTGCATTTAAGAATGGGGCAACAGTAGGAAATTAAATGTTGCTTAATAAAACAGGACAGTGCTTCATTGAGCAAATCCCTCCTGCTTATTCCAGACGCATTTGGTGAGTTGATGTGCCAGAGAGGATGAGAGTTGGTCAAGCAAGACCAGAGAGAGATGACGGTGCTGTTTTAGTGACAACTTTGTCTCAAGGGACTCACTATGCAAAAGACTGCAGACCAAGCAAGGAAAAAAAGCGACTATTAACACTTAGTCCTTTAATTATAGGATGTCATTCAAAAAGTGTATTCACCATCAGTGAACGGATCCTTAAACAGCTAGTGCCATCTGTAAAGAATTTTAATCTGTACCGTGTAATTTCAACTCAAATTCTTAAGCTGTAAAACTTCTGATGCAAAAGAATATAGTTTAACTGGATCCCCAAAAGATGCTGTATAATCACAATGATTACAGGTGATTTACACAAATACTGTGAAAAAGTTAACTGCTGCTAACATGTCAGGCTGTTCCCACCTTGTCTATCATTCGCCTGGCCTCTTCTTCTTCTGGATTTTTATTCTCCAGTTCGATAGTGTAAGTCCCCTTGTCACTGTGGTCATCGTCCACCTCTCCCCCAGCAGTTCCAGCTCCCTTGCCGAGGACCGAAGTGTCCTCACTGGGAGTCGTGGGGCTCCCAGTCGCCAGCCCAGTACTAGCCGAGCTCCGACCAATACTTTGGTCCTCTGATCTCTGCTTGAGCAGCACACGGGCAGCCGTTGGCGCGCCCACAGTTACTGTGGCTGGTATTGGAGCTGGAGCTTTACCTGAAGGTGAGAAAAAAAAACTTGGTTAAGCAGAACTATGTTTAAGGTAAGCTTATTTTTTGTGGCAGAACAACACAAGGTAGTGTAAATTATGAAAAGAAGTAAAGCGATTCACTCTTTTTCAAAATTTTTATGATTAAAAAGCTGAAAAGTGTGGCATGCATTTGCATTCCCCACATTTACTGTTATATCCTAAAATAGAGCGTCTCCAACGAATTAGCTTCAGCAGTAGTTACTTAATAAAGTCCACCTCTTTGTACATCTGTAGCTCTGTGAAGCCCTCACAGGTTTGCTAGAGAACATTAGTGAACAAATACCATTATGAAGACCAAAGAACGCAACATATTTTGTTTTGGTCTCGCACATAAAATAGTGTAAGAAATATGAGAACTGTTGCAGGACATTGAAAGAGCACTTAATTGTATCTGTGCAGTGAGAAGCATATAACGACACCAGAATTGTACCTGAATCTGCAGCTGAGGCAGCGGACGTTGAAATGCTGAACACCTTCGGGTGCGAGGGAGGCTGTGGACACAGTCCTTCTCCGCCTACTCCGCCTCCCAGCAGTGGAGCGGTCTGGGAAAACGAGTAGGAGCGACGCTTGCGAGGGTTTTCCTCGTCGTAGAATTCGATCATGAAAGCCGTTCGGCTGCCGGTGGCTCTGGTCCCGCTGACGGTTGCGGCCGCCCCTGCGGATCCCCCTCCCACGTGGTTGTGCGCTGTCTTCAGGCGCTCCTCGAGGGCGTGTCTACGGTTGGCGAAACGCAGGCCGAGTCCGTTCTCAGAGTCACTTTGGGTGCCATCTTCATGTTTGCTCCCTACTGAGACACAAACAAGGTGAGACAGTTAATTCCATGATCATCTTTGAATAATAACAAATATCAGACTGGAGCTCCCCGGAGTTTAAAACACAGGAGGCGATTTTCAAACCTAAACAGTGGCATATCAACAACACAGTGTTATAGCAACAGAAACAACATAGTCTTTGAAATATAATACAACCCGACTTCATTGCAGGTATCATGGAAAAAAAGAAAATAAAACCTGCACCTGAACAACAAGAAACACATGTTTGCAAACCGTCACAGCCAACGACAACAATAAACTCTCTCTGTGGCTTGAGGCAAATCACTGAACAGTCAAAATGGATCCTAACAGCACAATGTCTGATTTACCTACCACATCACTGCAGTCTCACGTGTTACTCTGTCCCAGTTGTTTCAGTGAGTCCTTTCTGTGCCGTGCTGTTCAAGACGCTGTGCCACACTAACCCAGACATGCCACCCACACAACTCGCCTACCGGCCCTGACCAATTCAGTGGCAGTCAGTTAAAAGCGGGGGAGGGGATAAGGGACTCATGGAGGAGTGTGGGTGGAGGGTTGTGGATGAAGGAGGAGGGGAGGCAAAAAGGGAAGAGGAATAGTAGAGGAGGAGCTGGGCAGTTGGGGGATGTGTTAGAAGGAAATGGGAGCGGATGGGAATGAGTGACTGAATTAAGAGGGGAAAAAAACACAACAAACAGGCTCAGAAGGAGGCTAAGCGTGTAGCTACTTAGATTTATAGATTATCACAGTGTAATGTGCAACATATTCAGGGTATATCTATCAAATCTTACAATGAAACTACTCAGTCATACAGAATTTATATCTGAGGTTTTTCTGTTTTTTATTGAGTAATTGAAAGCATAACTCCACACTGAGAGCAATTGCAAATCCTTCACACTTATTTCTTTAGCACAGCTATGCTGTTTATCAAACTGCAGTCGTCATGTCAGAGTGCAATATCTCAAATGCAAAAGGCTGATTGGATTAAATATTATCTAGGATTTTATATTAGCGATATGTTTTGCATATATATTTGATATATCTTTAATATATCTGACCAGATGAATGACTGAAAAATGTATCACAATACAACAGTTTCATACCAGTCGATATCAATAATCATAAATAGTTTTTTGTTTTAAAATCTGGAATTCTGTCAAATTGGTGACATGACATTTCCTGTTTTATTCTCACTCTACACCGTTATTGTTTTATTTTTAAGCAGTTATGAGACACAGTGGTGAAACCTAAAACTGCTGCTGTGCAAATCAATCAACAGCATGTTGCTAGGTAACCAAAGAATGAGTGAGTTAGTCGATGCCACCAACTTTGGATTGGATTTTTTCGAACAAACTGCTGTGTTAAAATTTGTGCCCCTCACTTTATGCTGCACGAGTTCTAGCGTCTGCACTAACAAAGCTAATACTACAATGTCCTCTTTTCGTCGTCTTCATCAGATTTGTCGTCTATCGAGCTTTTTGCTCTTTCAGTGTACTTCATTCGATCACTTGTCATGATTTAACAAAATTCATTAAACTAATTAAAAAATTAAACTAATTAAAAAAAGAAGATGAAGATGCAGAAAAAACGAGAAAGGAAAACCATAAAGTGTTACAGTAGGCAAATCAGCACACACAGAGAGGAAAGTCTTTCATTCAGCGTGCTGTGGACAAAGAAGCCCTTAGCAGAGCTGGAGGACAACAGAGGAGACTGTGAAAGTCCAGTGCATCGTCCCGGCCGCTCCACCATGACTCACAGTGGAGCTGACCACTGCCGCTGCCCACACACACACACGCATGCACGCACACACACACACATACTGAACATGCTAAACAAGGAAGAACTTCCTTTACAAACAGACAGACAAGCAAGCATGCAACCCCAAGCATACAATGTATTGTAGTGGGCCCAAGCATTTAAAGCACCATCTGCAGCAGGATTATGAGCTTTTGCTTTGACAAAATTTTATTTTTACCTGAAATGCTCCAAAATTAAAACCATAAAAACCCCACTGCTAATTAGAAACCACATTTTTAACCTCATGAAAAAAAAAACCCATCTAAATTAATTCAATATGCTGCAATAATGAACACAACAGAATAAAGATCTTTTTAAACACCAAGATGAAAAATTAAACTTACCTATTGGGTCAGAAATTAAAAGCTGTAGCTCAGACGCCTCTTTACGGTTCCCTTGGTGAAACTCTGCAGCTCTTTCTACCAGGCACCGCTACGACACACCCTGAGCAGATCTCGCATGTCCGCGCTAACGCACGCTGCACCGCTTCTCTGCAGATCGCATCTCAGCATGTTTCAAACATGCACACGGAGCCTAGCTCCACATGACTCACACACCTTTGGAAGACGGTGAAAAGCGCTCCTCACACGACCTACTGAAGCCGCTTCACACTCAGACAGATGCTCACAGCGCCTGCAGTTCGCATCACTGTTACTATAACAACTTTCAACCAAAGGCATCTCTCTCTCTCTCTGCCTCTCTCTCTCTCCTACCTCGTCGCCTCCTTTTCTGCTTCTACTGCAACCCAGGCAACAACCCTTTCTTTCTCCCTCTCTTTCTGAACACTCACCTTTGCAGCTAATCCTGCTTCCATTGCTTTTGTCAACTTCCTTTCCACCCATCTCCTCCACTCACCTGGAGAAAACCTTCCTTCATCAATCTCTCTCTATTGTCTCCCTCACTCCTGTCTTTCTTTTCAACCCCTTCTCTGCCCTACTTGAATCTTATCCTCAGCTTCCCATAACTCATCCGTGTCTAGGAGTGAGAAAGTCGGTCAGTAAATCAGCTAAAAACAAAGGCATCCATCAGGTGAGCCAATCTGTCAGCCCAGTGACACGTCCGTTAGTGGTTCTAACTCCATCTAATAAATTGGCTTCACCATTGTTCAGATTTTCCATCAGCTCACACAGGCCCCGCCCTTAATCTAATGCATCTAATAGGCTAAAAGGAGGCCAGGGACAACCCAACCTTCAATAACACTCCATGGAAGGACTTGAACTTTGGACAACTTGAACATAAATCTTAGTTCTATGTGTAGAAACACAAAGCTAAAAGCTTCAGAATTAAATATTTTACACCAGTAGGTGCTCTGGTTTAAATTAGCTACAAACTATAAGAAATATAATGACTTTCAATACATTCTATATACATGCAGTCATAATGGGTAAAACTCTGACTTTGCTATTTGGAACATTTTTATCATCTGAGCAAAAAAAGAAAGCAACATAAATATCGGTGATGACTGGGAGAGACAAGAGGAGACTAAGGAGATAAAATCAGTTCGTTTTGACCATAAAATGATAATAATGTATATCAGACTATTCGGAAATAACCATGGTATTATTTTAATTAAAATTCATGAAGGCAAAATGGAAATCTTATTTCCATTTAACACCGTTGTGTTATTGATAAACCTGGATCTGCTAGAACCTGACAGAGAAACATGATTCACATAATAACTATGCGAACTACATTCACATAATAACCACAAACTTGTACAGCACTGGGAACAATGATGGAAGAAAAAGCAAAGTTGGCATCTCCCTGATTCTGTGATTCAGGGAGATGAAGGAAATAAATCACAAGCAAACCTTCCGATTGGACCATCAGCTGGAGAGTTTCCAGTCCCCTGCGTCCTCTACTCAAACTATGCACCATTTCTTTGGGTCTGTATCTATTTATGGACCCAATTATGTATAATTTAGGAAAGCAATATGAAACAAAGTCAAATAGAAAGCCTCAAAATCCCCTAAATAACATTAGATAATAAACTATATTATCAGCTTTGTGAAGCAGACATTCTTGAAACATGCTTTAGTAATTTCTGAAGGAGGCTTAATGGTATTTAAAAATGGAGATCTGACAGATGAGTTTGCTTAAAATCTGGATAAAAGATGATAAACAGAGAGAGTCCTGCATTATAAAGTGGTAATAAAACTAATGCTTGAAATTGGAAAAAACTTAACCACTGCACAATGGCAGGGCTTTGGAAAATATTAAATATGTGGAACTAGTATGAAGCCAAAGGATTAAAATTTTTTATAGCGGAATGAAAGGGAGTTCATTATTTTAAAAAGATGACTAGTCTGTACTTCTTCTCGTAGTAAACAGAGAGGTTTTCCTCTAAAAACTGGGCACAATCAAATCAGTTTATGGTGGACTGTTTTTCAATCGACAGAATTGGGCCAGCAGCACCGTCAAACGAAAAAGGGCTGTGACTCAAAACTTCACACTAGCAGCATTTGGTCAAACAAAATCCTAGGTAGAACTAATCCAAATAATGGCTCCTGCACAGTCTACAAAACTAAATCATCTAAACAGTTTGAACAGTCTTACCTAAAATATAAATACCAATGACACTTCAAACACCACTAATTATGAAGAAAGACAATTCGTACAATCTCACTGTAAGGCCCTAAAAAACACTTTTGGGTAAAAATGTTAGAAATGCCAAAAAGGCTAATTTCAAATGTTGGGATCAGGCTGTTTCTTATTGATTTGCAGAGACAAACAGAAACAATTTACAAACTTAAGATTAATGTTTATTTTAGGTCATGGTATAACTTTTCTGGCTAATCACTGATAGAAACCTGTTAGATAACAAAGCAGCAATGTTAGAGTCATTTTCTTGGTGCAAACAGAATGGAGAGACGTGTAAACAGAGTCGGACCTGTACCTTTGAGCCTCTTTAGGTGGACCGGGACGTCACTCTTAATGCTCTTGCTGTCGTCCTCGGTGGACTCGGTGTGCACTAAAGTGGGGTCGTTGTGAGCCAGCCAATCCGCCACTTTGCTCTCAGATGCCATCATGGCAGCCTGCAGCGTGGTGAGGTCCTTGCTTCCAGAGCCGCCGCTTCCCGCCGTGCTCTTCTTGGTGCGGGATTTGTGGTGGTCCGACGTGAACTTTGACACGTGGTCTTTAATGGTGACTTTCCCTGGAGAGGTGTTGTCAAACTCTATGGTGAAGGAGGCGTGCCCTTGAGCTGTGGAGCAGACAGTGCAGTTTTAGCTTTGTGTCCCGTTGACAGTAAAAGTAAAGGCTGCTAACTCAAGCACTTTTAAAATGTCGATGTGCAGAATAGTTGTGGCGTAAAGACGCTTTCCCTAATGCCATCTTGGTTACAGGAAAATACTGCAATAAAATAAAATCTGTTACAAACTCATCTTTATTAATATTGCACACTTTGTGTAGCAAAAACATTAGAACTGTGAAATTAAGTGAGAATAAATATGAATAAACCCAATCGTCTAGATCTCTTTCCACCTGCAGTGGTGTGGCTTTGACTGGGAGCATCCTCTGTGTCCTTGGTGGGAATTTCATGGATGCCATTATTTGCCACGTGACCTTCCTTTGTGGGGGCCTCAAAGTAACTGGAATCGAGAGCAGGGGACGCATGAAGGCCGTCCTCTTTAGATTTCTCTCCCCGACGCGCCTCCTTGCTCTCTGTGGTTAGAAAACAAATAAATGTATTCTTACTGCATTGTGACTGTCGTCTTTTTTTTTTTTTAATAACATATAAATACTGCAGCATCAACGATGCTACTATGTTTTATTACAAAAAGAAGTATAATATGAAGGCAATACAAGGGGAAGGTCAAGTCAAACCACATATGGACAAATTAAATTGACGTTTGTTTCTGGGTGGAAAAGAAGGATGGAGGAAGACGGACATCTGTCTCATTTTTGTTCGCTGTCACACAAAGCATAAAGTGATGGTGAGGCTCTTTAGAAAGTGGAGCATTTATATTCTCATCAGTTCCTATTAACCAACAGAGCCTCTGACGGGACTGATTATGATTAACGACACTTTCAGGAATTAAAGGAGCCATCTGCTTCATTTTTGGAGGAAAACGCTGGAACATATGGCAGCTGACAAACACAGACAAAAAAACAGAAACTTTGAGCAAAATTGAATCATTTGTAAATCATTTACTGTAAATTATAGATGCTTAAATTAAATTATGAATTAAATTAGGAAATGTGTCTTACACTTTCGTTAGTTCAGATCCGCTTAGCTAAAAAGAAAGAAAATCTCTCTGACATAACTACTGGTAGTCAGCATAAACCGTTAGGCAATACTGGAAATATCCACAACATGGCCGTTACCAAGACAAGAGGGACTCAAGCACCTTATTAGAACTGCCTCTGATTGCTTTTTATGTCCATTTATTAAACAATTAAAAGTATCAATGATATAAATTGTGCTACGTTTTTGTGTTCCTGAAAACATATCACAAAATTTATTACAGAACTGCATCGAGAAATGGGTTAGTGACCAGAATTGGACCAATACTATTTGAGTGGCTCCAACCAGTGATCAGTGGGTCAGAAACACAAATATCTGATCTTTTTCATATGCAAGCGCTCGCAGTGCTTAAATTACTGCTACTGCGGGGAGAAAAGGTCAGATACTTAAACAGATTTTCAATAAGGTGTTTTAAACTGAAGTTAGGAATCTTCTATCAGGAAACAATGTTTTCTAAGAAGGTGGATCAGCTTTTTACTGAGGCTGCTACAACACAGAGCGAGACTTGCTGGCCCAAAAAGACCACTCAGATATAAAATTAGTTGTTTATGTGACAGAAACAATCGTATTACCTCATATAAATGAATTTTATACAGTGTTTCTGTATTATCTTTAACCACATCCTAAAAGTAAGAATAGCTGATCATCTAAACTACATGAACATTCGTTAGATTAATAAAGATGCTGTTGGAGTAAAGTAACCAACCAACAGTGACTCAATTTTTCTATTTCACAAAATACTGAACAAATAGAGCAAATTACATTAACTGCCTTTAAAATTCTTCCAATAGCAAAAAGCAGGAAGGCAACAGAAAATTAAAAAGTTGTCCTCACACCAGGAGGTTGTTACAAACTGAAAGTATTTCAGCATCTATATGGTTTTGAGAGCAGTGCTTACCGGAGAGTTAGCTAATGATTTCTGCAGGGTAAAGAGCAGTCTGCTAAGAATGGGTTTGTGTGTGTGAGTTAGGAGAAAGAAATGGGAGTCGTTGCGACGGTGTAACCCAATCGGGTTTAGTGACAATTCACATGGAGAGGAAATTAAGGAGTGGTGATAACAAAACCTTTTTTTTTTTTTTTCAACTCTGACGGAGAAAAACACACTAAAATAAAACTGACGTATACATGCTAGCAACAAAACACAAACCGAAACAGAATCATTTCCTGTCCTTAACCTCTCACTTCCCCTTCACTCCTACATTTCACAGGGACTGTGGAACGTTCATGTTATTTTTGAAACACCCATATCAGATAAAATCTCTTTTTTAAAGCAGAGGCTCAAGCCAAATACACCAGAGCTTTCCGGACACACGCTGCTTCACAGAGGCACTCCAACATTTCATCATCCACACCACAGTTATTCGTCTAACATTTGATGCTGCTAGAATGGAAAATAATTTCCACTCACCCACTCCCAAGGCTGACGTAGCCAGACCCATAACGCTGGATATTTGGAAAGGCTTCAAGGTTTCAAATAATTTTGTGTCCAAACACAAACTAACCTCCCTACGGACAGATAAAACTTTGCAAAAACCAACAAATCAGGGCAAACAGACTCATAGGAGCTGGAGAACAAAGTCTTCCTTTACAGGGCAGCCAAGATGATGCCAGACTAGCACTGCAGATGTGCAGAGAGACTGGAGGACGCTTCAATCTGCTCTCGTGTTTGTGTTATGATTCCACACTGGTCCGCTAACCCAGCCTGGCACAGACCGATTTTGATTCACCGAGCTGGTGTGGCCACTAATCCTGTTAAGGGGACCCCTCTCTCACACACACACACTCATATTGTTAAGTAAACAGACGTCCATGCAGACTCTGAAAAGAGGCTTTGTATTCACTTGGATGTAAATGATTATTAATACAAGCAAACCCTCGTTGCCCTTTGCAGCCTGAACAGCAAAAGCAAAACCAGCTGACCTAACTTTGATGAAACAATTGTTTTACAACCAAAGAAAAAACATATAGCACAATGCAGTGCATGTTGCATCTGTTATCTATAAAATAGTATTCTGTTGGTGCAAATCTACCGACACAGTGATTCATCTGGCCGATTATTCACCAGATTATTTCCCTTTTGAAATAATCTGAGATTATCTGGTAAAAAATAAATAAATAACTGAGAAAAGAAGTAATAACATCCCAGCCATCAGTTACAATCTTGACTAAGTAATCAGGCTGCAGGTTGATTCGCACTAAGAGAGAACATACTGTCAAATAACAGCGCCAATCAACCTAGAGAAGTTAAAACTTAAAGATAAAGAATGTAAACGCATATAAAAATCAATAAAAGGAACAAGCTGTTTAGAACTTCAAATCTTGTATCTTTCACGTACCAGAATAAGGAAAAACTTGGAAATCTATTATTCAGACCAAATTTACGAAACCAAATTTCATACTTTTCCATGATATTCAAAGCCATATAGGGACAGAGATCTTTTTTAAAAATCCTGGTCCATTTCCATGAGAATTAGTTGCAACACCTTAAGTGATTTCTTTTCACCCTTTAGAGTGATGTTAACTTGAAACGAGAAACTGTATTGGCCGGTGAGATCATTGATTTAATACCTGATTTAATGTGATGTTAAAGTGTTGAGTTTGGGAGTCTTCCCAAATGACTTAAATCTTGATATCTTGGCAGCCATATTTAAAATCCTGCTTGTAGACATGAGAGCATCTGAAAATGTTAAAAATGCCCACCTGAAATGGAGCCATCGTGTTTTTTGGACTTGGTTTCCTGTTTGAAGGAGTTCTCATCGTCTGCATCTCCATCCCCCCACCATGAGGGCTGACCATACAGGGGAGTCCCACGAGGCAGAGCTGTACTGTCCCCTGAGACGAACATACACACATTTCAACAAAACTGCACAGTCGATTTTTTCAAAACATTTTCTCTAAACCATTGTGGAATAAAAATGAGCCCAACTAATGCTTGTGTGCAAGTTTATTTCTTCATTTTTGTATTTCAAACACGATTCCTCTCTCTTTCTCAGCCATGCATTAGTAGTGTAAATATATTGTTGTTATTACATTAATAACGCTGACAGGCGACAAACGTCCTGTGCAAACCTCTTTTCAAAGCAGATTTAAGAATGCAGAGAAAATCACAGAGTTTCTGTAAAGGTCCTTCTTTGGATTTCAACCAGCATGCGGTCAGTGCACGGCGTCACAGCTTGCTTCACTGTTTCTTACTTTCTTTCTTTAGCCTTCGGTCCTTAAAAGGACCCCGTTATCTTCAGCTGGTGTGACTTCAGTCACAGTTGTAAACATAATTACAGAGGCAGATTGCCAAATCACATATCATTTTGTGTGAAAGCTACAGAATGTGTATCATGAGGAGTAATGTATTTTTGGCTTCCTGTACCAGTAAAATTACACATTTCAGTATCAGACAGAGTAACACTAGCAGATGGGTGTAATACTGCATGTTTAGACTCAAATGCTTGTAAAAAAATATTGTGCTTCTTATATTTCCTTCAGAAAAGCTGAGATGACAGATGGTTTTGCTTGTCAAATTTTCTCGAGCTGATTAATCTGTTCAAATAAACATATAAGCTCCATGTGGCCTTGTTTTAACAACTGGTTATTAACCTGAATCCCTGCTATCTCCATGCCCTACCAGTGACGGACCCTCAAATTAAAACTTCTCTTGTCCCTTTTTCCCTCTGAATTTTGGAGGGCCACGGTTAGTCCTTAAAAGGACTATTTAAGACTTTTTAATGCCCCGGCGCCCTGAAAGTACTAAAAACAATCTTTGTAGCACATTAAAGTCAAAGTGAAGCCAATGTTTTTGCGTTACAATTCAACTGAATCTCATTCTTCATCACCGTTTCTGTCACCTACCCTATTTCGAGAAAACACAAATAATTCACAAGTTACCTTGAGAATCCAGTGGCTTGGTCGACTGTTCTCTGGAGGAAGTGACCCCATTTGCTGCTCTGCTCTCCACAGATTTTGGAGTGCCGCTGCTCGGTGACTTTGGCATTTTCGTCGGGGCCTTAGAAGGAGAATGGCTCTTGGTCGTTTTGGCTGTGGTTTCACCATTGGATGGCTTCTTGCTGAGCTGGAGGCCACTGGTGAACTTTTCATGCTGGAAGGAGATTACGTTTTAATAAATGTGATGTATAAACATAATATAAAAATGTGAAAGGGACATGTTGGGTGTTTTCACCTTTAGAGCTTCCTCAGGCACAGTGAGCTCTCCTCGCACCACCGTGAACAGGTTGGTATGTGAAACAAAAAGGTTAAGGAAATACTGACCACATTAACATTGCAATGAAATACAAATGCAAAATTGAATGTGGATCGTGGTAAATCAAAATATTCCAAACTTCATTTATTTCAGTAATTTAGTCAAAAAGTAAAACTAATACATAGTACAGATATATTAATCATGGTGATGTATTTTTAGAGCTCGTTTTTGTTAGTTTAGACAATCATGGCTTTACTCCAGAAATTCAGTTTGTCAGACATAATCAATAGATGTAGCATTACTGTACGAATGAGCTTACCTCTCCGACAAATAATCAAAATGACTCCACTGGATATGTGAGGCTTCACAGAGTAGAAAGTGAAATAATGAAAGGATATCATATCCAAACCTCAGCTTGTCCTCCAATTTCAGCGTGATGTACATCTGCTCCTGAATGCGGACATCGTTTACAAAGGTCTGGAGAGAAAGCAGACAAAAAACCTGAAACTAAACAGAAGAACTAAACTAAACATCTTAAAACTATGTGTTTCTTTGAGAATGATTTGGTGTGTTAAGTTCTTTTATTAAATATTAAAAGAAAGATGGGAAATATGTTTGTTTTTTTTTAAGTTTCAAAATTGTGAACATTTTAGAGAAAATAATCTATTCTCTTCATATTTTACGGCATAAGGCAGTATGTTCTTTTGTTTTGTGTAAATGAGTCACTTATTTACTAGTAATTTAAAGAGTAACATAAATGTTATTGTAATTTATCAATGATTGCTGAGTTAATAGCAAAAACTATAGTTATGAGGACTAAAGATCTTTGCACAATCAGCCATGTTTCTCTTTTCATGGAGAAACCTTTTTGAAGGTTTAGCTCCAATCTCTCCTTTTCCAGAAGTCATTCACCCTCGTTATGCTATGCAGGCAGATCAAATACCACTGACCAGCAAATAAAACCCTCACATACTTCCACTTTTTTTGTACCAAAACATTCCTTTCTTCTCTCAAATGTAATAAAATTACAGCTCAAGAATTTTGCAGTGAAATGGTTTCAGAAAGAGAGCAATTGGTCCAAATGTTTTACTGGCTAACCCATGTGTGGCAAACCTCAGCACTCCCACTGACTCAGCAGGGAAAACTTCCTCTGAATCAAACCAAAGGAGCTTGATGGCTAACAGCACAGGAGGAAGTGACTCTGACTTCCTGTCTAACAGGCTGAGAGGATGTGAGGGACACGGCGCAGATGTGTCTCATCTGGTGGGCTCTGACTGAGCTCTAATCACAACTTATGACTAATGCCAATGAATAGGTTTAACAGGGCAGCTGTGACCAACTTTTACTTAACTTTACTGTCAGAGGAGAAAGAAATCGTTAAGAAGTCAAATTAAGCTATCCAATAAACTTAAAGATGTGTATAAAGTAAAAGTGTGAAATAAAATACATTTAAATTTTCCACTTAAATCACACTTCAGATCTTTCCAGACGAGCTTGGAGCTCATTCTCTTTTTGATGGGTTTTCTTCTTTGATTGATTTCATTACTTCTCCATTCTTTGCACTTCATCATGTCGTTACTTACCCCGTTCAGACTTCCCAGGTCCTTCACTTTGTGTTCGTCAGTCCCCGACTCATAGTTGATGACTGCGTGCTGCTTGTCTACGCTACGTGACTTTAAACAAAAAAAAAAAAAAATACAAATGAGGAAAGATATTAATCCACTAGGGACCCTAGAAGACCCCTGTCTAGTTATACCTTATCATTGAAGGAAAAATCTAATTTAGATATTTCAAAATGTATCTTAGCTGTTGTATTATTAAGTAAAAATGTGATGCTCTGGGACACTTTTACACTCACATCACAGATATTCACAAGAAGTCAAAGGAAAATAGCAAGAGAATAAAACAGGAGGTGAAATATTGATTTTTCTACAGCTAACAGAAGCATGCCTCTCAGCTGTTTAGAGGGTGAACTGATTTTAAAACAAACACAGCGACTCTCCCCTTCTGTATTTATAAGCCTCAGGTAGAAATGTCCAGATATGTTTCATGAACCAAATGTCACTGAAATGAAAAACACAAAAAGGAATCCAATGACTGGACGATGAAAGATCAGTTACTTTCAAATCTGCTTTGAGTTTTGTCAGCATTTTATTTTAAGGTAGGTCAAAGTCAATTCTGGGAACTGTTTCTCATCTTCAGTTCCCATTTCACTCTTTGTTTTGTGTATTCTGTTTGTTCCTTAAAAGCCAGATTTTATGAGGTGGAGAAATGGGTGATAACACATAACCTTGGTTTAGTATCGTGACATTGTGAGCTCTGCATGCTCCACATGACAGGAAATAGTTTTTTGTGTATTCTGTGTATTTAATTTTTAAGTGCACCTTTCTCTTCGAAGAGATTTATTTACAACAGAACAGTAAGAACTTCACTCTGTATTTATTAAAACATAATTTTTTATTACATGAATAAATCAACTTAATGGGTTTAAACGCTGTTGGGCGTTTTAAAAAAATACATGTAATCCATTGCGTAAGCAATACATTTTTATATTTGATTTGACATATTGCATTAGTCTGTGAGTATATGTTTGTGTTTTATTTGGTGCATGACACAGGAGGCTTTTTATGTTTAGCCATGTGATAAAGCCTTGGCTTACTGAAATGGTCACATGGGTATCAACTGCAGGCTGCTTAAAAAAAAACACACAAAAGGCTATGAACATGTTATGTCAACAAATCTAATACCAAATCCTTGCCAAGGCGGGAGCACAAGAACAAAAACACAAAAAATAACGGAGTGGGGGAGAAACCTTTCAGCTAGATGAAACATAAAAAAGGTTCATGATCTTTATTTGCTGCAAGTCTTCAAATTGAAATCCTCCTAGAAACTATAAAGCCAGAAGTAAACATTTTAAATAAAAACAAAAGGAGTGATTATCTTTAAACACGTAGAGTGTATAAAAATTTATAAAAATAAAGCATCCTGAATGTTTCAATAATCAGACCCACTGCAGTTCTTACAGTGGGAACAGTAAGAACTTCACTCAAATAATACTGTCCCAGTAGTTGTAAACACTCTACCCACAACGAATGACTCAGTCAGATAAGATCTAACTCAAGAGGTATCTGCCCCACTTTCTATTATTAGTGCAGTGACCAGAGGTACACATGAGTGTACACAAGGTCTCTGTGGATGTATGCAGCTGCAAAGACACACACACACACACCCCCACACACACAAAGCCCAACATGCAGATACAGAAAGAACTGTGTAAAGTCACTAATAAACTCAAGTAGCAGGAAAGAAGCGTCTCCTTTCTGTTTGAGACCAACAAAAACAAAATCTTTATGAAGCGTCCCCACCTGCAGCATAAGCTCACAGTCATCCCTGCCCACGAAGATCATTTCCCGGGGGAGTCGATGGCGAGTTCCCCCGCTGCTCACCAGGAACCAGGAGGTCACGCTCATCTCTGCGCCCTGTTGCTGCCTCTAGTACACACCTCCTGAGACGAAGGCGAACAGAATCCGTGGGTTAATAATAAGATGGCATTGAAGAAAAATACCATCATTTCACAGTATTTATACAAAGTGTTTAAACAAGATACTAAAAAAATACTCAAATTCCTGTGATTTAAAACAAAACGCAACAATTATTTATAAAGCAGTTAAAAAGATAGTGTGGAAGCCTTATTTTAGCCAGCTGATGTGCAATGTGAAGAAAGTACGGTGAATATTTTTGCCTGGTATCTTATTAAAAGGAGTTTGGTACAACCGCACAAACTGTATAACAGACTTTTAGCAGACGATACAGGCCATGTTTAATAGAAATTCATATTATGTACTGCTTAGAAGAAGAAGAATAAGTCTAAAATCATTTAGTAAATTTAAATGTTACACCTATGTAAGCTGTAGGTGTAAGCAAACATATCAGAAAGATTACATTCAAATTTTATGACTATGTTGCAGATGGATAAAGTTAAAAAATAATGCTTTTAGAAAGAAGGAACGTAAAGATTCAAGGTACACTGCAATAAAATCTAAAAAATTTTAAGAGATTTAAATGATGAATAAAGTTCCATGCATTTTAGTACAGACCTCTGGTCCAGGTGATAGACCACAGCTGACAGACCACTGGCCCTGCAGCAAAGCTAGGCCATCCTGAAAAAGATAAGCAAGCAAAAACAAAATCGTTAGACATCTATTCCCATAGGAAGGAACATGCATTACACTGTATTCTTTATTTATTTTTTTGTCTTTGTCTCCTGCTTCATTTTCTCAGCTTCTTGCTGGAAGTAGGTTAAGTGGGAGGTCTGGGTAGATCCTTTCTTTTTCTCTGCCTGCTCTGATGACTGCCAGATGTTTGAGGAGGAAGTGATGTAGGAATGCTAGCAGGCCTACCCATCAGCAAGTTTATTTTCCCTCCTCTTCAGACGGGCTGGAAAGGAGGTCAGAGCCAGCCTTGGTTACTTTCTAACTGTCCAGGCCTAAAACAACTAAATTAAACAGAACTAACTCCTGCCAAAGTGACATGAACTGTTTACAAACTAACTTCAAGTGTGGCTTAGAGTAAGTGTTGCCGTCTCACTGAGCAATTGGGCGTAAAATATAGCAGCACTGGCATCCTGCCATTACTGAAGTTTCCATGCTGTCATAGGACAGCAGGAGAAGTATTGTCTGAGCAAAATGGAGAAGGTGTTATGAAACTTTCTGCATGTAGCCTTTATGTTGAACTTTTAAGCGGTTTAGACAAAAATGAATTTTAAAATGATCACTTCAGAGCTCTTTATCATACTTTCTAGTGACTCTAAAATAACAGGAACTCTTTTTTATGAGTATAAAGTGCCAAGAAAAAGCCCATCAGAGGAAGAATTAAAGATTATTGAGCTAAGCTCTTGATCTCTTGACCTCTAAAGTACTTAGTATACCAACTCAGTAATCCCCAGACGAAAATTTTAATCAGCTACACACTTCACTTCCTTGCATGACAAGGCTAAAAAAAAAAAAAAATCACAACTGGATCAACAGCTGTCTCAAATGCAAAATGGATCCGCTTTTTTAGCCCAGTTACCAGTTGTCCTGCAAATTTATTCAACAGGACATTTGATACCATCTGACAAAAATGAAAAACAACATCTAAATATCCTGACAATACTTAGGGTTAATATCTAGATGCACTAATAATGCTTTGATTTTTTTTTCTAAGGACTCTAACCTATAAAGGGAAAACATTTGCTGCACCATCTCAGATGGAAGTATGAAGAAAATTAAGAAATGACAAGGTTCTTCTCATTCATGAATCAAAGCTTATGTCCCTAACCCTTAAGTCTTCTTAAATTTAAAGAGTCTGCATAAAAATGTGTACTGTTCTGTGATTTGTATATCGACAATACATACTGGGAGATGTTGGCTTTTAAACACTTATTGAACAGAAAAAAATAAATTACTTTCACGACTACCGATCACCGGTGAGAGCTGATAAATGGAACATCAGCAGATACCGTTATCCGGAAAAATCCCATAGTAATAGGAACCAATTGCTGGCATTAAAGTAAACGGAGTTTTAAAAGATACAATGAAATAATAGTCTACACTTCCAGCCAGATGGCTGAAAGAAGGTTACTATGTTTATTTGCACATTTTCACTCATTCAGTTGTCTGTGATAAAGATGCACCAAGCAATTATTAATGTGCATCAGTCAAGATATTGAAGAAAAAAAAAAAAGAAAATTATTACTGCGTATCGGTGACAATGTTCCTGATCCATAAGGGCAGATCTATTCAATTTAATTCTATAATTAGTGATCTGAGGAACATATACTTTATAATTTATTTTACATTATATTTAGAATTGCTAATTGCACTTTCTGAACCATTTTAGGTTCAGGAAGTGATGGTAAAATGGTTCACTTTTTAGTGAACCATTTTAGTTCACTAAAAAGTGAAATTTTTGTGAACTTTTTAGTTCACTAAAAAGTGAACTAAAATGTTCACTTTTAGTTCACATTCTACTGTTTGCTTCTACAGTAGCAAACAGTAGAAGGTTTGCTACTGTTTATTTTTACATGTTAGACCAAGGTAGTCAACTGATAGTTTTAGCTTCTTTAATATTTATTTTGCATTGGCAGTTATAGTCCTAATTGCACTGACTGAACAAAGTCGGGTTGTTTTAGTGTTTTACCAAGTTTGTGAAGCTATTGGTCAATTTACATGTGCTGTACTGGTGCATAATTATATTTGGAATGCAGTACATTTATGTCTGTGTTTTAAAAAAAGAGAAATTTTAGGTCAATTCAGCACTATTTTTCTGTATCGGATTGATATCGGCTGATACTATGCCTCAGATATCTGCATTGGTATCACATGCAAAAAAAGTGGATCAGTAATTTTTTGTAGCATAATATGAAGAGTTAAGGTGTAGAAAGAAAAGAAGTACCACTCTAATACAAGCCCAATAAATCATGGATATTGACAGATAACCATGATTATCTGTCAATACGGTGCATACTATCTGTTTAACAGATTAAATGAATAATGTTCACAAAGAAACAGAAACACTGCAGCTGCTTTGGGACAAAACAATAGGAAGATATCAGAAATAGAAAAACCTTTTCTGGAACAACACATCAGGCTCAACAGCACTGGCATTACACCACAGCTATGTGTGGTTTCCCTCCCAAATGTAAGCAAACCATCAGAGAGCCTGCTGACTAAATAACTGCAGCACACTCACATGGAGAATGCAAAGTTAACAGTCTGCGGTGGAGGAGCTGCAATATGGTGCATGCCAGCCTTCTGGTGCCGTTCAAACAACCTCTGACGATCACACATGAAAGATGTGGCACACATGGAGAAAGGCAGAGGTTGGTGTGATGAAGGGAACACAGCTGTGGGAAAATCTACTTTAAAAATGCCTCTTTCTGCACTTAAAGTGTAGTTCATTTTAAAACAGCTAGTCCCTAAAACATGAATACAAAAGAAAATGGAAGATTATTAGTTGAAAGGGTCTATTTTTCCCTGGGCAATATTTTTAATTTAAACAGAAGAAATATTTTAAAATGACAAAAATGTCATTGGGCCTCTGTAAATAACATATTAATGTTGCTTTGCTTTCATTCTACAATTGCTTAAATTGTGATGCAGAACTAAATATTGACCCCAAATCAGTATATTAAGACAAATGAAAATAGTCTTAAATGCAATACTCGCCACAAAAAAGATGTTTAAAATGCCTTAAATTAAATTCATCTTTATTACTGTGACAATATTACACTGAACTATGTACAAAACCGCAACGCTTAATTGGGTTTTTAATTCCTCTTAATTGTTTTATTAACCCCACCTATGCTTTGATTTCTTATTGTGCTACCATTGGCTGTTGGTTGGGGGCCACCAAATTTTATTTAAAATTTACTAAGATGTCAAAATTTGTGAAGACATAAATTCAAGAACCAACAAGGTTCCAAGCAGCTTTTGTTGAGGAAAAGTCCACATCAGCATCACATCTTCCACAGTCTTTTTTTGGTTTACACTAAACGTACCTGAAAAACTGAAATCTGCATCTCATCTGACCAAAGCATCTGGTCCTAGTTAAAGTCAGAGAAGCTTTTTACAAACTTGCTTTTTCTTAGCATTCCTCCCAGACTAACTGGAAGGTAGATGGTTATTATAGTTATTATACATTATTATGTTTCACCAATCAAAAAAATATACATGAAACATAGATGTAAAAAGTTTCAGTTGAATTATTAGGGTTGCTATCTACCCACTGTGTCAAATGTGTGAAAAAAACTATTTCTTAACTTTGGACTAGACTGACGTATATTTAAATAATAATTTAAAAAAAGTATATTTTTCTATGTGAGATTATGCTGCTGCTATGCATCTTTATCATGAGCATCAATAGATGTGAAGGGCTCTACATGCAGAAATACAAAAAGAAGCGGAAAACATGCAACTTATCACGCTGCTTCAGCAGGATTCTTCCTGGTGATAATAAACAGAAACAGTGACTTCATGTTATTGGGAGGAATTTACTAGCTCCCAGAACTGCACTAATACAATCTCCCCACACACTCAAACACTCACTGATGAGGAATGAAAGAGCAGGATTATTCCAAGATGACTGAATTCTTTGTGCTGAAGAGATAGCAGCGGAGAGACAGGAAGAATGTAAAACACTTCTAGTGGAGGACACTCATCTTCTGATCCACTGACTGTGACCAGAAACTGTTCTTAAATACAGCTAAACATTTATTTTAAAAAAGGCAACAACTACAGAAAGACTGTGCTTTCATAACTAAATTGGAAATCAAGTAGAAATATAATTTGAAATATAAGAGGGTGTAAGCATCTTCACCACTTGTTAAGTAAGAGAGTGAGAAGATAAGGGGAATAATCCTTTATCAACCCTGACTGATCACACTTACATCTGTATTTCCGTTGTTTAGTATCAAGTTATATAAACACCCATCTGTTTCTCTTTTCTTTTTTTTTTTACTTTTTGAATCTCTTCCCTCCATTCTAAAGCAACCAATCACAACCACTAACTGGGAAACAGGAAGTGAAGTCCATATTTACAGTCATCAACTGCAACACAGGGCTGCCGCTTTCCACGTAGCATCTGGCGGGAGCTGGGATCCCAGCATGATGCAACAGCTGGGTAACGGTCACAGGCACTCATCTGCTGTTTCCTATTAACCGTCCAGTTGCCGCAGCGAGGCTCAAACGAGACTCACATCACGGACCAGGACGAACGGACACACAGATGCTTAGCAGAGCGCAGAGAGAAAGACAGTTGATGGAGCATGGCTCATTCTCTCGTCACACTCATTTCCACTTGGTCTTATGATGAGAGCCATGCTTGGCCCCAGTCAGGGTGGGGCGAGCTGTCTGCATGGAAACACCTCACTGTAATGACAATAAGCCCAATTGATATATTCTAATTTTAAAATAGGTATTCGCAGGGATAATTACTGTAATCTGTCACATATCACAACTCATTGAGTAAACAAAAACAGACCTCTGTGGGAATCAAACTGAAAATATTTTTGTTTAAATTAATTATATTTTTGTGTATAATGGGCTCTTCAAATGGAACAAACTCTACATGCCAAAAGGAAATTATTTCTGTTTTTACTACTGCAGCAGTTACTGTACCTACTGAAGTAGAAAATGTTGTGGTCTACAAAAAGCTTCTGGACATTGGGAACATTTAATGGTAAAATAAACGTGGTTTCTTGAAATGTACATCTCTATATATTTGACATTTGTTGACAGAACAACAACAAAATACTTTGTACTTAATATTTCCCATTTAAGAAGAAAATACATTTAAAATTTCGATTAAAAAAAGAGAAAAAAAATTACAAATTGCCCATCTGAATTGGCTTCATTTACTAAAGAAACAAATGATTTGGTCATCTAAGGCTAAGCAATGTAAGCTTTCAATAATGAAACAAGGGATGGATCTGGAAAATGTTAAATATTTCCATATCCTAAATGTCATTTCTATTTTTATCCAGAATATAAAATTATTAAATCAAATTCAATAGTTTTTCGGACTTTTCAAGAACATGTGAAAGTCATTTTGCTGACCAATATCAACTTCTGTCTTTCATTGAGATCAGACCTGCTAATTCACATCTTCTCCCAAATGATGTCAATGATGTTACAACACATACTTTGTGTCCATTTTGTTTGTGTATTGCAGGTGCTTTGATTGTAATAATGTTATTACTATTCAATTTAATTCCAATTCAGTGACAGTAGACAATCCTTATTAGCTTATTTATATTGATACTTTAAAGAGTTTATCCTTAACTTGATCTGATATCAACCGAGCTCAAAAGTAAAAAGTGCAAAAGATGTTTGTTGATGAGTTTATGAGCTAATAATAGTGAAAGTTCCAGGTAAAGATGCAGTTCGTGAACTGGGAAAAACTGATTCTTTTTTGTGTGCTTAACGTATCCCCTGTGGAGAAATTGGCAGATTGCAGCCAAATGATTGGTGCTTCACTACTGAAAAGTGAAAAGACAAACAGCTCCCCATCAGTTTGCCCTTTTCCCTCAGGGTCAATGGTGTTAGGCCAGTCAGACAAGCATTTTCAGAATGAAATCGATAAGTAATAGGCAAGGGACCAATCCTATGACCTTACAAGAACATCTACACACCCTGAGAGTTTCAAAGTACAATCAAGAGAAACCATTTACAGTAAGAGTGAACTCTGGGGAGGGAGACAGACAGACAAAGGCTTCTCTTGTCCCCCACGGCTCTTCTACAGATTTACAGACATGAAAGTGTACAGCACCTATTGTTCCTCTTTGAATGAGACAAAGAAATACTGGCCAGAGCTTTTCAATGATCTGAACCAGGTACTACCCAGGCTACATTTTTTCAATTTAGAGTGCTGGTCGTTCCCGGTATTGATGCATCAGTGTCTTATGAAGTAATATTTTATTCAGCATTAAGTTTTTTATGTTGCTGGTTAAAAAAACAATTTCACAGAGGCAACAGGAAATACAGACCTATAATATACATGGCAATAAAGTGACTTTTAAAGTCTACAAATATACCACCAAGGAAAATGTTTAACTATGTTGCCTTCAGTTGCTATAAAAATGTTATATCAAATATGACTTAAAATAAATTCGACATCATAAATGAAATTGAAATTAAGCCTCTGTCTCTGTCAGAAATTTATGCTCTTTCTGATATTCCACTTTCAGGAAGTCATTGCAGCATGGCTCCTCTATTAACCCTTTAAAGCGTCTTTATCAGCGCTGCACTGAGAAGTAGCTCACATAATGAGCTCAGCAGATGTGCAGTTACACAAGGTGTTTGCTAATTGCTACAGGCTAGTCTGAAGGAAATGAGTTGGGAAGGAGAGGTGCTTTGTGAGGCAGAAGCCATGAGAGGTTAAAGGATTTCTCAAACATGCATGAAAGAACCAAAGCAAAACTCCAGGGGTATTTTTGATACAGGAATAACATAACATGATGTAAAGCTCAAATAAGTTAACCCTTTAACATATGTTAGGGAAGTGTTTTTTGTCACCAACTGTGTGTGCAACGTGTTTCGTGTGCTGAGGAGCGATCAGAAACGGCAGAGAACAGATTTGAGGTGAGGCAGGCAGTTCTCTAACCTCATGGCAGGGGTTAGAGAACACAATGTCTCCACAATGTTGTGGAGACATTGTGACTCCACAACTGCAGAGTAAGAGACAGTAACAGCAAGCTAGCCATACAGTAGTATGTGATTTTTAGTTGTACTTTAACGGTTTCTCCCTTTGCTGTGGAGCCCAGCACAAAATTAAGAATATCTACATGTCCAAGTTAGATTGAGTTAACGAAATTATTCTATGGCGGCAGCGCGACTTAGCATCACATCTAAAAGAATAGTCTTTTTATCCTCCAACGTTGTCCGCATGCACGAAATTTCCTTATGTAGACAATAACATGTAAGGGGTCTATATTTGTACATCTGATTAGGATTAAGTCAGTGTCTCGCCAGCTGTGAACCTCACCGCACGTCACTGGTGTGAAAATATAACAATAATAAGAGGTTGTGAGATGAGGAAGAGACCACCTTCCTACTCGGTTGAAGTCGCTCACGTTGCAAGTAATATGATTTTCTAAATCTGGATGGAGGTCAAATGTCTCCAATAAAACATAACACTTCAAAACAAAACCAAGAGTATGAAGACAATTATTGATTTTACAGAACCTTTATTTCAGAATGCATCCTTATTTCTGCAGCTACACTACAACTATGCACTAACATTTATCTGCTGCGACTGGACTGAACTGCTATGGAGAGAGCTAATAAATCATTATGCTGTCAGGATAAAACCAGGACTCTCTTAACCCTTGGCTACACAAGGGTATATATAGCTTTATGTGTGTTAGCGTGCCTATTAAATCCAGCATGGTAGTAAAAAGAAAAAGTCTAACGCAGCAAAACCGAGCATATGGTGCAGAAAAGCGGTATCACATGCACAGTTGGCAAGCAAAAACAAATCTGCAAACACCTCCATTTAGCCAGCATCAGTCCTGCCACCTCCATTGTTATACCAAACACAATCCAGCGACCCCCTTCTGACCCTCCCACTGCCTTAAGACATAAACCCGACACATGCTCTGAGATCCATGTGTTCAAACTGCCCTGCAGACCAACATACGCCAGTCTACAGTTCATGGATCCTGAGGATCGTACAGGAATATCCAAAATGTAATACATATTCAGGCAAAATGAAAGTAAAAATAACAAGTACTTTTCTTCTAAATAATTTTAGTGGAACAGCCACCCATATAAACAGGCGCGCGTGATGATGAAGCGCTCATAAAAATTATGTTATTAATATTCCATGAGAATAATGAGGCACATGTCCTGCAGCAAAGACTTTTTCTCTTCATGTGATTCTTTCTTTGAAGGGTGTGTGCTTAATGCTTCTTAGAAAAACATACTGAAGGATACGATTTCTTTCCTAAAACCACACAAAGTGTAAAGAATATTTGGGGTATAACAACACCTTCGAATTGCTAAAGTGATAAACAATAGTTATTTTTAACCCCTGAATAAATCTCTTGTGTCAAAATGCTGCCCATTTTGACACAAAAACTTTACACAAATCCAGCTTCTTTTTTTTTCATTCCAGTGCCACATATACCTAACATTGTTTTTCTTCATATTTTGTTTTCTCAGCAGCTTACAGTATTGTTTAATTAGTTATCCATGATGTCCTTGTTAGATTAAAATATATGTAAATATGACATGACACAGAGACCAATTTCTCTAAACCACTCTTCAACATGGGCAAGACAAGAGAACAAGTCATTAAAGTCAAGCAGAGGTAGATGTTTCAATCTTCCTAGGCCAGCAAACAGCTTTATTAAGCTTAGGTTGCTACTCACCTAACTTGTCCAAGAATTTGCTGTTAGAGAGCCTGAACACATGACTCCCAAAAAATTTAACTCCAGCAATTTTTGAACTTTCATCTTTGGAAATGACAAAAGTGTCATATTTAACGATTAGCCTATTAACTATTCTCCTATATCCTGAACTATTAACTACAGCCCCCTATGTAATGTAACCTCAAACTCCAAAGAGCTAAAGCTCACTTAAAATGTGCCTTTATTGAAAAAACAAAAACAACTGAGTCTTCAGAGCTAGTTAAGACAGCAATGTAGGTTAGCTAGCTTTTAGCTGCTAGTTAGTTCTGTTCACCGATAAGACGGAACACAAGAAAAAGTAGTCTCTTTTGTTCCAGTTGGCATGCTTTATAAATATGACATGAAATGCTTCAAGACTGAACATCAGAATCGGCTGTATTTGTGAAGTTTGTGCACACAAACAGGGAATCTGACTTTGGTTCCACATTTTGTGTAATTCGAGAGAAGCAGATGTGCGTTGATCATCATAAGTGAGGAAACAACCACAAGTTAATCTCCAATGAGAGAAATAGTTACAATTTTGAAACCAAATTTTGAACAGTAACAAATATATGTGGATTTTTATCTTGACACCACATAGTGCGGAGAGTGGAAACTGTTGGAGAATGTCAGCAAATATGGCTACAATAAGTGGTGGATTGATTAAATAACATTTTTACACACATCCTTATGAGCGTTTCCAATGTGTGCAGTAAAAAAAACCAAACTTTGTTGTGCATTCAAAAGGCTCTACCTTAACTCATTGTTAATAAACTGCTGGTTTGCATTACATTTGTATTGTATATAAAATCAAGTTTAAACATACTATGAATATAATTGTGATGCTATGTTAGATGATTTGCTGTGCTAGGTGCCCTTGTGGCTCTGCAGTGCTCCTGCTGAGTTGATAATGACTGACTCGTGGCGCTTTTACAGAAACATTAGTCTTTGACTGCCTCAGCCAAAAGTTGATTATGGCTCCTACATTTTTACCACCCAGAGCAATAGCCTTGGCACCGGATAAAAATAGTCAACTCTCTCATACTGAAATCCACACTGCCACTTAGGAGGAAAGAGAAGGAAAAAAAACCCCAAAACAAAACAGAAATGTTAGCATAACAAGACAATCAGGAGTTGGCAGAGAGGAAGATGGGAACAGAATCTGCAGAAATGAAGATCGATATCTGCTGTGGAAAGCACAGCACGCAATAAAGGGAACTCAGAGGGGAGTAGAGACTGTTACACCCCGAAACAGATGTGAAGAGTAGATCGCTTTTATTCTTTTATTTTTTTTCTCCATTTCTAAATAATTAAATCTCGGAAAAGAAAACTCTGACACACCCCAGACGTTCAATAACAAGGGAGAGACTGGTCATGGTGTGTATAAAGAACTTTAAACTCTTTGTTTTCTTATTTATGGTACTCATAACTACTTTATAACTTAAGGCTTGTCTACTGACCAGTCTTTATTCTTTTGAGTGTGTCTGCACACATCCAGCAGCACCAACAGGCTACCTGACTCCCATAACCTTATTAATGTTTCCACTCTGGCAGATTACAGAAATGAGATTTGCTGATATTTTTAGCCAAGGACTCTCTGCGATAATGTGTTTTAAAAAATGCCTTGAAACAAATAGAACAGAGTCACATATTAAGTTCCAAGCTAAGTTGTTTTCAGTAACAAGTAATTCTTCCCTTCCCACTGAAGTAAAATGAATTCACTTCCTAAACTTCCTACTATACACAATAGCCATGGGCAGGCAGGACGACAGTCCCCAAAGACGTCCTAACTACACTCCAGAGCAGAGATGCACTATACATAAAAACTCAGCTCTGTGGTCAACAGATCTAAGCAAGTTAAGACAAGTAAAAAGACACATTTGTTCAACAATCTCATGCTGCACATCGTCATCATCATGAGATTTCCAGTTTTCAGGGAAAGTAAACGAGAGACGTGAATCTTTACAGAGGGAAAATAATTGACATTTGTTCTGTATGTGAGCTGGGATTCGGTGTAACCGGGTATTGGCCACATAGGCTGAGGACTCGCTGCTTCCTCTTTGAGACTGCAGCTACAGTCCTGTGACACTGACACAGTTTTCCTTTTAAATGCAGAGGCCTTTGGAGCAAACCGGCCGGCCAGCAGCCACATTGACACAGAGGGTTCTCAGGAGGAGGGGAAAAGGCAGAGCAAAAGAGAATATAGAAAGGAGAGAGCAGCTAAATAAGCCTGCATGGTAGTGTATGTGCCAGGGAGGTTTTGAAAAGCTGTAGTTTCAAAACAATTAAAGTTTAAAAAAACAGCTCGGACAGCAAAAAATTGTAAATGTACGTACTATTCTTCAGACTATCTATGTCTGAGATATTTGGTGAGATTTGCTGTTTAATGCAACTTGCAAGATTTTTAAACTGTAAAGCGATTAAATAAGTATCCACAAAGTTTGAAAATGCTAAGACTAACTTTTTCCAAAAAATAAAAAATACAACTTTGTGGTGGAAATGGGAATAATGAACACAATTTTTTTTTCACTAGCTGGGTAGACTGCACACTATCCAGGTCCAATCTTTGCTACAAAGTCTAAGAAGAATTCAATTTCTTGTTTAATTACTGTGAGTCACATTGTCATCAATATCACTGCATTTCGCATGTCTACCTAAAATGTGCCACTCAATTAATATGTTGTAGTAGGTTAGCAGCTCTATGAAAAGGATTGCTTTCTTTTTTTCAGCAATAGCTATTAAATCATGTTATAGATTATTGTTTGAATTCCAGTTTGATATCCTGAAATACTGATATTTTCATCCTGCTGGAGAATCGGACACCGGCGTGTACTTCATCCGCACCTCCAATGGCTCACAACCAAAACATCTGAACTCTTGAAGCAGATGGGTGAGAGATGGGTCAGAGAGTTTGAATACTCAGAGAGTATACAATACAGAAATACAACACTGAACACAATATGCAAACAGCTAACTTTAATGACTGGCATTTACACACGTTTTATTGTTTGCACTAAATTCACAACAATGTGAACGAAACTAACCGAAAAGCAAAAAGAACAGCATTACAGTTGAATAATCAATAATTATAATTAATTACCAAAGTAGTTTGTTTTTATTTATTTTTGGAGATGTGATGATGGCTGCGAAAAAAAAAAACTAACTAACTGAACACAAAGAGATGTATGTATGTAGGCCATTAACATCTGCCCCACCAAAACAAAGCCACTACATTAGAGGAGGAGGGGGTCCACATCGGGACACATTCTGAGATTTAGTTCGTTCATATTGAACGAACTCATACGATTTCCCCTCGTAATGCACACTGAAAGCACACAGACTGAAGACAAGCTATCTGGTTCCGAAAACATAAACAAAGCGACCAATGTGAACGACCTTCATTGATGCACATCCCGTCTCGGCGAGCCTCCGAGCGCCTTTTTAAAGGATGCAACTCGGGAAAACAGTGGGTGGAGATTATAATATCCATCAGAATAAAAGAAACGACAGAAAATTAATGTGTTTTTTTTGTTGTTTTTTTTTAAGAGGAGGGGAGATACTGGGTCGCTTAACAAAGGTGGAGCAGGGAGCCATCCAGCCAGTTAGCCGACAGGGAGTCAGAGCAGCAGCATGTTTAAAGGATATTTCTCAAGCTTCCTAATTATATTCGAGCACCAGTTTCCGTAAAGCTTTAAAGTAAGTAAGTTTACAGCGTGTCAACCCTGGGAATGTTCAATTGACACTGAGAATCCTCTGAAATCAGGAGATATGCAGAAGAAAAGCTGAAAATCGACTATTTCTCCTTTTTTTTTTCTCTCGGTCGCAAACTCCACGCGAGTAACGGTAAACTTTAAAGCTGAACGCCATTTTAAAGCTGTTTATTGTGCTGTTTTCTGAGTAAAAGTCCAGTCAACGCTTCACTTACCCTTTTCTTTTAGCTGCGAGTCGCTGTTGAAGGTGTGTGTAGAGCCCAGCCCTGAGTGCGCTGGCCTTCTCTTCCTCCGTTGCTCAGCAATAAGCTACTCCCCTGAAAATAACGGCGGGCGCGTCAAAAAGCGAGAGAGACTAAATACCATTTCCGGTCACTACTTTCAAAATAAAACCTAAAAGGAAATAAGATGCAGAGAATTACAATTCCTGTGCTCAATGACCCTCTTTATTTTACCAGTTTTTTGTTTTTTTGTTTTTTTGTGTTTTTTTTTAATGTGGTGTTGCCATTGCACCCAAAATTAAAAAAAATTATAAAATACAATTTTATTCTTTTCACAAACAGAAAAAAGGTTTCATAAAGCTCAACTGAGTTTTAAAGGATATGTTTTGTGTATAATAATCTACTTTGGGTTTAATTTGTCCAAGTATTTTATATTTTGAGGCATAGATGCAGCCCAGACTCTTGAAGAAAGAGTAATCCTTCAATTTAATGCTGAATTGGAACTTGTAAACAAGATACCAACTTCAGTCTGATTTATCCAGCACTATGGTCCTTACACTGTCCACAAAAAGATGATCGGGCGGCCCCATCTTCATCGAATAAACATGCAAATAAGCAACAGAGAAGTTGATTAACGATTTTTAACATTCAATTTGTTATTTCATAATTCCAATGAAATCGGTAAATATATATATATATATATATATATATATATATATATATATAAAGTTGAGCTCGCAGTGTTAAGAATTAAGTTAAACAAGGATTATGACTGATGAGTTGTGCAGAATTTAGCGAACAGATGGTAATGCAGCTGACATCGCTGTTTGTACAGGCTGACACGGAGGATTATAACATGAGAGCATCCCTCAAATTATCACGCGTAATCTTCCTTTTATTTTGAAATCCACCGTCGCCATTTCCCGGTGTGCATTTGTCAATGCTCAGCTTGACCCAGTTCATCCTCAGCAGCAGGAGCGCCTGCGTCTACACCGTGGATGCTTCCAACTCAACCAGAAGCAATGTCCGCCAGAACTGGGTGGGCGGGTTTCCTGGCCGCTCTGCTCACTTTCAGCGGTCTTTTGTTACTGCAGCACCACCCTGGCCGCACAGCTGGCAGTATCTGTGCAACATTCTTGATCATGCCACATAATCTGTTCAATTTAACAAGGATGCAGAGGAGCCCTGCTGCACATAGAAGGACAAGAGCAGCCTGCACGACAAAGAAATATCATCGTATCCTCAAGGAAGTGGGAGTTTATTATTTATTTGTGTTAATACGCAAGTAAACTGTGGCAATTTCTAAACATATCTTAAAATTTATTTTGTTGTTTTAAAAAAAAAAACATTACATAGATGAACCACGCATATAATATAAATTCAGTAAAAAAGAAATTAACACATACATTTTCATATACAATTTTAAATATTACGGTTTATTAGTTTTCGTCAAAAAGGACAGGCAGAACTGTAAATTTAGTTTGATGTCTTTTTCACATTTCAGTAAAACGTACCTAAAATAAATAAATAAATAAATAATAATAATAATAATAATAATAATAATAATAATAATAATAATAATAATAATAATAATAATAATAATTAATTGGCTGCAGAACTGGGTGCCTGAACAGGAAAATAAAAGCTTTTGTTTTTCCATTTTCTCTCTTTTAAAAACATGGAAATAAAAATGAAATCAAAACAAACCAGTAGATAAAACCTAAACTATAAAATAAAACATTTCTACAATTCCATAATGTTTTCTTTTCCTTCCTTTTAAGTTTGAATTTCTGTCACTCTCTTAATACACTTACATAGAAAACTAGGGCGTGGAATTTTGTTTCTTACTTTGCCATTTCATCTTATGAACATGGAATTCCCAAAATGATAAAATCGTTTTTAAAAAGTTCAAAATCCTGTTGTTTTTGTCAGATGCTCTGACGTAATGGCGTTTCTTCTCTGTCGACGCAAGAGTGTTAAGTTTCTACATGGGCACAAGCCGTAGGGAAAATTGACATGTTTTTAATTTGAGTTTTATTTTAAAACTGAAACAGTGTTCAAATATATATCTATATATATTTTTTTTACTAAATATTTTACATTTTTAGGTTAATCTCAGAGATGAAACTTTCGCAATTTCACGCCACAACTTTTTGTTATGTTTAGTTCGGTAGATCAGGTAGAATAAATCGAGCTAACCCACGTCCGTTGGAAAGGGGCGTTAGAAATCTGACCAGGAATGTGTAGTTTTGTGTTTTGAGTAGCGAATAGGCAGAAAACATGGCGGACACGCGGGATGTTCAAACGTCCAAACGACACGACAGCTACAAGTCGGTATTATCTGCTGGCTGTTCTGCCATGGCCATGGAGATTAAGCGAAAGAAAATACGCGAAAGCTCTTTCTTACTACAAAAAGAGGTGAGTTTGAAGAGACAGCGACACGGCTTTGTTATGTATGTCGTCAGGGTAAGAATTAGATTGGCAAGTCCGGAGGGGGTGCAAAGTCCAATAATGCTAGCACAATGGAGTCGACATATGCGAATTTCATTGCACTATTTTAATATTTTCCCTTTCATCAGAATGTGTAACTTTAAACAATATTGCTCTTTATTTCTCGAGCTTTGTTCTTGAAGGAAGCATCTGCATTGTGTCTACTTTGTCTTCATTTCTCTGTAACTCGGTTCGAACTGGTCTGATTTTAGGCTACATGCACGAAAGGACGCCCGAGTCCTCTGAAAGGCACCTTGCAGATAGTAGATGGCGTAAATCTGTTGCACATACTACAGGTTTCCAAAAAGCCACAGGTGCAAATTTCACTTCCTGCATGGAAAATGATGATTTCTGGGTTGCTGAAAAACAATAGCCGAGTGTTTATTTATATTTTAATCACGATTAATAAGCACCCTGTGATGAAGGAAGTGCATGAAACTAAAACAAAATCTAACTTTTCTTGAGTTTTTCCTCAGAGATCATCAGTACTCCATTGTTGGTAGAAGACCTAACATTTCATCACTATCTAATAATTCCATATGTAGTTTGGATGCTCATTTTTTAGAAACCACCTAATTCTTCCTACATGCACCTTTTGTAGATTGAGTTGCTCTTAATTGAGAGATGTTTGCTTTGAGTGTCACTTTTTCTTTTTTCTTTTGGAACCACTGAAGAGTTGCTTGGTGTCAGATAACCCTTATCGAATCCATTTTTTTATTAGACGAAGTCTTTAGTAGGTCCAGATTTCATGATGCCTGAATTTACATTCTCTTACATTTGTGTTTTTGTTAATATTCTTGCTTCTTTCAGTGGAAATCGCTTCAAAGACGTAAAGAAACATCGGTTGTCGATATCAGCCAAAAAGCGATTAATGTCAACTGATTCTGTTATTGATGCAGAAATATTGTGCATCCCTAAATCAAAGGATTGGAAAAAAATGGGTAGCTTTATTTAAAATTGGACTAAAAAAGATAATTTCTTCCGATTTCTCAAAAAAGTCTTAACATTCTAAGATTTTTATTGTTTAACAGTCTGATTATTGTAGCTGAGAGACAACCAAAGCCATAAAGAAAACCTGTATTATTCTGTTGATGTCATTTCTTGTCAAAATCCGAGAGCTCTTTTTTTTTTTTTTTTCCTACAAAAAGTTTAAGATGTCATATGACCTTCAGTGTATGTGGGTTGTTAAAGTCTTTAACAAAGCCTGGGTCATTCATAGCCACCGTGTCCACGTGTGTTGCCTGTCTTAAATGTGATTCATTCTGTTCGTTAAGAGTGCAAACTTGGAAGAGAAGGTTCAGTTTGAGACGAGAATGCGCGAGGGGGCGTACAAGCTGCTGCTGGCTTGCAGTAAAAGGGAACAAGTCCTCAACACTTCCAAGAACCTGCTGACCTGCAACGCCAGGATCAAGGCCTACCTCGCCCAGCTGCAGCGGGAAGAAGGGGAGCGGGACGTGGTGGGAGCGGAAAGAAGGTAGAGAGTTTGGCGAAAAAGATGTGTAAAAACATAAGCTTCCACTACAGATTATTAGGAAATACAGGTCTTAACTGTGAGGAAGCAAATTCTGGAGGAAGATGGTGATTAACAGCAAAAATAGATGTGACGTTTTCAGAAAAGAAGGTGTTGATTTACGTAGCGTCTCTGCTTCACAGACTCGCAGAGGGTCGTTCACCATGTCTTGGGACGGTTGCAGTTACTGGTAAGACTATTTTTAGTAAACATTTGTGGCGTAAAAGAATATTTGTCCTGCCGGATCTTCAATTTTTATTGTTTGTTTTACATTTTCATGTTAGCTGAGAGGTCTTTATAGTAAACTTCCGCTTTTTTCCCTTTTTTCTTTGATGTAGGCCTGCGTTTTCCTTTGATTTGGAGGGATTCAGACCATTTTAGTAATAGAGGAAGTATGTTCGCCCACTGCGTTTAATCTCTTTTCATTTTGTCTGTTCTTGGATACTTTCTGTACTAATACATGCTGCATCTCCTCTGTGTTCGGTAGGCTCCCGTCAGGTGGCGGTGTTCTGCCTGATGCAGATTGGCTGTGAGGTGTTTGACACCGAAATGGTCGTGGTGGACAGATCTGTCACTGACATCTGCTTTGAGGGACTCACTCTCTTGTAAATATGTTTTGCATATTTTATTTTCCCATTCATACACTCGGAAAACAAAGGCTTATTTGCTTTTGTTTTAAATGATGTCTATGGAAACTGAATTTCAAAATATTACACAATATTTTTTTTTCTTTCCAGATACAAATTTTGCATTTTTTTAATATTCACTGACTTCTCATTTGATGGCATTACTAACCACACTATTTTTAATCATTCCCCCGTGTTTGTTGTGTGCATCTACATACTTGATATATTTTCATTTGACTGAGATTCTTTTTGTAGCAAAGATGTAGTTCCCCAGTTTGAACTGAAGGTGGAGCTGTGGAGCTGTTCCATGGAGGAAGAGCTCACTTTACCAAACACACCAAAGAAACTTGCAAAGAAGCTGCGTAACTCCTTTGGAAGGAGCTCTGGAAAGAAGCTCTGCTCCCTGCTGGACACTCCAGATCCAGACACCTTCCTGCTGGACAACCCAATACCTTTGTAAGTGTTTGTATTATCTAACAAATCCTGCACTGTCTCTTGGGGTTTCTCATTTAGATATATATAATTTTTTTTCTACTGTTTTGACTCTGCAGCTCTGTACAAATCTGAATGCTTTGTATGGGATTTTTCAACCAATCACTCCAAATATCCAAATAAGGCTGAAATAAATATCTGTGGAAGTCTGTATTTAACCTTCAGATATTCATAGACTGTTTTATGGCAATAAATGTGATCAAGTGTTTGTACTTAAATGTTCCTACATTAATCTTGTGTTGATCCGAGGGTGAAAGGTTGACTAAAATTTGTTTACAGAACTCGACTGGTAGGATAAAGTTTTTTCTTTTAAAAGAAACGGTCAGTGCGTTTGAAGAGTGCTCCATATTTGTGTCTGCCCTCAACCAGGGGAGCCAAATACAGCCTGCTGGCCTGCACAACACTCGGTCTGCCTGATGCTGATAGCAGCTTTCAGTCTCACTCCCTTATTGTCTACCAAGGCGGTAAGAAGCAAAGACACACACTTTATTTATGGCCTGTAAAGAGTTTACTGTCTCCAGCTCATAAATTGAATAAAAGTCACGATAATGATAGCTTATTCATTCATCATTTTCATAACACTAGCAGAACTGAAAGCTAAATGTACAAGTAAGAACATGTAGTTGAGGTTGTTTTTTTTTCCTTTTGAGTTGTTACGTTAGTGGTTAGGATCTTTATCTTGCTTCAATTCAAGTCAGTTATATTCAAATTACTTATCCCCAAGGGGCAATTTCAAGGCACACGAGTTATTACAGATACACTCAAGAGTGATGGCTCAGACAACAGAATTAATAAGATTAACACATAGCACTAATGCATATAAATGTAGAAAGTTTTATTTTATTTTTCCATGCAAGTTTATTTATTTTTTTAAATTATTACTTTTTACAAATTCCACATCCAAAATATACGGATTCTGTCGGATGACATCGGTGGAAAAAAAGGAAAAGGAAAAAAAAAAAAAAACGTAATAACCTATGGGAATGACTTGTTTGATTCGTTGGCACAACTTTCTTGTGATGAAATGTACAAGACCTGAAAAAGTATTAAAACACTTGAAAATTTGGTCATTTTACAGCCGCAGACATTGAGGAATATTGGAAATGTATTTACCTGACCGACCCAATGCTGTCTTGTGCAGTCGAAATGAAAATAGATGCCACACTTTTCAGATGTTTGAAAAAGTACATTTATTTCAAACCATATATCTTTGGATCCTTGTACACTTTTACTGTTTGATAAATCCAGTTGCCTCCAAAAGTCACCTGAGCAGTACAATTTTCTGAGCAATTCATGTCATTATGAATTAAGATGTTCTGTGAATTCCTCAGAGGTTTGTTAGAGAATACTATCGAGCAAACTGCATCGTGAAGAAGAGCCACATACACCAATGGCTTACTGAGACCTCCATCCACTTTGATTGATTGCAAAGAAAATAATTTTCAGTCTGTAGAGACGTGCCCCCCAAAAAACAAAAAGACCTGTTTTAAAGGTAAAACGTGGTTATATAAAATATTGACTACAATGAGCATCAGCTTTATTTGAAATAAATTCAGTAAACCTTGCAACACTTTCATTCCACTTTACAATTATGCTCTCCTCTGTTTCAGATTGTCACATTAAATTTTAATGTTGCATAGTAACATTCTATTTGTAGCTTCATAATATCTGAAAAAGTGCCCTCTGTTTGGATACTGTTTTTAATATTAGGAATGTTTGAATTCCTAATATTAAATGAGACAGCATTACAGGAACAGATCATATGATATTGTAGTAATTATAATGAGATCTAATTTGTGACATTATTTCAATTCTGTAAGTTTTGACCAACAGTTCGGAACTTTAATATTTTGTTGTGTTTCTTTTTACTTTTTTTCCTTCATCCTCACAGCCGAGTGGTCATCCTGGCTCCCTCTGTACGGCAACCTCTGCTGCCGCTTAGCGGTACAGCCGGCCTGCATGACACAGAGCGCCATGAGCGGCTATCTGAGTCAGAAGGTGCGTTGACGGCTTTCACTGTTACGTCACATAGTAGGAGTGAGTTCTGGCCTGGATTGTGCAATCATTTTGTTTTTGTTGCTCTGTTGATTTCCAGCAAAGTGTGCAGGGGGTGAACCGCTGCTGCAATCTCTACTGTCTGCTGAGCGCCGGCTTTTTGTCCTGTTACTTCACCCCTGAAGAAATCGATGCTAAAGTGCAGCCCACTCTTAATGTGCCAATCAATAATGTGAGAGAGCGGAATATAAAACAGATATATATATATATATATATATATATAAGGAGAGAAGATCTTTATCTTAAGATCAATTTTTTTTTTCTCACTTCAGCTTTTCCCTTAACATTTCTCAACCATGTAAAATGCCTACATTAATTACTCAGATCCTATTAGCATGTTTGCAGTTTTTCCCCTGGATTAATCTTGGGGATTGCAAGGCTGCAATCCCAGCCTTGAATTTTACCACTAGAGTAAAAAGCTTACATACACCTCACTTATCAAAGCCATTAACGTCAGATTATATCTGGAGGACGTTGATGCGTCTGCACTGTTCCTTTTTAGGGTGGAATAATTATACAGCAAACACCTTCAACACATTTTAAAAACATGTACTTAGTGCACAAGTTTGAAGTTCTGTATGTTCTTTCTAATCACCCGATGGTCAAAATTATGCCTGCAGGCTTAAGTATAATAATAATAATAATAATAATAATAATTGGTTAAATGTACGACTGGACCACGTGTGCTTTGTGTCAACCACCAGTCTTTTATAGAGCACTTTTGCATGCAACTATAGAAGCCAAAAAGAATGCAATCATGTAGTGAGACAAAAGTAAAAATCTAAATTACAAAAAAATATACATAATATAAATAAAAAATATAAATACATTATGCCACCCACACCACGCTTGACATTTGCTTCAGTGTTCTTATGCCTGAAAGCCTCATCATGACTCCAAACATACATCTTGTCGTTGTTACCAAATATTTCAGCTTCTGTCAGGTTTAACCCTGAAAACTCTTGTCCAGAGACATTTGGCTCCTCTATGTAGGCAGATTTTATTTGTGTGAGAAGGTGGCATTTAGGAGCAGTGGCTTAATTTGTGATTAGTACCTTCTCGTTCTGAGTCGATGTAAAACTTTCTTTATTTTGGACGGAGCCGTCGGTGTCAGTTCAACGTAGGCTCAAGCCTCAGTGGATCACAGGATTATCTGGACGTCCTAATCAATTTTCTTTTATCTGTGTGTGACAGATTGGGTCAGAGCCAGCTTAGAAATGGTTGAAGTAACATTACCTTCTGGAATTGCCCCAGCCTCGACCCTTTTGAAAATGAGTTTACTTTGCATAGAAGTTGACTTTAGTCCTGGAAGACGACCAAGGACCTTATTTACGGGAACAAAAAAAACATAGCAGACATGTAATTTACTGAGGCACATCTAATCAAGCATATATTTGAGCCTGCATGTGTATTTTCAATATGTGTTGATAAAAAATATCTTAGGAAATTTCATCTTGCACCCAATTATTGTGTATGAAAGTTTGTAACGATTCCACAAATCAATCTTTAAAAGGCCAAAAACGACTCTCATTCTTGCCGTTGGTGAGTGTATGCAAACTTGTTACCGAATCCTGCAGTGGGATCAAAAATTAAACAGAGATTGTTGGGGTTGTTGTAAGTTATGTGTCGTGTCTGCAGGAGACCTGCATTTGTGTGCTGGACAAACACTCAGGCGATCGCAAATCCAAGAGTTTGTCCATCATCAACCCTTCACCCGAGGGACCTCAGCGTGTCGTGTTCACAGCAGACACCAGGGAGGAGCTGGAGGAATGGATTGACTGCCTCCACCAGCACCTCTACGACCAGAGTGAGTGTGCTCATGTGAGCAGAAACACTTATGGGCTTGTATTTAGACAACAGGGTGTCCGCACAGCCTTAAAAAGTCTTAAATTCATCAGAACTGGAAGTTGGCTTTTAAGACGCCAATGACAGGTCTTTAATTTTGTTGAGACGGGACTATATAATCTGGTATGGTTTTATTTTTCTCATGGGACTTTTCTGTCAGGTGAATGCTAATAAGCATTATATTCTGTGACTCGAGGCAGTTGTGGCTACTGCTAACTAGCTGCTAGCAGCTTTGCACCTATAATGTGTAAAACGTAAATTTATCGCTGGTTGGCTGTACAAATTTCTTCTCATCGTCTTAACTGGCTCACTTCTGCTACCAAACCATGCAGTTCATTCTATGTTAAAAACCTTGGCACCGCTACTATGTAAAATATGCGGTTAACTTTTGCACATTTCTGCCTTAAATGTCATTGTTACTGGTCTTAAAAAGTGCTAAATAGTTGAATATTGTGTTGGTGAAACCCTGAATGAAGTTGGTAACATGATTATATCGTCTGGACAAGAACAAGCTGCAGACACTTGAATGAATAGAAACTGTCATGTCTGCTCTTATTTATGGCCAGGCCAGTGGCTCCACTGCTGCGACCGCCTAATGAAAATTGAGGTCGCATCACCACGGAAACCGTCGCTTTTCCTCGCCAAGCAGGCCGACTCTGTTTACAACGACCTCAGTGAGTACAATGATTTGAATTAGACGATGAAGTGAGGTGGTGGGAAGCTGATATTTGGCTGCAGCTTTTAGGGGGAGAAGAAAAAAAAAAGAAAAAGTATTTCATTTAAGATAATACGTGCCATTACTCCACAAAATGTGTTTTCATTCCAAAGATGATGCATGCAAATGAAATCCTTTTACATGCAAATGAGAAAAGTGGAATGTGTGCTTCTACGTCCTTTGAGAGTTATATTGTTTGCACATCAGACATGGAGAGAGAGAGAGAGAAAAAAAAGTGTTGTTTCATCTATAAATTTCCTTTGTTAGATAACTTAATATTTCCTGCAGGTATAAATTCGCCCAACAAGTTCGAGAGCATCACAGACATAATCCACAGTAAAATTGAAGCGACAGATGGCCGCTTCCTGATTGGGCAAGAGGAGGAGAGGGAGGCCCCTAACTGGTCCTCTCTGTTCGATGGGTCCCACTCGGTGGTGGTGGAGAAGAGTCTTCTGTCCCAGAGCAAAACCTCCACCCCTTGTTCAAGCCCCAGCACCGGCTCCACGCCCCTGGGCAAGAAAAAGCGCCGCGCTCCGCCCCCTCCTTCTGACATGAAGCCCTTCGCTAACCCCGCCCGTCAGGACAGACCCCCTTTGCCCTCCTCTCTGCTTCATCGTCCTCTTCCTTCGAACCAGGAGAAGGAGAACTCCGGCGCGTGTGCTTTCCGCCCAGCCGTCAGGTCCAAAACAGGCCGGCCCTCGCTGGATGCCAAGTTCTCCGCCATCATCCAGCAGCTCCAGCGGAACAACGTCGTGGGCGTGGCAGCTCCAAGCCGGAAGAACGCGCCACTGGCCGTCCTCGACGTGCAGCCGCAGGGTCCGCCTCAGCCTTCGCTCCAGCAGTTTGACATCCAGAACCACAGCGTCCAGATGCCTGAGGATGCGGCTGATGATGTGTTTGTCAGAGCCTACAGCGGTCCCGGCCCTGGTCCCGGTTCCGGGCCCGTTCCTGCTCCACGCAGCAAACTGAGGAAGTCGCTCAGAGAGAGAATGAACCTCAAAGCTTTGTGATCTCAACCCTTTTTTTCCCCAAAATCTTTTCACTTCCAGCCAGATGTTTTACACGCACTCATCAGCATGAATGTCGTGTTGAGCGGTTCTTTGACTTAAAATTAATAAAATATAAATGATTTTCTCGCAATTCGAGGGAGAATTGGGTGCAAAACTTTGAATTTACTGTAGGTTTTCTCTAATTCACACAGGGCCAAACGTATACAGGCAGGGTTAAATTATTATAGCTACGCCTCCAGTAATATTTGACTAAATATCCCGACATGTTGATAAGAAACCACACAATATCTGTTGCCATTATCACATTTCTGCGGTTCTGAGTGGATATATAATAACTTTTCTTATGAGAGATCCACAAATTGCTACTTGCCCAGCTGTTCACCACTTAACAGTGAAAATGAGTTTAGATGGACTGGAGAAAATCTACAATAAATTCAAACTTGTTCACCTCAACATTGTTTTCAAAAATCAACTCTCACCAAGAACGGTTCAAATGAGAATACTGATGCATGTGAACTAGTAGGTAGAAATGTATTTTGCTTAAATTGTGCGTCTGTAGCTCATCACTTGCACAAATAACTGTTATAAAACCACTTTATCAGATTCAGGTAGCATTATTAAAATCAGACATTTTTATTGCATCTCTGTTAAGACTATTTCGTATGATGTGATCACCATTTATAAACTAACGGTGAACTAATTGTTTTTCTTAAACAGTTTAAGAAACTAACTATTTAACTGTATATGTATACAGCAGTAATGAGATGTTGTATATTATAGTTCCTACAGTGAAACTAGAACTGCCTGATATTTGTCAGAGGGGCTAAAGCTTTACAAAAGTTGTCACACAAAACTGGTTATTGCTTCTAATGAGCTCCTGAATTATAACATTAATATAAACACAATCAAATGATCAATCTTCTAATACAACACACTGTATAGGTCCTGAGTCATAACATTAGCACCTAAATCTCACCGCCATTTCGGTGCCGCACTGATGGATCTACTGCTTCACTTTGTTCTTTCTTGTGGCTAACCCCACATGTGCGACGGCATGCTTCGGTTGAACTAAAATAGAAAGCTTTCCCTCAGCTCTAGAATGTGAAAAGTTTCACAAATGCACTTAATTTAAGTTGATCCATCTGGGTAACGGGGGTGGGGAGGGATTAGCCGATGCTTTTGGAGCTATTGAGGTGCACCACTTACTGTGACGACTTTATGACCACTGCAGCTCGCTTTAAGGAAAGGCAAATTGTAAGCCAGTAATGCGACTTCTCTATCCCCCCTCGAGGTCTTTAATAGAGTAACCTTGTTTTTTAGTGGCCGCGCAGTACGTCTAACATAATTTAACATAGCAGCCAATAAATGCTCTGAACATAATTGAATGAATGGTCCTTTTGAGTGGCCTGAATAATGAATGTCCTTGTGCACTTGTTTTGAACATACCCAGAACTAAATATTTCAGCCACTTAATGGCATTGTGTTGAAGAATGGCTGTCGTAATTACATGCGGAGTACAAAACATCTCTGAAGCTACCTTAAAACGTGAGGCAGAATGCGGGGAAAGCTACAGAAGCTATTTTCCCCCCCTCTGTTATCCTGTAGATTCATTTAAATAATACAGAAAGGTTAAAATTTTAGGAGGCAAAAGGGAATGCGGTTCATTATTTAGCAATTTGCCAGATGTATCTTATATTTACTGTGAATCACCTGGTGGTTTCTAGACTGAATTCTTGAAAAACATTTTTTTTTTTAAACTTCAGAATCAAAACTTTTTGGGACAAAAGAAACACTGTGATAGATTTCTGCAATATTTTTACACAATTTGCTGCACAGGCAACGCGAGTGGTAGAATGCTGCTCGTATCAAACATAATTGTATTAAAGGGGTACAGCTAAAGTTAACTATAGCGACTGAAATAACAAAAGTGAATATTAGTTTAATCTTATGACTGAAATGTGTCTTTACAAATGTTATTTTTATACTTCGTTTTGTATCAGTAGATATACGGACGCATCAATCTTGCATTAGTGGTTTATAGTTTCCATGCAATATAAGATTATATTTAGATCATAGATATTGTTTCTCAGAAAGTGCAATTGCTTCTCGCTGTTGTCTCGGAAGCTGTAACCTTGTTTGTTTTTAAAAAAAAAATATTACTGCTGATCTGCAATAAAACGGCCTACATTCCACCCCAGTGAGCCTGCTTTTTTTTTCTTTTTCTTCTTTTTCTTTTACTGAGCTCTGGAAGTATTACAGAATATTTTTTCATGTTAAAAGTTTACCAGAGGGTGGCAATAAAAGTCAAAGCACAGCTTTTATTGCACCCCAGTACACACGCCATAGAAATGCTACATGCACTGGCGCATTTGCTCAATGCAGCAAATGCTGAAGAGGCTTTTCTGGCCGTGAGCCCAGAAATGGCCTGTTGTGAAGATTAAAGCTGGTGGAATCTCAGACAAATAATGCTGTCACAATAATAAAACGCCATTCACACTGCATTTACTAAGGGGGGAAAAAGAAGTAGGATAATGTTAACACACTGGTGTTGCGTACCAGTTTATACGATTCCTGCATTTTATAGTGCTTTGTAAAAGAATTTATACCCCTTGTACTTTTACACATTCTATTGCTTTATAACCATTTACTCTGTTATTTTATTGGCTTTGTGTGTGATGGACCAACACAAAATGGTGCATAATTGTTGAGTGGAAGCAAAATGGTTGGCTGATAAAAGATTTGGACGCCGTAATGTTTCGATCCAGCCTACGATTCCCCAAAGGGATAAAGATTTGTGGTTGTAACCTGTCAAAATGTGTGCGTGTAAGAAACTGATGAAACGTGTGCTGATAGTAAAATATTTTAATTAAATATACAGGAGGTCATATCATACAAAATGTCTTTATTTTTTGTTTTGCTGCCAGCTGGATGATTGGTAAGCAGATGGCTATGGTATCAAAAAACAGTTTCAGGATGCACAACATAAAAATAATAATAAAAAAAACCCAACAAGTAATAAGAATAATAATAATAAAAAAAAAAAAAAAAAAAAACAAGAAGCGTATCCTAAATTTTAATTTGTAGTGTTGTTTGAGCCTAACATAAAACAGCAAAAAAAAGGACACATCTAGTTTGTGTAACCAACTTTTATACTGTTCTTTTTTTCTTTTCTTTTCTGTTTTTTTTCTTCTTCCTTTTTTACTATTTACAGATTATAACAGTTTATATGAGAACAACCACGCAGTGCTATCTACAGTGCTTTTTACACAGACATTAAGACAAAAAAAGAGAGAGTTTGCTGTGAGTAGTTCCCCTCTGTGTCAATGTTCTGTACAGGAGCCAGCTTACCTACACACAGCAATGTACAGTACTAGAATCAGTAATGAATGTCTTTTAAGTGTTCAGCAAAATCGTAGATGTTTACAGCTTTTTAAAAAATAATAATAAAAAAAAAAATTCCTCGCTTTAAACAGCAAAAGAAATGTTCTCTGTGGATTTCTGCTGTCCTGGATTGCAATTATAGTGGTTGTAAAAAGCCAGCGCAGGTGTTGCCTTTGCACCTTGGGGCTACGGAGCACAGTAGGAATCCTTTATGGAGTTTGGTGCCTTTTTCATCGCGGCCAGAGAACATGCCCTGCAGATGACAGACACCGAACCTGTGTCTTCATCAGCTGTTTCCCGAAACTGGCTGTTGTTAAAAGAGCAAAAAAAGCGACAAAACTAAAACTGATCTACAGTTACATTTTGAAGTCCTACCTTTTAAGTCTGGTGTCTCAAAGTGTGCCAGATTGTTTGATGATGTCTGGATACTGCATTTGGACACGAGAGTGACAGTAAAATTGACATTCCTACCCTGCTACAGGAGATATACCTTAATAAGCGTAGTGCTAACTCTAATCCAAGACTGTGAAAGGCACAGATATTTGCAAAGCAGTAATATCCTAAGTGACAACATTCCTATCAAATCATATATTAAAAGAGTCTGTTTGTCAAGAGAGTGAACCGTTTCAAGTCAGGAACGAAAATATGAAATGCAGATTTTGAGGGGTTTTTTTTGTTTTGTTTTTTTTCCTTCTTCCTTGTGGTGAGCATTCCACAGCAGATGGCTGCTTCATTACGCTCTTCCCGCAGACGCAAAACAAGCCGCGGCGGTGGCTTGTCACAAAAACGTTCCGAGGTCAAACTACTTTCATCACAGAAGGCGAAAGTCACACAACATCCATGACTTGCAAAACAGATGCGGACGCGTCACAGGAAGATGCGCTTGAAAACAACAAAGACGAACCTGAATTTTGTAAAAGAGCGACTCTTACAGTACATCTGTTACACACAGCACCTCTGAATGTGGTCGTGATGAAACTGTTCGTGTTAAGCAGCGCCACAGCGGGTGTTAACATTTATCCCAATCGGTCCACTCCAGATGGATTTACTGTGGCACAAACAAGGAACAGAGTTCAGCGTGGAGACATGTAAACAGACACAACAGCACTGGCTGCCTGGAGACAAATAACAAATGATTCAGCTGTTTTATTTTGGTAGCAATTAGGCATGGGCTGGTTACTGGTTTTAAAAAGTTGCCTTTTCAAAATAGCAAACCGTTTTTGTCATCCTGCTTCTGAAGACAAGAATGTTTTCAGTGAGATGCTAAAGTGACCAGTCTTCTCTTAACTTTTGTGGCTTACAGCCCTGGAAAAACATTGAGAGTCTCTCGAAACCAGCGTTTCTACATGTATCACAGTTAATAAAATACAGTAATGTGAAAGGCTGCAGAGAATATGTCAAGGCATATGACAGCTGTGACTGAAAATATAGCAAAATTAGGCGGTCTCTCAATTTGTTTCCAGGCCTGTAAATGAACACAGTTCTGTCCCTCCCCCACCTAATGCTGTGCACTGTTAGTTAGTTGGTTGACAGAAGGCAGCTACGCTTTACTCTCAGTTAAAAGTAAGACAAATTTTGGTGTTTGAAAATATTTCCCATGATGAAAAACACTTAATACTTGCAAAACTACGATTGCCAAGCTGCAAGCTGCATTTCTGTGAAGACACTGATTGCAAACTCTACCAGAGCAGTTAGCCTGACTAATTAATCGATATTATGCACACTAAGCTTTTAAAAAAGTAAGTGTTTGTTGTGTATTTTTATTAATTTGGTATTAAAATCAAAACGATAACTGAATGGTTCAGGTACGGGGAAGAGTGAATCAGGTGTGCCAGTTAATGCCAGTCAAATAATGCTTTTTTTACACTCACATTTTGAGTGTAAAAAATAATGCTTTTTTTACACTCACGTGCACACTTTAGCACAAAGAAAGAACAGCTTACCGGACTCTAGCCTCTAGTATGAGCTTTGCCGCTTCTGAATAGCAACGGTTTTAAAGGGATCTCTGGGTATTTTATCCACTAGTGCCGGCCACCAATCAGACACTGTCGCCGCAGGATGTTGTTGGATGGACATGAACAGAGGCGTATTTTTTGGGAGCAAGTTTGAAGGCGCTAATGTGTTGCCCTAGCTTGATTATAACTGTAACAATGAACTTAAAGTTTTTTGCAGCAGTTGGAAAAATACGATGCTTTTCTATTTTAAATGAAATAAGTTAGATAATGGTACATATTTTTGCTTTATTTTTCTGTGAATACTGTGAAACTGTGGTACTACCCGTCCTCTAAGGATCTCATACCGACCCATGCCTGTTTGCAAAAACATACACACTGAGGTTAAGAGTTTGTATTTCATTGTCATGTTACTTTTAGTGTTTTTAGGCAACTACGTTTAGCCCTCAGACACAGTAAACAAATGGCTTTTCTCTACTTCCCTCAACTTCTCATGTTCCAGAGCAACAAACCTGACTCGTGGGTCACTGAAAGCGACAAGCTGATTTGTGAGCATAATACACACGAGCATTGTGCAAATAGGGTTACAAAAGCAACAACAAGATACAGTAAGAGGTGATAAAAATAAAGAACAGTGCAAGATATATAAACAAAGGCATACACAGTTAGAAAAAAAATGTAATTTGCAGTCCGAGTGATGGATTTAGCAGTTTGTCATCGGCAAAACATATGATCTTAGTTTTGCCTCGACTCGAGCCACAATGTGAATGAAAATAAGCCGACACAGTTTCAACAATGAGAAGAAAAAAAAGAAAAGTGTTTTCTCTCCCTCAAAGTCTGGTGCTGGGGTGTACTGACGACAGCTGAGGTGGGGGGAGGGTCGAGAGAGGGTAGAGGTGGTGCAACAGCTCTCCGTACAGTGCCGCCCCACCAGGGTACCTGTAGAGATGGTGGGGGCTGGGGCTGGAGGCTAGCAGCTGCCTGTGGAGCATCATGGAGTGGATGGTGAAGGGGGGCATTAGTGGGGACACGGCCGACTGGCTTTTCAGGTACTGCAGGCCCGGGTGCTGCTGGAGCCCGTCCTGGGCGCCTGGTGACACCAGAGTGCCGTGTGGGTAAATGCCAGCATAGAGGGGCGCGGTGTGGGGCGGGGGGTAGGTGGTCGCAGAGTGGCCCTCGGGGAGATGATTGTTGAGATGAATGGCGTGGGCTGGCTCAGCGGGTTTCAGCTCCTCAGGGTCGCTCCGTCGGACTGTGCTGGCCGGGTGAATAGGGGTCACCACTCGCACCTTCCTCTCCGGGGCGTCTTCGCTGTCCGCCTCCACCAGGCTCCGCTTACTGGGCCGAATGGGACTGTTGAGGGACAGTTCGCCTGAGGCTTTGGGGCTGGGAAACGACTGAGAAGTATCTGGTGAGCTTTGTTTGGGGGTAGAGATTGTCATAGGCGAGACTCTGCACGCCTTAGGATGGGAATCCAAACCGTGGTGCATGATGGGATAGGAGAGACTACAGAAAGAGGGCTTGGAAAAGGAGGAAACCCTTTGAGATAGAGGTTTAGAAATAGAAAAGTCTCTGGGCTCGTCTTCAGCCTCTCCGTTCTCTCCTTGCGTCTGAGTCCTGTCACCGTAGTGAGATCTGTACACCAACCCTTCCTGCTCCAGACCGGCACAGACAAAGCTTTGGCCGCCCTCGCGCTCCCTGCTGTAGTGCTCTCTCCGCTCTCCACCAGGAAAGCCAGTCATTCTCTCTTGGCTCAGGCAGCTCTCAGTCTGTCTGTACAAGCTGTGAAGGTGAGGGGATGAGTAGCAGTCCCCCGAATAGCTCCTGCACTGGGTGACTGGACCTTGGAGGATTTTCTCCCCGGCGGTCTCCGCACAGTCCTGGGTTTGGGTTCTGGTAAGGTACGGCTGCCAGGGCACGCTCGCCTGCGGCTGGATCTGATGGCTCATCCTGCTGTAAGAGTCCGACAGCTCCGCCGCAGCGATCCTCTCCGATTGCCCTCCGCCGGTGTGTTGGTGAGCCTTGCTGCTTTGTGCGTGCTGGATCACCGACGGCCTGAATATGGGCGAGACCTCAGGGATGCCGTCGGACGCACCCTGGTACCTTTGTCCCAGCAACTCTTCTTCACTCTTTCTTCTCTCCTTCTCTCGATCACCTCGATGGAGAGAGGACACAGCTGCGGGAGGCGGAGACTGAAGAGAGGAAAAAGGGTACGGGTTGGACTCGCACACCTGGGACAGGAGCTTCTTTTTAGCCAACGGAGACATGACCCCCTGGTTGGCTTTGCAGTAGACGGCTGTCTGGGTCGACTCCTTCTTAATCGCCCCGTAGTCGTCCTTCTCCGAGTAAGAATCTGTGCTCAAATCTATACACTGTCCATCCACCTGCTTACACATAGGCAACACTTTCCCCACTCTCCCGCCATGATTCTCAATGCAGTCTTTGACCTTGGAGAAGTGCTCGGGCAGAGCCACATGTCCAGCAGCTTTAGTCTGATCCCAGCGGGGAAGCAGGTAAGAAGTTTTTGGAATGAAATGCCCTTCAGTTTGCTGATCGCCTGCGAGCTTCGCTTGGAGCGCCTCGCTGATCTGCCTCCACTCTGGTTGGGCGGAAGGCCCCGTGTGGAGGGAGAAACCACCGTGGGGCGGTCTGCAGTCCGATTCTTTGAGGCAGAGCGAGGACGGCTGCTCCACGGCCAACGACTCCTCTTTCTTCAGGGTGACATGTAACTCTTCCTCCTCTATTACAATCGGTTCGTCTTGAAGAGCGGCGTCGATTTTTATGGCTGTGGAGATCTCATGGTTGTCTTCTTTCACCTTTGACTCCTGCATGTGAGAACGGACAGATTAATACTGCAATATATTATTAAATATCAATAATCTATCAACTAAAGCAAAAACATTCACGAGAAGGAAGGAGGACAGAAGACCCAGTATGAAACAATCACTTCTTTCCAATTGCATGATTGTTGTTGTGCAATCGTGCACAACAACAAATACAACAGTTTACACTTTATTTCATTGATCTAGGATGTTTTATCTGTGGCCTCTTTAGAAATGGCTATATTTTTACTTGTTTTGAGCCAAATGAGCTTTACATTTAGGTTGAACTCTACCTATCATTCTTGAACTGGCTGTAAAATACCAAATATTTTTATTTTACTATTTTTGGAAATCTTAATAAGATCAAGGTATCACAGTTCACAAACTGTGCTTTGAAGAATCTGTATTTAGTCCAGGACGATCCACAATTTAATTACCAAGTCCAAGAGTTTTACATTTGGAAAAATAGGCAATCCAAAGTTAGTGAAGAAAGTGGTCTCTATACCAGACTCCAAAAAGCAGATGTTCAGAGAAAACCTTTTACCCAAATACTATTTAAGAACATCCACAGCAATATTTGACACTAAAATGTTCAAAATATGTTGGAAAAAATGTGTGTGTGTGTGTGTGTGCGGGGGGGGGGGGGGGGGTAATTTTGTAATGAAGAGTGTTAAGGAACCCTGACACTGACCTGTGTTAGTTCTTGTTTCACCTCTCCTCTATCTTTTTTACTGCCCAGCTTTGGATGGTTGGGGCCTTTCAGTTTCTTGGCCCCTACTACTTTTACTTTGACGCCGGCTCCGGTCGCCTTCTCTTGGCCGCCCTCCTGCTTCCTGGGTTTGGCCAACGGGAGGGGCTTGTCCTGTTCGCCTTTAAGGTGCCTCTCATAAGGAAGGAGTAGCCTGAAAAAGAAAAAAAGCAGGAGATATAATAGAAATGTGTCATCCTACATTTATAGTTAGCGAATTATTACATGCTCACATGATCAAGTGTTGATAACGCTGGTTTAAATGTAACGGCTAACCAAACACGGTGCACTACAAAGCATGCACTTTGCACCCTTACACATTTGTACGGTCGTACGAACATAGACTTTAATGTATTTTATTATGACTTTATGTGACACACAAACACAAAACAGTGCACAAGTGAAGCGGAAGGAAAATGCTACATATATATTTTTTCTCCATTTACTCTGATACACCTAAACAAATTCATTTGGGTCACTTGATGTGCCATTGGTGGAGACATACCCTCCAAAACCTGAAGCCTAATTGTAGGATAAGGTGTTTTTCCAAAGTGTGGAGTTGAGGCGCAGAATGCAAACAGATGCCCTTGTCGGATTTTCATTTGTCCAAAAAAAAAGAAGAAAAAAAACCCCAATGTATATTCTTCTTTACACCCAGCAACTCTGAACTACATATTGGTTATGTAAACAGCTTTGCAAAACACTGTTCCTATCTGCTGCTGCTAAAATATAGATTTTCAAAGCATGCAATCCCCGCCCTCCCCACACACACATGCACAAGAGCACGGGCGCACGCACGGACGCACGCACGGGCGCACGCACGGGCGCACGCATGCCACACCGCTCCAAAACAGCTGCAAGCTTGTGGTGCATTATATAGCTTGTTTTAAACCCTCCTTGTTTTAATACCTGGAAAGCATTAACAGTTCTATTGTAATTAAGCTGGGCTATGGGGAAATCCAGACTGGAGCCAGTATATGTGTGTGTGTATGCATGTGTTTCTGTGTGTATGAAAGAGAGAGAGAGAGAGAGAAAGAGAAGGAGAGAGAATGTGAATAATGAGTTATCCCCTGCTGAGAAAGATCACATTTGGTATTACTTTAACCTCGAAGGAACAGAATGTGAGTGTGGGTGTGTAAAGTTACTGTGGCTGGAAATGAGAAAAGAAGAAAATATCTGCCAGAATTGAAATCAAATGTTTAAAGAAAGCTCGCAGCACTTAATATCTCCTTCAGCATGCGAAAATGATTAGAGACAGAAGCCCTTAAATTAGCTACAACGATGAAAATATTTTCAGATGGAAACAATATGCTGGGGTACTTAAGAAACACAAAGGCTTCATATGCTCACGTTTAATCAAATTCATGCTAAATGACAAAGAGCATTATGCAAAGTAAACATTTAACATAATCTAAAAGTTGTTTTCCTCTTTTAGATACACCCTAAATCAAATTTAAATATGTCATGTTGTAACAAATGGGGACATTAGGATCTGGATAACATAACACCCATGTGTAAAACACTGACATGAAAAAGCAGCAAGGGAAACTTTTAGACTTTTATTGCTCCGGGAACAAAATGGAAGCTGGCACAGAACCAGAAATAAGAAACACTGCGGAAGAACAAACTGAGACTTGAAGAGCTACAACGCCATAAAACATCAGTAAGTTGCTATGAAAATCTTTCAAAATCCTCTCTCACGTTTTATAGAATAATCCATGAAAGTCAAGACAGGAACAGAACTTTTTCAGTCTCCAGAAAAGACATAAGCCCTTGTCGTGTAACAGCAACAGACAGTTGCGCTATTCCTTTTAAGGGACATGGCAGTAAAACAAACAATGAATCAAGAACTGCTTCGCCTCCTCTTCAAATGAGAAAGAAAAAAAAAAAGAGCCTCAGAGACTTCAAGAGGCTCTGTGGGATTTTTTTTTTTTTTTTTTGGTTTTGTTTTTTGTTTTTTTTTTCCTCTGAACAAAAGTGCTGGCAGGGAAAGCGGCGAAACTACATTTCATACAGCTGGTCTGGCACCAGGCCCCAGGCCAAGAAAGGAAATGTACTATTAAATGTGACTTATTGGAGAGACAGAGAGCAAAAAAGGTTGTGGAAGAGAAGAGAGGAGGAAAACAGACCAATCAGAGAAAAGGGAAACGGGGACTAAAGGGAGGATAGCAGGGTGGATGAAGGCATGTTAATGAGCAGCAAAGATTACTGTGACGAAATCCTGGAAAACAGAGAGAAAAGAAAAACTTCTAATCTTTTTTTAAACTTACAAGCAGAGAAATTATTCTCACGCGTTCTGGAATTCAGATAATAAAGCACAGAACATAAACTATGATAAAGGTTTTTTTTTTATTATTTTGGAAAAGTTCATATTGATGAGAAAGCAAAACTTCCAATCTGACTTGGATCCAGTCAAAGAAATAAAGGAACTGTACGTATAACTGGGTCCATTGTTAGCAATCTGCATAATCTGTGGGAAAGAGATGGCTGCCTTGGCCCGGGTCAACGTTAAGGAATGTCAGTAAGGACGCTTTGTGAGTGGTGGGTGGGTGGATGAGTGGGTGGAGAGGTGGTATTTTGCTGCCCCAGATAATGTAAGAACTGATCCTGGGGGGAATTACCGTGGCTTTTTAATTATTTCTAATGGAAAATCCATGCTGTAAACTTCGCCATGAAATAAAATTGCTCTAAATCTTGTCTTTACCAACAAAAGTCTCAAAAGTCAATTCACTACACCATGAGCAACTAGGCATTAATCAACCATCCATATAGACACATGTTTCAACACACAACAGTGTATAATAACAAAGGAAAACATGTAATCTTTGTAATGATAGTCTACTGCATCAATATACTTCATTATATCATAGCATAATATTATTTTGTATTATTTTCTTAAAACTGATCGACTTTCTGTGGTTTCTTTGTACAGACTGTTCCAAAGATTTGCTCCATAAACAGAAAAACAATGTTAAAAAAACCATTCTGATCCTTTCAAATTATAAATGCCATCTCTTTTAATAAATATTTTTTTCTCAAATATGCTGATAATATACTGCTATGTATTTTGAACATAACTTGCACAATATAATAGTCCCTCGAGTTGTGAAATGTTATTCAATTTTATTAATAACGAATAAAATGAAATAGAAAAATGATCAAAGAAGTGTGACACTTCCTAACCTAAACTCATATATATATGTGTGTGTGTGTGTGAATGTATTTATTAATAAAGTACATATTTAATAATTGCTTATTTAACCAATTGTCCCCTTTTCCATCTTTCTGCCTTTATTTGACAAAAGGAAGCAACAGAAAACAAAATAACACGAACCATTAAGCCTTAATACAGCCCTCAGTGTGACAGATTGAAGCACTTTCAAGCCTTTCACATATAACCAAGTCATGATTGTGCAACATGATATAATAAGTGCTTGTGATACAAGACCACTGTGAGTAGCAATTTCCTCCAAGGCAGAGCTTGGCAGCCAGTGAGCGAGCAGAGAGAGCCAGGTGCAGTTAACGATCAGAGCCACTTGGGGGCGCACTGCGCCCTGATGGATTCCAGGAAAGAATTCATCAGAGCGGGAGGGGCAACTATTTTTAAGAGGTCAATAAATGCTTAACTTTGCCTCCTGCCAATTTATTACCTGGTTGTTTTTTAAGCAGCTTTCTTTCTTTCTCTCCCCATGTTAATCAGAAGCAAAGAAAATATGCAGCGACGAGCTTAAAATAAACTAAGCTGTGGGCTCAGCTTACGCAATGAAGCTAAAAAAGAAGTTGTTGTTGTTTCCTTTTAATACGAAATGCATCCAGACAATCGCTCACATCCAGACAATAACTAAACTGTGCAATTCATTAAAGCACAACCCTCAGCAAAGGAGAGCAGCGTCATTGACAATAACGGATTACAAACACACGCACACGGCACCTCCCCTCTGTGTAAAAAAAGACAACTTGGCAAAAACAAGGTGACTTTACCAGCCATGTGCTGCTCTCATCTGAGTTTTGTGTTACAGGAACAAGCTGTGCGCTAAAACCCAAGAAATACCCAAGTCACCAAATAAATGGAAAAAGCCTGCGGGCTGTTCCATTTCAACAGTTTCCCCTCCCATCCAAGCTGAAATTAATTTTAGTTGGTGTTGTGTTAAGATCACAAGAGCTACTTCATGCATTAAAAAAAAAAAAAAAAGAATAGAAAAGGGTGTAAAGAAACTATTTAAAGAGATGCTGGACGAGATCCCGGGGCTGTAAGAAAGACTCAGAGGAGAGAAAATTACTTAGTTTTTTACGAGTCTGAGAGGACACAAGGGTTTTTAGAAAAAGTCACATTCTGGTTAAACATGAAAGTAAAAAAAGAAAAAAAAAGAAAAAAAGAAAACAAACTGTTCTCTCTCTGCTCTGGATTCATGCCTAGGAGCTCCTCTTTTGTCTCAGAGCCAAACCACTCGAGGTGACCCTCATTCATGCAGTTAAAACAGGAGGGCAGCCCAGGAATGTATGAAAACTTAAGTCCTTTGTCAGGTCTGAAAATACCAGATTTAAAATGACCTCTACTGTTCCCCTGAGGTTTGCTCTCATTAGCTGCGGCTGCGGCAGTATGCAGTAAATGTTCGCCCTGGCAGGTGTGAGCCCCGAGCGCCAACTGTGTAAAATAAATGTCCACTGTTCTGCATAAAGGAGCACTTTCCGTAATTCAACTATTAAAGCCCAATAATGTACAGAACCTGTCTCCTTTTGCTCTTTAAAGTGGACTTGAGCCTTATCTGGAAGGCTGTAAATTTAACTTGCCGCACTGAACTAGTTTTTTTAATCTCAGCGGACTTCCCATGCAGATTGCCAGTGGTACGATTTGTCATTTCTCGTTGCCACCAGGGACCAAAGAATCAAAACAGACTATTAGATTTAATTCCACTGAAAGCTCACTGAAGCATTTTTCATGAAAAACCATCCACGTCTCAGGGGCTAAAATAAGTTTTCTGTTACTTTGAGCAGCTCCACACATTTCTTACGCGAGCTGCCCGCACAAACACTTAAGTTTACAGAGAATTAAGGAGGATATTCCTACAGCGATCGAGCTTCTGATAGGGAACCTGAAAAACTGTAGACTGGGTGGACGGATGGATGAAATCTGGAAATAGAAACACTTCTAAACATCTGGAAAATACTCCAATCAAATTCCACAGTTTCCATACTAAACAATAAGTAGGCTTTTTGTTGCATTCCCACCCAAAACCGAGGTCCGGGTTCACATCCAGTGAAAAGTCACAGAGATACAAAGAACTTGGCCGGGCGTTTGATCCAGACATGTTGAGACATTGTTTTTTGGTGTTAAGGAATGCCGACAGCCAGCGCACAATAACCTTCTTCTGTTCTCAACCTTCCCCTCACCTTCCGTTTTTTTGCACGACTTTTACTCTTCGTTATTGACACGCTTTTGCTTGTTTAATAAAAATCCACCGCTGTTGCCGCCTGCCTTCCCCTGCTTGTAATGCAGAGGACATGAAAGCGACACTCGCACAGCACTGCAATCCAACTATCGCCCTCTGCTTTTACCAGAATAACTGAAATCTGCGTTGGAGCTGCTGCATAAAAAAATAAAATAAATAAATAAAAAAAGGCGAGCCAAAGTGTAATGGAGCATATTTGATGTATCTGCAATACAGTGAGGGCAATGCAGAGGGACGATAAGGAGAAAAGGAACAAAAAAAACATACAGTGTCTTCCTGTTACAAATGTTCTGGGACTGACTCAAGGTTCCCTAACAATGTATTTTTGTATGTGGACAGCAGCTTTAGAGAATGCGGAGGAACATCGATAGCAAGAGCAATGAATAAAGGCTGAATCAATAAAACATCTAGTCGACTAAAATTGGAACAAGCGTGCATCTGTCTCGAAAAGAAACACACATCTGCATGATCTGAGCCGGGAATATTTCACAAGCCGCAGTCTCGTACGTACAGTGCATCTGGCGAGTGTCTCATGCTTTTAAGACAAAATGAGTTAATCCTAAAAACCCCTCTCATCTGCTCACTCCGCTGTTGCTCAAAACCTCTGAGTTTTTAAATAGCAAATTATTCTAAATTGCTTCTCAGTTGCCATGGATACCCCCCTCGCCACCACCGCCGCCTCCATCCCCACCCTGATGCCAACCCCGTTGTGCAATTACATTAGAGTGCCAAGGCATGGTGAGGTATTAAAAATCTGCAAATGGCAGAAAGGAACGGAGATATTGGAATGTGATGTTTCTGTAACAAGAGATCACGTAGGAAACCGGGAAGATTAAATATGTAGGAGCTTTTAAAAGGCGCTGACCTGTATAATGAAAGAAACAGCATGAAGTGCAAGGCAGCGAGGGGGGAGAGAGAGAGCGCGAGCGAGCGGGGGGGGGAGGCACTGAGAAAATGGCACAGCACAGAAGCAAAAGGCAGTCTATTTCAAGGTTATTGATGCCATCTTTTTCATGACCTCATTTTTAATTCAGAACACCGGGCCCTGACAGCTAATCTCGGGAAACAGTTTAAATAAATATCATTAAAGCTTCCCCTGTAGCTGCAGTAGCAGACCTTGGCTTGGACATTTCTACATTGATTTTTTATTTTTATTTATTTTTTTTCCTTCCTTTTTTCTCCCTCCCTCCTGTGTACTAATGAACGGCACACTGCGACCAAACAACGGTAACTTTGGAAATGACAATTAACTGAGGTTATCTCCTGCTCAATTCCAGCGATGCAACTCAATTTCTACTGGTGATTACTGGCTGCTCCTGGACGGCATAAATATAGTGATTATGCCCTTGGCTCCATCTTTCACAATAACATCTCCTAGGAAACCATTTCATGTGATTTTACCATTAGGGTTGTAAAGGGATAATGTGTGTAATTTTAAATGGGAGCTGAATGCTTGTGGATATTCGCAGTCTTTAACCCAAATAATACCAAGCCAGCCAAGAATATCCACTTAATTGAAGGCAATTACATCCTAAAATATTGTTTCTCTTTCCTCTCCGAGTAGCTGGAGGATTTTATTTCCTGCTCAACCCTGTGCTGAACTGCTAAAACAAGTCAAAACGTGGTGTGCTAAAGTGGCGCTAACAATTCACACAGGCTCATGGGAACATGACATAAACAACATAAAAACATGGATCCTTCCTGCCATGTGTCAGTGATTTAGGCTGGTGCTGATATGTGTGGGGAAAACTTTCAGAATATCCCTACTGTCAGCCAAGGTACGTAGATAAATGTTTAAAGTTGTTCACCTTTAGGTTTTCTATTTCATTTCTTGAGAGCGTCGTGCAAAGTGTCTTCTCGTGCATGCTAGGCTTTACAGCAGCTTTCGGTTAGCATGTTCTTTTGTCCTTATGAGCTAAAGTTAGCATACGATTTGGAGCCTCTGATTCAGTTACTTATTAAGCTGGTTTTAATGTACAGCTCTATTCTCACTAAAACCAGGAAGATAGAGCACATAACACCAGTTTTAAAGTCCCTCCACTGGCTCCCTGTAGCTCAAAGAATAGACTTTAAAATACTGTTGTTAGTTTACAAATCATTGAACGGTTTAGCACCACAATATATAAAAGATTTGCTGTTGTTGTATCAATCTGCCAGACCCCTTGGGTCTTCTGGTTCTGGTTCTGTCTGCATCCCCAGAACCAGAACCAAACGAGGAGAAGCAGCATTCAGCATCTATGTCTCACAAATTTGGAACAAACTTCCAGAAAACTGTAAAACAGCCGAAACACTGAGTTCCTTTAAATCTCGACTAAAAACGCACCTGTTCAGAGTTGGATTTGAAACTTAATCAATTAAAAATTTAATGATGGAACTTGACTTAATGCAATGTTTTGATTGTTTATTCCATGTTGCGTGACTTTGTGTTTTTGTGTTTGTTATGATGTAAAGCACTTTGAAATGCCTTGCTGCTGAAATGTGCTATACACATAAAATTTGATTGATTGATTGATTGATTGATTGATTGATTGATTGATTGATTAGAAGCATTGACTCAACTAGAAGGCTGACATCAATGTTTTGGTTCATATTTTTCCACCAAAAGGTTGTTTTTGAAAAATTTGTTTCAAAATGTCTAAAGAAGAACAAAAAAAGTATATTTACTAAAGATACCTTATTTCTGTTTTCACTTTTTATTTTTATTTTTTGCCTCTAGGAGCCATAACAACCAATAGATTATACTGTTTGTAATTGTTATTTCTTGTGGATTTGCTAAGTGTAAACAGTGTGAATCTGCTGGGTTTTGCTGTAATTTACTCATGCTAATAACACTCATCTGTTCCTTTTATATAAATACAAGTTAGTCATTAAGAGCCCAGCTACCTACAAGTTTCCAAAAGAAAGGGAACACTGGAAATGTTTTGTTCAAATGACTGGAAATGAGAGGACAGTTGATATCAAGCCATTCTGTGTCTATTACACAAACAGAGATTTGCATCCTTTAAGCAAAACACACAAACTCTGAAACTCTCAATTATCATTCAAACACTTTTTCAAGGAAATAACAGAACTACACCCATCATGTAATAGTAGTTTTGTGTGTGGGCTTTGCTTTTATTCTTGTTATGGGTGAATCAATCATGTTATTATTATTATTTTTTATTTTTTTACAGTTCCTTATTATTTGTTTCTCACATTCTTTAGAGATGTTATCTGTGTTACTGACAAACTTACTCACGGAGAAGCGGTTGCTGTATGAGAGATGTTCTGCTGGGAAATTATGATTCATGCAACTGGCATCTTGAACACAGTGCACAGCCTGTTCAGCTCAAATCTTTAACAACACTTTAGATTAAAAGGCTGGGCTTTTCTTGTTACAAATATAATCTAATATCTAGAGGTGGGACTCGATTGAAATTTTTCAGTCGAGTTCATTGCAGGTCTGTAATTAATGTTTTTGGAAGTAAGCAAGAAAAGTTGAATAGAAAAACGGTTTTCTATTTAGAAACCGTTTTTGGTGCTAAATTATTAAATAAATAGACATATGAGCCAAACAAGAAATATTTGACCATTTTTAATCTGTTATTTAGGTCATTCAACTGTCAGATTGGTACAAAGCGCTATTAGACCAACTCGGGTTCTTCAGAAATGCCAGTAGCTGTTTGCAGATGGTGCTTGTATGTCAGATTTATGGCTGTACCAGAAACATAATCTAAAGGTTCCAGTCTCGGGAATAAAAAATAAACCAACAACAACAGTCCATATGCATTAAAATCTTAATTATTCAAAATTAATGTGTTCATAATAGTAGCTATTAAACAAACTGAAACAAGGATGACATTTATTCAGACTCGAGTTTCAGCTTCTGTTGCATTTTTTGCATTGCTTTCAGAGTTTTCTTGCAGACCTTTTGAATTTTTGTCCACTTTCAGACTCAGCAGTTTTAGTTTTGTTTGCTCTGACTCTACGTGAAATGTTCAGGTCTAAATCACACTTAGAAATCAAAGTATCAATTGCTAATGTAGCATGTAGCTTTAATGTTGAATTTGTGGCTGTTGCTCACTAGGATCATCTCCCTCTCCACAACAGTTTGTAGCTGAGGTAAACGATCATGTGCTCCATACCTTAAAAATCGCTTCACTGGATATGATTCATCATAATAAATACAGACGACACAGATGATGTTCAAATACGAAGACTTCTGGAAGATTATCAGACATCAACTCAATACAGTACACACCGGTGGTGTGTGGGTCTGCTTGGGTCCTCCTACAGTCGTCACGGTTTATTCGACACTGTGCTTAAAACCTAAGAGTCGCTCCGGTTTGTGTATTGTAAATTGTGAATGATATTTCTGTAGCACATTGAATAATGATTAAAGGTGGAAACAAAGACACCTCTGGGGAGCAAACATACTTGAGCGAGCCTCCGAACGGCCTCATTCATCATGCAGAGAAAATGGTCGTGTTTGCTGAGCTAATACATCGAAGCTAATTGCCCTCCGAGCAACCCAAACACTAAGCCTCAGCTAAAATTATTCCCCCGAATGGAAACTTGCTCGGCTTCAGCTGATCTCGCCTCTGCCCCTCCTTCCTGGTACACCTTCCTCTCTGTGTCAGCCCGATATTCACTGCAGTGCGTGGATATTATAGCTTTGTATTGATTCAGCATTATTTTTCCTCTCAGCTGCTTCACGGTGGCTGGAGAGGGAAAGGCCAGCGCGGCAGCAGTCACACCTCAGCACCTCCCCATGTGAATTTGTCCTCCTTTTTTTCCTGCATTTCCAACAACTCCCCTTTACATCTTGCAGCCTGATGAACAAACGTGGCTCTTCCAGCTCATGCGCTGGGAGTGATTTATAGACTCTACGTAAACAGGATAAACCCCGGCTTTTGTCAAAAATCTTTTTTGGACAAAAGAACATTTAGGCTCACATTGCTAAATAAAACATACGGCAAACTAAACAACGTGCATTATAGTACTAATTTCTTAGAAAAACCACTCCAGCTACTGTTGCCTGAGCTTGCAAAATTGCTTACAGCATGCAATCTTGACACAATCTGGAACTGCCTCTCGCTCTCACATGGCACTGCTGGCATCTTCACTGTATTACTGACAGTGTGTGTGTTGTGTGTGTGTGTGTGTGTGTGTGTGTGTGAATAAGTGCATGTGAGGGCTGGCTGTTCTGGTGCTTGAACCTGCAACAGCGGCACTGACGGGGGAGGAACGTCCCGCTCCGCTCCTGGAGCCACCGGTTATCTCTCGCAGGAGAAGATGGTGTTTGGCATTTGTTTAACCTTGGGAAAGTGGCAATGTTGTGTTGTTAACTTTCTGCGTGCGTGGGCGTGGGCGTGCGCAGCATCTCCCTCAGGAGCACGTCCATATGCTTGCTTTGGTTTGGTAATACCATCTGAGCGATTAAAATGTGGAGGTTCAAAACGCTGCAGTATCTGACTGAATGATTAAAACGAATACATTACAGCTCTGTTTTCGGCTCGCAGCTTTTCCAGTGCTTGGAGTGCGCGTTTCACTGAAAGCAAAGCTACTGTATGTTTATCCATGTAGGTCACTTAATAATTCAAAACACTGCTGTTATTTAGAGACTCTTAATCCTCTTTGGTGGGTTTGTGGATCAAAATCACACAAAATTACTGTGTATTCTTTTCTATAGGGAAACAAAACGGATCAATTAATTTCAAGACAACAGCCGAATCTCCTCCTCGGTTTTATTATGAGAGCTTAATGAAGAAACACATTCCTTGCTAAATGAATGTAGCTTTCGTCTTTTCAAATTTAGGCACAGCGTAGGGTTTAGTACTTCACCCAAGGTTAATTTTTCTACAAACAACCTGAAGGACAGCCAGTCGACTTGCTGAACCCATAAATAATAACGCATTTAGAACTGCATGCATTATCAGCTCTCTGGCACATTTGAAGTGCTGCTCTTCATGATTTTGGGCGCATTGACTTCCCTTGAACAAAATCAATAGTTGTCTGGTGGTGTTGAATAAAGCTCTGTGAAATCGTCCTGGAAGCAAACTGAAGGAGAGTTCACTGCCCTTAAGGAAACGCACACTGTGCAGGGTGGGCACGTGTGGCAATAACAACATCTTGTTTTTCTTTTCAAATTAAGTGGAGAGCACCACATCACACGGGGGGTTATTTGTGGTTGAGATATGCACGGTGGGCAAAATACAGATCGGTTTCAGTTCCTCAGCTTAAAATGCGAAGAGGAACGATTTCTAAGATTGTAAATTTATGGAGCGAGTTTGATCTTTTTTCGTGTTGCAGGTTTCCAAAGTGGATTTTCCAGATGGATGTGTGACTGGCATAAATGAGATTTGACTTCGGGATATTTCTCTGTTGTGGTTTATTTGGTTTAACACAGCAAAAAATTAAAAAAGTGAAATAATATTATACTTTTGTCTGCTGGTATCTGAGATTACAATGTGGGAAAGCCTTAAACAAATAGTCTTTTACAGCAGCGACTAAATTTTAGTGCATAAAAATCCAAACATTATGGCAGTTAAAGAGTACAGAAAGGGGAATCTTTGATTAGTCCTCATCGCACAATCTCTCTCCAGAGTCCTCACTCCTTCCTTTTGTTTCCTTCCCTTCATCTTAACCCACAAGTTTCCAACAGGATCCATGTCTGAGAACTGAGATGATCCTGGAGAAAGGCTGACTTTGTGTCTGGTGAACCATCTAAGACGTATAAATAGACTAAATGTTACAGTCCAGACAATTAAATTAAATAGTTTGATAAAGAGTGAAGGCTCAACTCTACCCTGCCGACAAATATTAATCTGCGTGTCTCGTAATATAAACAACATATTCTATTTGCTGTCAAATCAAAAACAAACACAACAATCCAAACAAAATGGTTACTAGTCAGGTAGAAGTTAGAACGTTAAAAACGTAGAAGTACATCGCAATGTTCGACAATCTTTACATTGACTAGAACATTATCCAAGCAAAAGACCCAACTGAGATTCATTCTCAGTGTTGGCTGTATCCACCAAATATTAAAAAATTTCAGAATTTTTTAATATTTGGTAGACTGGATTAATGCCATCCAGTCTACCAGAGAGCCAAGAACCTCTGGAGTCAGGCACAAAGCATCACAGATCCCCCACTGTACGTAACAGTGGAGATTACAGGTTTTTATTTTTTACATATTCATCCAGAAAATGTTTTTTTATTATTATCCTGGCATCATGCTCAAATAACCAGATGACATGTAGCCTCTAATGGTTGTTACGGAGTCTTGGAGAGTCCAAGACTCTTTTCTGCAGTTCTCTAAGGGAGAGCTTTGGAGATGTTTTTGCTTCTCTTACCATCCTAAATACTGTGCATGGTGGCAAGATAAATACAGGAACTTATCCAGCCTTGTGACCAGTAGCTAAAAGAAAGAGATGGCCTCTGTTTTGCAATATCGTTATGCACCAGGGAAACCACAGATTACGAATTTAATGTCCCGATCAACATAAAAAAAAAAAAAAAAGCGGCAAATAAATTATGAAAATACTTGAACTGCATTTATTTGAAAGGGGTTGTTAGACTGTTAGACGATGTTTCTGCAATGACGTGTTGACCGGAGGTGCCAACAAGTGTGGAAAGTGTTGTAACTCCAACACTACCTTTCGTAGTGTCTCCGCGTACACGTGGCGGCGCTTGTGCTGCTGGGGTTTCCGCCCAACTCGTCGTATACGTGCTTCCACTGCCTGCGCACTGTGATCTGGAGGAAGAGGCGAGAGGAAGGAAAAAAGAAGAATTTCACAAGTCTTAAACCAAAATATTTCAGGAAAAAACACACACACACACACAAAAAACCATGAATGGTTGACATCATTTCAAGATCTCGGGGAGCTACTGAGCCACATTGTTCCAGTTATTAAATACTCAACACTCACAGTAAGCCCAGTTAACAACCTGCTGTCAGTTGTTCTTGCTATAATCCCATATCCCGCAACAGATGGGAATAACGGGCGGGCTCCGTCATAAAACACCAAAACCCAAGCTGCCGCTGAGCTAACAAAGCCTCAACATGAAACAAGAAATAATCAGAGGCAGATATGATGGCATTAAAAGGATATGAGCGCAGATTATATGAGCTGTATCCTCTTTAGGGCCTGCTCTGGCTATCTGTTTGGACAGCATCATACAGCCGGCTAATGAAGAAACGAGCGTGAGCAACACGTTTGACGAGCGAGCATCAAACAGGTCGCACATGAGCGGTGGCTGAACAAACAGCGGGCAATCCTGCCAAGTCAACTGCCTCATTCCACCTTATTTCGGGGCCCGCTTTGTTTCTCCCTGCAATGCCGGCGAGCCGCGTGCGCGCTTCTCTCTGCTTGATCTCCAACGTGGGAAAAAATGAGCGATTTATCCAATTTCCTTCTGCTCCGCACAGAACAGAGGAACATGTGTTTTCCACACCGAGGGGGTTTTGAAACAACAGCACCATTTCGGCTAAAAGTGGCTCTGAGCAATACTTTCTTCTCGGGGAAAAATAGCAACTGACCTCACTGGGGTGACAGGAGGGCAGAGAGAGAGGAGAGAGAAGAGAGAGAGAGAAAAGTGGAGGAGAAGAGGGAGGGAAAGTGGAGTGGGGGGGGGCGACAGGTAAGGGACGCCGTCAGAGGGAGAGATGTGTCAGGAACAGAACAAAAGAGGCCAAATATCACAGGCAGGGAAACAGAAAGAGAGGGGGAAAACTGGGGAGAGAGGGTAATATGTCGCAACATATGTGAATACTTACCAACTCATATCCTCCAAGTTTCTGAGCAGCTTGAAACATGGTCCAAAGGTTGACTGTGGGAGACAGAAGACAAACAAGGCAGTTAGAAACTCTGGGAAAGCTGAAACAAATGACATCATATACAGTCATTACACCAGGGGGAAGGAAACGACTTTTATGATTCCCGTAGTCAAGAAAAAAAAAGCTATAAAAACACAATGTAATATCACATCATTACAAATTTGAGCCTTTAATAATTATCAGCGATTATGTCCTCGGCCAGGACGTTTTGTTTTTTAACCGAGGGACAAACAGAGAACGCAGGCCTGGCCTGGCTGTCAAGACACACAGATGTTTTAAGCAATCATGGTTAAAAACTGCTAAAGCTTTCCATCATCTCATTATTGTCATTCAAAGTTCTTTAAAAAAAAAAAAAAAAAAAAGCCAATAAAAGAGCAATGAAAGTTTTCTGTGAACTTCTGGAAAGCTGGCTGACAAATCTGTACAGGAAAAAAAAAGCTTTGTAATAATTTGTAATAAAAATTCATGTTTTTTTTGTTGTTGTTTGTTTTTGTAGAACAGGTGTGCTAAACTCATTCATGTCAAGTCGCAAAAGTCCTTAAAGGGCCGGTTGTGGCAGAATGTATTGATAAACAGGTGTCTCTGGATTTGATGAATACTTCTTAAAGTTAAATCATATTAAGGAACTTTTGTCATCAATGGTATTTGGCAGTGAATAGATAAAAACTGCCTTGATTTGATTGACAAAATATTTAAGCGCACAACTTTGAAGTTGAAGGTTGTATTTTTTGCAGCCCTATGGAGTCCAGAGGAGCACATAAAATGTTACGGTGGGCCGGATGTGGTGCAGAAACAGAGAGCACGGTAATGGCAGTGTTATTTGGGAAACACTGCAGTGCATAGCAGCATGCTGAGTAGCCTATATTTTTTTTGCAAAAATAGCAACAAAAACAGACATGCATTCATTTATAACTGAATTTTTCATAATAACTCACTCAACACTTTTAATCTAACTTAATAAAGCAGCCAAACTAAATACAACTTTGTCAATTTCAGTGTAGACGGTGACATTTAACGTGGTGCCTCCGATATCTGTGCACGTTTTGATTTCATTTCCCGCAAACATGCATGAAGCCATTTTCAGAAGCAGAAAGTCAACAGTAACTGTAAGGCGATAAAAGTAGGAGATGGTAGAAGCAATCAAACATCCCTGCTGAGACTTTGATTGGCCGATAATTGTTGGAGTCCTTTGTTTTAATGTATGGAGTGGGAGCGCGGGGTCTGAGCACCAGTCTATTGGCTGTTGTGCCTATATGTATAAATGAACACCGCATTTTGCTAAAATAAACAACACGCCTCATCCTGACAAAGACGTTTGTTAACTCTCAGCTGCAGCCTGCAGGTAGGAATGAAAAGCCATTAAAAGCATCAAAGACTTTGCAAAAGGCTCCAACTTCTGTTTGAACTAATGCAAATTAATTTGCATCGATTTCTCCCACCAAACAAACCCTGACAAGCCATATTATAAATACATGTCTTGTGTAATATTTCTGCCTAAAAATAGCTCACAGAGAGTCTTCAAATGGCTTTCTCTCTCTCTCCCTCTCTTTCTGAGGGAAATACTTCCCACGAACAAAGAAGCACAAGTTCATTGAGGGACGTTTTGTGCCAATGACATTTGTATTTGCTTTCTGTAACATCATTGTTTAACATTTTTATATGAAGGCCTATAAATAAGAAAACGGAGGCTTCGCCCAGGGAAAAATCCATCAAAATTCAATCTGTGCGTACACAAAGCCTTGCATTTGTCAAAATGACATTTTCCTATCTCCGCATTTGACAGCATTGATTTTTTTTTTTTTTTTCCTTCTCTCTTTCCCTCCTCTCTGCGACCGTTGTCAATGCTTGGGTGGAATAACAAAGGGAGCCGGGTAGGTTTTTCTGTTTGAACTGAACACGCTGGCGCATTGTACTCGCCGACTGTGGAAACAGAACGATGGTCTATTTAACTCGCTTGTTACGCATCGACTGTAATTACCGCAGCCGCACGCAGGACTGGGAGGGGACGGGAACACAAAGGCAATGAGGGAACATGCCTTTTCTTAGATGTCTTGTCATTAGTAATTTCTTTTCTTAATTCCCCTCTGTTTGGCAGGGGCAATTATCACTGAGATAAGGATGACAAAACAGGAACACAATGCAGACTCGGTGACACACCGATGGCACGGCAATTAGACAACAAGGCTGAAAGAGGGAGACAAATTGGAACTGATGTTCACAATCACATGCTGATGTCCAAGCCCAGGAAACACACACACACACACACACACACACACCACACCCACACACACACACACACACACACACACATACATGTCAGGACACTCACACAATCATGCACACACACACTCTAACTGGTTAATGTAATAAAATACACACTATAACCACAACTGCTTTTGTGTAAGTGCTCCAATTCACAGTGTCTTGTTACCTTTAACCACTTCATCTGCACACATGTGGCCTTAAGGCAGCAGCTGCTCAGCAAAACACAATGAGCGACAATAACAAAAGGGAGAATGACTTGGAAATTGAACTGCAGCCACTGTTGTCACATTTATATCAGGTTGCTGAAAACGACTGCACTGGGGTTTCGCAGAATAAACCATTGTTTTTGAAAATGAATTTCGAAGCAGAAACGGACAGGCGACTTCCCAGTTAGGCATGAGTCGCTTACTGGTACCAAGGAGCGGCAAGGATTAAGCTTAAATGTCCTATCTTGTGGTTTAGTGTCTTGTTATAGAGATGCCAGAGGAGGTGCTGAAGTGACAGCCGATTTGTCAGTTTGGTGGTCGAGTTCCCCCTTCCCAACCTGTTGCTGCACACTGTCGGCTGCTTCACAGATTTTTGTCTTTTCTGGAAATATTTCTAATTGCAAAAACAGAAAACAGTTGGCAAGTTCCAAACATTATGTCGTAACATCTCCCATGTTGCCAGGAAAATAATTCAGACTATGTAAAAAGTGTAAAAATTGTATGTTTGTCTTGAGTCAATAAAGATTAGTTGATTCATTAATCTGCTAAATCTCTCAAGCAAAACCCAGAATACAAGTCAAAATTATTCACGTCTTTGGCATATTCAGATTTAAAGAAATCTTTAGTAATAGTTCAAATTGACCAACGTGTTTCGTCTGACTTGAAATAAAATCTGATATTTTTGTCCAGCCACATTCCTGAATTTAATCGGATTGAAAATCAGTATCTTGTGACAAAAGATAAATAGGGAAATTTTTAGTGGAAACATGCAAAAGGTTGGTCAGCAATTATAAGGCGGGTGCTGTTTATGTCGATAAAAATGTTCATAGAATATTGAGAAGTTTATAAATAAATAGAACATGTAATATGATGCTATTTGTAACCATTAAGTTGTTGTTACTCTGTAAAGAGAGTCAGAGCATAAAGGCATAATGTTCTGCCAATAAGTCGATGTCCTTTCTATATATATCCTAGCTTGTTTTATTGCTAACATAACAATAAATAATGTTTTATTATAAAATTAAATCTGCAATAATCAGTTTGTTGTAATATTTTAGTTGCAGCGGGAGTAATTGTTGCTTTCTCACTTTTGTTTGAAGTTATTTTAGTAACGCCATGGTGTTGTAGTAACTTTTATTCAACAGCACTTGCATCTCGGGAATTTAAAAAGCTGCAGTGGAAACATTTTGACTTTTTCTCCCCATCGTTTTGTTTTTTCTTTTTTTTCTGCCAACTGGCAAGAAAACAGCATTTTAATCTCCAGGAGACAGAAATAATTAGCTGCAGCTGAAAGAGCTGATAATAGAGCTGTTGTTTACTGCCACTTTCAAGAGAAAAGTATAAATGAAAAAACAAACTCCAGCCTGCTTCTCTGTTTTTTTGGGGGGTTTTCTTCTTTATTTCAGCTTCTAATACTTTAATTTCGTTTTATTTTCCAGGCCAACCGGTCACACATAAGCAACTCCACTCGAGGATGTTTAATGCATACGAACCCAGAAGTGAAATATAAATTTAGTGTGAGAGTGAGGCGAGGGAAAACAGGCAGGCGTAGTGTCGAGCCAGCAGTATTCGTATTACAAGGTTTTACAATAAGTTACAAGCCATTTGCGGTGAAAGTAGATTGCAGTGAATTATGCTGGGAACTGCAGGAGTAAGACTGTAGCTTTTACTCCGGCTTCAGACTCAGATTTAAATGGATACAAGAGTAATTCTGGTAGAATCATTTAACCATCTGTTGCTTTGTTAAACTCCAAGAAAACTTTGCAAAAAAAAAGATTAATGCGCCAAAGCAACTAAAACGGGAGAATTTCAGCTTCCATTACATGAAAGAGACCCCTTTGATCCCTTAGTGCATTTGTTGAAAGAGAAAAAATATAAAACTGGCAGCTGATTATATCTGAGAGTTTGCATTAATTGTGATGTGCCCCCCGTACCCCACCCCGTCCCAGCCCCTTACATGTGCTGATGTGTGCTCGCTGCCAAGGACGAAGTTTAAACAGCATGATTTTACCATTTAATGAGGGCTCTTGCTTATGATGTGTCTACTTTTGAGATTCAAAGCATGCGCTGTATGTTAAACAGCCGGCGAGCGGACCTCGACTTTATTCCGAGCTCAGACAGAGAAATGCCAGCTGAAAGCAAAGAGTGTGTAATTCTCTGACGTCTTCATCTCTCCATCTCCTCTGAAACCGCCACGACCTATTTAAGCTACAACACGTTGGCAGCTACAGTGACGGGACTGTCAAAATACTGTGGCGGTGTTAGCTAAGGCCAACGTGTGATAGTTTTAGAGTAACAAGGGATACAACGCCGCAGTGATAAAACAGTTTGATACAGAATTGAATCTGCAACGGTTTGCATGTATTTTAATATATATGTCTGAGAAAACACTAAGTCAACGCTCAAAAACGGTAATTGACATTTAAAAATAGCCTATATTCGAACAAGATGGCATGTAATTTGTCGCCATGACAACCACTCCTACGATCCTCTTGCTGTTGACAACTCCCCACAGAGTCGGAAAGCTTGGGTTCAACATGTGGGACTTTAGCTAAGCTAGTTGTTAATTTATAAAATGTGATGAAACCCACAAGCGGACACCAAAAGTTTCTACGATCTTAGGCTAAATTTATACAGTAGTTGGCAATATTGCTGACGCTAGCTTAGTGAAGGCATAAAGTGTTAGTAAGTAATGGACTTTTAAAAACTAATCTAACACAGATGTGTTAGATTAGACCCCCTGACAACCACAGCAAACATTTTCCATTGATTGGAAACAAATACTTCACCGTTAGACCCCAGTTTGACTTTAGCATTGCTGGCAAATGAATTTTAGACACAAAATGTTACTAAAAGAGCAATTAAAATTTTTTAAAATATTTATTCTAACACGGTGTCTTGAAGGGTTTACGTGACCGCCACAGATAGGACGTCCTATTGATTGGCAGCAAGAACCTCAAAGTTAACGAGTTAGCAGGTTTGACTTTAGCACTAGCACTGACACTGAACTAAATAAAAAATTTAATCTTTCTCCGACACAGAGCGTCCTCAACTCTAACAGTTTTACAGCTTTTAGTAATTTGATTTATTCAATCACATAACAAACCATGTGAGCATAAAGACTTGATTACACAGATGAACGACAGCAGCAGTGTACTGAACCAATGGCTTCTAACCAAAATGTCAAATATGTAATCAAAATAAATCCATAAATGTTAGCATTTAGCCATTATTAAGCACCACGCTTTCAAACAAATATGTGCATAAAAACATTTTTATGACTAAAAGTTAACACATGAATAATGCAATAAACACCTACTCAATGTATTTGTAGTTCACAAGTGATTATTGCATGGCGTTCTGCTCTCTCTAGAGAAATCCAGTTATCCTGTAACAAGCTGATATTCGTTGAATAATTAGTCAGAGGTTAACTGCATTACATTAATGATAAAAGAATATTCTACGAGGTGAAGTATTTCCAAAAAGCCAAACTTGTCTTTCTAACAAGTACAGTAAAAGTTTTGCTGTTTTCTTGCAGCCAGAAAAAAAAAAAAAAAACTCTAGTCAATCTGTGTCTTTTTTTTAAATAACTTTGAAGAGAAAGTAATAGACTGTAGAACTGGCATGATAGAAAATTTGATGAGTTTTTGATGTAACTTTTAAAAACCTTGCTTACCTTGATAGCGGTAAATAATTCCCTCCTAGTCAATATACGTCACTCTCCCTTTTCCACCTCTCATTAATTTACAGGAGACGTTCCATTCTGAATAGTTAAATCCCGCACGGTTCCCTTGGCATCACTGCTAACGTGCAGAATAAAAGACTTAGACAAAAAAAAAAAACAATCTGGGATGAGCTGGCATTCTCAAGTGCCTTTCCTCAAGATCAAACACCTTAAACAAACACGTTTTTTTTTTTTCTTTCCTCCAGTTTCAAGAGACCAGAAGGAGCACGCTCTTTATGATGTTTACGTGCAGGTTTTCTCCTCTCTGCCCCTCTGCACTTCAAATGCAAGCTAAGCATCCGACCTATATTAGAGATCTTTCATCTCGGCCAGACGTGTTTCCCATACATGTGATGTTCTTCTAACGCCGCTTTAAGGGCGTTCTTGGTCTTCACAGGAAAACCTTTTGACAAGAGTGAGGAGATGTTCTGTCTTACATGAAAGCTGGGTAAAATGTGTCCTGACAGAAAGCCTCCTGAGTTTCTTTTTTTTTTTCTCCCCTCTTTTCTTTACAAGTTGTTGTATGCACTGTTTCTCCTCTAAGACTTTTATTCCCTCAGTTTATAATTGAGACAGAGGGATTATTTTCTTTATCCCCAACAGTCATGTATTCTTCTCGCTTTTGCCGTAATGTCTGCAGTCATTGGATTCTTCTTTATTTACTCTCCTAAAGCTCTAAACCGCTGTGTAGGATAAAAACTAAATGATGATTTGTGTGTGTGTGTGTGTGCAGGACAGTTAAAGTAATATGTGGTCGGAGAAGTTGAATAAAATCCACACAGGGTTTATGACGGCCATGTTTCACTCTCATACTCATGAAAATGTAAAAACAAATGATTTGGCATTCTTACTCTAAATTGTGAGGCATTTTCTAACTCTTTAAGCTGTTCTCTGCCACTTTTATTCTGACGTACAGTTGCTTTTCTGACTGTTTCTAACCTTCCCCACAGGCAATGTTACAACCTAAATTTTCAAAATACCCTGCAAAAACCTACCCACACATTACTTTACCTCTTCTTCTACAGTAAAGAGTGCTCCTTTGTTTAAACGCTGCCAGAGAGGGAATACGAGAGCAAGTTGCGCTACTCACTCTGTTTGAAGCCGAGGAAGGGGATCCTCTCTATGGGCGTGTCTCGTTCTTTCATGTACTTGTAGAGCTCCACCAAGAAAGCCTGCTCCTCCGCGCGGCTCTCCTCTGAAGTTTCCTCGTCTTTCGTCTCTTCCTTCCTCTCGCTCCTCTCCTCCTTGTCCTTCTCCTTTCCTCTCTCCTTCTCCTCGGGTGAGGGCTTCTTACTGAGCCCGGCGGGCCTCTGTTTGCCCGGCGTGGTTAGCTTTCCGTTGGGTACCGTTTTGCAGCCGGGCTTGACCTGCAGGGACAGAGCACGAGGAAGGCGCGGACGCGATTAGAGGAGAACTGAAGCCACAATGAGAGGGTTATTTAACTGAGGTCAGGCAGCTGCATGAGAGACGTGTTGGGATCAAAGCATAAACAAATATTCTTCGTGGCCACATAGTTCGTGTTCTCATCACTGAAAAGCGACGATGAGTTTAACTCATATTGATTTTGAACTCTGAAAGGTGGCAGGGATGCACGGACAAATCGGCCGGGGACCAGAATTGGTCAATTTTTTAGCTTGGCTCGATTCAAACTTCCAAACTTTTCTCAGAGCAGTGAATGCACCACTTGCTCCTCCAATCACTGGACCTCCAAGGACATGCAGCTTTATGAAGTTATCCAGTCGTCGTCATTTTGTAACCTATGAAAATAGATAAAAAATGTGGCCTCTTAAGCCACCATGCAGTATCCAAACTCAGCAGAGCTGCCTTTCACCCGGATTTAGATGTCATAGTTTATGTTGACATTTTTGCACCTTTCACTTTTTACATTCAATTTCACTTTGATTACACAACTTTTTATGTTTTGTTAATCATAAATTTGCTTGGGATAATCAGGTCACCCGTGGACTTGTCAGGGCCATATCAAGATCAAACAGAAAAAAAAATTACGAGAATAAAGTCATAAAATCAAGAATAATAAAGTCGTGATTTTACAAGAACAAATCATTTGAGAATAAAGGTGAAAAATATGAGAATAAAGTCATAACATTACGATTATAGTTGTAGAATTAATATTAGATTAGTCTGAATATTTTGACTGTATTCTCATAATATTACAAATTTATTCCCACAATTTTATAACTTAATTTCAGAAATTCTATTTTTTGACTTTTTTTGTGTGTCTCTAATACTCTGTCTTACTTTATAAAAAAAATTGGAATTGGCTAAAATTATGATTTACTGGTCAGAACTTTAAAAAAATCATAAAATGGCCACAAAACTCTGATCGGTGCATCTCTTCCAGCAAGTCTGGAAGACTAAGACGTTCAGTTGAAACTGAAAAAACATATAAATATCTTCTTTATTTTTCCTGCTGTACTTGTGCAATGATCTCACTGGTTTTAAACAATTGTTGCTGTATTTACAATACTGCTTCCTTCTAATGGAAACTCATAAAATAAGATACACATCTTGTTCCTCTGCAGGATCATGTTGTGCTTGTTTTAAAGACTATTATGAGTTTCAGGGAAGGAGAAAGGACAGGAGAGAAAGGAGTGCTGCTCTGGAACAGATGCTATCAAATCTAATAAAACAATGAAAAAAAAAATGTTGTTCTAAAGGCTGTTTTTGCAGATGAGATAACGAAAAATGAAAATAGCAAATAGTTAAAACAAAAACAAAATCAGCAATCTATCTTCTTCAAATATGAAAACACTAAACATTCTCAGGCTACAAATCATCACTTGCACTCCTCTTATGACAGATTATGTCATTCCCTTTTGTGTAACAAGTGGGCTTCGGAGTCACATGTTTCCCTGCGTGCGCTGGTGGTTGTTGCAGTGCACTGCCCCGCTGCTGCGTGGGTCACAGCGGGTTGTTTGGGAAAACTGAAACGTGGTGGCCTCATTCTGCAGCCCGAGATAAAAAAAAAAAGACAAAAAAATATAAAAAACCCCCCAAAAAAACGACCACCTGGAAACCAGAACGCTGGCAACAATGAGGTAAGCCTTTAAGCCAGAGCCAGAGGACAAACATTACTGCATAATATAGTACTTCTAATAATAATAATAATAATAATGGCCATAATGGCATATGTAATCATGTTGATAAACATTTATGAGTTCTTCCCATCAAGGGCAAATATATGCACAATGAACCTTCATATAATCCCTTGTAAATGTGATGAGTCATTCCTTGTTTTATTATATTTTGCTTCCAAGAATCCAGACTTTGTGTAATATTAATTAGCAGCTTTCTTAAGGACAAAGATGTTGTTTTCAATTGCGATTGCGCTGTTGCTAATTTTCGGTCCGGTGAATGACCGATGGGGATTTTAAAGTCATGTGACGGAGGCATGTCAGTCATTCAGGTATAAAAAAAAAACACCTATTAAACTCGGGGGATAAATTAGTGTTGTGTCATAATATGACAAGGAATTAAAGTTTATTACACTGGGTTACAAAAAAGATTTTTTTGGAAGCTGTCAATGTTTTTTCCACTAAATTAGGAGTATTTTGCACAGCTGAATCAAAAAAGACATCAATTTTTCCTCAATCAGGTCATGTTTTTATTCTAGTTTTATTGAGAGAAATCCAACCCTCTGACTAAATCGATGATTTCCGTTAATATTTCTCATCCAAAAAAAAGTTTTAGGAGAAAAAAATGTTTTCTACCAGAGTGTATTAATTAAATGTTGCAAACTTTCTGCAAATTGACTAAAAAACACTGATAAGGGTGAGCGCATGTAATTCTCCGTCTCTTTTTTGTCCTGATGGAATCTCCTTTCCTGATCGTCACTCATTGATCCCAGATTATCAGAAAACTGATCCAGATGCGAGAGCGTTTCGATGCTCGTGTTGCATTCATAGCTCGGAAAGTTGACCTGATGGAGCAAAACCAATGTGATTTTAACAGTTGTAAAACCCCAGACAGTTTTTTGGCTGCTGACCAGCGTTCTTAGTAATACTTTATTGTTAGCAGTCCAACACAAAGAGAAGTGGATCACAGTTTGAACAGAATAATGAATCTCTCAGGTCTTGTGTCAAAACTTTGATTAATTGTATGCTTAAGGTGAACTAAATAACATATTATGCTATATATCTATATATATCCTATAGAAGAACTTTAAAGCTCTCTGTGCTGCATTGAAGCAACCAAGAGAGAAATTAATGGTTGTTTGAAATCCCATCCGGTTTCCGGTTTCTGTCTGCCGCCCTGCATCTAATAACACATCAGTCCGTTTGGCAATCAGTGAGGTTATATCACAGGTTACTCAATGCACAAATAGCTTATCTTATCTCACCTTGGTTGTGGTTTTGCTCTCTGGGCTCAAGGGGTCCAGAGCTGCCACAGCCGCTGAACCCAGGGTCGACCCCGACGAGCCCTGACCTGGAGCTTGACCCTGGGTGTCCCTCCTCTGAGAGATGGAAAGCTTCTTCTTTCGAGGTCGCCCCTTCAGGTTCGGAGCTGAGGGAGAACAGAAAGACAAGATGAGATTTATCTATTTAGGCTGGAAATAAATCACACCACCTAGTGCGATATATATATATATACTTTTTTACCATGGTGTAGCAACACCCCCATTGTTGCGTATGAGCTGTTGTAACAAAAAAAAAAAGCAGCTTTTGCGCTTTTTATTTGTCAGAGTTAAATGTTTAAGATCATCAAAAACTGTTAATATGAGACAGAGATAACTCGAGGAAATGCAAAAGCTGTTTGCAGTTGCTCTTTAAACCTCATAAAAACTTATTCCACTCTCAAGCGGAGAGGCAATGAGTCTTTTGCAACATGTTTATAGGAAGCTTGGCTGGGTGTCTTCTTTGCAAAAAACATTTTCAATTCAGCCAAATAGAGTCTTTGGAGGCCACAACACCACCTCTCCATCAGATTTAAGTCTGAACTTTGACTAGGCCATTCTAAATCACTTTTCAGAGCCATTCGGATGGGGAACTGCTCGTGCACTTGAAATGTAGGTCATGAGCCAATGAACTTGGGGAACTCGTGACTCCATCAATTATGGCACGCTGACCAAGTCCTGAAACAGCAAAACAGCCCCAAAAATAACATTAACACCCTTTTGTACGACGCTCCGTTTCTTAAATGCTGTGTTAGTTTTTACAGGCAGATATAACAGGACAGAAATAATCCCAGAAAGTTCCTCTTTTGTTTTGTCAGAACGCAGAACATTTCCGCCCAAATGTCTGAACGAGACTTTATGTCGTTCTGGGTCAGCAGTGGCTTCTAGCACCAGTTCTTTCCTATAGAAGCCATCGTTGTTTTTGTGGAATCAAATTGCAAAGCCCCCAAATATTGCGAAGTATCTTTGGTCTAGTTTCAAGTGCAAACTTAAAATAAGACAAAACTATCTAACAAGCTTGTTTTAAGTAAATAATTTCCTTAATATTGAACAAGAACTTTGTCTGCAGGTTATTTAACTTATAACAAGACATTTTCCCCCATTTTAGAAGTTAATTTATTTGCCAGTGAAGCTAGCACTTTTTCATCAATATAAAGGAATTATTTACTTATATATTTACTTCTATATCTTACTAAAAAGTTACTTTTAAGTTAGTTTGTCTTATTTCAAGTTTACTCAGAAACTAGATGCAAAATACTTGGTAAGATTGTGTGTTTTTGCAGTGTTGAGTTCAAAATCCTTAGAATTGACTTCATATCCATGTTGACGCTACAAAATATCACGTTTGGATGTCTTTGATTTTTTTCTGAATTTCTTTAGATTGGGACATGATTTGTTGCTTTTTGAGACTTATTAGCCTATTTATTAGTTCTCGTTAAGTTCGGTGCGGATCTAAAGGTCTGGTGGGGCTTGTGAAATTGACCTAAAACATTTGGATTAATCACATTTAATAAACAAATTAATCGAGGGGAACGTTTGTTTTTTTTTTGTTTTTGGACAGTTGAAGGATGGAGCACTTTTTCTCTTAAAAATAAAAACTTTTTGGCAAGAAAAGAAGGCACTAGATGATCTCAGACAATTAAGTGTGACCAAAATAGAAGCACAAAGTAAAACACAGAAACAATAAAATGAACATTTGTCACGAGAAATACATTTCCTAAAAGCGAAAGTTGACTTTAAGCTGAAACCCCCCCCCCCAAAAAAACAAACCACAAGGCAATGACAGAAACATTTACAACCAGAAAAAGGAATTTCACAGGCCTGCTAGCCTGTAGCTAATTATTTCTAAACTGGATTAGTGCTGAAAGGGGAAACAGGCTGCCAGATCGCTCCAGTGTGCTTGTAAATGTGACCCTCATGTTTAACTTGAGTCAAAGAAGAGAAAACGCGCTCTCGTTGAAAGTTTTAAAGCATATATACACCGAACGAGGGCGTGAAAACAGCCAAGCAGAATAATGCAAATGACAGCCGCTGGTTAACCAACAACCCACAAATGAGAAGAAGCATCCAATGGTTACTATAAACAGGACGATTTGATGAAGACGCCAAATTCCCACCGCAACATACATTACGCGACAAACATTCTGCTTTGTTTCTTGCTTATCATCGCGTCATAAAACATCAGCCTGAACTGCAGCACTTTGGAGGCTCTGATGACTGCGGCTCTATATTTGGTTTTCTCTGATTAGTCTCCCCAACACAGTTAATTAAAAACACATGAACCTGCCTGATAGGGGCTCTTTGTTTGAAAAGCTGGCAGACATAATTGCTCAGTTCACATTACACACACAATAAAGTATTTAAACCCTCCAAGTCCTTTGAACACCCACGTTTATGTCAACCAGCAATTGTAATGTAACTTCTTGGCAGAGCGAGTCGCTCGGATGCAACAGCGCCAGCGGAGATAGGCTCCGAGGAGAGGAGCAGAAAGGAAAAGAGGCAAACTTCAAATGATCTAAGTTCAGTCACGTATTTCTCTGTGTCAACATAACCCACCTCCCTGCTTTGCCTATTTTTTTATTTTTTTATTTTTATTTTTGTGTGTGTGTGTGCGTGCGTGTGTGTGTGTGTGCTCAATGACAACTTTACCCCGTCCAAGGTTGTTCTCTGCCAAAACGGCTCTGATTATTTTAGTCGGAGCGAATTCTCTTCAAGAAAAAAAAAAAAAAACGCTTCAAATAGCAGTGGAGCCAAATAAAATGTTAGAGTCATTAAAAGGCTAAAAGGCTCTGGACTCGGCAGCCCGATGTGTTGTTATTATCGCAACCGCTAAGGCTGTGGAAAAACAGCGCGGGGAAAATTCCAAGGACATTTGTTGTGCATTTGTCATCTCTCTGGCACTGTAAAAACAAGTTTTCAGCACTGTAATCTTCACTTAGAAAGCACTGGGCGTGTTCCTCGCTCTGCTGTTCTCTCCGCTCGCTGCCACCTTTATTCGGTCAATTATTCATTAAGGCTACAAATCGCATAAATCAGACTGGTTGATCATTTACTAAGATTTCCTTTCAAGAGGCAAGACTCAGCACAACATGTTGTAGCCCAATTATCCAGCAAATATCTGCCTCTAACACAGACAAGAGATAAAGTCCTAAAAGATCTGATAGCTCATGAACGGAAAACACATGCAGTCCTCGCAAAAACAAACATTACACGATCGAATTCGCTGGCAGGTTTTGAATAGAGATGCTCATCCGAGTGAGGTCACAGTCTAAGTGCGGGTCTGCTTTTAGTCCAATAACAGCCCCGCGACACCCTACACTCGCTTACGTAACCTGTCTGTTTACATTTTTCATCAGGTCAAACACTGCCGCGCGAGAAAGTGCAGCAATTACAGCCAAAAAGAAAAAAAAAAAATCTTATTAGAGTAAACTGGGGTCAAACAGGTGTGTTCATGTTGGGTTTTATTTTATGGGAGGTCAAGGGGACTTCGGAAAACACGTTGATGTGTTCTCCAAATGGCAGAGCTGCATAAGGCCGTCACATCAGCTCTGTACATTGATTTTCTTAAATGGAAACAGACTTTTATAGTCTGTAGGAGAACAATACCAACATCACAAGACAATGACTTTACAGCATCCAGGGAGATGTGGTATATTTACTACTCTGTGGGCATAAAGTGTTTTTTTTTTCTTATTTTATTTTCTCGATGTACTAAAATAAAGTCAGTTAGGGCTGCATGATACTTCCCTCGTAGAGCTAAAAATGTTCCCCTGCAGCGACTTACCAAAAATGGATGCTGACCAAACTTCCACATTCTTTCTTTTTTTTTTTTTTTTTTTGCTTCTCACCGAGCTGCTCGTTGCTCAGTCTGTGGCTTTCTGCTTATCTGGGACACTAGCATGGCTCGGAGACACGCCTTGAAGTGGCCAGAGGGCATCACAAGGCCCCAAAGGCTCTCCACTCACACACAAAAACGTGCACAAATACAAACACAAATAACCCACGCACTGACTGATGCTGCAGCGTCTTGCAAAGGTCCTTCGTACCGCTGGGAACATTTTGTCACGACACAACCACCAAGTTTTGTTGCACTTTATTAGGACTTTGTCGGCACCAAACTACAATCCAGTGAAAACAAAAAAACGGTGGAAGAATCGGTCAACAGGACGAATATTGGCCGCAGTGGAGTTGATGAGAAGATGGACGGACGATCTGGGAATAAATCCTATTGAACACAAATAAAATAATGTGGTAACACTGAATTTGAAGGGATGTGCAGAACATCTGTTATGAACACGAAGGAGTCTTTATGAGTGTTTATGACTGTTGTCATGAAGTGTCCTTTGGTAAATAATGACATTTTAACGCAAAGTTGACACTTTAACAGACTTTTAAGGCGACTTTTAGAGCAAGTGTCACCAATCGTCTAGATCGAACCTCGTTCACGTGTTTGAACGGTTTCGGTCAGAGTCCAGACATTGCTGGGATCCGTAGCAAAGTCCGAACCGACTGAGCTTTAGGTATGTTGAAAAGATAACGATCAACGGGGCAAGCCTCAAAACACCTGCAGCTCTGCTTGTAAATGAAAGGTGGCTGAATCCGTTTCCATCCGTCTTAATTACGCACTATGTGCTGGCCTAGTACGGTAAATCCCAATGAAACACACAAAAGTTTGTGTTTATAGTTTGATAAAAAGAAGAAAGAAGTAGAAGCAGTACGAGTAGCCTAGCAAGGCGTTGTTTATTGATGAATGTGAACGTGATTAAACATCGCCAACAGGGAAGATGTGCAGAACGACGACTCGGTGACGTCAAACACCCTCGGCTCCTAGGGGCTGAGAAACAAGCCTCTGTGCTAATAATTTCACCCCCCCACCTAGAATCAATTAAATACAGAAGTTGTGCCATTCCGATGATGTCAGTGATAATGGAGAAACTCATTAGAGACAGCTCAGGGACGGTTCTGATAGCTGTCTGCTTCAGTAGAGCCACAGGGAAACAACAAAATGGGCCTGACTGGGACGCAGCTGGGAAAACAGCATCGCAGAAGAGAATCCCACTGATGGATGTCTGAGACGATAAGGCTCCATATCTCTGTACATGTTTAACTTAATGAAAAGTAAAATCAGCTTCAGAAATCCCCCACTTCAAGTGAGCACACGATCGTGCCGATAGTGGCCATGTTTTTAAAATTTGCCTGGGAAACTGAAATATCTAAAAAAGAAAAAAAGAAAAAAAAAGGGAAAAACCTCAGGGATCTGAAATACTTTGATGTACTTAAGCAGATTAGCACTCGGCTCATCTCTTCATTTTGCCACTTTTAGCATAATAACACTCATGACTAAAATAATAAGTCATGACGAAGGACGTCTCTGCTGCAGGTTCCTGATTTCTCAGCAACACGGATCAAAGGGAAACTGAACCGGTCAGACCACAGAAGAAGAGAAACGGAGAGGAATTTCAGAAATGGTGTCATGTTAAACATGTTGCTAAAAATAATTTAATCTCTACAGGTACAACAAATGCACTATTGAACATTTTAATCTTTTTCCTGCGATTATCGTTACCCAACAATTTGACCCGTGACCCAAAACGCATAAAAACCTTTTGTCGATTAAATAATAACGACAACAATAACATTTGTTCTCTGATTTTTTTTTTTTTTTCTTCTCAGTAAGTTTGACATCAACCTTGGGGCGCAGTTGGAAGTCAGTTTATAGATTTCACCTTTGACCGATTTTAAAGCTTAAAACTAAGTTACTGTTGGAAGGCTTCCCGTCTTTGGCACGATGAATGATTCATCACAACGCAGCACGCTCCAGAGTTTTAAGCACTGGGTAAATATCTGTCCATTGGCTTTGGAGCAAATTCATGTTTTCAATCTGGCAAAGCTGACGGATTTCTGAAATAAAGTTAACAAATAAACCACAGCGAGGTTACCGGGTCGTCTGAGAGAGAAAACCGGTCCCGAGCGTCACAGATCCTGCAACATATAGCTCTCTTGTGTAAATGATATCACGAGTCTCAAGAGGTTTTCTTACATAAATAAAATAAATAAATATATATATATATATATATATATATATATTTATATATATTTATATATATATATATAGAAGGTGCTTTTTTCTACTTTTTTCATTCATCTTTTCTTGCCAACTACATTTGGAGAATTTGTTGCTTCTTGTTCGTCTCATCTGACAAAGAATTCCTCTCAAAGTACCAAACTGGATTTAAGAAATTTAAAACCTTCACATTTTTTTTTTTTTTTAAATGGCGTGAGTCCTGACATTACACCCAGACAACTGATTGGGATGTAGATAACAACTAAAGGTTGCCATGGAGGCCTGGTAACTGTAATAACATGCTAATTATTGATCTGAAAGTAAAAGTATTCAAGCTGACATTTTAAAATTAACACATATTTGACTTTGTTGTCTGGAATATTCTCCTTTCTTACCTATTTTGAAGAGTGGCAAGAGAAACATACTCTGCAACTTACTTAGTCATGTAACCAAGTTACTTTACTAAAGAAAAAAGTGTGAATAAAAAATCTATTCTAGTTATGTTAATTTAGTTGGAATCGTCTGAGGTGCTATAATAGTGCAATACCGATTATCTCATAAGAAGTAGTTTCTTCGAAATGCAGTAAGAAATGTAATGTGTTCACCAAATCTGTAACACAAAACTTAACCTAAAAAAACAGCAAACGAGGCGAGTTTTGACCTCCTTTTTGATCAAAAGGGGATCAAAACTCGGAAAAATGTTAATCTTTAGCATCTAACTTTGTACGTTTTACACGTTCAGAGATTTTATCGTTTCTTTTTTTGTTCTAAACAAATCTCTGTGATTTAAAATTGAGATGTGATCGAGACGAGATCTGAAGAAAGTAAACATTAAAGCACTTACTCCAATAATCAGCTTCTGCACAGAAAATCTACATGCTTTAGCTTTTTCATTCTTATATTTGACCCATAATCCTTGAAAAATACTATCACAAATTTGCTTTGATAGAAATATTTTAACAAACAATCCCATATCCATATTCATGTTTTCATTTCCATATAATGTGAATTTTAAAAAAAATTGGTGAATGTTGCTTTAAATTGTGCAGCTGCAAGACATTATCGGAAAATAGCATATTTTCTACGTTTATAAAAACTAACCAGCTCTTGTAATAACTTCTTCTTTTACAGCTTCAGGTCGTTGAACCCATTCAGCGTCTTTTCTTCATATGAGAAAAACATATGAGTTCAGTTTTACTGTTAGAATCCACAAACTGAAGACTGTGCTTCTTTTTTTTCTTTTCTTCTTCTTCTTTTTATAAATTTCTAATGTATTTAGCGACGTAATGAAAGCAGTCAGCTTTCAGACTCAGGGGATTTTCTTAAAGCTTGAAGAGAAATTTGCACCTACCAAACAGGAAGTGAGATGGCATCTCTGCACCTGTGTTATATGTTGACACTGAACTTTTGATGATAAAACACAGGAGTGCGTTGCACTATCAGTGCATCAGTATTTAAAGCCACAGAAATGAAATTGTCATGGTGATGGTGCCCTGCTGAACCGCTTAGCCCACCAAGTTTCCATTTTAAGCTTTTTTTTTTTTTTTAATCTTTTGTTATTCTGCAAAAACTGTAAAAGACTAGTAAAGATTCATAAGACTGAATATAGACTTCAAGTCCAGTGAAATGTGCAGAAATACGACGATAACACGAATGTTTATGCAACATGGTACGGGGGCCTTGGAGGTGAGGCTGAAATAAATCATGTGGTCAGAAATACTGACAGAAACCGATCAGCCCTGAAGTCCCGAAAGTGCTGAGCTCAATAAATGTCACACTTCTGCAGCTCAGTTGTTTTAAATAATGAAACAACAGATCTGACTTGTCAGACGTGAAGCAGCATCCAGCCAAAGCATGACTGCCTGACGGACTGATTGACTGAAAGCCCCGGGAGCAACTGTCACATCTCTGATTTCATTAGGCAAAATTCCCACCCGAGCTTTTAATCCTGCAACCCCAACGTCAGCTTTCCCTCCGCGTAACGAGGTCCAAGTTCAAACATTAGGGTGAAAGAGCAATGAGCCGAGGCATGACTCCAGAAAAGCAGCGGCTCGCGAAAAAACATGTTTTGACATATTTTGTTGTCTCACTTGGCTGCGAATCCACCAAAGGCCTCACTCCCACTCAGCAATTAGAAGCGATGCTCACAGCCAAAGGTATCAGTGGTGTTGCAACACTCAGCCTTGTTTGAACGGCACACCGATTATTTGAGACAATAATCTCAAATATGTAACAGGTTGGCAGTTGACATCATGCCCTGTGTGTCAATGAAATAACCTCAGACTGTAAGTATTTTATGTGAAATGCGAGCAGGCAGAGTAAAAACCAAAACCAGGGCGACACAGAGCGCTAACTACTATTAGCGACAAATGCTAATGGCAATATATTTCAATGCTGGAAGCCTGTTTAGTGTTTTAGCAATGCTAGTTGTGCTAATGTAGATCTTACATTAACTCTTTATTTAAACGACTTACTGCAGCATTTAATTTCCCTTTGGAATCAATAAAGTCTTTTGAATTTGGCTCAAATTGGCTCAAGCCAAAAGACTCGCAAACAAATATTGTGTTGAAATTTAAAATATGATAAAGTTTGTTCAGATTCCAAACATGTAATCCGTTTGTCTTTGTTTTTACATAACATTAAAACCCAGTTTTACAGCTGCCCAGATCTCCTCCTTTTAGTTTCCAAAGGGAAATGAGTATTGGGTCAAAGCGGCTAAATGATCATAAATGGGCCATAAAGCTGATAGGCGCATTTTTGCTGATTACACAAATACGACCATTGAAACCACCGTCGCGTCAGCCTGCGAGTGAGTCAAACAGGACAGGGATATTAAAAACTGACATTCTGCTTTAATTAAAGCGAATTCTGCCAACAGGAAACTCCCTAATGAGTCAGAGGGGGAAGAACGGCGAGAACATAAAGGATGTTTAAGTAAAGTCATCTGTAAAACATCCTGCAGCCACCATCCCCTCAGGAGAAATGCGTCAGCGTGCGCATCTGGGCAAGCGAGCGGGAATCCTAGCCCGAGTCGCCCCGCCGAGTCGCCCCGCCCCGCCCCTACCTGGAGGAGACATTTGTAAATGAAACTGTATCTGTGAATATGGCGACGGCAGCACAAGGAAAAGTCGTTCAGCTCTCACAAGCGGCACAAGGTTACAACTCTGGAAATTTACAGCGGGTCATAAAATATAAAGCGCGTCTGCAGACAATCCCTGACCCCGTCAACACTGGGACCACGATGAAACAATACTCAAAATGATGAACTCAACGTGATTGCGTAAAATAATCGCACCTGCCAGCCGCAAACAAAAGGACTGATAAATAATAAATAATACGTCACCAATTGTGATACCAAACACCGCATGAAGCAGCTCCTGAGGCACAGGCTTTAATCTGCAGAGCATTAATGTGCGATCAGTGGAGTGATATTACACTTCGGTGGAACATTTTAACTCAACTGGAGGAACAATGACGTGACAAGAAGAGCTTCACGGCGGAAAGGTAGCAATACCAGAGAGAAAATATTAAAGAATAATTTAAAAAAAAGAGAGAGAGAAAGCAATGACTTATTTCTCAGCCAGTCATGACAGGCAGCAGTGTGTGTTCACTTCATATAATATAGTAATAAAATTTTAAAAAAATAAGCCAAGAGGTTGAAGGGACTTCGAGCGTTTCAACTCGGGGATTGCGCGGATCTGGCCGCAGTTTCAGCACACCAATCTGTTGAGAACAAACACCCAATGCTCTCCGTTCAGTTCAGAAGATGTTATTTTTTTTAAAAATAATTTCTGATCTTAAACACTTTCGCATCAAATGAAAATCAAATGTGAAGATCGTTTCCTTAAACCCTGGTAATGGATGGGGACACATCAGAGATGATTTTTACACAAAGAATGAGATTCCACTTAGTATTCAAATCTGCGGCGCTTCAGCCTCTTTCAAATGTGTCCTTTAACGCTCCATCTTTTCAAAAATGAGATGAAAGTCAGGAGATAACACAAAAATGTTCATTCATCAGTCAATCAGAGCGAGCTTTAATTATTAACACACAATCTAAGCAACATTAAACGGGAGATTTGATTCGTTGTTATTGATTTTGCAGCCGAGATAAGAGTCGGGCCAAAAACTAAGTAATTTATCTGTTTGCAAGACTGAGAAGTTTAAATTCATGAAACGCAGTGAGGGCAAATGAAAAAAGCTGTTGTTTTGTTTTTCCTACATGCATCTGCAAAACATGACAAAATGAAGGCACTGGCCTTCCATGTTAACATCCAGGTTTAGATGTCTGGTTTAAAACATTTCCATCATGCTGCTGCTGCTGTACTTGTGAGGCAGAATTATTTAAAAACTATAATCGCTATGCCACGAACTTTTAAGCAGATGACTGCAGGCAAGCTACCAGAGCAGACAGCATGACTAATTGACTAGCTAAAATAAATTTGTTGTTCCTCTATAAAGAGTAGAACCGAAAAAATATGTAATAAACTGTTGCTAAATTCACCTGGTATTCATTCTGGTTTTCTATGCTAATGTTTAAAAATCAGAATAACAACAAGCTAATGTTATAATACAATTATAACATATAACAATAAATGACTGCAGCAGCAGGAAGGATAATCCCTGAATGATTGCATTCGCTTTGTTTACAGAGCAGCACCAGGTCAATTCTTTAATTTGTAAGCCTATCTTTATAATTAAGGAATAATATTTATTGCCATTAATGCATCCAAACCCTTTTTGGTATTGCTGATGAACTTTTTGCATGTTTCCACTGGTATTTTGACAATTTATCTTTGATGATTAGCTCCAAGTCTAAGAGGTTGGTAGGCCTCCTTGCCATCACCCTAATCTCTGGCTCCCTAAACAGATTCTCCACCAGAATCACTACATAATAGTAATTTTACTTGTTGGCCCGATTAAATAATTTCTTTAAACTGTCACATGCCAGAGGTGTAAATAATTTTGGGCTCAACTGCACAAATTTCAGTTCCACCCATTTAAAAACCATCCTGGTACCTGTGTGCTAAAACCATGAAAATAGGTTAAATGTTCATTGTTGTTGGGTATTTTCAGGAGGAATAGATAGAGATAAACACCCATTAAAAAAGTGGAATTTTTAATGGATACATTTAATACATGAATACATGTATTAATGAATACATGAATGTATTCATTTAACTTATAGTATTGTCTGAAAACTTTATATGTTTCCATTTGGAGCAGTTAACTTTTAGTGAAAGGAAATGTTTGTTCCCCTGATCAAAACCTGATAAATCTTAATGATGGTGCACATTACTGGCCACATTTCATCGCTGTAAAATTTAACTTAAATATAGAGAATTACTTTACATCACCAGCTGTCAAAACGAGTATGAAACATTGTTCTGATGGGCATCAAGTAGATAGAGCTATTTGTTTCCCCAAAAGTATGAAATGATCAAAACTGCAAAACCACAAATAGGTGAAACAACCAACACCATATAAAACAAGTTTATTTCATATAACAAGTCAAACGGACCAGATTCTTATACGAATATAACTAAGCCAATCCCAATCATGTACATGGCTTCTAATTCAATTACATAAACCCCAAATTTGTCCATGTTCTTGTAAAATGCATTCAAATTCAATTTATAAGCCCAACTCTTAAAAAGTTACGGAGCCCGGTTAAGCGCTTTGACTCATAAACTTTAAAGCAATCCTTCATCCTGAGTGATAGCACTGTTTCGTGGTACGAAACATTTAAACACTGTTATTTTTAGTCAAGTTTTCTTTCTGACGTACAAATCTGTTGTTGTTTTTTTTTCCATGCCTGAAGTGATTTCTATGTATTGTGTTTTCAACAGAGCAGATATTGTAAGTCACCCCAATCTCTGAGCAACACCCACACTATACATTTCACTTTCTTTTGGGTCAAAAATGAGTCAGCTCCTATATCTTTTTTCTTCATAAAGATAGCCATTGTCACCTTTCACGCGTTACAACAAGTCAATGTGGGCGTGCATACTGTTTCTTTGTCCCTGCATCGGAGGCAAATTCCAGCAAATAGTAATTTAAGACACGCTGACAGCAGAAAAAACAACAATACAGTCATGCTTCAAGCTGCTCTATCCGCACAATCAACCAAAAATTACACAATGTGCCCACAGAGAGCGTGGGCGGACACCGTACACTGTTTTTTTTTTTTTTTTTTTTCCTTTTCATTATTAATCATCAAATCCTTGATAGATGATATAAGTGTTAATTAATTTCACATAAACACACAGACCAAGATTGCCACTGATTAAATTGGAAAACAATTTGCAGCAAGGACCGAGTCACAACCTCAGATGGGATTTCACATCAGTGGTACTGACATATTTATTTTCGCCCGATTGCAACACAGGAACAGATTTTTATGCAGCAGTGCCTTAGAGCTACTCTCCATCTAACGATGGCGAATATATCCAACTGCTCCCTCTGGCTTATAATTGATACGCACTGTTATTAACCATCAGCAGGCAGATAAGCAACCTCAACATGACTTTTGACTCACTTTAAGAAAATTGTCTCTAAAATAGAGTTTGATTAAAAGCTCCCTTATTGGGAATGTGTTTTATGATCACAGGCGAAGAAAACTTGCCGTAATACAAGCCTGTTCGAACACGTGCCTGAGTAAAAAGGAAGGGATTAGTGGGGCTTGTTGCTAAAAGAGGTCTAACAACAATCCCCTGAGGTGCAGCTAACTCATCCACAGGTCCTCAATAGCTTCTTGCAAACAGGCCTTTCTTTTTATCTGCACAGCTCCCCGACTGACTCATCTTCTGCCTTTAGAAAGAGCAACTTCGCCCAAAACACACACACACACAAAACGATAAACCAATTATTAGTCATTTTTGAACAGAACTCATTTTTTCATATTTCTGTAATCCACTGCAGCTGTGCTGCTGAATTGACGTTTTTCTTGTTGCTGTACGAATAGCAAAATTGCACGGCGAAATTGCGGTACCTGTTTTTAGCGAAGCAGCTGAAAGAGCCCGAGCGTGACACATGTCGTGGAAGGATAAAAACAGCTTCCTTTGTTCGCACAGATGAGACTACATCAGCATTCAATCTGGGTCATACTTCTTGTAGACCAAGTCCGATATTGATTCTTCCAGGAAAACGTTGGATTAAATGCTGGAAGTTGTTTTGTCTGTTGAGGAAAGCGACTTTTGGAGTTTTGCAACCCAGAATGATTGTCAACATTAAAACTAAAAATGGCTTCATTTCTCCTAAAAAGAAACAAGGTAGATAGATAGATAGATAGATAGATAGATAGATAGATAGATAGATAGATAGATAGATAGATAGATAGATAGATAGATAGATAGATAGATAGATAGATAGATAGATAGATAGATAGATAGATAGATAGATAGATTTTCTGTTTCTGCAGGAACAGGTAAGCATATTCCATTTGATGTCTTCTCTCTGAGCTGTGCCAGTGTGTTCACTGTATAAAATATACATACCCTGACTCTGCAAAAGCGATCATGCATAAGATTTTTCTGGGTTCTTTTGGACTCTCACCGGTTCCTCGTCTCCTCATTTGCAACAACTATGACATTCTGTTCCACTCTATTTCCCGAACCCATCATTTCCTGTACAAATGCTCGCATTGTATGGGCTCCAGTCTGTTTTTATCCCCCCTCCCTCCCTCAAAGACGATTCCCTTCAGCCCGGCTGACTGACAGCGGAGTGTGTGTGCATCATTATCTTCTTCACAGGGCCTGTCTGTTGCCGTATCGCCTGTGGCAGGCCTCAATCGCTCGTCATTAGAAGTGACTTCGGCGTCTGGCTGGATGCAGGTGAACGACGCCAACAAAGGCAAGCTACAGACGTGTAAAGTTAAGACACTCTCACGAATTCGATTGATTAGCTCGCAGATGCCGAGGCAGACAACAAGTGGGAGGATATTCTCCTACCTGAAAGCAGAGGTCAGGCAGGCTAAGAAAGCACTTGGACAGATAAAGAGAAAAATAAGTAAATAATAAAAAAAAAATGACAGCAACTCTTATGGCTTCCCACACAAAACGGCGTTTGCCTTTAGACGTTTTAGAATCAGATCTTTCTTTCTCTCACTTTCGCCGTCTTAATTATGTCCTATATGGAGATCTAACTTCAGCGTGTAGCAAACAGGAATATTGATTCGCTGGAGTTAATCTGAGCTTTAAAATGCTGATCAGGTCTACTGCTTTAGTCTGAGGTTGCAGTGTGCACGTAATAGGATCCACCAGCGAGGGTCTGTATCAGAATAATGCCTCAGCTGATGGTGCACGGTAGATAAATCATGCTTATGGATTGATGTCTTCCTTTATGGCCTCTGTGAATATAACAAGAATGCCTTCAAGAGCAGCTAAATAGAAGCTTTTATGCACGCAAAATGGCTGCATGGAGAGACGCCTGCATGGATTTGGGATGTATTGCTCTAGTTGCCGCTTTACGGCCTAGCCCACCAATCTCACTATTATCAGACGATCATGGAGTGAATTATATGGCGGATGCAGCTTTGAACCTTTTGTAAAGGAGGAACAAGAAACACCAGTCACTGGTGTGAAATATTTAAATATCACTCAGACATCTTTTTAAAGTGTAAATATTGCGGCGCATTGTGTACTTCTAATCTTTGTAAGCTAGTATGTGTGTCATGCCTGACAGCGTATTGCTTAACGCGCAGTCTATGAAGCTTTGATTTTAGTCACTGTTGTCTAAAACCACTTCATTAGGTACATCCGTAGACTTGGTTGTTAACGGAAACAGCGAATCAGCCGATCGCACGGAATGCATCTGCGTGCGGAGAAAAAACAGCCCGCCATCAAAATGGGGAAGAAAGGAGATATAAGACACTTTAAATGTGACATAACAACTCTTGATTTCAGAATTTGGTTGGGTCCGAATTTTAAAGCATTGCTTCGCCTCGGCTCACATCAGCCGGTGATGGTACAAGGGATCTGTTCTTAGCACATTTTGGACAAACAACCTATCTGTGCGTTATTGCTGACCAATGGCCACAGTGTAACCATCCTATGACGGCTTCTTCCGGCATGATATGAAGAAGCCATCCGTCAAAAAGCTCATCTTTTCTCAAACTAGTGTCTGGAACATGAGGATGAGTTCACCAACGGAGCACAATTGGGATTGAAAGAGTCCCAGCGTTGACATCCAGCCGATGGATCTGCGCCCATGTGTGACACTATCAAAGAAACGCTGACTAAAACCTCAGGAACCTTTTTGACACCTTGCTGAACCTTTGCTGTGATGATTTCAGGCACTTCTGAAGGCAAAAAGGTGGCGGTGAGCCTAAAACGAAGTGGCTGCTGTGTACACACTGATGGGAAGTTACATTAGATATAGGATCATAAAACCCTAAACAAGGTGATTTATGCAGCTCTGCTTTGAGATTCTGAACGGTGCTTGAAAAATATACTTGCTTTGAGTTAATCATGATAATTTGTCAAATTTCAGCCCGGCAGCACTAAATCTACTCACCTCGATTCAAAGAGAAATCAATTCTCTCTCCCTGCTCTCCCTCCCTCCCTCCCTCTGCATGTTTTTTGTCTCTCTCCTGTTTCTCCTCTCAATTTCTCTTTCCTTTCCGTAATAACTATGTGAGCGGCGGCAAATGTAATTACAAAGGGGTGGGGTTTAGCATGTTGTGTGCGCGTGTGTGTGTGTGTGCACGATTGGAGTTCACGCACAACAAAACGCAACATTAAAAAGCTATTATCAGAAAAGGGAACATTTTGGCAGATATATGACTGAGGGCAGCTCCCGCCATATGTTTGCAGAGACGGGGACAACAAGTCAGGTAGTAATTATCAATCATCATCAGGAGAAACTGTCAGCGAGGCGCTCGGCCTGGCACGCTCTGGCTGCCGCTGCCATGGAGACAACCGCCACATAGCAGCAAATGTGTGTGTTTACCAGGACGTTAAAATACTCACTCATATTTTTATTTAGCGCCTGACAAAATAAGCCGCTCCTATGTGTTAGGTGTCTCTCGCCAACAACAAGAAAAAAAAAAAAGAAAGAAAAGAAGGGAAAATCAGAGGATAATAATTAGCAGACGGATATGTGTGATGGAATAAAGTAATATAAAAAAGATAAATGTGTCTGTGTGTGCACATACATAATGCATTCGCCAGTAATGAGCTCATTTCTGTGGCCTTACGTACACAGACCCTCCATTCAGCCTGTCGCCGTTAATATTCCTCAGCCAAGTAAAGAGGACGTTCTCCCCAGCCGTCATGACTTTGTCAGGTCCAGCTTTACATATTTCTTTCTCCTTTTTTTTTTTTTTTTTTTAAATTTTTGCATAACCTGCCCTGTTCCTTTACTTTTGCATGTGTTTGAATCAATGACCTCCACTTCCCTTAAAGCCCATTCGCAGCAGCGGTTCTTTTCACAGAATCGGACACCAGGAATGTTTCTGGAACGTTTCCAGAGATCTTTCCGCTGACAACGGCGCTTTGAGATAACAATCAATTTCCATGTGACCTTAATCCATTACCCTTCCCAGAATTATTTTCACTTAGAAACAAATTCGCTGAAATAAGAAATAAAATAAAAAATTGGACGCAGCTTTTAAACATGGAAACGGTTTGTGGAAATTGGGGTGATGCATATGTGCAATATGAATTTTCCTGCCTTATTAAGGCAACCATCTGGAAACAAAAGAGGGGGAAAAAAGACCAGTGTTCTTCATTTGTTATTTGTGCACACGCGCCCCCCCCCACCCCTCCCGGGGAGCAGCAGCATTACTCTTTCATCAGATCACATGAAGCGGAGCCGTGTCGTTCCAGGAAGAGCCAATTAAACAGTTCAAAGAAGTTTATTATTGCGATGGATTATGAAATCGTTCTCATCGGATTCACCCGGAGTGTGTGTTTCTTCAGGAGGAGGGGCCAACGTGTGTACTTTTAGCACACGGCGCAAACGCACGAAGGCCGTCTGAGTTTGCAGAGTAAATAGGAAATTAAATTTCTAAAGACCTCTCTCTCCCCTTTTGTTCTGCCCACCTCATGTGATCGCCTCATGACGGTAGCGCCGCCGCCTGTTAAGCACTTATTAACACGCATCACATTCGAGACATGTTTAATCTTAACCCAGTTTTGCTGAGGAATGCAGTCACCTCTGACCCTGACAAACTGAATAATATCACCCGGCATTTATCTCTCTCGCAGAGTGGATAATTTCTCGTAATTATGCGAGGAATGGAAGAAAAAGCAAAAAGCAAAAAAAAAAAAAAAAAAAAAAAAAAACACAGCTTTATAGCTGGCAGAAGTCCAGAAAGGCTCCATGTTTTTAAACCGTAATAATTCACAATGCTATTTAACAGCTGGGATAAAAATAAAGCAGCCACACAATGAGGTGAAAACGCTGGCAAGGAGCTTTTAACGGCCTTTGTTCCGGGAGAGGAAATTAAAAAACAAATCCTATTTTGCAAAGAAATGCTAAGAGCACACACACACACACACACACACACACACACACACACACTTACACACTCGGTATGTGGGACTGTCCCACATACACAATCACACGCATATGCCACATGTAAAACAGAGTCACAGTTACATAATGTGGAGGATTTGCTAAAAACGGGATAACCTTCAAACGCTTCCACATCATTTGTACTGACAGACTGCTGCAACAACTCTGCGGGACTGTAGCGCTGAAAAAAATACAGTATTTCAATTTGGCTTTTTGGAGGAAGAGCAAGAGAGGAAAGGAAGGAGGGAGGGAGGGAGGAAGAAGGGAGGGTGAGATGAAAGAGAGCAGTGGATAAGCTTCAAGGCTTAGCCTATTCATTACTGGAGGGGGAAAAAAAAAATCACAGCATCGACCTATAAATAAATGAATGCCAGGATAAACACAGAGCCCATACATCAATAAAACATATGTATTCTAATAGATCACGCTCTAGTTACACTTGATGGGATTGAGTCAGCCAATGAGCCCAATCATAGAGACTTTATCATTTTGAAAAGGTACACAGCACTAAGCCATGGTGATTATAAATAATCGCTTTTCTCCTCATAAAATAGGCCAGCGGTTACTTTTATCTTTCTGTTCAGTGTTTTCATGTTTACAACCCAATTTGGTGAATTTAAGAAGTTCATTTCCATTTCCACAAATAAAAGCTGCTTTCTTTTTCTCTTTCTCTTTCTTTTTTTTTTTTTCTTATTTGTGCCACCACACAAAGAAAACAGCCAAAATATTTAAAGACGAAACCAAGCAGATCCGTAAGCCGACGCACCTCGCCAACGCTGTCACAACATTCCTTTGGAAAGAAACAATAGGAAACTGGGAGCATCAATCACAGCCTGTACACACGGCGTAATTCTCCCGGCGCTACTTCCATTGTGCCGGAGCAGCACAACAAGGACCTTTGACGTCACGTAAAGTTACACAAGTTCTTTTCAGGAACGACATGCAGCAGGCCCCTACCTGCAGAAGGCTGAGCTGCATTCATGGGGTGTCTCTGCGCCGGTCTGACTGCCAGAGGCGCACTTTGTAAACAGCGTTTACTGTTACACAGATGACTCAGACGGGCTCGCTCCAGGTTGCAACACGCCGTTCTGTAAAGTTTATTATGGACGTTCCAGGGCTTGGATTACTATTCACATCAGATTTTTTTTAAAAGGAAAAAACTTTTTTTCTTATTTGACATGTAAGGCCTGTTTGATTTAAACCCCCCCTCCTGAACATTTGTTCGTGAATGTTTGACAGGTTTATCAATGAAATCACCTTTGAAGCCTTATGTATGAGGTCAAGTCTGTGGTAACATCTGCAGCGGACGGTTTATCAATTTCAGATTTGATAAAGGTGCAACGTTCCCCTGCTGTTTTTTGCGTTTACCTGTAAGTCCAATAATAAACTTGAAAAACGGGTCAAAATAGCTCATCTCACGTATCAGCCGCGTTATTAATGTTTGTCGTCTCAAGGAAATGAGACGACAAACACAGGAGCCAGTTTGACCTCATTCTTCGGTGATGCATTTAAAAACACTCAAACCGTCTTTGGATGAATATCGCAAACTACCACAAACTATCCTGAGAAAAAAAAACACAACAAAATCCTGGAAATGATTTAAAGCACTTCCTGTTTGGCAGGCGACTCTGAGATCTTTGAATGTTGGCGTCTCAATGAAAGCAGCTACAGGGAGAAGCCGTCACTACTCACAGCTGCAATAACATGTGATGACAGCATGACAATAAAATGGTGACTGAACGTTTCACTGTGTTGGATCACCTGCATGTAGTTGGTTTTCACGCTGGTGAAAAGTGATTTATACACTCGAGTGAAACGACGAAGAGTGAATGAAGGATGAGAGCATGTTAACAGTTTTACAGCACTGTTGATATTTAACCCCTCAGAAACTGAACTCTTCCATATCGCTGATTTTAGACATTGGCTATTAATAAAAGTTATTTAAAATGATCACTGCAGCAAAAATTGTACCAAATATAGCCTGGCTATGATAATGTTATCAGAGCTACATGGAAGTTTTGATTTAGGCACATGCTACCTTTAGCCATAGCATTAAAGTAAACCTGATCAAATGAATTATAGTCATTGCAATAGAAAACGCAGTAACACTAGAATAAAAAAGTCAGGCTATCTGCTCTGGCAGCCAAGCTTAGCGGCACTGCACATGCGACAATTCGTATGGGTGATGATCAAATAAACATTTAATTTTTAAGTTGGATGTTTGTTTATGTCCTAACGTGCCACGGTTTTGCGACATCTAGTTATAAGTGACGAAAAAGCCAAACAAGCTGTGGATTTGAAACCACAGCAACGACATACTTATGAAATATCTCCTCTAAAATGATCCTCTATTTTAAATTATTGACATAGTTTGATCCGAGTAATCTAGACCGTCTCAAACATTCGATTTCCATCTAAGATTATATTTATATCATGCAGGCAATTTTGGAGTGCAAAAACTGAAACTTAGTGTTGGCATGCAAGTAGCAACCTAATCTGATACATTATCTTGACTAAATCTATACATATTTTCATTGTCTTTTGGTCGACTCCCACTGATCAAGCAAGAAACCTTTGTTCAGGTCTCTGGAATGCTGCTTGGCTGTAATGAGAGGCTTAGTTTATCTATCAGTGCTGTTCAGTAAAAATAGATAAAGGAACCATCATAAAGCAATAGTTGTGGAGTTGGTGGTGATGTAATGGGAGGATAAACGGAAGCTTTGTGCTTTCTTTTCAACCCAGCAGCCATGCTAATGTTCCCGAAGCCAAGTGCATTTGGTTAAAACAGCACTGTGCCATAGATTCTGCCTCCAAACACATCAGGGAAATGACAGAGAGAAAGTGAACAGGGTCAAGTTTGTCAGGTTTTTTTTGTGTGTCTGTGTGTGTAGGAACTGAAAGTGCAGCACATTAAAAGTTATTTTAAAGGCACCATGATGCTACGTGTGCATGAAATGATCCTAGAGCAGATGATCGGCCTGTATTTATGTCCTGATTACAAAATGTAACCGTACAGTCACAGCGTGTGCTCTTTTCTCCTCTAAAATCCTCCCTCCGTAGCCTCTGCACTGCACAGCATATGGACAATGAAATATTCATGGGCTGTTGGTTAACACAAATCTGCACAGGAGATGAGAAAACATGAGCTTAGCAAGCAATTTGCCTATTGCATTAACAGACGGGCCTGTCACGAGACGACATTGGCATATGCATATTTCCTCTAATCAGGTTTCTTGTTTAAAGAGCACTGGGGAAGAGTGCTTCAAGTTGTGGAAACAATGACCTCATGCTGTATGATCATCCGGTGACCCAACCCAATCGAGCTGGCGAGATGTTATCTCCACCAACACAGGCTTGAGATTTTAACACATCTGCTGCTTCTACCTGTTTCTTTTCCTCATTTCTCCTCTTCTGCATCACATCTCGGTATCAGTTTCAGTCACATGACATATAAGCGATACCTTTATCTTTTTCTTTTTAACACTCTCACAAATACACATTCAGCCAGTCTAAATTAAGCCACAGATGTGCACAAGCATCTATGTAAACAGAGCGGCATTAAAATGGACTGTGAATTTCTGCTTGCATCCGGAGCGCGCTCCTGTAACGGAGCAATTAACTCCTTTTTATTTCTCATTCTTCTTGAGAGAATTAGCAGGTAGGACTGTGAAATATATTTCTATGTATTTCAAAGCAAAGCATACTACGTAAAGTGCAATATGCAAAGAAATGATGCCTTCTGGGAAAAGTTCAGGGTTCTGTTTAGGTTTCAATATTTTCCTCGCAGTATAACTTTCATTGTGTCTTCATTTAGCACAAACAAAGATCAGTTGGCTGTGGAGCCTGAAGCTAATAGCTTGTCCCTTAGGTACATAGACCAAAGCAGACTTCTTTCATCAAAACAACTCCAATCTTCATAAATGCCTTTTAACAACCGTTGCATTTTCATAGGGGGGTTAAACAGAGGTTGAGAATTATTTACTCTGGAAATGGAGGCAGAAGTGTAAAACATTTACCTGCATAACACTCGTACTCAGAACTGAACATGCCAAGTGTTTCTTGTTAGATTAATGTCAGGAAGTCAAGGTGTCTCTGGGCTGCCAGCCGAGTCATTCACAGCGTCCACGGTGGCCAACGGATGAAAGGCAATTTTGCAGTTTTAGGAAGGATGTAGCTGCTGCAGGCTACCTGTGCTTCCACTGAGCTGGAGGAAACACACTGGGACTGCGGTGGAGCTATATATCATGCACATTATTAGTCACCATTAACACACATTAGACAGGTTGTGCTTGCGTGCATTGAGCCAGGCTTCAGTGGTAGCGGGACTTAACACTTAAACATTTCTGGATATCTGTGGCATGTGATGACATGTAGAAAGCCATTTTCCCTAAAAGGGAATAAAAAGTATCTTTGATGTTATTTCTAGAACATGACTAACGTATTAATCTTCTAGAGAAGGTAAAATAACACACTCTTTATGTATAGCACCGCATGCTATACATGCATGCAGTCATGTGAGGAGTGACGCTCTGCTCACCCTTGGGTTTACATACGGGTTTAAATACTGACAGCTTGACTGTTCATGAATGAACAGAAGCAGCTCAGAGAAGGACTATTCTTTGTGGGTCAGTGATGGATCTGTTTTTTTTTTTTTGTTGTTTTTTTTGAAAGAGGCTATTGACTGCCTAATAGAAAAGTGAGAAATTGTAAGAATCAATAAAACCATGAACCTTTAAAAGGGCATAATGCGCTTTTAAGACATTTTCCTTTTATTTTAGACTTGTTTATCCCTGTTCAGCCACTCCATGTCTGCCTTTTATTTCAATTGTGCAGGAAAATACCAAATCAAAGGAATATTTGCTAAACGTTTGAAACTAGCTCACACAAATTTGAAAACCACTTCATCCAGGCTGCTAGAGTTTTTAAACACAATGACAGTTTATGCATAATCCATATTACAGCTCCAAATGTCATGCATTCTGCACCAATTCTCCACTGTTACATAATCGACACAAGTGGAACTGAAATACTGCAGTAAAAGCTAAAAAATGAAATTATTTTTGCTCGGGCAACGTGTCCCCTCACCTCAGCATGCTGGAAGTTTGAAGCTAAAAGGGGAGGTGTAACACTTACGTTCAGATTTATCTGGCGTATTAATAACCTATAGATATTTGTGAAATATCATTCACAAATAAACAGTTCATCCTTAAAAGTGAAAAAAAATCAATAAATAAAAATAAATAAATAAAGTGAGACTGTTAATGTCAATCCAGAAGTTGAATACTCTGTCCTGATGCAGCAGAACACTGTGAAGTTTCAACCGTCCTTAGCAATACACACACGCACGCGCGCACACTTAATCCAGGATGACTTTCTTTTAAGAAGTGACAAGACTTTATGTTCTAGGAGATATAATTAATTTCTTCATGCTTCCAAAATGGAAAGCTTCTGCAGCACACGTCCTCCTGCCGCCATGTCAAATCTGATATGGAACGTCAATGAGCTAGTTCTAAAAATAGCATTCTTTTATGTTGTGAGAAAATTTTAAAAGTGCACTTTTTGGGTTTAGCCCTGCTCTAACAAGCTGTTAGCTTCATTCACCTGGATCAACTAGTCATTGTTTACGTCAGTGTGGTTGAATACGCCAGGTAAAGCTTATACATTTTTCAAAATAACCTTACATTGACAGTCTTGAACTAACCCTTTAAGAACACAGAATAGCGTGAGAGCGAAGGAGGAGGGGTAACTTTTCCTCCAACATGATAACCTCAGTAACTTTGAAAACACTGTTATTTTAAACTGTATGAACAAGCGGTATCAGGTTTCTGACAGCGTGGAGGTGAGTGGAGGAAATCAGAAAAGAAAAAAAAAAAAAGAAAATAATATCCCCCCCTTAACAGCTTGTCTAAATATAAAGTCATCGGCTTCATGTTTAAGAGGACTGCGTTTACATATGTTTCAGGCATATTTGCAGCACCGACTCCCTGCCAAATTAACGTGAGAGTAATACTCAACGCACAGCTTTTAACAAAAAAATGAATGCTGTGATCATTCAGTCATTCAGCACCGCAAGGCTCTAGCCCACTCAAAAACTATTTCTGGTTTTTATCACTGCAGAGAGCCTCAGTAACGCCAATATTATTACAGTGCAGTATGTCACACCTTTGTTATTCTTAGGTTTATATAAGAGATTGATTTTCATTCCGCTTGTCAGCGAGAATGTAATAAGTGAAAAAATATTTGTGACCATGCTGTTGTAAAAACACAATTTATATATCTCTCGTTAAACGTTTAGCACCGCCGTAATATTACATTCCTGCTGGCAAAGAAAGGAAATTGAGGACACAAAGTAGCAAGGGCATAATCAATCCACGTTTGGCAGAGAATGCGTGATAATTATAAACAAAAACTGTGTCATTCCCCGGGAGGAAAGCAACTGCTGCGGGGTGACAGGCGATGCTGTACATGAATATGGATCACAGGACTTGATGCAAAAGCAGTTTTGCTCAAAGTTGGTTCGAGGGAAAGGACGCCGGTGACACCAGAGGCTTAGAATAAAACAAACACAAGAAGTCATGAAGAAAAGAGAGGCCGGCAAGCGAGCCCCTGATGATCTCAACAGATTTCAGCCGAGCTGGACTGCTGTGTCAAGAATAAAACCGGATTTCACAACTAGGCTTTTAATCTGTTGTCTAAGTTTTCCACAATACAGAACACTGGCCCTGCTGACACGCAGAAATACTCCTTTTTATGTCTGATCCTCCTTTTCTGGAGCCCCTAAGGTAACCTGACACACTTTTATAACTTAGTCTGTCGAAGATGGATGGCCATTACAGCTGCCAGCACAGATCTGACTGAATCCAAAAGCTCAGAATAACCGTAAGATTGCCATTAAATCAAATTTTAGACTGCTGTAAAATAAAAAGAAGTATTACCCCCCGTCAGGTTTGATCTGTTTTTGCATTTTAAGTCATGTTTAATGTTACAGATCATACGATTTTAATAGCAAAGATAACTTGAGTAACAAAGGAAAAATGCAGTCCTCAAATGATTCATTTATTGCCCCGTTAAACCGTGAGTTAATTTTGATTACCCATGCGTTATTTATATTCGGTTTGAATATAAAGGATTACTGCCTGCTGACCCCGTACAGTCAAGAAATTACCTCACTGCAACCTGACTGTCAAGGTGAAGGAAGGTCGCACAAAGCGACACGTCAAGGACATTCATTGAACATTCAAAGGAGAGTCATTGACATCCATCCGTCTGGAAACGGCCCCAAAACCATTTCTGGGGCTGTGGGACTCTGGAGAACCACAGCGAGAGCCGTTATCCAGAAATGGAGCAAACATGGAAGAGGATGAACCTTCCAACGAGAGGCCAGTGACCTACAGCCAAGAAGCGTCTGAGAGCAACGACGAGTTGGGAAGAAGGAACAAAGAACATAATTTGACGAAGGTACCCAACTACCAAACTGTTGCTTGGTATTATTTTTAATTTTTAAACCAAGCAACTCGTTTTTTGGTCGTCTCCCCGTTTAGTGACAAAATAAAATATCTATATTTGGTTGTATTTATGATCCATCAGGCCAATATCTTTACATTTTATTTGCCACAGAACTGGCCGGACCTACTCCTACCGTCCTCAAACTGCACAGCGACTCCACCTCTGAATGGCTGGGGAAAAAAATTTACTGAATACTTTGGAGTGGCCTAGTCAAAGTCTGGATCTACAACAGACTGAGAAACTGCAGTATGATGTTAAATGTGCCCTTCAAACTCTAAAAACTACTCTGCAAAGTGGAGTGGACCAAACGGGACTGCTTCATCGCAGGCCTGGTTGGATTGGATGGATTATGTTTCCTCAATAACATTATTTGAAAACTGCTTTTTTTTAATTTACTCAGATTATCTTTGTTTGATGTTAAAATTTGACTTTTAAGAGTAGTCAGAAAAGAGCAAAACCAGAAGAAATCTCACTATTGCTTCAAATATTTCCCAGCTGCCTGTTGTTGCTACTTGTGCTGGTGTTTATTCTAATAAAGGTGGATCTAACTAATTTCTTCTTCTTCTTTTTTAAATAGAGGCTTTAAATAGCAGAGTAACTACTCAGCAGCCATAGCTGTCTCCAAGCGTAAACATTCATATGTGTTTGTGCCTGTAAGTAAGACGCCCTGGAGGCCTTATTCACCTGCCAGAGTGATGTAAATTACTAAGCCCTGCTGTTTTAAAACAAATCACAATCAAGTCTCCGAGCAGCAATTCCAGCAGAAATAAAAAAGCCAGCTCAGAGCCGAGTAAACCTTCATGTGAAGAACATTAGAGATCCTGGCTGCCTCAGCAAGGAGAAAAAGCAGAATCCCCTTCGGCTATGAAAATAAACCTTTAGCTTAAATGTGACTCACAGAGGAATGGCATCATTGAGCCAAGCGAATGAGCAACAGCAGCCACAGGATGTTAGCGTTGCTATTCATAACTTATTTTCCTATGCCTAAAACCGTTTTCCCTTCTGGTCTCACCTCTGCTGCGCTCTTAAAATGCAATTACCTCGTGGCAAATTTACAGGAAAAAGAAAAACAATGACTTTTGACCAGAGGAGCCATTACAGTGAATGTCACACTGATACCTGCTGAGCTACCAGGCACAGGAAATATACAGCTAGACAGAGAGATGAGTCACATTAGTCCTTTGTTTTAGCTCGGGCGTAATAAAACGTGTGGATTCTGGAGCGGCGCGGAATGAATGACAGACAAACTCCTCGGCGGAGCCACAAAATGCTTTTCAAAGGTGTGACTGAGGAGTGTGTTCCAGCAGCAGCCGCCGGTGTTCGTAAACAGGAACAACTCCTCTGGAAAAATTTAAAAGGGAAAAAAAAAAATAAAATAAATAGTAATAATCCCAGAAACCAAGCCGAACTTTCGCTTCGTCATAATTATCGAAATGCTAAAAGATCAAAAGCATGTTTTGCTTTAATTTATTTGGAAAACAGCAGAAGTGGAGTTGGTCAACACAGAAATCACAGAAATGCATCATCTCCACTCGCGCTTTAAACAAGAAGACTCCAAAGAGGATTTTTTAATTTTCTTTATTTTTGGAAACCAAGCAACTAGTTTCACGGTCATGTTGTGACAAATTAAGATCTCCACATTCGGTGATATTTATAATTTATGAGGCCAAAATCTTTAAATTTTAAACAGCTAAAATGAAGCAGAAACATAGTTATTTCTCACTCCTTTCTCTTCTCCTTATTTGAACTGCAGACATAATACTGGACTGATGTGTCAACAGCTATTTAAGAACTCTGGATCTAATTTCCCCTTTGCCTTTCTGTAAACCATAAAACTATTCATACCCACTAATAGGTGAGATAACTGGTTTAAATAGACTTCTTACAAAGTGAAGTGGGCAAACAAGCAGCCTCCATGATCACCCAGTGCAACTCTATTCACTTAAAGCTCCTGCTTTACCTCAACATTTTTATCCTGGCTGCAGTATTTAAGAGATGCTGTCACAATTCTGGGGTGTTTGGGTTTTGATTTTGTACTGTATATCTTGACTATTGCCTTATTTATTTGTCTGAGCTGAGGTGTTGCCCTTTCAGCTCCTTCCCTTGCGTTTTGTGTCTCAGTTGTTCATATATTTTGCTCTTTGTGAGTCAGCTTCCTTCACGTCAGGCTCCTCCCCGCCGCCCGCCTGCTGGCTCTCTGTTCTTCACACCTGCATCAAGGACAAGCCAGCTCCACCTGGCCACACGCTCTGATCAGTCATAACAATATGACCAGCATCAGTTTCTCTCTGAACCATCGTCAACTGAGCAGTTTCAGCTACCGTGGGTCATCCGCCAGACCAAACGGACCGGCCTTCGATTCCCACGTGTATCAATGAGCCTTGGTTCACCGCCGCTGCCTCCGCTGACCACTCCTGATAGATAGCGACCTCTGCCAGGGGCAGTTTTTCATTTGTCCCCAGGGGAGCATCAGAAAGGGGCCGCAGATACAAAAAGCAACTTCTCTCTGTGGCCTGAGCAAGTTTATTTTATGGATGTAGTCAGCGCAGTCAGCGGGGGGGTTGGCGCCCTGGGGAGATGCGCTGACAATGAGGACACTAGGTTACATGCTTTGTGTGGGACACCAATGCATTTTTTTTTTCTGGTCTCTTAATTTCCAGCCTGTTTATTGATTGGTGGCAGAGGCAGGGGGGAGGAGCTGGACCAGGACCGTTCTGGACACGCTCAGAACCATTCATGTGCCATCGTAATTTAACTTCGTCAAGCCCATTAAAATCTTTACACTTCATAATTTTCCCATCAACTTTGAGAACAAAATGCTCACTCATTGCCAAATTTCCCATGATGCCTGTCACTTGAAATACAACAGTCCACCAAATGCTGAAACAAAGCAGTCTTTTGCAGTTATAGCACCGCAAACCCTCATATCGCCATGACAATTGTGCTTTAAGTAGATAACGGCACCTCTGACAGTTCAGATCTCACAATAAAATCTTCCAACAAACATTATGTTTTATCTTCAGTTAAAGAAATATAAATACAATGCACGTTTGAATTTAGTTGTTTGACTGGCAAGTTAAAGAACAGAAGTATTTGTGTAAATCAAAAGTTATCACTAAATCACATTCAACTAGTTTTGCAGCTAGTCAGATGAGGAGCTGGTTAATTTAAAAATATCTGTCAAACACAGATATTTACAAAATACAAAAAATACAAAAATTATTGTATTTATAATTTTTTTTAAATTGAAGCGTAACTATTTCTCATATCAACTTTTTTTTCCTGTAGATAGATTGCATGAATTGGTCTTTAAGGTTGCCATTTTTGTTTCTGTGCAAACTGCGACATTTTCATGTAAACTCGTTTAATTTTGACCTAAAACTGTGCTGCCCTATTTGGGTGCAGCAGTGGCTGCTGCAGTTGAATTTTCCTATTGGTTACCACCTATTGGTCAATCACAGTGCAGGATTCAGGTATGAAACCCTCCCACTCGGGACAGTAACTACAGAGTGACTGGCGTTTTCAGGTGTCGTTGCCAAAGTTACCAGTAACAACAATAAAAAAAATCTGTAGATTTGTCGATAGGCGATATCCACTTATAAGTTATATAAGTGGATATAACCTATATATCCACTTATATAAGTTATATCCACTTATATTATAAGTGGATATCCACTTATAATATCCACTTATTCTTAAGTTTTTTCAAAGTTGCTCAAGAGGTCGTTGAAAATAGCAACAAAGTCACTAAGCTGCCACCAGTGCTTTTACTCAACATCTGTGCTTAACCCCACTCTTGGCCACGCCCCTCAGCGACTCCTTGCTCCGCCCACTTTGGTGGAATTTTTCAAAAATTGTTAAACCAGCAGCTACATCCACTGAAGACATTCCTGAAGTTTCTTAGAAGCAAAGGTTTGCTTAGGAATTTAAACGACGGCTGTAATTCGCAGCACAGCGTTTGAGTCAATAATGCGCTCCTGATGGCAGCTATTGTAGCCAGGAAAGAGAAACATTCATAGTGGTCTAATGAGTTCACTTCTTTCCAACTTAACACCCTGCATGTGTTTTGTAAACATGCAGCATTCAGCCAGAGTCAGAAAGTGACTCAAACGCTGGGAGAATTTAAAGCATTTCCTTTTATAAACCTAGCAGAGTGGTGGAAAAACCCCTGTCAGAAAGCAATAAGATGGGCGGTGTCTTGTTCTCCTTTTATAGACACAGTTATTATTTGCAAGACAGGGATTTTTACTGTTATTATTGCACTCGGGTACTTTTTTCCCCCTTAAATCATCCACACACTGAATCAATAGTCTCCCTAAGTCATCGATTTCCTAGTTGAAGCCCCCTCAGTGTGGGTGTGAGAAGCCGTATTTGAAAAGTTTGAGGTCAACAATTTGTCAAAAATAATTCTTGAGACTAAAATATTGTTGCTACAGATGAAGGGGAACAAAAATGATTCTGACGTTTCAGAAACAAAAAAAAAAAAAAAAAAAAACAGGCAGCCAAACAAAAGCTTGACTTCCACAAAGCAGCGTTGTTGCAGGTGACGTCCCTCTGCCGAACTCACCAAACTCGTCGCAGATGCTCTCATTCTGAAGCAGGGTGGGGTGTTCGAAGGTGTCGCGGCAGTACAGGATCCTCGTGCTGCCGCCCAGCGCGGCGATGCCGCCCAGCGCCAGCACCGTGTGATCGATGAACAGTGAGGACGGCTGCTCTCTGAGCCGAGCCAGAACGGAGCGATAGCGACAGTACTGGGGGTAACTGAGGACTAAAACTTTCCGTCCGTCCTCTTCTTGGCCTAAAGACACACAGGAAAAAAAAGGAGCAAATTATTAAACAGTTTGCAGAGTTTGAAGCTCATTTTATATTTAGACCACTTCTCATACAAATGTAACACAAAGAGATCTGCTGACGTTAAAAAACAGATGAAAATAAACAAAAACTCACCGGAAGTAATCAAACTAGGTAAACAAAACAAAAATAAAAACACAAAATTAAGTATTACACAAATGAACGCAAATAATATGTATAGAACAAATACAACTAGAAAAAAATGAATTGATAAATAAGTGCTTTATTGCAATAACCTGCAATAACACTTGCTGAATTTGTATTATCATAAATATATGAACTACTTAATATCATAAATAAATAAGCACAAATACAAGAACATAATCATGATGAAATTCAAAGTAATCACTTTAGTGTTAATACATACATTCTCGGTTAAAGGGAGTTTTAGTCCTCATGGGGTTTTTTTAACAAGAGTTACTAAACAGGGTGTGGTGGGCTGGATGATAAACGCAAATCTGTTGGTTAAGGTGAACTAAGACCATCAATTTTTTTAGAACACCAATAAAAACACCTCAAAGTTCAATGCCTGTGCTGGGAATGTGCAGCGGAGAAATAGGAAACACATTTCTTTAAGTGTTCTAGTCAGATTTTGTAGAGAGCAGCACTTAATTTTACAGGACACATTTATTCCTCCATCTCCCTTTAGCTTTTATGGCTTCAGTCGCCCTTATAGATCACCAGTTGGCTACTGTTGCTTCCCAGCACATCCACTGCTGTTGTGCTGCCAACTTGACAACCTTAAAAAGTAAAGACTTTTATTCCAGACATGGACAGACTGACGGTTCAAAACAAAACAAAACAAACAAAAAAAAATATCGGCAATTCCTGGAAAGTTTACTTTGTTGTCTGTTTAGATCAACGACGCGTCCTGGCTTGATTTCTGATGACCTTATCTTATTTTATGCACACAACTATTTAGAGTCACGTTCAGGAAGTGAGACGCTTTTTCTTTTTTTTTCTTTTTTTTTACCCCGTTTTATTGCGACTTCAAATAACTCTCTCGAAAGTTTCACATCCTTTCCTCGCAGGCCCAGAGAAAGCCTCGTCATGTGTGCCGCAAATAAACAGAAAATCTGCATTTCGTCGTCTGGGTGAATGTTTGCAGCGTATGACGGCATGCAGGGCTTTTTGTTTTTTGTTGCTTTGTTTTTTTTGGGTTTTTTTTGCAGCGGGAGGAATGTGAAAACAGATCTAGGAGCGCTGCTATTTCGCTCGACCAGTTTAGCGGCAAGATAATTTGCGGTGGGAAATCCTGGGAGCAGTTTAGACAGGGCAGGTGTGAGTGGGTGTGTGCAAACACGGTGTGAGAGTGTGTGCTCGTTGCTTACTGACCAACCGCAGTTAAAGAACAGTCAAACATTGACTGCACACATCCAGCTCTATAATCAAGCCTCACTGTTCATCTCTGACGGTTGTGCTTCTCTTAGAACCACCTGGTCTCCATTAGTTTTTTTTTTTTTTTCTGTTTCTTTATTTCCTCCAACTCCATTACTGGTTCGTAATCAGGATAATATTCCCCTGACATGTCTGTGTGACTAATATGCGATCAGGTGTAGCCACTTACTGGCAAAGAAATGTTGTTGTTTACTTGACTGGGGCTGAACATCCTCGTCTGATGAGATAAACCTTCATAAATGCTAAGAAAACAATCCGATAGATAAACTGTTAATGTTACACCAAAGGCACAGAGGCGCAGCCACAGTGACAGGACTAAAATGGAGCGTAGATGAGCCCGTCTGCTGGTGTTAGGTTGCTGAAATTTCCTAAAAAGGACTAAATGCGAAGAGCAGCTGAGCCTGATGGGGAGCGTTATTAAATTTTCCAGGTATTTGGCCATAAAGCCGAGCGCAGAGACGAAGGGATCACGACAGTTTTCACAGCTCATTCCCCGGGAGGCGTAATTGTGTATAAAATTTGCGAGCAGTCCATCAAAATAGCTGTTTAGATATTTCAGTCTGGGCCAAAGTGGTGGTCCGCCTGACGGGCTGCCATTCCCTGCCTAATAAAAATACCATGAAGTTAAAGTTAAAGACTTGCAACTGGGAGTTTATTATTCTGTGTTGAAACATATGAGATAAAAGCGAGATGGAGAGATGTCTCATGTTGCTCCAGGAAAGTCGTGCAGAGACAGCAGAGACACGAAGGAAAAACTCCTAAAGTTATTGTACATCTGGTTTATTGACGAACTTTTCACTCAGAACATTATAATTTCAATATCTTGGCGTAAAAACACAGGGAATGTGGGTGTTGAGGCTCTTGTATTTAGCAACTCAATATCAGAAATGCATTTATAAGCAGGAGACATCACTAGCATGAGAGAAATGTTATAAATTGCACATGACTTCATTAATTTCTGGCATATGTTTTGTGCTGCCAAAAGACTTTTTTTTTTTGGAAGCGAGTAAACACTGAATTTTATCATAAATACATTTGTGTATTTCTACTTATTGATTGGTATTTTTCTCCAAATAGAGCATTTTGGTCAAATCTTCCAGGTTTCATTAGTTAATAAATACAAAGATGTTTTTTTGGCTCGTTATTCCTGATCTTCTGAGTTATATAATCAGAACGAATAAAATAAGTAATCGGATGCCTGTTAGGGTACATCAAGATTTTTAAAGTTACGGTTTTTATAACCATGACAGTTTTTCATCAAATCTTTCCTATAGTTTAAAAGGCTTTTGATCAGAGTCGGTTAAAGGGTGAGCAAAGTTTTCTTTATCTGTAGAGATGATGCTGCTAGAAGTGATTTCTTCCTGACAAGAAGCTATGAATCTGTTAGCGAGGCTGAGCTGTTTTAATAGAGAGCTTAAAGTTCTTACTGAAGCAAAATGTGAAGTTGAAACGGAGTGGAAATAGAAACCGGGACGATAAAAGTTTCCAGTCAGCTGAGCACTGTGAATAAATCTACCTCTAAGCTGAGCTGTTCCTTGATTCGGACGTTAACGAACTTGAGGTGAACCACATAAATCTCGAGCGTCCGCTCTTCCTTTCCCATCTGAAGCTTTTGATTTGGTCCTTACTGACTCGAGCACCTGATACCTCAGTAGTATCATCTATAACCCCAGAACAGGGCAGCAGTGTGTAATGCTTGGCATCAGTGAAGTCTATGAATGCTTGGAGCAGGCAGCTTGACTCATCAGATAGCTAATGCTAACTTTGGACACTCGTAGTGCTGCTCTATGGAGAGCAGACCAGTAAACAGATGAAATATTCTGCGCAATAAGTATGTTTACGTGAGAACTATGAATAAATTTAGTAGGTGTGTTGTACATTTCTTGCTCTCGAAATTAATAAACAACTCCATATTAATAAACAACTCTCTTTAGAAAGCCACAAACACACACAGCTGAATCCAGTTTAAAGATTCCCTTGATTCACACATTTATACAGTGACGTCTCTGCTAGAGTTTACATTAATATTTAGATTTATTTTTCAGCTGCTAAAACCTAGATACATCAGGCTTGAGGTTTTGTTCTTCTGCATTTTATGCACGTAGACATTTGAAAATGAATATAATGTTAAGTTTGTTATATATGTTGTCACTATTGTGAATATAATGAATAGACTATTAATGTAGGTCTAATAAATAAACACTACGACTTTCAAAAATAGAGAAAACAAAAACACAGGGAAATTAAACTAATTAATAATAATTAAAATATTAGGGTTTTAGTGACTTTTATAACACATAACAATGCAGATATTTAATGAAAAAGGTGAGACAGTGAAGGCTCTGTTAACTAACACTGGACTGTGATCACCGCTCTCACACTTACTGGAGTCAATAACTCAAGCACACTCCTTTAGTCTTACTTACTAAACAAATGTAAAGCAGACAGTCTCTGCTGTGCAAATCTTTGTCTGTTTGTGCACAGAAAACCTAATTCGGTGATATGACTCAGTACTTGTCCCAGTGCAATAACATGGCAGTAAAGCATCACAACAAAGAACACGACAGCACAGAGAGTTCACATGAGCTCTCCAACATGCGGTTTCATCCGACTAAACTCAAACTCTGGATCTTGTTCTCTCTGAAAAGCCGTAATATTTTGTTGGCGTACAAAGTCGACTGCATGGATCAACAGTTGATGAAGCAGAGTCGGGCAGTTTGAAGAGCAATTTTACATAATTTATTCACAACACTGTCTGCTTTTACAAAGCTCCTAGACGTGACATTCAGGAGTGTTTCTCATGGTAACTTAATTTTTCAGGGGTGGCTAATCAGCAAGTTTCTGCTTTGCTTTTTTGCTCTTTCTTAAAGACACAGCATGTTTACAGATATGAAAACAGTATTTTTTATTTTCTTCTTCCCCACCCATTCTTGGTCCCAGAGGCTCATAAAAATCACTGAGATGTGCAGCGGGGAAAAGGACAGGAGGGACGCCGATCACCGCATATTTACAGCAGCTGCATTCCCAACAATAAGTGTAATTAGTTCCACTGTGCCCCAGTATGGAGACCACTTCAGAACAAACGATTAAAACCATTCAACCATCACACAGAGACACACACGTGTGCAGACACCTTGAGCCGCGGAGGTGCCACAGATGAATCAGCACGCGCATCCTTGCACAGATACACGTCCAACTCACACCACGGACGACATGCTTATTCGAGATTGCAGCATTTGTCATACGCAATTACAGCTCAGAGGTATAGAGCGGGCTTTGTTTCCAAATGTCACGGATTTTATTGTAAGAGGTCACCGACAGACCTGCTCTTTCTCCCGAGGACCCTCACAGCATTTCACTTGATTAGATTCAATTTGGAGAGCATGCCGCAGGGCATTAATAACTGTACAAAGGCGTCGGTAAAGTATGCATGTCAGCATGTGGGTATCTGTGCGTGTAATGTATGCTGAGTGTGTGTGCGTGTGTGCCGTGCAAAGTCCTTTTGTTCCCGCGGCACAACGGTTCAAAATAAAACACGATGTTCACGGTGAGAAGCTTTGAGAGTTTTACTACAGAGCATTATGAAATCTGATGTCTCCCTCTGGACCTCTTCCCTTTTCTTTTCAGACCCGACTACCTGCGATGTGGTAGAGGTAAGTGTGGCATGTTGATCAAACAGCAGTGGTGTGGCGGACTATTTTCAGAACATGCTGTAAAGCTCCTGACCTCATAAACTACAACAATGTCAGGGTCATAACATGCTCCATAGGACAGCCGACGTGAGGCCCACTCTGCCCCTCTAAATAAACGCTGCCACACGTCAAACGGGGCGAAAAATCACCAGACAAGTACATAGAAATGTGCAGAGGAAAGCAGATATTTACATTAAACGTTTTAAAAAGACACTGGCTTTTTGTGTTCTCACTATCTGATGTGAAATTTGTAAAAATTCATGGTTTCCAGGATGGCCAAAATGACTTCCAGGTGGTAAACGCCTGATTGAATGAGTGAGGTACATTTTTTTTCACAAATTTCCCCAAAACAAGGAACTAAGCGGTGTAATTTAAGATGCAGTATAAGGGCCATAATACTAAAAAATAAGAAAAATAAATTAAATAACATTTCCAGAATAAAGACAAAAAATTTTGAAAAAAAAAAAACTGTAAACCTTCAATGTTGAATATACCAAAACCTTTGGGTGCATCTAATTATTTTTGCTGGACTGGTGCACCAGTGCAAAATCCCGTCAGACACAAAACAATAAACTTTTAGTCTGATTCAATGCCAGAGAGTAAAACATACGTCTTTTTACACAGTCTATATGGTTTTAATAATATAAGCTCATTTTCAAACACATTACAGTAATAAGAGTCACTCAGGTTTATTTTTCACTTCGACGTAACTTGTTATTCTGCAGCGGCCTAAAGCGTAACTCTGATGAAAGCTTGTCATCAAGGTTATCTCAGCTTGAGGTGGTGACAACAGAAAGCCAACGCTACAAACTGAAGAGCAGCGGAGATAAGGAAACAGACAAATGATGCATGCATTTCACGGATTTGACTGATTATTTTGAAAACTCAGAGTAAACGTACAGCGTTGTTTTGAAGAGCCTCCTTTCGGCTTCTTCTTACCTCAATTGTTTGTTACTAATGTTTTTAGTTACTATAATTGTCTGCTAAAGATGATGAAACTCCCACTATTACATTGCACAAGTGTGATATTTTTAATTATTCTACAAAATCTATAAATTGCTCTCTCTATAACAATTGTTTTACTTCCATGCCTCCATTTCTCTACTTCACTATAAAACCCAACTTTAGTTTCTTCACTGCTAATATTAACCGAAACTGTTTTAATTAATATTACCGCTACGCTTGACCCTTTGCATGAAAACTTTATGGCCCATTCTGATTTTCCAAATTTGCATATTTCTCTAGAAGGCAGGGTTTTTTTTAAAATTATCATTATTTATTATACATGGCAAATCTTGAGTTCTAATTCATCTTTACTTCTCCGCCAAGTGTTAAATAAATACTTTCACCATTAAATACAACACTGAGCTTTGCAGTTCAGTGTCTAAAGACCTACCTGACCCATTAAACCAATTTATGAACCAATTAAAGCACCTCCACGCTTATTCCAAACCCAGGTAGGGGTGAATAAAAATCTATTATTGAAGTTATCACCTTGAAAACTAACCTAAAAAAAAAAAAAAGTAAAAACTCCTGATTTCAGCAATAATTGCTTCTTAGAGGATCACCGGTAGCACAATCTTTCCACAATCTTCACAGGTTTTCTGCAGAGTTCAGATATTTTGCGTCCGGTGAACCATTTGTGTTGACTTGGCATCGTTGTGTTGTTGAAAGACCCACTGATGACCCATTTCAGGTTGGAGGCAGATCCGTCACATCGGAGTAAAGCACAGAGTTCCAGTTAAAACCTCCCAGCAGCATTTAGAAAAACCTCGCACGTTTACGTTTGTGACGGTGGAACCCGGGATCTCTGCCAAACAACCAGACTGGGTCTCATGGTTCGTGACCTCGAGATGCCCCTTTTTACTGGAGATATCTTACAATAAGTGAATTCTGCTCACCGTAAGTAAATGGTGGCAAGATAAATACAGTTGCTAGGTGAAAAGAGCATAGCAACTCTTTTCACATGGCAGATATTTTCAGTGTAAACATGTGCCATATTTACACTCGAGGAGAAACAGGAAGTCACAGAATGCAACATAAACTCCCTAGAGACTTTAAACAGCTCAGAAAATGTACAAATTTAAAATGTGATATTTATACTACAGATAAATCCACAGTAGCAGCATCCAGTGTGGTGTATTTACCACCTTGTTTGTCTCTAAGCAGAACTTTGTTTGGGTGCAGACATTTCTCACTTATGGATTACCCCCAATAAAGTGAATTACAATAATGCAATCAGGATATGAGAAAGCCACAGATGAGCCCCGCTGCGTCCTGAGATGACGAGACGGCGCCGCGCCGAGCGTCACTGAAACATGCTTGTTGTTGAAACTAAAAGGAGAAGGCAAACTTTCACAGCTAAGATATGGATACAGCTACTGTTTAACACCAGTGATTAGACTCCAACTTCACATTTAAGCTGCTCAACCTCTGATGAAGGGAAGGTGATTGTCAGCATACAAAGCTTTCAGCTTGGAGGAGAAACATTCCTCAACATTAACCAGGAGGAATAGCACCAGCCGCAATTTTCATTTACCAAAAGATTTAAAGGAAACAAAATGAGAACATGCACAATTCCTGAACACATTTAAACATGAAGAGATGTAATCCCCAGTGCAACATGAGCATCACTCATTGCGAGGACACAAGCTTTTTTTTCTTTTAGTGCTGGGTCTGAATGGGTTAAAGCAACATATTGCTCCATTTGATTGCAGAGATTTTCTGAACCCCTCGCAGTCTTTGATCTCCGCAAAAGTCTAAAAATCAACTCAGAGAGACCTTAAAGTTGCTAATAATACGCTTGGAAAACCGTCACGGAGAGGAAATGCAAAACAAATGCAAGCTTTAATGTGAAACATGATGAAATGTACAACTTTCCTTCTGCAACTTCGCTCTCCCCCTTCTGTTTGTCTTAAAAGGTTTGATTTCTCCTTAAAGTTTTGCTTTCGACAGCTGAACCCTCTGCTCTCGACGTCGACATGTTTTCTTACAAGAATCTACAACCGATCGTCCACCCGACACACACAACACACTCCTTCTCAACATGAAAGGTTTCCTCTGTGATCCAGACTGTTGTCTCCCTCACAAATTTTAATTTTTTTTAAAATTACAATTCATTCAGATAGTACAAAATGCACTTGACAGCAAAGGCGGACACAAAAACCCGTTGGGACGTTTCTTTAAGCTGGATTTATGCATTTGGGACAGATGTTGGGAAATTTCACTCATTCACTAATTTCACACATTACAATGCAGTTTGTTTTGTTAGTAAAGAGACTTCGAAGGAGCGTAATCATCATTCACAGAGAGTCATTTGAACTAAACAGCTGAATTATTCACTGAGCATTTTAAATACAAAAAAATAATAGATGTTAATGGGTTCTATCTATCTATCTATCTATCTATCTATCTATCTATCTATCTATCTATCTATCTATCTATCTATCTATCTATCTATCTATCTATCTATCTATCTATCTATCTATCTATCTATCTATCTATCTATCTATGTCTGTCTGTCTGTCTGTCTGTCTGTCTGTCTGTCTGTCTGTCTGTAAATATTATTTGTTGAATGGAGAGTGTATTTGAGTGTTAACATAGATCACGTTCCTGCAAACACACACTCAGATGAAAATATTTCAGCAGTCCACCTCAGCCTGGTAAAGTCATTAGCTATGGCTGCTGTCAAGAGACACTCTAAAAATAAGGATCTCAGTCGACTCCGGCGTAGTATAAAGCTGCTGGCTGCAACACGTGTTGCCCAAATCTGGATCATAAATATGGCAAAAAATAATATTGAACCACACAAGATGGATCTAATAGTTGATGTGGGAAACGTTCGAGCCAGCCAGCTCCTCCTTTGATTAAGTGACTGCAGTCGTGGTGCAACAGGAGTGGAAATAATGAGAACATGCTCCGACGCCGTACGACACCGGAGAGGATTCAACGATATATATATATTTTTTTTGCTAATTACACCAAAGGAAGAATTTCTCTTTCATAACAAGCATGACGAATCACATCATCATAATCAAAACCTCAGAAATGCGACGGGCGACACGAAGCCCATTAGTTGGGGTTAAAACAGCAGCCCGGCTGAATGAAACGCTACATTGGATGATTAGATAAAACATCACTGATATTACATTTCATTACAGAGCCGGAATATCTATAAAGAGGGTTTATCTGCTCCTCCGAATCGCCTAAAACTTCAGCTACATTTGACAAAAAAAAAAAAAAAAAACTACAGGTAATAAGAGAGCGGCTGATATTTAAAAGCAAATCAGTGGTGGTAAATTAAAAAAAAAATTAAAAAATCCAACATGATTCATGTAAGCTGTGTCATTTCATATTTAAAAATATTCCCACTGTCCACAAGCCCTGACACGATCTGCCCGGCGCACACGAGCGGGAAAAAGCTGAAAAACCCATTTCTCTCATGCTCTCTGTCACCCGCCGTAGTCCTTAAATCACTCATTCGGCTCAATTTTGCTGTTGTCAACATTTCCACATTATCTGCTCGGCCAAGGAATTTACTGGATTCCCCCCGCTGCTTTTAGTGTTGCTGGAGAGAAACAGCAGGGTAATGTAAAACTCGCGGCCAATAATGTCACTTTCATATTGGACTCTTACGGGCCTGTTAAAAAGTTTTTACCCCGTACAGATTCTCTTCTTGTTTTAGTCACACTTAAATGTTTCCGATCATTAATCTAATTTTTATATCAGGCAAAAATAACCTTCTATACTTTAATAAGCAGTTGCATAATGATTTTATTTAGGGAAAATAGCTACCCAAACCAACGTGAAATAGTAATTGCCCCCTACTCTGCGCTTAATAACTGCTTGGCAGCAGCAACTGGCATCGACTCTCTTACATCAACGTGGAGGAAATCTGACCCACACTCTTTGCGGAATTTTTTTTTTTCCCAGCCACAAAAGGCTCATTTAAGGTCAGGCTGTGGGATGTTAATAGAATTTAAGTGCAGGCTTTGACTAGGCCATTTCAAAGTTGAACGTTTTTGTCTTTCCACCAGTGAAAAGTGGACTAGATGGTGTCCTTTGGGGATCAAGGTTAATCAATGGTTCCTGAAGCACCGGGGCATCACACCACCACCACCGTGTTCGACTGCTAGTTTCATGTTAGTCTTTTAAGTTTAACTTTTGTCTCATCAGTTCACTGAATACTTTTTCAAATCAATATTTTTGGATGCAAATGTAGGGGAATTTTGATGTTAGCCAGCTTATCACTGAGTCACGATTGCTGACATTAACTGTGACATGCAGAGCTGTAGGTGATGTTTTGGGCTCTTTTATTACCTTCTGGAGTGACATCATGCACTCTTTGAGTAGTTTTTGTCATTTTTTTATTAGTGGATATTCAACATCACTGGGGTTTATTGGAGTCCCAAAACATATATTTCTTTATATTGGGACATAATGTGTTGGCATTTGAGATTTTCTTGTTTGTTTGTTTGTTTTTTTAGCCTACTTCATGTTGTCAGACAGGTACTACTAAAATGACTTACTGAGTCTACTCAGCTATCAGCAATCAGGCCTAGAAGTGGCTCATAAAATGCTATGAGTAATTACTAGTGGCAGTAATTAACACAGGGAGAGGTTTCTTTGTGAAGCTTTTTCCTCCCTGATAAATAAAATTAATATTTTAAAAAAACACACACACTTTATTATCTGTCCAGGTTATCTTGTCTTGTGTTAAAAATTGATTATCTGAATCATTTAAGTCTAGGTGGAAGAAAATAAATCTATTAGGAGCCAAATACTTCTCAATCCTTTATAATAGCTACAAAATACAAGCTTTAAAGACAGCTTGTCATTCGTGGGGAGAAATTGAAGCAAAGGAAAGAAAAGAAAAGCAGAAGTAGGGGGCAGATCTTGATTGGTATTCTTCCTCTGTCCTCCCGGCTCTCTTCTTCATGCTCCGTATTGATCTCTGAGGTTACCCTGTTTCCATTTAGTCTCTTCTCATAATATATAACACATCTCCGATTCAACCTTTTCTTCTCTTTCTCACTTTTCAATGACAGCGGCGAGGGGAAGGGAAATACAAGCAGCTCCGCTCTGACAACTGGTTTCATGTTATTGAAACCTGACCAAATAGAAATAAATAACTAACTAAATTTAAAAAAATAAATAAATAAAAAGTCACCAGTGACACCAAAGAGGAAAAAGATCTGCGGGCAACTGGAGCAGAATTACATAAAAACAATTTTGCATATTTGTATGATTCACTGCTCATCCAATCTGTGAATGACTACACAGTCTTGGATGAAACTAAATGTGCTGGAACATTCCTCTAATTGCGACCTCGCCAGCGCAGTAAACAAAAATACATTAATCACAGCGAGCGGGCGCAGCGTCGATAAATCAGTAGCACTCTGTAGTGAAACAAAGCGACGTGATTACACAAACACAAAAGCTGCGGGTTTGTTCTGTTCAGACCGAGCAAAACTGGAATAATATTTCAGATTTGTTTAATGGATCTGCATAAAATAGCATATTGTGTTTGCAAATGACTCAGAGGGCCATCAGTCACCGACATCGCATCAGTCACACGCGCCGCATCGCCTCTCCCCGGCTCGTTATGTCAACAGCAAGCTGCGCTCCCAATAACACACACGCTGCCCTTCAGAGGCCGTCCAAGAAGCTGCACGTCAAATTCAAATCGGCATTATGGAACAAAATTAATGACCTACAATATTTAAGATTACATCTAGACATGTATAAAATATTCTGAGTGGTATAAGCTGTTTTCTACTCCTCTCTCCTAGCACCTGGTAACTCATAGTCTCATAAGAACAGTTCTCCTTTGTGTAGGTAAAAGGGAGACCCAAGGCCAGCTGCCTGCAAGGGAAGAGATAACAAATAGTTAGCGCACCCCCACTAAGGGAACGGGATGAGATGCTCAACTTATCTGTGTAGCTTTGGAGGAAGCTAGGTAGAGGACGCCTCCCCCTCAGGGCTGTCTATTTGGTTCAGAGTACCCCTGTTTATGTTATGTGTCCTAATTTGGTAATGGGCATTTGAAACGACTCCCACTTCCTGTGCGCCAAGGAACTGTGTATTATTCTGTGATTGTTTCAGCCTCCCCAGAACACACCTAGAGTTTGCTATGATTTTATCTGTCGTTCTCCACTTGCAAGTGATGCTAAAAGTTTTTTGTTCTTCGCACTTTTGCTGTCTCAGTCTCATCTCTGGAAAATCTGTGCATTTCAACAGCCATCAAAACGTAACATTTTACTTAATGTTTGTAGTTTTATGGAACTACAAATTCTTTTTGTAGTTCCATAAAACATTTAAATTCAAACAGCTAAAATGTCCCACAAGTGGGAAAACTTTATCACTTTGTTTTATTGCTGTACGAAAGTGATGTCAGCCTCTGCTTCATCATATGTTTGCTCCAAGGAGTCAAACTGTTTTGTAATCTGATCAGCTATTTCTCTGGCTTCTGATGGTGTTTAATGCTGGGGGGGGGGTTCTTGTATTTGAGCTGTTTTTTCACTCTTTTTTTTTTTTTTTTTTTTTTTTCTTTTGAAAATGATGCCAGAGTAAAGAAACATATTCGTAAGTTGAATAAGACAAAAATTATTTTAGAAATAAACCAATTTTTCTTAAAACCACTGGTGCGTTGGTCAATCAGACATATTTTAGAATTGGCTAATTCTCTCTAAATACAAAATAATTACTTTCATAGTCATTAAAAGCATCCCAAACTAAGAACTCACTTCTAATGCATCAACCATCAGTCTGATCAGGTATCAGTTTGTTTCCACGAAGACTTCTGCAGCCAATATGTTTTTCCACTTTCGGTTCTTCAGAAAATCTGAATCTGTCGAAGTCAGAATTGGCAGGTCAGACCTCAAAGTAAACTGGAAATCGACATCGGTCAGAAAAAGCTGACTTCCATTAAAGAAAACTTCTTCAGCCCCAACGGGGTGATCCGCGAGGTGCTTTGAACTCTGGAAACTTGGCATGTAGAGGAGAGTAAACAGAACTTGAACGCATCATCTGTGTGCTCCTTAAAGACGCGACTCTCAAGTGGTTTTTCCATCTTCATCAGTTGTCTTCTGTAATTCTAATTTACACTTCACAATATCTATATCTGGTTCAGGAAAAGAGGTAGTTTTGGTGTCATAATCTGCGTTATCTAGCTATGTTCTCTTGTTTTTCCGAGTTTCAATAGTGTGTAACAACAATGGTTCCCAGAAAAACAGAATATCTAATTAATGTTACGGGTGACTCAGTTCTAGCTTTAAAAAGTGAAGTATAAATAAAAAAAAAACTTCAGTTACATTTTGTGGCATTTGGGACTTTTTTGTCCTGATCTAAGAAAATCTCAGATTAAAGGTCTCCTAAAATTCCTACGGGGGAAAAAATGTGAAATTAATTAATCTTTCTGTACGACTTTTCTCAGAGTATTAATAATCGTGGAGGGTGCTGCAGAGCACCAGATCCACACACAACCCTTCAAGGATTGATGGGTGAAGACGTGGATGGAGGGTCACTGATTCTGTAAAAAAATAAAATAAAATCCCTTAACATCATGATCACTGCAGTGGACAGCTATCAAAAAGCCACTTTCTTGTGCTTGTTGTGGATTTTTACGTTAAAAATTCACACAGACCACTGAAGTGGGCACTAATGCATCATAAAATACATTAATGCAACTACTGGCTATCAGCTGCAAATGCAGGAATTCATTTTTGTGAAATCCAATATGGCCGACAGACTAAAAAGCATGCGTGTCCCTCCTTCTACTGTAGACACTCTTGCAGGTAAAAAAAAATATTGTGACATCAGATAACCCCTAAAGAACAAAACTACTGATGTGTTTTTAAAATCACAACTTTAAACTTGGAGAAAATTACAATTGATCACCTAAAAACAATAATAATAAAAATATATATTTCCTACCTTTTTTTATGCTTTAAGAAAATCCCAAAGAATTGGGGGGGGGGAAATCCATGCATGAAAGGGTTAGGATATAATTTCAACTCTCTGAATAAATATTGTTGCTTCCTGAAGTTTCAGTGTGAGATAATCCTACATAACATATTAATGATTAATATTTAAGCTTTTTAAACCTCTCTGCCGGGTTGTCAATGACTCTGCACTAATGACAGAACATGCTTGTGGCAGCTTAGTCACCGCACTACCTTCTTGAGGTCGTAATGTAATGGTTACCGGGGCCCCTAATTATTCAGCGAGCGCCAAGCGGTCGTATAAAGAAAAAAAAAAATCTTTTTCCACACTACTATGAGCCACGACTCATTTCGGTTATACAAGTTTTCCCATGAACTTCTCAGGCAGCATGTTCCACTTCTCTTTATACAAACACACCATGTTCCAAACATTCCTAATTTCTCCGCCATGCTTGAAATGTTCACCGACTCTGTGCGTCCGGCGAGAAACTCTCGTGTTTTCGTCTAGCGGAAAGAAATAAATTTAAGCGACCGAGCTGCCAGACGACCTGGAGGCGGGTTTTGTCTGAAGGTACCACCCGAGGGGAGACGCGGTGACATGTTTTGCTTTTAAATGTGGCTGAACGCTCAGCGCTCACACGCGGTCAGCTGAGAGTCGCCGTCCGCTTCAGGACGTCCACTTTGAGGGATGACATAACCGGTGAGGCTGAGAGGGGAAAAAGAGGCTCTGCACATTCATCTGCCCAATTGTTTCCACGAGAGTCGCATTCCCTCAGAAGGAGCGCTGACACCCAGGGGAAAACGCTGCAACGAAACAGTAAAACAGAGGGCCAAACGGGCGAGAAACGCTTCTCCGTGCATGTTGGCTCCTGTTCTTAATTACAGCATACACAAAAGTGTCTCATTCAGTTCAGCAGGGTGGGGCGAGGGGAAAAACAGGGAACAGTTTATATAATTTTCACCTCGATTAATTCAACTGTGAAGCACGAGGATTAGGGACTTTAATGCGGGGCTGTGCTCCTGCTCATTAAATACAGGAGAAAAATGTAAATTCCCGCATTTCAGCTTCGACCCAGATGTTTTTAATGTTGACTATGTTAGCTGAAGGGGGGTGAGGGGAGCCAGCATTTCCAAAAACACACCCAGGCCCTACATTAAAAGTCAGATAAACGAGAGAAGAGACAAAAAAAAAAAAAAAAAAAACAACACAAGCGCTTTCCTCTGGTTGATTTATGTGATTCTATTACATTAAACATTCTTTCCCCTGAGCAGGCTCAGCTCCCAAGCAACCATTGCTTGCAGCTCTAATGTGCCTGGCAGCAGGCCAGGAAAAGCTGCCTGCCTTATTGATTGCCAGATTGAAAAGTTTGCATTTAATAGGCCCTGTAATACATGAAGGAATTATTCAGAGGGCTTCCTTGTCAAAAAAAACCCAAATTGGTCCTTTTGAGTATAGAAAAGGAGAAGAAAAAAACCCAAAAAAACAGGAGCTTTGTGACAAATGAGCTCCAGAGTCTCTTTTGTGCCAGAAACAAAACGACTTTTGCTGCTTCCCAGAATGATCACAGTCAAGAAGTTAACTTGAGGGAATAGTTGAGGATTTTTGTGAAGCGGGTGTTTGTTAAAAGGTAAAATCACACCTGATAACTCTCTTGGCGTCTTTACTTAGTGGAGATCCAGACTGGCTGGAAGCGGAGCATGAAGCTAAGACGAGCCCAGAGGAAACTTTCTGTACATACAAGCCATGATTATTTACAAAGTAAATGACGCTGACGTGTGAAAATGTGCGCTGAGAGTGAAACATGTCGAGCATTTATGGACAGACTGGCTACATGATATGAGAGTAAAGTAATAAAAAGTTATTATTAGCTTCTTGATAACGGTGAGGCAAGGTTTTTATAAGCTGGAATGAGATTTTCACCATGTCATAAGATGTCATGGTGTTTACGCAAACAATTTAAGTTAAAATGTGGATTATCTGAACTGTTAAAAATTAATTATTCGAATTTAAAGAAACAAATAGTCCTAATCCTGCAAATTGAATCTAAGTTTACTTAATATAATACCAACACAGTCATAATATTGATGAAAAAGTGCCAGTTATAAATTAAATAATCTGCCGATGGAGCAAAGACATTTTAATTTATAACATAGCAGATTATTTCACCCATAGCTACAACATTTTCAACAATATTGAGGAATTGCTGACTTAAAAAAGTTTCTAATTTGTGCTAAAAAGATATTTGTGAATAGGTTTTGTCTTATTTTGAGCGTACAAACAGATTTGCAGTAGAAACCAGACCAACAATACTTTTTGTGTCTTTGAAGTATAATCTCAAACTGACATAGGTTTCACACTGATCTAACTCCTCCCATCTAAAATTATGTCCAATTTGATCTGTCAATGGCAAAAACCAAAGGAAAAAATACTCCGAAAGCCTTTAACTACCATGAAAAAGCTTTTTTTTTTTTTTAAGTTTTCATTGGAAAGAATTGAAACAACATTTATTTTTTAAACAAAAAGAACAGTAATTTAAACCACAGGAATGCTGTGGTGGTAAATTTCACCAGTTTTGAAACAAAACCTTTTTAAAATGCTGAAATACCAGTAAATAGGTCCGTGGCGACAGTAGCTTAGAGTTGCGATTTCTAGCAAACGCTTAATTACGATGCTGTTGCTGTAACTGATCCTCTTTATTCTACACAAGATCCAGCAAGATATTAACTGCCTGTAACTTTTCATCAAAACCATCGCTGTAAAAACTCCTGCATTGTCCCTTTAAAAGCTGCAGCTACTGCCGCGTTAGACCAGGACATGTTTGTGTCTCGTCAATCTGCTGTTGTGCGGTGATGGATTGGCCCTAAACGCTGTTTGCCGTCTGGTCTCCTGCTACATCGTGACTAATGAAAGACTTCTGCTGGGTTTGGGGGTCAATCCACTTATAGCTCAGTCGATTCTGAGAGCCGGAAGAAAAAGAAGAAGAGGAAGAAAAGCAGAACAGAATGTGCAAATACCACAGGGAGCAAATTTAATCAACTGTCTTTTGGTTGCAGATGTACAGCTGCGTTAAGACTAAACAATCAACCAATACGCTCTTCTGTGTCTCTGCTTGAGCAGGTCTGGAAACCTGCCTGACTCAGGTGAGGATACGCTATCTGCCATCGATGGCCTCTCTCATTTGTCCGGCTCAGACTCGACTGAGCAGCAAGGATCAGGGTTCTCTGATGTTGTCAGTGACAGAGGGAGAAGGAGGAATACGCCAGGAGTCTCTTCGGCTCGGGCCGTAATAGACAGCGTTTTCAAACCGCACACGTCCCCTCTCCTGCAGAGGGAAATGGATGGCATGTTAGTCCTTAAATGTATCTTTAATGGGACAAGTTCCCGTTTAAGAAGCGAGTTCTGCAGGAAGGATGGAGCAAAGGAGGGAGGGGGTGGCGTGGGGGGGTGGACATCTTATCAGGAGATTGGGAATTGGGTCAGGCAAGGAATTACATGCCATTCTAGATCAAAGTTGCTGTGTGTATTTTCTCAAAGAAGGGTCCCTCATTATCAACTCAGACGTTTTTCTCAGGGCGTATTCGGTGTAATAGGAAACATGATTTAATGTGTTTTCAAAAGAATGAAGGAAAGAGCAAAAAAGAGAGTGTGGTGGGTGGAGGGGGGGATACAAAAGAACATTTCTGGAGGCTATTTGGGACAGCCATGTTTCCCAATAGTAAAACAATAATAAGGAAGAAAAAACAGGCTTTGTTTTTGGAAAAGTTTAGAGCATAAAGGGTAACTTGTGTCGTTTTGTTTAAGCTCAACTTTGATTCTTGTGATTACATAAAGCACAGATACAATCAATCTCCCAGATATTGAATATTTATGATGATGTGACTGTCTTGTAATTCCTTTATTTCCTCTGGAAAAGAGCCTGAAGCATGTCCTCTGTTACGTTTTAAAGCCATTACGACAGAAAATGAGTCAAAGTCAGAATCTGCACATCAGAGCGCAAATGAAACTGGATTTTGGTGTCAACCAGAGAAACAACAATCAGTTAATCTCCAATAAAGATGCAACTTCCTCAGGTTTCTTTTGTCAAACCTATGAGAAACAACAGAAATGACACCATCTGAATTGCATAAAACACTACTTTAGCGCCACAAAGCTAATTCCCACAGAGCTATGAGCTGTAAACTTGGTATGCAGAAGATCAACCGAGCAATCTCTCAGATCCTGTGTCAGGTATTTCTGACTTTTTTTTCCTCCCTCCTCTTTTTTTAAAGACATGACTTCAGACATGTAGATCATTTTTAGGTCTGACATTTCTGCCTTTCGCTGCCAAACTCTGCAACCAGACATCAATATCAAATACAAGAAGGCTGAACATTGCATTTTTAACTTTATTTCCACCCATAATTTGGCCTTTGTGTAGGAAGACAGACAATAAACCTACACTTTCTTCATTAATTACATCTGGCCCTGTGCTCATATTAACATGGCATTTATTTGACTGGAGGATTTAGGAGTGTGGCAAAGAAAAGAGTGACATTAGCAGCAGGCAACTAGTCGGCTCCCCAAGGGGAGACATTTCAGTCTGAGGCTTCAAGGCGGACTTTACAGATAGCAATATGTCATTAAAAACACCACCATCTGTTCAGATTCCTTATTAATGTGTGGCAGACACAAAAGTAAACCCCTGAAATGCAATCTGTCGATTTTTTGTTTGTTTTTTTCCCCCGCTTGCAATTAGTTGTGATTATACATTCTGACGGCACCACAAAGAGAGAAAGGAACCGTTTCGCCTCCACCGTCGGTAACGATCTTTATTTGAAGTCGCGTCCAGCACAAGCACTTTTCCACAACGCCGCTGTCTATTTCAGGCGACACATTAAACAAGCAGGTAATTTTTGACAAACTGCAGCCAGACAGGCTTCAAAAAAAAAAACAAACAACAAAAAAAAAACATTAATTCCTGATTACAAAATATGACCTCTGATGTGGCGAACCTCCGCCCGCCGCTGTGCTAACAGAGCTGTAATCACTGTAACACAGCAAACACATGCAGAAACACACACATACACACACACGCACACACACAGCAAACACACACGCTCATGCAGAGACTGTTGCCGCTCGTCTCTCTTTGCATGGGAAAGATAAGGAGTTCATTGGAGAATAACTGCCAGCTGAGATAACAAGTTTATATGCACGAGTCATTCATGCAAAAACCCCTCTTATTGGTTGAGTTTTATTGTGTTGCGAGCAACAAAACTGATTGGGTGAGTCACGGTTGGGAAAACGCTTGTGTTTGTGAACCAGCTTTTAGTGGCGTTCCAGCGCCTTGCAAACACATTCATGATCCGTTTCATATCCAGTCACGTTGAAACCACAAGCTTCAACGACGCTGTTCGGGATTTTGTTTGACAGACCAAAACAAACTGGGCAGCAGCACATCTGATACGCTTGAACGTCAGGATTCATTGCGTTAATTGCACTTTTTAATCGGGAGGCTCATTAGAGCTGCAGAACATAAGAAACATGAAAAAATTATATTATTATTATTGAATATAAATGCAGTTTTGGAAACAAAAGTTTTTTTTTTTGTTTTTTTTTATTTAACAACTAAATTAAATCTGATAAGTGTGGCAAGCATACCTCTAAAAATGTACATCTATTTGCCTTCTAAAGATAAAATAAATTAAAGTTTGAGAAAAGTGATAAATGTTTTTAAAAAACAACAAAATTTCAAGTCATTTGAAAACTTTAGCGATTGAGAAGTTAGCATGTTGGCTTAAAAATCTAACAAACAAAATCTAATGGCAGTCCCTTTTTTATATACATATATACACATTTCGATTTATACCTGAATGATATGAATCTGTGGCTGAGCCTTTGTTAGATTTAAATAATCCTGTCTGACACACTGAAGGAAACAACTGCTTTCACCGAGTTACAGGAAAATCAGAGAGATAGAGAGAAAGAGAGAAATCAGACTGACTGAATGCTTCTCATTTTACCAAGTGCTCCTCAGGCCACCACATAACAAGGAAACAGACTGACAAGTCGAGAGAGAGAGAGCACAGAGGAGCATCAATGATCTATTGTTTGCACCGAGGACTCGCTGTCCAACTCCTCTGGCAGTCGATAGATCAAAGAAGACCTAAATGCATTAAAGCAACTGCACCAAGATGTCTTCTAAATACAAATTACGTCATTTGTACGTCCTTGGCTTCATCAAACACATTAAGAGCAGTTATGGATCCAAGTGAGTTCGTGTGCGTGAGCGTGCAGATATAAATACACATGGAGAATCGCACAGAAACACGCCAAAATGTCTGGAATCTATCAGAGCCTCCATTACAATTACCTCTCAATGTGGGAAAAATGCAGTACCTCTGTGCTGGGAAACAATCCCAGGCTAAAAGTTCTCCATTTATAGAGTTTAGTACAGCTGACAGGCTGCCTCTGTGTCTGTACGCTGTTATTATTATTCGGAGCGAAATATTGACGAGATAATCTAGATATCATGGCACAGATACGGACCAGTGTAGGAAAAGTAAATGTGTTTCATTTATAGTTTATTACTGTGGACATGAACAGTTGAGCTTTTAGCTTGAGTGCAGGAATACAGGACTGGATCAGTTCGGCAGTGAGGTGAATTTTTAACGAATTAACGTGCCTTTCAATTATTATGTCCAAACATAATGCAAAGAAAAGCGCAAGAGAGAGGCCATCGTAGGAAAATCTTTCTGTCATGAAGATTCAATTAGATACAAGCTCACTGGCGTCTCCGAGACATAACTCAATAATGTAAATCATGCTTATCTAATTTAACCAGAAATAGACGCGTCTGTGCTAATATTGTTCAGTATCAAGGTAAATAATTTAGTTACATAAAAGCAACAAAATGGCTTTCAATATAAACAGAATTTCAAAGAAGTTGAAACACATGTGTTCCACACACTTATTTTATTGTAGACTTTTTATCATTTTGATTATTTTAAATGTGTTTCTCCTGAGTTGTGCTAAAATGAGGCATCAGTTGACATATTTTGTATCCTATTTGTCACCAAAGACAAATAGGATACAAAGTAGACAAAGTAGAAATGATCCAAGATCTTTCAAAATAAATATTATTAACCTTCCTGCTGTGTGTGGTCATTGATTATTAATATTATTAATTAATATTAGCAGCAGAGGTGATGTCACACCCTGTGTAAGACAAAAAACATTTGCTATGATTTTAAAACAAAGAGAAAATTATTATAAAATTGACTTAACACCTTTAGCATGCTAATCTAGTATTTAGCAAGGTTAGCATAGCTAGAATAAAACTGATTTCTCTGTGTGTTTTCAATCAATCCACTGCTGTAAAACAGAAAAACATGTTTACTTTTCAAAATTGATTCTTCTGCATTATTATTATTTTTGTTTTGTTTTGCTATTATCTTTTGACAAAAATCTCATTTCCATCACTGTAGATTTGGACTTGGAAAATCTGCTCCAGGGTGTAGGAATCCAACATGGCCGCCCCGCAACATAAGAAGTGGCAAGAGCTGCAGGGACTTACAAATTCTTTGGACTTCATCCACAACATTTGTTTGTTTGCATCCCACTACATCAACAGCAAAACGCTGTTCTGTAAAACCTCTGAACGAAAGCTGCAGCATTTGAAGGCATGAAACGTTCTGCATTCTTAGTAGCTAATTATGTCGATAGCAGTAGTTTGCCAAGTTTCTCAGGAAATCCACAGACTTTCTGACTTGCAGCAGTAACACAGCGATGGCGGACACAACGTTGTTCCCAGAATCTACTTCTATCTCTCGAGATAGTTGCACTGCAGCACCTTTTAAAATACATCCTCTAGCAGCATCAAATCAATAAAAAACCAGCCGAATATTCACTTTGTAAACACCTGCGTTACTTTAGTACCCTCTGCAGCCCCGAGTTATCTGATCGGTGGCTCGCTGCAGCCAGTTCGAAAAGGGAAAGAAACAAAAAGCAGCTTAATGCCGCAGTTAAAGTGGATTCACGAAGCAGATGGACTGGCAAGCTCATAAAATATGCAGAGTTATTAACTGTTCAATCTGTGATGTCTCGAGTGCTTACTGACTAAGACAGAATCATTCATATCTATCTGCAAGGAGCTGCAATGCAGGAAGAAACATATCAAGGGAGATGTACAAAACACTCAGCACTGAGAACGGCTTCCCAAAAAGACAGAAATAGAAATGAGTCGAAAAAGGGGAAAAAAAAAAAAACTCCTAGTTTGCTAAGATTTAAGTATGAGTCAGACTAACTGGAACAGACAGGCAATTTGTTTAAGGGAAAGAAGGCGAATGTTGCTAAATCAACTCGGGTAAAACCTCATAATCGCTCCAGTTATTTGCCCAGTTTCTCTTTTGAAGGATGTTGTTGTTTTTATGTGAATATCTATAAGTATTTGTTACATTTCTGAATTACCCTTCTCATTGTTTGCATTCTGTAAATACTGTGCATCTCTAATTCTTATTTTTATTGTTTACCTTTACGTGAATCTGAATGTTTCGGTATGAACATGAATTTCCCAGCTGAGACAATAAAGCACATTCCTCTTCTGCTGTTCGAATCCCTTTCTAGCTTTTTTCTTAAAAATATATGATTCTGCATATTCGTATATTTGCTTTTCAAGCATATATGTGAATGTGCTTAAAAAGGCAGACGAGTCAGTCATGTGGAGGCACCTCGCTGATGACTGCCTGTTTAAAATGCCTGGCAGAGGTCACATCAATAGCATCTCTGTTGCTTCAGACCTGACTAATGGAGAGAAGAAAGACACAACTGTTGTTTCAGCCCTCCCTAATGGAGAGATGGAGCTCTTTATTTCCTCTGAGGCATTTCTTATTGTTTAACCATCCACCAGCCTTCATCCCACCTCTCTCTGCCGCTAAAAAGAAAAACCAAACAAAACAAAACCAAAAAAGAAAAAAAACACTTTTTTTCTTTATGTGACATCCCAGAAATAAAATAACAAATAATTGACGAAAGCAGCGACGCGAAAAAGTCAAATTTGATTACAGTATTCAGCGTAACAGGATACGGGGTGGTCTTCCTCTCGCTTTCTCTCTCTGTGTCTTTCTCTCTTCTATTCAAATTCGAGGCATGCTCAAACATCTAATAGATTTTTCCACCCCGGCACACAATTTACTGCTTACAGATTTAGAATTCGTTGGCTTCCGGCCAGGCCACAGTCAGAGGGGAATTAATGATATGAGCGCATCAGTGAGGAAAAACAGCCTGTGATTCTCTCTCCTACAGGTCTGAGCATAATGAAGAAGCCATAAACTCCAAAACTGCGATAGAAAAATATATATAAATAAATAAATAAATAAAAAGCATGCCAGGGAAGAGGGGAGGGGCAGGAGAGCCACACAATCAATACAAACACTCCATTAAATTACTTCAAAGGGGATTTTGGACAGTTTCTTGAATTAGTTCTGCAGGGAAGGGAAGAAAAAGCAGAAGGAGAAGCAAATATGTCTGAAGGGGTGGAAAGCAAGCAAGTGCAAACAATACAATCTGCTCCATACTCTGCATGGAGGAGTACAGGGGAAGTGGATTTGCAAAAACTGTGGTTTTCTCTCTTTGTCGGAGACACAACATGGCATTGCTCTTGCAGCTCCAAAGCGCGCGTTGTCTTACGCCTATTCCAAGAAAGCCCTCAGCTCCTCCTCACGTTGCAGTAGGGAACAAACAAAACAGCAGCCTCACACGGTAGCTTCAAGCGTGCTGAATGTCGTTCTGTAGCGTCACCAGGACAAGACGACCAGGAAAAAAAAAAAAAAAAAAGGTGTCAGCTCTCTGTTTTTCTTATTGCAACTTTCTGCCCACATAAACTCCTCCACGGCGCTCAGAACAGCCTCAGAGGAGGGACAGGATCTACCTGCCACATCAAATTGAAATGTTCAGAGTGAAATATTGTCTGGATATCAACGCGGGCCAGTCTGGCATACAGATCAGATGTTGCGTCAGAGAGGAAAACACAGTGGTTTTCTTCCTAAGTGAACCTGGAGAGAGGCAGCCCCTTCGCCTCAGTGGCCGGATCAAATGTACTAAACACGGGTCTGAGTTTGAGCTTAAATGACTGACTCTCGATACAAAGTGTAAAGATGCTCACAAGTGGATTTGCTCCACGGTTATCTTCCCCAATACGTGCGCTACCACACTGAAATGTACCCAAAAGCAATAGTGGATGGCCTACAATTACTGGAAAGACCAGGATATAATAAACCCTGTGTTATTTTTATGTGTGCTGCCTCTGGCTACATAACCCGCTTGCCAGCCCTGCACAGGTTCTAACAGGCGCATCTCGACGGATTAAATTACCATCAAAAAGTTATTTTCAACAGTTAATGTAAAATGAATGGACTCACTGAACAGCAATGCGCTGTAAATGTTTGTTTTTGTTCACTCTGAATATAATTTCTTCTCAGAAACCTGGAATATTGGATCAAATCAGCTGTAAAAAGATATGTTATGACGCACACAGTCATGGGGAAGACTGCTGACTTGACTGCTGTCAAACAGGCAACTCCTGAAATATTTCACAACATTTCAGCATGTGAATGTGTTGCGAAGGGCTTTGGAGTCCTCTGGACTTGACAAAGCGCTATCAAAGTGCAGGCCATTCACCCCTTTACCCCAATGATGGAAAACCACAAAGATTATTTGCTAAAGAAGTTCACAGAGCACTCTTATTGAAGCCCTTTGATGGGAAATTGTGTGGAAGGAAAAAAACCGAGCAGAAGTAGATTTAGAGCCAAAGCGCATTCAAGATTTCTGGAGAGGTTTATTTGTTCTTCTTTGGTCTTCTTTTGGATTTGAAGTTCTTTCTTCTTTCTGTGTGTAATGAGTGAATGAGTTTAACTTTGTGAATCAAAGTACTGACATAAACTCACTTTTCAAGGTCTAATTAAAAGCCGCATAATGATAATCTGTTGGATGAATGCATATAAGACATAAATTACATGTCTTTCACATATTTATATCAAGCACTCTCAAGGAAATACAGTAGTTTTCTTCCTAAGTGAGCGAGGATGAAAACCACCCAGCAGAAGTGTCAAAAGGGCAATTTTAATTAAAAAAAGTACAGCTAGCTTTAAGCAGCTTCTATTGAGAGCCACATAATGTACTTTATTCTAAAAAAGGAACATGTAATGGCATTGTTTTCGTAAGAAAAATTGTTTCAAACATAACAAAATAAAGTCGGGTAAAGCCAAACGCTGTGGCACCTTTCAAGGATTAAATATACAGGAGGAGCTTCAACATGTGGCTGCCACTGAGCCCTGCTAGCTTATAACTAGCCTTCAAGGAGAAAAAGATAAACGTGTTCAGCCAGCGACAAAATGGGGAATTTCACCAATTCAGTTCGGCGGGATGAGTGATAAATGTTTACAAGTTCTTGACGTCAATGGCGGCGCTTTCTCTCATTTGTCTCCCGCAGAATAAAAAAAACATGCCTATTTTATTAATCGTAAACTCTTACTTGTGCTATAATTACAGCAAATGTCTTGATGTTTGTCTCTGAAAATATCCAGTAAGTAAATCGTGGAACATCTGTTTAATTTTTTTGTGAAAGTGAATATTAATAATAATATTAAATCCTCTGATACGTTGTCTGAACTCCTACTTTCCAATAGACATTGGAAAGTAGGATAACTGCAGTTTTATTGCTACATTTTACAAGCACCAGTATAAAACACATCCTGTTTTTTTGTTTTATTTCTTTGCCTATTTTTGCCCTCTACACAGGCGCATTTTACTGTGTCAGTATTTCCTCAGAAACCCCTGATCCTTGCAGCGCTGAGCGGTGAGATGAGCCAGCTACAAACGACACCTCAGGTGAGGTTGATGTTGCTGAACAGAGGAGTCGAAAGCTACGACCTTTTATGATCCCCCACATCATATCGAGTTCACAATGGGTTCACTGGTTTCCACAATGAAGGCTGGAACTGAAGAAACAACTCAACAGGAGGGGGGGGGGGAAGAATAAATCACTGAGACGTTTTTAGAGGGCCAGCCATCTTTTGTGGTATTTATTTATTTATTTTATTTCATCAGTTGTATTTCTCCCAGCACACATCAACAAAGTGTATCAGAAGATCCAGCTCTCAAACGCTCAGCCTCGCAGTATACAACCAGAAACCAATTTCAGCAGGCAGCAATGAAAAAAAAAAAAAAAAAAAAAGAAAAGAAGAAGAAGAAGAGAATCAGGCCAGTCCTCTGGGGAGAGATAGAGGGGCAGAATGTAAACCTCCCTGGCAAACCATCCCTGGTGGATTGAGCTGTAAAAAGAAGCTCTGAAGCTCAGAACAGGACAAGATAAACTGAGCGGACAGTTTGCGTTACCTGATTAAGTGAATCACATTACAGATTACGCAAGGAGTGCAAAATACAATACTGCACACTCAGTGCTCTTGTGGAACAAAGTCGTCTTTTGAGTTCTCGGGCTGGAATTTGCCGGATGCTTATGAAGTTTATTCAATTAAAGTATAATGAAATCAAGTGTACCTTAATTTATTTGCTGAACTACCAGAACCTGAGTATTGATAGAAATGCTAGTTTTCTATCTCAACTCATATCCGTTATGTTTTAGATTACAGTTAATGAATGCCAGTCAGACCAAACTGGGATTATTACATTTCAACTACAAGGATTTCTTCTGTTTGAGTTCAATTTTGACGAAAAGGAGACTTATACTTATCTGTTTAAACTTCAATCTCAAATACATTTAAAAAAAAATCACTTTGTAGCATTTTTATTTTTGCCATGTCAGTTTATATCTATATTTATAATTCATTTTTCTAAGTAAAAAAGTTTTTTTTTGTTTTTTTTGACACATAAAAACAACAAAAAGGTGTTGCTCCTGGACAAAAAAAAATTAATCAGCTAAAAACAACTAAAGAAATTTGTCAACAGATAAATTGGAGGAAAAATAAGTTCCTAGTGGCAGCCCGACTGCACGCAAAAGTTAAGATACAGCTCAAAGATCGAAACAATCAAATGTTAAAAAATGCAGACAAGGTGGTTGGCACCATTGGCAAAGATTAATCGATAATCAGAATTACAGGGGCTTCAGATCCTCTTTAGAAAATATAAACATGACTGTCAGGGTCACAGAACCGTTTCTGTTTGGATCATTGTCCCGCTTAGAGACCCAAACAAGAGACATCATTAAAAATCTCCTGATATGTCAAAAAGTTTATGATTTTGACATAAACTAACAGAGTTAGCAGGGTCTTAAAGAGTCCCAATATGAGACAGATACCCCTCCGCGCTTAACAGTGTGGATCCTTCACAGGCGGAGACCAAAATTTCACCAGTTAAAGTTTGGTAAAATTTATAGGTTTACGTTTGTGATGGTGTAAACCTCAAAAAAATTTAAAAGACACTGTTTTCTGCAGTTTCACCAAACTAAGCAGTTGACAGAAACTTTGACCGACATATCAAATATCACTTAAGAAAATGTGTTTATTCTGAATAGGTGGTGCAGTTTGAGAAAGCATATTTCTTTCTTAAAATAGGATTTGAAAAATTCTATTTGAACAAATAGGATTTGTTCTGAGAACAACTGTTCTCAGAATCAAGGTGGGGTTTTTCTAAGAAACAAAATAATAATAATAATAATAATAATCAGTGTGAAATTATGCTGCTGGGAAAAAATAAAATAAAATAAAATAAAAATTATCTTAAAGCTTTCACCAACTCCTTTACTGGTGTTGGAAACAAATTTGTCAGAGTCTGTCTTTTTAGGAAGTGAAGATTATTTCAGCTACATCACTGAAACCGTTCTTGCATCCGGAGCTGTAATTTGAGTTACGACACAGACTATTTCCCCCTCAAAGGCCTGGGGGAGCTGTGAATGGTGCAGAACTCGAGGCGAAGGTCACTCTAATTAAATATTTTAAACAGCCATTCATTTCCAGAGACAACACACAGCAGAACTCTGCTTCTTTATTATCCCTCCATGTTCTGCATAACAAAAGAAATGTCCTCCAGCGCTTCTTACAAACATTTGGTTTTTATATTCAAAAAATGTTTAAAACAAATTCACAAGAATGCATTTCAATAACAATGGCAGAAAGCCAGGAAAACTTACGACACACTTGGAAGAAGAAATAACAAAACACTGTTCCCCCTCAATAACAATGGCACACTTTATTGCTCTTTAGCACACAATGGTTTTCTGTGCAGATTGTGGTTTTGCTGCAGTATCCTGTTATGGGGAACAATCCAATTCTTCTTACATAGCTACACATCAGCCCAAGAATAACAATCAGCAAATGCATCACTCAAGGAATAGAGTCACTTCAGGCTAAAACAAGAAGAAGCAGAAAGAGAGAGAGAGAAAGCAAGAGAGAGAGAGAAAGAAACAGAGAGACAGAGACAGAGCACAGATCTAACATAAAAATCAGTTTAGACAATGAGCCAACGTATTACACAGAATTAGACATTCAGCAACAAGATGCTTTAAGGCTACGTTTCTATCTGATCTGCTCCTGCTGCAGCATGAATATTTCATCTCAGAAATCGGCAGCGTTGCAGTGGCATATTTCATATTTTCTATGCAAAACACAGCGCGCAGAGCAGTGCTCGTTTGCCACGATGAATAAGTGATCCGCTTCCCAAAAACTCTCCAACACTCCCCTCATATTGTTACACTGTCAACAAGCGGCGCGCGCCAAAGACGCAGTGAGCAAACAAACAAACGAGTGCACATCACTGATTGTCTGCGCATCACTATGTGTGCATCTGTTCCTATCAAATAGTGTGTACGCGTGTGTGTCTCTCGTGCCCCTGCCAGAATCCAAGCCCGTTCTGCTGAGTGGGCAGATTTTCTGGCGGAGTGTCCCATCGGAGTGACAAGTGCATTTAGAAACAGCCTGATGGAGTCATTAGCGGCAGCGCTGCTCATTAGCAACATAGGCACACACACACACACGCATACACACGCACGCACACATTCGCAGCAACAATAGTGTTATCACCAGGTTATTGCACCAACAATGGTTAAATCCATAAAATCTCGCCGCGCATTTAGAGAACGCCAAGATATGGAACATAATACCGCTTAAAAAGCAAGCTGACAAGTCTATTTATGCGAGCGGGCAATAATAGACACACACACCCAAGCAAATTCACGTCGTATTGATTACTGGAATAACAACAAAGCATTCATTATTGATCATCTTGCCCTTTTTGCGTATGAGCTTCATGCGGCATTGAGTAATCAAGGGCGATACAGCATCAGACACAAACACACAGCTGCTTCTCTTGGTGGAGCAGAAAAAGTTACACAAGTCATCAATTAATCCACATTTTGTGCGGAACAAGTCAAACATTTATAAACCTTAAACAATGATTTATCACAGGGCCAGGAAGCAGAAGTAACCCTGCCTTGAATCTTTTGGGGGGGGTAAAATCTCTTCGACCTCACAAAAGGCAGCGTAATCAAGAAGGTATTTTTAGCACGTTTGATAAGTTATGTAGTTACACCATCTCACTGAGCATAAGGCATTACATCACAGCCATGTGAGAGAGAGTGGCAAACAGCTTCAAAGAGAACATAATGTTCCTTCTGAATTATTAGACTCAAATGCCAGAGTTTCCTATTTGCATTGAATGAGTCATCTTCTGCTTTATTGTGCGACTGATTCATGGCTAAAAACTACAGCGAGAGTCCAAGAGTCAAGAATGAAGCGTTAACAGGCACTTAATGGCACGGCGTACGCGATGAATACACCAGGCAGCCATTCAGACGCACACACACACACACACACACACACACACCAATGATCCTCTAATCTGCTGCGCGGCACAGATAATTATCACACCTGAACTGATGGCATCAGAGGTGCTGTAAGCTGGAGTTTGATGTGACTACTTTGGATGTACAGCTTCTATGTTTCCCAGTCAGAAAACAAAGTAGTTGCACGCCATGTGATCATGATATGTTGGCAAACTGGCAACATTTACCTCCAGCCTGCGGCTATTAGCGCTACTCTTAGCTCATTATACCAGAAACAGCTACAAGCTGATGAATTACTCCAGTCAAGACAACATTTGTTAAACCAAGCAAGGAACAATAAACATGATGTGATTTATGGCGAGCAGTGAAAGCAAATACATAAACATGCGACGTGACGTCACAGGGGTGATGGGGGCAGTGCGGCACACGTCGCCTGGGCCAGAGGAGACCCGGAAAATCCTAATGCTCACCTAGCTGCGCCCGCTCCCTCTGGACATCCTTGAAGTTGAGGCCGCTGGTCAGCGTGCTCTCCCTGTAGCGGTGGAGGGCCTCGCGCCGCCCGTTGGTCCCCAGCTCGCGGATCACCGAGGGTTTGAGCGGCTCTACCTTCAGACCTTTGGCCCATCCCGAGAAGTCCGGTACCGTCCACTTCACCAGGTCCTGGAGTCGCACGATCACCTTCTCGGACACGGCGATTACCTCGTGCTGGAAAAGAGTTACGAGTTGGGCTGTTAGACCGGCAGGCAGCTCAAATTATGATGCAGTTTATCATAGAGGCGTTAATGAAACATGTGCAAAAAAACCCCAAAAAAACTCCTACTTGAAATAAATCCATCTCTAAGTGCAGTCTCATCATCTCACTTCAAAAATAATCTGTCACTTCCTTATTCAACATAACATCAAAAAGATCATTCCTCTTGGATCTGCTTTAAAATTTGGAGCTAATAAAGAAATATCTCCTGACCTGCGGTTGTCCCTGTCTCCAGTCAGAGCAATAAGTAAAATGTACAAACATCGAAAGCAGTGACAAACGCCTGAAAATGACAAACCTGTCACTGTGTCCAGTAAGAAGGAGGCGCAACAGTCTCCATTATGACCATTTGAAGCCACATGTCAAACAACTGTTTAGGAGAAACGACAGAAGAAGTCGTCCTACTATCACAAACGTAAATGTGCTACACATTAAACTTTGATATTAGCTGTTGCCATGTGGTTTGATCAGATGAACTTTGGGATCCAGGACATGTTTCACTGTGCGTTTGCGCTACTGGAATCAATATTAATATTTAGTCAATATAATTAACTTAACTATGCATGTAAAAAAAAAAAGGTAAGATATTCCAACAAAATTTCACCAGAATTTTTTTTTCATATTTTGTCTAACTTTTTTAGACAAAATATGAAAATATAATGGTTCAAATATTATGATGCTGAAGTATTTCCCAATTAAAGTATACAATTTAGTTGAAATTATTGAGACTGTTGTTTACAGCGATGCATTTTAAAGGTGAACTACATGTTTGAGGTTGTGATTAGAATCACTTATCACAGCCTAATATAACATTTAGTTACAGTGATTCAGACGCAGACTGTAAGGCGGAAATAATTAGGGTCAAAAGTTTGATAAAACCTGGTATGAAATCAGAACATCGTCTGCAAATGAAAGACGACAAACGGACCGTCGTTATTCATCAACTAAATTAGCATGAGCACCGAGCGGCAGCGCGGCCGGCTGTGGGATCCACATTAACGTAAGTAAATTACAGCGGCATGAATATGGATGATGTGGATGATTGCTGAATTGGATTTATGTCGGGGAGCCAAATCAATGTCAATGAGGACGCCGCTGTTTTGAGACTTTCTGATTAGCATTTAGGAAGTTTGGGCTCCTGATGTTGGAGACGCGAGCGCTATTCAGAACGCCTCCGGAGTTTGGAGAAGCAGATGAGAAGCAAACTTATTAGGGGATGAAGAGGCGGCGATATTGTGTGGACACGGCGTCTGGGATGCAAGGTAGAACTTCAAATATAGACATAAATGTGTCAGTCTGGCATGGAGAAATGACTTTTAGCACAGTACTTCAGTCAGCTCAGTTAGCTTACTAAATAAGATTTACTCTCTCTTCACTGTGTGGGTTTAACCTCCTTCTTTTTTTTTTTCCTGAGGTTGATTCAGCTCCTTTAATAACTCTCAAACTTGAACAACTTCAAGACCAGCGGAGTGGGGAGGCAGCAAAGACTCTTAAATGTGTTTCCATTTGAAGAGCTAATGGCTGAAAGTGCTTGTTACCAACAGAATGGAGAGGTTTTGCTGCAAGATGGCTATTACAGAAACGGAGAAATCTGGAGGACAGATGTCTGAAAAAGCTGAAACACAGAGCAGGTCTCTGATGTTTACCTTGGTTATCTCCAATTTACCAGGCATCTGTCTGGCTTTATGCATTTCCCCTCAAAGAGCTTGTGTACGACTGACATTAAAATAACATTCATTATGTTATATTTATGTGTGTAAGTAGAGGGTGTGCACTCAATAAAGCTGCAATCAAGCAGTCTTCTGTAATCAAAAAGAACAACCCCGGTGTAAATCCTTCATTTTAGTCTTAAAATGTTAGGATCAGCGTTATTTTTCTGCTTTTGTTCTTTGTTTTGATTGAAATATTTCAGTGTTCCTGTTTTTTTTCCTCTCTCTCTTTCTCTCTTTCTCTTTCTCCCTCCCCAACAACGTTCTAAAAACAAACACATGTCTTCTCAGCGTTTCATATTCTCTCTGAGTGCTCCGTCTATACAATTACCCATATTCAGTTCTCACATCATCTCCAACTACAGGCATATCAAATCCCAAACAGTTGGAGACAGTATTTCCTTATAAAGCAAAAGCCTGCGAGGGATAGCTTGATATAGCTGTGCCTCCCTCACTAAGTAAAAACATCAAACATGGGTTTTTGGTCGTCTTATAATGAGCTGTCTTCAGCTGTCAAGTGGTGGCGGGTGGTTGTAACCGGCTTTCCGTGCATTGAAAAACTGACTGCCGCAAAAAAAAAAAAAGCAAGCCATGTGAATAAAGCAGAACAACGGTAAATAGCATTCAGCCTGCAGCCAAAAAAGCCACATTGCTCTGTTTCTCCACAGAATTTATTCACTGTACTTTGATGCAATCTGTTGACTGCGCATAAAGAAACCAAATGTTTCAGCGGAGTCTATTTAAAGAAGAGATAATAGAGCGAGATGCAACATTAAACCCTGAAGAAAAAAAACAAAAAACAAAACGGCGATTGCTTTTTATATTAATCCGCCGAAAGATGCGATGATTTGCGAGCGTGTCAACAGATCCTGTTTGGGGACTTGCTTGGCTTGAGAGCAAAAAAAACACAACAGGTGAGCACAATTCAGCAGCTGTCAACACAGTCTCCAATACAATCAGTCTATGAAGTGAGCTGCAGCACTGAAAAAAACAACAACAAAAAATCAGCTACCATAAAACAATTTCTTATTTTCTGAGACTATTTTCTCTCTCTCTCTCTCTCATTTTTTTTTTTTACACTACAAGCCAAGCTCAAAGTGGTTACAGACTGTGAGTTAGAGAGCAGGAAGATGATGAATGATTTGTGGTTTGCATAGGACATGAGATTTGGTTGAGAAATATGTAAATAGTGGAGAATTAAGAAACTTTTTTCTGCTCACAGTTTTTGAGAACGAGGCCGGCCAAGTCGGTTATTGAGAAAGAATTACAATAACATTATTGCACCAACCTGGGTTATCACCATGCATACAAAAACACCGAAGTGGCACTCCGACCAGATGATTTTTATTGTATCGCCATAATCTGTTTTTTTTTTTTTGGTTTGAAGTCCGAAAGGGAACCAAAATAACTTGTCCCTATCAAAATGGTTTAAATATGGAAACAATGAGGCTGGGATTTGAGAACTGCAAATATTTACATTTCAAAAACTTTCAGTGAAGTCTTTTCAGATGCTTAAAAGGTTTGTTTTTGTACTTCATTATAAAAAAACACACACACACTAAGAAACTGCTTGGTAAAAGTGGCACAGTTTGGGTTATTTAGTTAACCGAGTCCTTAGTGCAACTTGGACCAATCGTGCCTGGGATTATTTAACACAACATATTAGAGTTATTGGTTTAACTCTGCACAGTGGAGTTAGGTTACTAACCCAGAAACAGCTGCTCATTTGAGGGGGAGGTAGGGGATGCTATGCCCATAAATTTGCAGCTGCAGCCATAAGCCCTCGCTAAGCAGCCCTATAAACTGTTTGGAATGACAGAAAAATTAACTTTATTAAAATTCTATCTCTCTGTATAAAACAGAAGAAATGTTACCCGTCCATACAGAGCGGCTCTTCAAATGTAGAGAGCTGAGCTGGAGCTAGCCTGTGCAAACAAGCTCAGATGGACGGCAGAATGTTCGCTTAAGTGAACTAATTGGTTAAACAACGCAACATATTGACATCAATGTTATCATGCAGCATATTTTTACATCTAAATATTTGTTATTCTGTTGTCCTTAAAATGCTCAGTGAGTCATTCAGCTGTTTACTTCAAAACAGCACTCTGTGGAGAAAAATGATGCCGCTTCTAAGTTTCTTCTGTGACACAACAAACTGCATCGCAGTTTCTAACTCGACGTTTGAGTGAAAATTTCCCAACATTATAATCCAAGCTCTAGTATAAAGAAATGTCGCAACAGTGTTTTGTTGTTGTTGTTGTTGTTGTTTTTCTCTTGGGTATCTGATTAATAGGACGAAATAAATTAGTAAAGACTAAAAAATGTTGAAAATAATAATCAACAACTTGAAGGAAATCGCTCTGATTCTCCTGAATTTGTCAGATGACTAAATGTCTCAGCTCTAGACATCCTGCAATTTACCCAAGATGAATCACTCCAGCGGCATTTCAGCATGCACCGCAGGGGGTCCGCGACTCGCTTCTTGGAGTTTGAGCTTCAAAGATGCTGCTTGGAAACTCTAGGCCATGCCCCTATGTAAATGCCGCCTGTCCACACTGTGCTGTCATTCCCAGTTAGGCAGCTGATAGTTCAGCAAAGTGGCGTCCGTTACACACAGCCAGCGGGGCCATTTGATAATATAGGTCAGAGGACTGCAACCTCGCAGCCAAGGGGTGACACAACACATCAGCAGCACACTAGACACAAGGGTGCCAATTCAGTAACCCTAACTATGCAAATAAACCAACGGGATTTGTACACTCAGATCCTGAATATGTTATTATTGTGTTGGAGTCATTTTGCCCCAGGTACAGAAATAAACAGATGCACTGATTAACTGCTGCCTTTATGGCTGAGTTAAAAACGCAAGGCAACATAAGCAGCTAAATGTAACATCCTGTACGCGTCCTTCTATCAATATTTCATCACTACAGCAATGTGAGAACTGCACAATCATCGCCGAGTGGATTCGTTGAGTCGGTGGAGTGTAAAGGACCGAAAGTAGAAACTGACTGACTTTTACTGTAATGCTTGTTCCAGCTCTAAAGCAACATCATTGAAGTTCCACTCACACAAAAAAAAATCTACATTTTTTAGCAGAGCTGTGCACAAATTAGTGTGTTCGCGAGGAGCCTTATCTTTTTTGATTTTAATCATATTCTTTTGGGCAGAATAAATATTTGATGGACTTAAAACAGCTTTTTTGAAGAAGAAGAAAAATAATCTAGGCTTCGTGTAGAGTATTGAAATTCAAGTTTAAGCAGAGAAGTTATTTACGGAATACCAATGCAGTCCAAGCCCTTTATAAAACAGTAAAATAGACCTATAAATTGTCACCGTACTGGAAGATAATAACAAATCCAGCATCATTAATTTGCCATTCTGCACAGGTACATGTTTCCCTCCATTGCTCAAATTGTGCACCAAAAAAACAATACAGGAATAATTTGGACTGCAACTCAAATTATTGCCACCCGCCAACCTTTGACAGCATGTCACCCTGGGTGAAGAGCCATAATCTACCAATATGAAAGACCATCATGCATAAGGACAGACCGAAGCTTTCCGTCACTTCTAACTTTTTAGTTTCGACCATCTTTCATATACATACAGCCAGATAACCACCACAGATGTTATCTTTATCTCAAGTGACAATTTCTTCATCTGATGTGGCCAAACAAAACCTGGACATCTTTGAAAGAGGAAGCGCCTTGTTATGCACCGATAATGGCCACATGTTAAAATGCAGTCCAATTAGTCCAACTTTCTCAATAGAACTGATTTTTCCCAATGCTGAGCTTCATTTTAACCGAACCTGGTGAAATGGTGGCAACATTTCTAACCTGCCGATCCAATTAAAAACATCTGAAATTTCACATTGAGCAAACATAGCTGACAAGACACTCAGTTTAGTGAGTCGAGGGGTGCTGAAGCTCAGTGGGTGGGTGTCTTTCTATACTCTGGGTACACACACACACACACACAGACACAGAGAGAGGACTCCTGACATGCTGCGAAGGTTTCAGGCTGCTGCCTCTGAGAGGTCAGCACAGGAATTCCTAAGGCCATAGGAGATTAGTAATTGAGTAATGGACATGGTGACATGGACAATGTAGACAGAGCAGGATAAGCAGAGCAAAGGAAGGAGGGAAGAGAAAACGAGGCTATGAAACACAATATGAGTTCATTATCTGTCTCCCCTCCCCATGGCCGACCTTGACTGCAGTGTCCCAAAACAAACTTATCTGGGAATTAAAAAAGAAGCTCCAGGAAGTGTGCCAGGGATAACCGGCTCAGAATATATTTTGTTGAGACTGCTTTCAGACTCCAAGGAGTTCAAGGTGCACCATTTAAAGCGGGTGAGAATGATTCTTCGCCGCGATGCACTGCCTAATTTGTGCAGCGTATTCATATATGCATAAAAGTTGCTGCATATTGACGGGGGCGCTGCCGAACTCATCTTTTATTCACCGATTCCATTAAGAGATTGCTGTTACACAAGCCGTGGTGATATATGAACTTAGCATTCTTCTGCAGCATTAGCAACGGCAAGAAACGGCGAGATAAGAGGAGTTTTCAAAGCCCTCCTGAAAGTGGGTGAGGCATTCATCATGTAAGGTGACACCGCAGCAAAAAGCTGTGTCAGCCCCGCTTGAATCACTGCAGCCTTACATGCTTCCATTTTAGCGGGATGCAATGAAGATGGAGAAAAGAGGCGCTGCGTGCCCAAGAGTTCACAAGTGAAGAATTAAAAAATGTCGACTGGATTACTGAGCAGGGGCTTCCCATCTGCGGCTGCATCGGCGGATATAATAATGATCCACTGTAGCCGGAGGCATTGGAGTCATGCATCAAGGCAAATGTTTGCCTGCTCAAGTGGTTAGTGAATGACAAAGTGGAACAAACCAAGCTAAGAAATGCCAAAAGTCTCGGGTGTGTTGACAAACATGCAGCGCTGGAAACATATTATTACTTAGGCTGCAAAGAAGAAAAAAAAAAGAAAAACCACCAAAAAACACAAAAAGAAAAAAATCTTAATGTTTGTGGGACTTCTTTTTCATTGCCTTTGAAGTCTCTGCTATTACATTTTAAAAGGTTTTAAATTACACTATTCAAAATAGCTGGTAATAATTTACATGCTATTTCAGCAATGGTGAGGAATTCACTGGAGGGCAGTGTGCAGAGTTAATGACTTGTTCTGCAGCAGGAGGAGGCGTACACACGCACACACAGTGTGTAAAAAAAAAAAAAAAAAAAGTTCTACTCCACAAAAATTCCTGCCATTGTTATCTGAATGGGGACATTTGTTTTAATGCGCAGGCTGGACATAGTAAAAAAAAAAAAAAAAAAAAAAAGATCTGTGAAAATCTACCGTCTCACATTTACGCTCCAGCCATTCTGCACAATGACCTTATCCATCGTAACGCTGCATATCAAAGCCACTTACACTTTAACTCAACAGCGTCCCAGATGCCCAAAATTATTTGCTTGCTTTCCCCCCCCCCCCCTTAGGAGAAAACTAAAATCAAAGAAGCAGCAAATGAATGCAATCTAATTTCCCCTACAAGCTGGCTTTGCGAGCACCAGAACACATGTGTGGACTCCTGCCATGTGCTGAAGAAACGGCTCTGGATGCATGCCAAAGTGTTTTCCACAGCAATCAATACCGAGCCTACTGCTGCAGTCCCCCTGCCTGTCAGTGTGCATGCACACGCGCGCGTGTGTGTGTGTGTGTGCCAAAGCCTTGTCAGCTACAGGGACAGAACAGAGGAGAGGAGAGGTCAGATGAAATCAGAGGTGATGATAATAGCACATTAATATAACATGATCCAGGAATATTCTCCGCAGATGCAGAATTCCCATTACGAGAGCGGCCCTCCTATTATGCTGCATATGCAGTAAAAGCAGGATATGCAGTGAAAAGATAAGAATAAGCAATTATGAGAGCCTGGAGGAGGAGTGTACAATAAGTGGGTGTTGTGTGCGGTGAGCTGTTATCTACAACAGCTCTGTCCAAAAACAGAAAGTGTATTACAGCCAGGCAGGCGAGCAGAGGAGGGGAGAGAGGAGGCGGGCCATTTGGTGTGACAAGAAATATTGTGTCACTCAGTGAGCTTTAAAACACATGTGACTGTTTAGTCAGTGGCAGTTTGCAGGCAGGCAAATAGAGCAAAAGGGCCCCAACAGAGGGTTTGTCATAATGGGTGAGCAACCCGACACAAAGCCTGTTTAAAGACCAAGCTGGTCTCAACTGGTGGTGGTAAACACTGCCGGTCAGGCTGGGAAACAGTGAAAAAAATAAATAAAATAAATACAGTTTTAAAAGAAATTGAGCATTCGCTGCACATGGAGCTAATAATTAGTATAAATAGATTCATAAATTCACTCCTGATGTGTTTATCATCTAATCAGCAAAACACAGGCGCCAGGAGTTTGCTCGCACTCGCCCGAATCATTATTTTTACTTCCAGTCCAAAGCACTGATATAAAAAAAATATATGAGAAAGAAGGAAAGAAAGAAAGAAAGAAAGACAGCCTTGCTGTGTTTAAAAGGAATTGACCTTCCAACCCTTTTGACAGAAGAAAAACAAGCACAGTAGGTCACGGGTTGGATCCTCCCATCACTGCGAACCACAGCAAAAAAGGGAAAACAAAGCTTAAAAAAAGCTGCAAACACGCTGCAGGAGAGGCTAGAGGCAAACAAATACCTGAGAAATAATCAGGAAATTACATCATACCTTAGAGCTCCAAAGCAGAAAAGAATCAGTAATCCACTTCCAGTGAGTTTAATAAAAGGCTTAAACAAGTTTTTCGGTATTTGCGGGATATTGGCCTTGAGCTTCAGATGAAAGCAAAGTACAACCAGCTGTTTACATTTCACATTCAGACTCTGCTCTAAACTGTGTGAAAATACTCATGTAAAATCTAGCATGATCTATAAATATACAGCACAAACTACAATTACAGCAGGGTGGACATTTTATCTCAGGAGACTATATGTTCTCATTTAGCACCTAAACCTTGTGAAAACAACACATTTCCTGAGAACTGCAGCTTATCACATTCATATCTGTATGACTCACAAGCACAAATGAAGCTGCTGATATTCAGTCAATTACAGATTTACAGTTTTTAGTGTGGCCACAGAGCCACAAATCTATCTTATCTGAAAGATACCAGCTGATGTGAGGTTTATGAAATCAATCCCTCTGCGACGTTTACCTTCACCACCCAAGTGCAGAATTAAACATCTGATTTTTAAAACATGCAGCATAAATAAATAACTGTGTTCATTTTTGGGCATCGGTTTTTTTTGTTGTTGTTGTTGTTTTTCCCTCCTCCTGTTTGTGTTTTTGGATTATGGATTGCATCTGCAAGCGCCACTCCGGTATAGCTGACTCATGCAGTGCAGATTAGTGTGTTGTGGGGCAAAGTCAGCGAAAATCTGAATGGGCTCAGTGAAGGTCATAAACTGACTCCAAGTTGTCAAGGCGATTTCCACTGCTGTGTAACATACAGCAAGTAGTTTGATTTGCTCCGAGAAAAACCAGCCCTTTAATTGAGGCCAGGCTACATAGCACTTATAACATTTCATCATCCAAATTGTACAAACCCGGAGTCTGATCTCTGAAGCTTCAAAAGGAAAATTATGTGTTTAAGTGGTGTGCGCTAAAATTCACAATCCATTCAATCTGATATTTTGTCTCCTTTACAGCTTGTGACAAATGTGCACAACAAAAAAGACTTTCAGAGGGTGGCAAATACCAGTCATTGAAATTATGTTTTTAATCCAACAAATAAGTTATTTGTGGCAAATTAACTAAACATGCTGGTTCAGCATTGTGTCACCTGCTATTCATGTTAGTTGTACACACTGACATCAAACCACAACAGCCGAACCATGCAGTGGAAACGAGACACTGTCAACCCTCAGGCAATTAACACACCTCTGCTCTAATCGTAGAAAAAAAAATATTACCTGCCACCTTGTTCTGGAAAGACTAAAACAGCTTGGATATTATAAGTCATAACTACTTTGGTGGTAATTATAATGCTGGGACATGGTAGCGTATTTGCCGAGGATAATATTTCCACTAGTTGGTAAAAACCAGCCACTTGTTCTATGCTTTTACATTGGGTTTGGACTCTTTTCCATTGAGACATGATTGCTTCCCAGATAGAGGCGTGGACTTTACTGAAGTTTTAAATTTGACCCAATCGCTAACATTATGAAGCTCACTGAAAATTGCCTGCATTGCAAACTGCGAAGAGAGACTTGCCGATCCGAACAAGATGGCATCACTGAAACTACAGGCAGACTACGATTCTAAAACAGCGCAGAAAAACAGCATCATCGTTCTTCAATTGGTTGATTGACCCAGTTGAAATTCAATCAGAGAACGGGAGAATTCCCAAATGTAACAACGATTGAACGTCTTGGCATATCTTAGCTGTGGTTGACATTGCACTTCATTAAAATATATCAAAAAATTTGCTACTATGTCCTTCGGTAGTTTAGCAACACTTTTAATTCTTTTGTTTAACATTCTGCCAAGTCCTAATTCCTGATTGTTGCCAATAATTAACACTTTCCAGCTGTACTAGTCATGCAAAAAACAATTTACATCTCACTTTCTCAAACTACTTTAAAAAGTCTGACACCATTTCTGTGGTGTTTTATTTCTTAGCCAGTTTAGCAGAAGTGCTAGTGTCAAATATGCTAACAAGCTAACCATTAACCTTTGTCAGTCACTTCTAACAAGTGGCACAACTTGGCTGTAATTGCCAGGAAAAATGTTTCCATGTTATCTTGTTTAAATAGATTTAAAACTTTATTACTTCTGCAACATATTATGGCTTGATCACAAACTAACATTTATTTCTCACGACAGAGTGACGTTGATAACTTCATAAAATGCATTATTGTTAGTTAAGACATTAGACGACGAAGCACAGGACTCCACTCTGTTGGGAGAGTCCTTTGCAAAAGAGCTGTATAACATTACAGCGTTACATGATCACAATACAGTAATATTGTGAAGTACTGCAATGACGATATCAGTTGCAATAAATCCACACTTTCCTCACTCCTCTCTTTGTCACCTGTCGTCGGACAGCTTCCTACATTCTGTGACATTTGATATCATGGGCTCTGTCATCTGGATCAGGTGTGGGTTTCTACTAGAGAGAGACTCCATCTGACATGGCCTGCTAGGTGTGCATTCCTTGTATTGGTTATCTGATAGTCAACCAATACTGCACTTCAAGATGTTATTTGTGATAACAAAACTGTTTAGACTAATGAGATTTATTTTTATATTTTTTTCATATATTCTATTTATGTGCATTTAGTATCAGTATCAGGTTTTCAAGTGTGTAAGAAAGATGTTTGTTCTGAATAAGGACATTTTTAATGCATGTCATTATGCTGTTCATGAAGTGCAAATTTATTGTAATTCCAGGTCCTTTATCAAATTTAAAGGACAAAATGTTGCTTGTTAAAATTTAACTTAATGTAAAACAGAAGAGTATGAAACTAAGTCACTGATTTCAGCAGTAAAACTTAATATTATCCTCCTGACATGTAATAGTTACAATTTACTTAAATAAAGCTACACTACCTTAATCTATCTGTTTGTTTTATCAGTATAAAATCCATAATCTATGCAGGAAAAATAGCTTTACTTCCTTTCTGGAACTGTATGTCAATATCCTTTACAACATGTGGCAAATATGTGTGACTCCATTTGGCTGTGCAGACCCTGTGTTATTAAATAAGTAATATTTTCCAGCTACAGTCAATGAGCTGGAATGTGAGCATTTTGCAATGCAAATAAGTCTGTGGGAATAAAAGAGGTGGAGCTGGCATGTCTTGTGCAAGTCTGGTCTTTAGGAAGGGCAATGCATGCACTCAGAGTAATTACTAAATAATTGCAGTCTGTTAAATGCTAACACCAGGGGGGTTTCAAGAGGAGATACCCCTGCTCAAAAGAAGAATTCACAGGGATGATAGCTTGTCTAAGCTGCTGGCCATAAATAGCCACCTTTCTCATGAAAGGGAAATGTGATAGCTGCTCTTATTACTCAAGAGGAAAGAATGTAAGTAAACCATCAGCGGAAGAGTCAAGTACAAACATGGCTTTGTCCCCTATAAACAATATAACAGCAACAGAGAGTAATCTCCACGCAGCCGCAAAGTGATCAAAAGCAAGGAGGCAGCAATTAAAGTGTTGCTGTCATTATATCAGAGAGAAAAACCACACATATTGTTTATTTCACAGCTCTTAATTTGGGACACTGATAAAACAAGCTGTTAGAATTTCGCCAATAAAACTAATGGAGCAACATGCATTTTCTCTGGGCGAACATCAATCAGGATTTCAGAGTAGAACCATGCAAGTTCGGCAGCTCAAAGACCAGTGAATAAATTAGTGACATTAGTAAGATCATTTTACTCAACACTTTAGTGCTCTGGATGCTAATTGGTATTATAAATGCTAATATTGGCCTGAATACAAGTCATAACATTTTATTGAAATAGTACGAAACTTTTTGAATCTAGTCAAACAAGTTTGAAAGTCAATCTGTTTAGCAGGCGCCGCTGCATCTGCGTTCATTAATAACTACTGACAGAGTAAATAATCTCAGCTTGCTAGCCAGCTTGACTTCTGCACTAACCCCATCCCTAAATCAGTCAGGCATAAACATTAGTGGACTATAAACAAACTTTTACATTTTTTTCTAAGAGTGTGACATGTAACACATTTATCACATTTATGTAACACAGCTAATGCGATGCTAATGTCTGCCTTAGACTTACTGTAGATAGCTTAGCTAGCTATCATTGTTGACATAAGCATTAGCAGTCACTAAACTCATACATAAACCGGATAGGGAATAAAACATTACAAAAATAGTAACACAATTCTTCAATTTATTCCAAAAAGCAGTCTTACAGACCATTTATCCTGACAAACAGCCAAGAAGCGCCGTTCTCTCTGGCAACAACTGCCTTGGGGGTTAAGAAAATTGCATGTTTGGTGATGGTAGACCAGCTAAACCTGAACACAATGCTTCTCCAACAGAAGCATTGTGGGTAAAACAAAGTGAAAACTTTTTTACCCACAAAGTTTAAAGCCAGTTCATAACAAGTAGACATCATCTGTCATATAACACAACTCCCACAACCACTGAAGATGGCACTTCAGCTGTATTAAACTAGCTTTATTAAGTTGTCAAAACGGATTAAACGCCAACCAATTGACATGCTCGTTTTGATTTTGAACAGCTTTTGATGGCTAATATTTAAAATCCCGTTTTGTAGTGTAACTCCATTCAGCGTTAACAGGATCACAAGCGCCACATATGGCCACAGTCGATCCAAACCGAGCGCGCCTGCGCCATCAACAGCAGCGAGGCAGGCGCGGCTGCGAGGAACGCGAGCTGACAATATCATTGTTGGGAGGACAGAAATGTTCGCCGGGGAAAAATTATGCAAAGCGAGGGGAGGCATATAGTCAGGACGTGTCGGCGCTGGCTCGGCTCGCCTCTGGCACCCTTTTTCTTTTTTTCTTTTTTTTTTTTTTTGTACGACTTTGCGCTGCCTCTTTCAACATCAAGCCGCATTACAAAATAACTATTGTACGGAGCCGTATCTGATCCCATCACGCATTCATTACTGTCGTCGTTTCGCAATTTCCGTTCCGTATGTCAGCAGATCCGACACGCTTTTAACCAGAAATGAAAATGACAGAGGCAGAAGAATGATTGCAGCTTCTTCCCCCCCCCCCCTCTTTTATTATCATTATTATTATTATTATTATTATTATTATTATTATTATTATTATGGCACAATTAAGCGGCTGCAGTCTTATTGAGCGCAGCCGGACAAGTGCACATTCAGCATGTTGACGCCACAATAGACAAACAAGGCTGAAGTCTTCAACTGTATGAAAAACAAAAACAAAAAATCCGCTGCGGGTCAATTCTCTCTCTGCCCGATCGATACGTCAATGTCATAATAAATGCACGGGTTCCTGAACGCCACTCAGAGACCCAAAACAAACAAACAAACAAACAAAAAAAAGAGAATATGCAAAAAATAAATAAATAAATAAACAAACAAACAAAAGCGATCCAGGCATTGCTTACCTCTCCGTGAGCGACGGATCGTCCATGGGGAGTGTCCTCGGGGAGGAAATAAAGTTTGGAGCTGGATAAAAGTTGCTTGCTCGTCCGTTCCTCCCAGAGAAGCTGGAGCTCCGCTATGCATATAGGATCCTCGGGTTTGCATCTGACGAAGAAAAAGTCTCCGAGGGCGAGGATCCTCGCCTTGCCATCCCGGGCACATTTGAAGGCTTTATAGAATATATATGGTCCATGTAAGCCGCAAGACGAGCCCACCCACTGTGGAAGAGGGAAAAAAAAAAAAACATAAATAAATAAATAAATATATAAATAGAGATTGAAGTCAAGTAATGAATGAATAATTTAAAAAATAAAATAAAATAAATCAGGAACCCTCGACTTGCAAATATCACACACGCACCTCTTGTTTAAATTACGACAATTAAACACATTTTTTTTTTTTTTTTTTAACAATGCTCTACATTTCAAACAGATGCGTTCATTTCAGCGCGTGAAAGTTTAGCGGCCGGCGCTCGGGCGCTTACGGAAAGGTCCGGATCGATCAAAGCGGGCAGCGAAGGAAACCGGAATAAATCTGCGCACGAAAACAAACGTTACCTTCAGTGAGTTCGGCTCCATCTCGACGTTATGAATTGATTAAACTCAACACGCTCTCCAAACTTGCTGGCTTGAATGGATTGCCGGAGGTCCTGAAAGGGGCGTAGCTATACGGAGTTCAAAACGCGGTATTTGACGCGTGGAAGTGGCGCAAAAAATGCGATTTCGCTTTAAAAATGTGCGTTTAGTGGTTTTATTTAATTCGACGAGAAAATATAGCGGAACGACTGGTTTTTAGGGCTTTATTTCAAGCGCTAACACGTGTTTCCGCAAGTTATTTCAGCGTAATTAATAACAGACGAACACTTTTTAATTATTAATTGCACACTGTTCTAATTAAGCACACGGGAAACGATCTGGTGCGCCGTTTGCGCCAATCTGCGCTCAAAACGCGCACTTAATCGGCGTTTACATCGTTCGTGGTGTTACGTCTCTTCCAGGACTTTCGCGAAAGACGTTCAATATGAAAGCACATTTCTCACAGTAATGACACCGAGGCGCTTGCTGTGGATGCCTTCAAGAAAACAATGTTACATGAAAGTTAATAGGGCCATCAAACGATCCCTCTAACAGGAAAACCCGCGAGGCGCGTCGCTTTGGCCCCTGGTCGCGATTTAAGGCTCCCTCGGCTTTGTAAGGTTGATTTTTTTTAATGGTAAAATCCACCCCCCTTAAAAAAAAAAAAAGACAAATATTTGTGTTTATTTATTTTGTGGCGAGTGCGAAAAAAAAAGAAAAAAATGTCCGAAAGAGAAACAGAGGTGTCACGGGACAGAAATCACAATACATCACGTTAAACTGACCTTGTGCGTAAAGCGCGGTTTGTGTTTGACACGCTTAAATGCATTTGCATGATCAAAGCGGCTCATAAAATCTTAATGTATATTTATTATTTTAACCACGCAACACTTAAAGCTGCGTCAGCCCCCGACATGTGAGCGTGTTGAAGCCAATCCGGCTGCGTCCTTTATGCGGAGTCACTCAAACTTCAGGTGTGTGTGGTTTTTTTTTTTTATTTACATCTATTGTTCTCCGCTGGCTGCATTTTTATCAAAGGCTGACTGGCACTATTCGAGTATTATAGCAGTACCGACAAAGTCCACGGCGCGTCGCTGTTTCCCCTGTCTTTATCCAGCACTCGGATCACAGAGCACACAACAGCGACTCGGGTCTACTTCTGACACAAGCTATTTGAGGCACACTATTACGCAATGCGCCTTTTTTTGTCCCACTGAAACAAGGGGCAGAGCAACTGGGGCGCCACCAAACGGTGGACAGTGGTCATGATATATTGAGTGTAATATTTTTTTATTTATTGTAAGATTCTTAAAAAGAGGAGAAGAGAAATTTTAATGGGCTGTAAATGTCTGTAGATGTTATGTATGTGTGTGTAAGGCCTTGAATAAATATGCATCTAAGTAATTACACAGTTTTAAAACAGTGCCTTGTCAAAGCAATGTCAATTTAAGAGCTATGTTAAACTTTAAAAATGACACAAGATCAAAAATTAAGAGAGGGGCTGTTTCAAAACTAAAAACATGATGATCTCCTAAAGACGCACGTGTTAACAATTTATGACATAATCTGACTCGGCATCAAGCTTTAACTTAACTAGAGCTCATTGTTTTAAAGTACAGCGGAAACACGGACAGCAAAACTCCACGAATGTTGTTGTGGCTTTTTGGTTTTGCCGTGAAATGCTGATGTGACTGTAGTGGCCTCCGTCTGACCAAAATTCCACTGCAACTCTCTGGAAGAGCTCATGCGGAGCTTGTGTTGTTTCACGGCCCATAACATGCATTTTCTGCAAACCGACGCGTTTTCCTCCTCCTGCTAGATAAACGTCTGTCTGATATTCATCTTAGAGGCGTATGGAGACAGATGAGTCAGAGCTAAATATAGTAATTTCCTCTTATTATAGCTTATCTCTCCCCTTCCCCCCCCCTGTCTAACCCTGGCATTATACATTAATACAAAGAAAATAGTTGAGGTAATACTGTGTGACACTGTGATATTTTCAGCTGCAGCTGAGAGAACTGGGACAGGGCAAAAGGTGGATCACACAGAGATTCATTGTCTGACTCGAAGCTGCAGCAGTGTTGAGATTCCTGCAGTGAATCCAATATAAACCACAGCTCCCAGTGTTATCTTCCCCTGATTTCTCCCACAGTCACTTCAGCGGCCGAATCAATGGGGTTGCATTGTTAATGGCTGCCAGCCGTCGTAATGAAGTCGCTGGTTAATCAATGGCTCCAATCCAGCTCTTATCTGCCAGTTGCAAAGTGTCGGCGTGTCAACAGGTAGAAGCAGCACGAGCGTAATATTAAGACGCAGATGTTGATGACAACGAGGCCTCACGCAGAGATGTGGTAATTGAAAAACAAAACACAACTGTGGATGAGAGAGAGAGAGTGGAAGGTAATAACACGATAATTAAATGTTGATGTATTTTTAGGGCATTGTAGTATTCAGGGGTCTTCGGTAAGTCAGGATATGATTTAAAAGTTCCATTGTTTCAGAAAGTCAGTTCACAAAGTGAAATGTGTGATAATCAAACACAGACTGGAGCTTTAAAGCCTTTATTTTTATTCATTCCAGTTATTTTCTGCTTAATAAAAACAAAACATTTAAAACATTCTTATCAGAACGATAAAATCAGTTTAGAACAGAAATGCGGGCTCAGTCACAACCGAATGGTTATTGTTTCTCAAAAGGTGGGAAATGAGCTTAACCTGAACACATTCTAATTTACTAACGACGCCTGAATAACGCCATCTTGAAATTTTCACATGATTTTCGATTTGAATGAAATGAAGGTTGCGGCACCAAACTACCCTAATGTAGTCATTTTGAGCTATCTTCTTTGCAACCCATGCAAAAAGCCTCTTGCAATTTTATTTTCACAGTCAGTTTCAAACGCTCCAATTAAACTTAATGAGTGTGTGAGTCACAAACTCTTTATTTGCTCTTCTCACAGTCTAGATCAGCGACACACTGTGCATGTGATCTGCAATGGTGAACATATTGATGCTTAAATCCATAAAATGGTGATAACTTTTACTGTAAGAGGAGTTATTCAGGCTTGTGGTCATAGGAATAGACAATGTGAACTTTCACTGTTATCAAAATATCTTGCTGTATTTATTGGGATAACAATAAAAAATGTATTTATAATGTTTCTTTTAGGATGGCATGTCACTGTAGTCAAATACAGCTATTAAAAAAACCTTTAGATGTTTTAAACAGGCTTCTTTAGGACACCATTTACATAAAGAAGTGTGATCACTTAGCTGCACACATTAACAGAAGTTAACAGCATTTTCAAATTCATTGACATTTATTGGGGCTCTCATGCAACCACCAGTGGAAAAGTAGCAAACGTAACTATCATTTTCTTTTCTTTCTTTTTTTTTGCCCCCCGACATCTTTAACTGGAACTTGACGTTGTCATGATAAATCAGATTCCTTGTCGCGGTGAGAAAATGCTTGCAACTGAATACAGTTCAGAAACAGCAAATACAAACCGCAACACTAAACTGCAACATGGTCAGTTTGTGTTACATAACTCTCAGATTCAAGCTCAAAATCTGAAAGAAATAGATGAAGCCTGATTTGATAGATAGAGGGATAAGGAGGAGGAAATAAGAATTATCATTGGTTTGCAAAGTTAAATAAAAAACACGTATACTAAAACCCAAGATGTTCAGAACAAAGTTCGGGATTTTCTTGAAATTTAGAGCAGGCAGAAATGTTAAACTCCCCAAAATGCCCTCATAAAATAAAACAAACTGAAATGGTCTTAACATGTCCCACTTAAGACGGGTAAACTACTTAAAAAACTACTTTTTTGTTTTGTTTTTTTACACCAGTCTGCACAAACACGCACAAACGAGAAGCTTCACTCAATAAGCTGCAGCAGATGTAGCTGAATGAGTGAATCCACAAAACTGGCCCCAGGAGTCTCAGTGTGGGAAACGAAGAGAGACTGGATGGACGAAGATGTCTCATCAGATACTAGCCTTTTGCCTTTTTGTTGAATGTGCTGCGGTAAAACAAGAGAAGTGGTAAAAAGCAAACTGTCTCTCAGCACACAGCTGCTAAACATCCAGCCTGGTGTAGCAGCTTCCAGCAAGGAGCCACGGATGGGAAATGGAGAACCGCTGTTGCACTTTTAACCACCTGAGTCACAACACTTGCACCACACGTGGCACAGTGTGTCACCGAAAATAGTGTTTGGTTTAAATGATTTGGAAACAATGGCATCGTGATTGTTTTAATAACACAGCTGTTCCGCGTTTGCAATTTCGATATTTAGGACCTCTAAATCCAGAGGCGAATTTTTATTCCTCTAAATATATCTGACAAACGCCGTCACTGCTTCTATGCAAATTAGGATATTTATCTGTAAACGGTGACCTGTTCATATGTAAAATGCATAAAACCCTCTTATGGCAGCAGCATGTAAAAGTGGTGAGTGATTCCATACTGAATAACGCCTATAAGAGTAAGACACTATGACATTTTGGTTATTGAAAGCTGTACCAGCTTGCTTTGAGTCCCTCATATTGTGAATTTGGAAAAAAGTTGTCTTTTCCACTGTAAGCTCTTTATTCAAAGTTGCATAAAAATATGCAACTTTGAATAAATAGTGCTTCCTATACTGTAGCAGACATATCCCCAGTGAAACATGGATTTGTTTTGGGACATGTCAAACACTCTGTAGCATGAGTATTGCGATATTCACACTCTGTATATATTGTGGCTTCATAATCATTGCTCAAATGTCTTGGAAATATCCCCGTAAAAACATTACTTAGTGTCATGCTGTGTTATGAAAACACTTAGGACGGGACACAAAAATCGTCTTGGAACCATATGGGGGGGATTATGGCAGCAAAATCCCCCCATAGAACCAGCCTTTCCAAGACTTTGCATTGCTTCAACTGATAAAACACTCAATTAAAATGCAGAGGAGACTTGAAGAAGTTTGCTACTATGTAAAGTTATTTCAACATTTGGGGAGTGAATAAAACTTTTCCGTGGTGAAAAGTTCTTTTTTTTTTTCTCCTCTCTCCGTAGTTTCACAATATTCAGTGAGGTCATCAGTGTATTATCTCGACATGATGACTAAATCATAAAGGAACTGAGCAAAACTTTACAAGAAAAGTTTTATGGTGCCATTGATCAAATCTTTATTTGTGAAAATACTGATTATTACAGGCGTCAGATGAAGAGGAAAGCAGATTTAAACCTGCTCTGTTCTTATATGAGGAAAGGAAAATAGGCAAATGCTGGAAATGCATGTGAGTATGAATCAGTTTAGTTTTCTTTTTGTAGTGACTTAGTTTAGTTTAGTTCTATTGCGTAATAAAAGTTAATTATACTTTAACAGCTCATACGGTGAGAGACGCTTGACTGTCTTTAGTTTAAATCACAAATTAATTTGGTTGAAGACCAAACATTTACACCAAACTTTAATGTTATTTTTTGTTGAATTGATCTAAATGAAATATTTTTATGGCGAATAAGGGTCTGTTTGTTTTTTTTAACAAAGAGTGTTAGATAAAAATACACAATGTCTTTATTACTGTTTTAACACCAGTATTTTTTGTATTTCATTTAATTGTCTACATGTTGCAATTTTTCAGTGTTTACTGTGATTTCTGCACAGTCTTGTGCTGCACAACAAGACAACACAGACGGTATCTGCTTTATAAAAGTATGACGGATAAATAGAGTGTAAAATACACACCTACAGTGTTTCTTTCAGCGAATTAGTCATTTAACAAAGTGTAGGAGGTTTCCTGAAAGCCAGCCAGAATTATTCAGCGAGATGCACGGATGTGCTTTTTACTTTATGTCTACACGGACAAACACCCCGTTTCCAAAAGTAAAGCCACTCAGCGTGATATTAGGACTCTCATTTCTAATTATGCTGCCAGGGGGATTATGAAAACCTAACAGATGACTAAAACAAGAAAGCTTCTCAGAAATTGGGCCAGTGCAGCCTATCTCCGACTCACTCCACATGCACAATTGCATTACCTGGAGGATGCACGTCTATCTGCAGTGGAAAGCCCTGGGACATTAAAAATCCATCAGGTAAATTTGTCCAGGGGAGCACATGTCAATAGTAACTTTAAACTTGTGTCTTTGTGCCGCTGTGATCACACAACAATGGCCTCCCCCCGCCCGCCCCGTCTGCAGCACGACTTTGGGGAAGGTAACAGGAGATCTGAGAGATGTCGCAGAGCTAATTTTAACCTCACAGACCGATTATGACGCGGTGTTACATTTCTCTCCACTCTGACACAAGCCAAGAACACATTTGAGGAGCTCAATTAGTTTATTGCCTGGATCGTTTTTAATCTGGAGTATATTTCAATTGGTTTGTTCACATCAGCTGTTTAACATGACGCAAGTGTGAATTCACAGGAAGAACAAGGCTGCTGGTTGACAATTAACAGGCTTGTAAATGTAGTTTAATAATAATAATTCAAAAAATTTTTAAATTATATTTGATTATAGACATCATCATGCCTTTAACACAATTTGGATGATTCCAGATGATGATGTCAAGGCTTTACAAGCCCCTGATATGTTCCTGAACCACTTTTGAGTTAAACGGAAAGACACGTCTGAATGAATTTCAAGGCAGCACCTAAGAACCTGTTGTTTCCCTGTTCCCACTGTTGGCTCTGGTGGTCTTTGTTTCACGGTAGATTGACAGGAAAGTGGGTTGTGAGAAGGGAAGACATGTGGCAACGGTCAACGGGACTGAAACACGTGGCGGCCATGTCAAGGGCCGCACACCGCCGCACCCCTGGTTCCATGTTTCGACGCCCCGAACAATCAATCACATCAAACAGAATATAAGGAACTGTGCACCTTGACAAAACTCTGCTTCATCCATGGGAACAATTTCCAGAAGTGGGTTAATCTGTTCACACAATTATATGCAAGTATGGACATGATGGGAATGCGGATTCGTCACTCCGCTCAGGAAGGAGGCGTCCCAGAGATGAATGTGTTTGGTTGTGCAAATCAACCACAGAACAAAAGCGAAACAAATAAAAATGTGAAAAAGTTGGTAAGACAGTGTCATTTTATGCACGGTGAATCAAAAACTTTGTCTGGCATGAGCCGAAAGGCCATGCAGGGATGAAGAGGCCATCAATGCAACAAAGAAAGCTGGATTTATTAGTAAGAAACTACACTTTTGGAAGCATGTTCTAAAATCAAAGTGCTTGGCCACAATAAGCAGTAACACGTTTGAGGGAAAGTAGGAGACACTTCTAAGAAAACCGTACCAACTATGAAGCACAGGGGAGGCGGCGTCATGTCATGTCAGTGTTTTTGCTTCAAGAGGGGCTGGTGCACTTCACAGAATAGATGAAGATTGGAATCTAAAGTTTGGACACAAATGGGTCGTCCAAATGTACAGTATGTACAGTACCACCGATATACTTACAAAACAGCTTCACCTTGGAGTCAACACTTCGGGGTGGCCATCGCAAAGCCTTGATTTACGTCTTAAAGAAAATTTGCTGGAAGAGTTGTAATTTGATCTAACCTGATCAAATTACACCAGTTCTGTCAGAAAAGCCAAAATTGCAGCAAACCACAGACAGAATCCTGTGGAATGAAACCCAACATGTTTGATGCAGGCCATGCAGTTTAAGACATATGCAGAAATGCAAGTAAACTAAATCTCTATTGACGGAAACAAATTAGTTGGATTTAATGTCAAACAGTAAAAAGAAGAAGAAAAAAAAAATTCCCTAGAATTCTGTGTAAATATTTGCTTTCAACTATATCTGTGATGCAGACAAACATCCAGACTATCAAAGGAGAATCTGCCAGCAGAGAACTGATATTTATATTCACAACTGAATAAATAAGCTCTTGAAGATAAGATACCCTGGCTCTCATTTTTTTCCTCTCATCTATGATCAATTTTTTATTTAAAGCAACACAAGCTGATATGATTCACGCACGGTTCACATTCTCCTTGGTCTCTTTTCTCTCCTCTTGTTCCCAGCCAACCAGTTAGTGCATCGCTTCATTACTGCTCCGCTGATCACGCCTAATGCCATATATTTACACGCTTACACGGGTAATTGTGATTCACAAGGCAAACTTTGGTCGGCTCGGTCTGTACGACTGCCATGACAATGAACTAATTGCCTGAAAAACACAATTTCACATTCACCGGCAACCGTTACGGCTGAATTGTCTGATAATGTCAAGTGGGTCGTTTTTATTAAGAGGCGCAAAAATGTAATCATGCGGCGGGACGACGTGAATTTGAGTGCACACGCATGTTAACATTAGTATGGGTTTATGTCATTACTGCCTCGGCAAATGTAAATTCACTTCATTGACTGAGCGAGCGCTCCGCTGAATCACAAATGCGCAAAACACAAACAAAATAGGCGGCTCCAGTTCTCCCCCCCCCCCTTCTGCCAGCTGCACACACATCAGGACGCACAGGCTCATTTTTATATATCCCCATCTGAGGCCGGGATTAGCGCCATGAATAATGTATTTATGTAAATGCCTGTTGGGCATAACTATAAAGAATGAGAGTGATTGAAAAGGCATTTTGTTAGATTGAGTTATGGCTGCCTGTGACTTATGGATCTATTCAATTCAAGGAGTGAGCTGAACACCACCAAGGCGGAAAATGAAAAACAACACCAAGTCCTATTTTGTCTTTTTAAGCAAAGAGGTCACGGGGTCGGCCTCCCCACACATAAAAACCTGCTGGGTAATTCGTTGACGCTAAACGCCAGGTTTAGGGTGTTGGGACGGAAGTTGAGCAGTTTTACACAAAGTCTGGGTCAAATACCGCAATCATGATGTATTGCTGCTCACTTGAGTCAAAGTTCTGGATACCTCACCTAAACTTCACCAGACACACACCTGCAGTTTTTGTTAAAGCTGATGAAGTTTTGTAATGAAAGAAATTGATGTGGAAAAAATATCTCATTTGCCTGATTTTTGTTATTTTATACACATTGTTTCCCCTTTTATTTTAAAATACCAACAATTCCACATAACTGTATATTTTTGGTCCATGTGACAATGTAATTTTTATTTTTAAACATGAAAGGATCGATGTTTTGATCAGTTGTTGAGTAAACATTTTAACCGAATACTTTTTTACACTTGTGCAATTTCTTGGACAGTTACTTTTTTACTTTGGCTTGAGTAAAAAATATGTACTTGAGTAAATTGTTTGGGTACTCTGCTCACCTTCATTTATGGCCCACAGTTGGGTTAACCATTTCATGCATGATTTATGGGTCTTTATGTCAAGATCTTTTTCAAAAGGGATTTTCTTAATGCATAAGAAAATGTTGGGGGGGGGAAATTTCTAGGATTTTTTTCTTAAGTCAGTTGTAATTTTCTCCAACTACAAAATTGTTTTCTGGACAATTAGTTACTACTTAGGTTACTTGATTTTTTTGTTTGTTTGTTTGTTTTTTGGATATTCCTGAGTTGATCGACATGATCTGTGTCTGTCTGCCATATTGGATTTAACTAAATGTTTCTTGCACTTCCAATGAATGGCCAGTAGTTGATAGTATGATGCGCTGGTGTCTGTGTCAGTGGTCTGTGTGTATTTATAACATAAAACTCCACTAGAAACACACAAAAACTGTCTGTTAGATACAGCAGCTGTCCTCTGCAGTGACTGCTATGCGTGAAAGGGTTAAAATCACATCATAATCCCAAATTAAAGGTCCGGTTTTAGCGGTTCGTTGTGTGTACTGATCGAGTCCATTTTTATGGAGCCTGCCACTTCAGAGCACAGACATAAATTAGGGGACCTTTAAAACTTTAAGCTCGGATTTAGAAATACGTCTCACAGCGACTGCTGATTATTTGCAAGGCAAGCCTGCACAGAAAGCCCGAGTACACAAATTTAAAAAAAAAACAGACCCACTTAACATTAAAAATTCATCTTATGTTATGAGGCCATTTAGCAGTTACTTGATGTTGCTATGGTGACAGAGTGGTATTTTGAGACAACTAATGACCAATGCAAAACCCACTCACTGTAAACTCCACTCAGGTTAAATGAGATTGCTCTCTGTGGTGCGTGCGTGCGTGCGTGCGTGCGTGCGTGCGTGCGTGCGTGCGTGTGTGTGCTGTGTGTGTGTAATACATGGCTGAGAACTTAATCCCCACTCTGTGCTCTGCTGTTTCTATTCTGCTCAGGACAAATTAAAGTTGTTAATATCAATGTAAAACATCTGTGGGCTGTTTACTGTACAGGGAATATGAGCCAAGCAACAGCCAGGGGCCAGTCTCTGCTCTGTAATAGCCTTTTGTTGTGATTGCTAATGCAGAATTTATAACAGTTGTCAGGTTAAAGTTTAAAAAAAAAAAAAAAAAAAAAGGCCCAGAAAGAGAGAGGAAAATGAATCTGGTTTAAGAGTAACTCAATATGTTTCGCTCTAAATCCCCCTCAATATCGCTTTATTTTTCGGCTTACGTCAGAGATTCTATGCTGGGAAAGCTTTTTGAAGAGCTGCTCTGTTTTCAGAGGCGAGTCATATTTGTCCAGTAACGGCCTGGACTGTTGCAGCTGTCAGGGCCGAGAGAGGGAGTCATGTGTTACCCATTTAAGCCCAATTTCTTCCCATGCAGAATTGCCTGACCTGTGTGACTTTCCGGGATCCTTAGTTCAAGCAGAGTCTTTCGTTTTTAGCCGTACGGACAGAACCGAGACCGGATCCGTTTGGCTATTTAGCCACCTGTCTGGTATACACGTGAAGAAAGCTGACTTCAAGGAAACAATTTACTTGTGTTTCTTGTTCAGCTGCAATCTAAGTGAGCTGATAAACAATTTCATTCTTTATGGCCCCGTTAGGAGCTCCCATTTAAATCATAGTAAAATATACAGCATAAATGCGGTGGGGGGGAAAATGATGCATACAGCAAGCAAAGTGGCCGGTGTCGTTTACACTGTTTCTGACAGGTTGGTTTTGCATGTGTCCAACATTCACGACCTGTTTCACTTTGATTCTCTGGAAGACGTGGAGTGGTGCGCCACCTGCTGGCATAAAGCGGGGAAGACAAAACAGTGTCATTGCAAAAAAAATAAATAAATAAAACAAAAAATTGAGCAACTGGCATATGTTTTGGTATCATAATAAAAATACAAACTTTTAATTGAAAATATAATTCACAGCCACAAAATATGTTCCGTGTTTTGATTTTAACTTCCTCAAACTTATGCAGTGTGAAAGGAATGCTCTGCACATGTCTCTGCTGGTGGATGAAAGTAATAAAATGGAAAGCAGTTGTGTCCTCTTGTGTCTGTTGTCAATGTTATTGCACTTGGACAATGAATTAATATCGATACGCCACAGAATAGGCTCTTAGTATTTGATTTCTTGCCTCGTTATTGGTAATGCCGTCCTTTGCGATTTCCATCTGAGAGGAAGGTCGTTAAGCAGAAGCCCTGCTGAGTGAAAGAACCGCATGGAGGGAACCTCTGCTATGTGATCAGGGCTGAGAGCCCTTTGGCCATTTCTGTCATTTTCTCCTCTTCTCAGCCAAGAGTTGAATGTTGAACAGCAACCTCAGTCAGGCCCGGGGTGTGACGCTGGACAGTCTTTACCGCCTCAACCAAACAGAGAAGAGTTTGTCTCTGTTCACAGGCGCTCCTCTCAGTCTGTGACACAATGAGCTGCTGAGTACAACAGGGAACTCTCTTCAGTAAAATGTGTTTGATGTTTTATTCCCCCCTTTTTTAATAGTCGTTTTTTGTTTTGTTTCCAGGAAGTTGTAGTTTCTTGCAAAAGACTGTAAGGGAGGCTGTATTTTTTCCTTTCCTAAAGTCTTCTTCCATCTGAAATGCTCTCTTCATTTTCAGTTTCATATCGATGCAATGCAGGCTGCAGTGCGATGACAGGCGGTTTGGAACAAAGACAGGAAAAAGTCTGCCTCCTTTCCAAGGTCAAGCATTTTCCTGCTGTTTTTCCTCTCTGGATGGCCAGATTGATTTCCAGAGGACAAAAAAAAAAAGTCAGTATGCGGCCAACTAGAGTAAAATGATAGGTGTGGGTGTTTTTCAGAAAGCGGAGGAGTGTGTGTGTTTTAATTTTAGAAGCCCAGTCAAGCTTGTCTTGCTGCCTTCTGCATGAATAAATAAAAATATGCTTATCAGGCTATGTGGTGCATCAGTAAAGACTGACTTTTTTTCTCACATTGCCGAAAAAAAAAGTATTTTTTGGGGATTTTGTTTTCTTACACGTGTGTATTGTAAAACAAAAAAAAATTGTAAACAGCTCTCAACAAATACAGAGAATTGAAGTGTGATGTGCATATCAAGCCTCCAAAGGCGTTCCCAGGCCGCCGTCCCTCCAGCATGTCCTGGGTCTTCCTCTGGGCCGCCTCCGTGCCCTAGCCCTAACCCTACCCCGCACCTCACCAGGGAGGCATCCAGGAGGCATCCTAACCAGATGCCTGATCCACCTCAAGTGGATCCTCTCGACGGGGAGGAGCAGCCACTCTGAGTCCCGAGCTTCTCTCCCTACGTTTAATTTGTTTCCATAAAATAAAATCCCAGTGAAACACATTAAAGTTTACTGAGTTAGTTAGATAAAGTCAGCATCATTCAGTTTAGACTGCAGTCTAGTCAATGCAATTATTTTTGCCTGATTTTATAGAATGGTCAGTTACAATACTGAATAGAAAAATTAACCCCAGAGTAGCTTCAGAAAGAATTCAAAGCTTATTGTTAGGGTTAGGGTTATCTTTATGGTTGAAATTTCATCTAAAACCTTCATCTAAAATTACTGCTCGTCCCTCCTTTTCCAAAGAAAAACAACACATAATTTGTCTACAGTCAGTCTTTATTTCTGTATTCCCACCATATATTCTGACTTCCCTACTTGGCTTAGATTAAGCACGTGGAAGTGACTTTGACTGACCGGTTGTTTTTCAGTCTGCGTTTGTCCAACGAAAGTCCGTCAACGAGTCAAAGTGCGTGTTGGTTCGCAGCCAAAGTCAACTGACATCGGCTCCGAGGCTGCAGGATCACGGTCCGGCTTTTGTTTTTGTTCTGAACATTAAAATGCAGTGGATCACAGGAATCTGAAGAACTCTTAGAGATTAAGGGCACTAAGACTGACTGTAAGTTGCTGATAAATAAAGATTTAACTTCAGGTTCATAGAGTCAGAAGGAATGACGTTTGGTTCAGATGTAGTCCAGTAGTAAGTAAATCTTTCTGTTAAAGGAGCTGGCGCAGCAGTAAAACACTGAGACCCAGACAATCCCTGATAGGCTGACAGCATTTGCAGCATTAATGAGGCTGTGTGTGGTATTCATGAAACCTGCCACTAGTTTAGCACGAGAGGCTAATATGACATGTAATCACATTATGTGGGACCCCTCACATGTCCTATAGTTCCAGCATCAGGGCAGCATGAGAACGTTTGGCCTCATAGATAGAGGCCAAACGTCTGATAGCGGTTGCTATCAAACTCTATCAAACTGGTAATACTGCCCAATGTTTCAGTGACTGCCGGAGGCTCCTGTAACAAATCACTACACGCTTTTTCAACATTTTCACTAAAAGCCTACATGAACATCGTGTTTTCAAGAAAACTGGGAGACATTGGAAACCGCAGCACAGCAGGAAGTTTGACTTTATCTTCAAAGCTCCTAAAGTCGTATTTAGAAGAGGGGAAGTTGTCACAAATCTTGACCTCGTTTGGTTTCTTCTCATACAAAATTTAGAGATTAATGAGGTAAAAAAAAAAAAACTGTTATCGAACATTCTGTATCTCATTAAACCTTTCACCCACACTTTGCCGTACAAAGTGAACGAGTTGCTACAGTATTTGAAAGAAAAAACTGTGAGAAATATGTTGCTGCGAGCTAGCATTGCTAATTGCAGTTAGCATGGACACTAAAATACCAAACATGTTTTGAGTTTATAACACAAGGTCAGCTTGGTGTCATTTTCAGACACATGTTCCGACTTTAGAGGTGAATGAAATGCAGCGTAGTGAGTGACCGGCTCTGGTTCCTGCCTCGTTGTGGTCCGCTTCGGTTTCTACGACGAGCTTTTTCTGGGGAAATTCTGATGAAGCAAAAATGAACACAATCTCTTTGCTTTGCCTCACCACTTATTTGTTAATATATATATTGTGAGGGATGTAAGCATTAAATTATCTAGGCTTTCCATCTATATTTATGATGTAAAAAAAACTTTTTGCATATCAAAAACTGTTTCAGTCACAATTATTTCCAACTCTGTACATACTTTCCAAGTCTTTAGGACAACATTCTGTATAAACCATCTTGATCAATAGATTTCATGTATACTTTGTATATGTCAAAAATAATAAAAATTAATTTTAAACTCTCTATTCATATTTATGAGGAGCTTAACTTTTATAATATAAAAATAACCTAGCTGGTCTTTATATTGCCTTGTGCTTCTAAAGTGAAGTGGATGACATCCTAAGTAATACTGAAGAAAAATCACTCATCACTCAACAACGGCTGTAGACCTGTTGCTCTGGCCTCCTGCATCATGAAGGTCCTGGAGAGACCACAGTTTGTGAGACTGAAGGACTGCGTGTCCAATCAGCTAGTCAGCAGCACAGGAGCACCTCAGGGGACTGCACTCGCATCACTTCTTTTCGCTTTGTGTACTTCAGACTTCCAGCACAAAGTTGTGTACTTCAGACTTCCAGCGCAAAGTTTCTGTCATCTGCAGCTCTTTCGTAGAAAGAGCTGCAGATGACAGAAACATCTGTTTTGTGTGGCGGTGTGGGAGCAAGCATGACACACGATACAATAACTTGTTCTTGAATGTGAACAAAACAAAGGAGATGATTGTTGATATCAGAGGAAACAGGGTTGTGTCAAACTCTACTTCCGTCACATTCTTCTAATGAAAATGAAAAATGTGCTCCCCGCCTCTTTTTGTCCATTTGTTTTTAAACTAATGTATCTTTCTAGGAAAATGACATTATTAATTAATAAATTATTACTGTTAAAAATGCAGCACAAACAACTGGAACAGCAGATATTCAAATGCGGTTCAACCTCTTTAAAAACAACGGATATACATTTTAAACCTGAAGGTGTAAATCAGCTCCAACATCATCACTCACCTACCCTGAGCAATATTTTTTTCAATTAATATTAAACTGCTTGGTGAAAGGCTCACGACTATTAACTTATTTTATTTTTGCTGCCCATACTGCTGTGCCACCCTGGGGAAACAGCCATTTTAGCCATGAAATAAAAGAGCCAGCTCTGCCTGGAGTGAAGTGAGGGAAAAAAACAGAACAAAAAAACCCAACAACACAGTTTTCAGTCAGCTTTTTTTTTTCTGACATGTTTTCCTGTTAAAAGAGACTGAAGATGTGATGCTCTCTGCACAAAGAGTCAGAGTGTCAGGCATAAGTCACAGAGAGAAATGTTGTGAATTGGACTTTTGAGACATGTGGTCTCATTACTCACCACCAATCTGACCCAAGCGCTTCCCAGAGTGGGGCGAGGGGCTGGGTCGGCAGCAGGAGGAGGGTGCAAGGGGGAGAAGGCAGGCGGAGCAACAAGTTTGGCGACTTTGTTTGAACAAACCTGCCCTTCTTTTTGACTTCTCTCTGTGTGAGCAGCGGGCTGAGATCTGTGCTTTCCAGGAGCAGCGGCAGCGCCATGGGTCTGTCCAGCTTTCTGAGTGCCATCATCACCAGAGCTTTGTTCATCCTGCTTTCACTGGTCGCTGTCTGGAGGGTGATATGGGTCAAAAAACATCCGTACTACTGGCTGCTGACTTTGCTCTTTCTGCCACTTGTTGTTGAAATGATAATAACACTGAGGAAGCGAAAAGGACTGGATTACAAATGGTAATTTAATCTGAGTTTTTTTTTTTGTTGTTTTCTGCATGTTTCTTCATACATTTGTGATGTAAAGTTTACAATGATCAATTAGACTCTGAGCTATTTAAACGCATGCAGAACTGATCGTGTTGCACGTTAATAGTATTATAATGTACAAATATGCAGTCTAATAATAATAATGTGTAGTTCTCTGCCCCCTTGCATCCTGCTTGTCCCACTGCTGCAATTGTCCTGGGACAGTAGGGTCTGGGTGGGACAGGAAATCAGACTCCTAGAAGCAGCAATCAAGGACGTATTTGTTATCTGGTTTAATTTCCTGTCATGCTGTGATGGATAGAGTAACCAAAAATAATACTCATGTATGAGTAGTAATACTTCAACATAAATTTTGTTACTCAAGTAAAAGTAAAAAGAAGCTGTCCGAGAAATTTCTCAAATAAGAGTTAACAAGTATTTGGAAAGTAGGCTGCTGAAGCGCTGACTAATCAAAACAACCAATCATTTAATATTTAAAAATTACATAATCAGACCAAGGAAAGAATAAAACTATGTAAAAATGTGACCAAAATGAAAGTGATTCATAAAAATAATTTTAAAACATCAATACTTTATCTAAAATAATGTATTTCATTCGAAAACTTTAACAAAAACTGGTACATTTTTGGTTAAAACTAGACTTGTTCTCCATTCAGTGACGTTATTCGCAGTGGGTAGAGCATCAGGAAAGTTTACTAAGTAAGAGTACCTCACAATAAAATTAGTCAGATGAAAGTTAAAAAGTGTTGCATAGTAAAAACACTTCTAAAAGTAATTCTTTACCTGAAGAAGTTACTCAATGAATGTAACTGAGTAAATGTATCTTGTTACTATCCAGCGTGGCTATTATGTTTCCAGAAGATTGAGTGCATGATAGTTATTTAGAAGGCATTATCCGACCATAATTGTCCCCACTTCCTGTCTATTTAAGTGGTCGGAAATTAGTAAAAAATCATTTTATTGGCTTTCTTAAGTTGTTGAGTAAGCCATAAAAGAAACTGTGGTTGATGTGGGATTATCTTGAGTGAGTAGTAAATTGGCTCATTTTTGCAAAATCGATATTAGGTGTTCTGAAAATAAAGAGGAAAAAACAGAACTACAAACAGCAAGTTTTCGGAAATTTTCTTCATTGCCTTCTTGATGTCCTGTTTCCTAGTTGGCTCATCTTAGAGCTACACTTATAATAATATCCACACACTTCGTTTGCGTCCGTTTCGAAACTCTTTGTTAGTTTGGAGCTGCACCGATGAACTGATTTCTCCTTTCTTGCAGGTTTTCTCCCACAATTTTTCTGTTTCTCATCAGCATCATTCCCTCCATCTGGATCCTGGAGCTCCACCACCAAGAGAACAGAGCGCAGGACGGAAAGGTAGTTAAAGTCAGAAAAACCACAATATTCAATAATTCTGCACAGCGGTCAAAAAGAAAGAAGAAAAAGAAACATTATCCCTTTCCAAAACATTAATCTCTGGGCAGATGTGGGGGAGATGGCTGCAAGACATCTTTTCCTTCCAACGCTGCATTTTTTTTAGTGCTTCAAAGACAAAAAATAAAGCATGAGAAATGTCTGATGCCTTTTTTCTTCTTTTGCAGTGCAATTATGAGACTTTCACACAAATTTGGCAACCCGGCATGAATGAATCGTCAGAAAACATCACAATAAGTGAAAGTTTGAAGGTAAGATAACTAAAACTTCATACTTTTTGTCTGAGGTACTAGATTTACTTAATAAATATTTTAAAAATCATCAATGAAGTGTGGTTTTTAAGACGGGTAATATGACTGTTCGAACCAAGATTTTATTGCTCATTTAGATTTTTAATAAATCTTTTGAAAAGTATGAATTATAAAAAAATGTGACTGTTCAAAATGTCTGCCTATTTCCAAGAGACGTGGGGTCCCTTTCATTACCTGTAAGAAAATAAAAATAAAATAGCATATTTACGGTTTTTTGTGCAACCACTTTATGTAGAAATAATTACGAAATGAACAGTTTACTACTGGTCAAAAATATTCTGCATTAATAACAGATTTTCTTAAGCAGTAAGGTCAGAATTTTTCAAGTTTTGTTTTCTCAAAAACCTAGTAAAGACGTGTTTTTACACCCAAACTAATGTGATTGGCAAAGAACGAGCTTCGCTTCAGAATTGTTAGTGCTGAGGTGGACAGAAGAACGTTTTCAGGAAACACAACTCTAGAGATCAGCTGATGTAATGTCTACATTGTGAGGAAGTTTGTTTATTGCAAACTCAGTTTTCACTTGAAGTCAGAGTCAGTTTGAGTCAGTGAACACTTCAGCAAAAAGTTAAAGTTTAGAAACTTTCTTGGTGGAAGAGATGGTGGTAGATAAGTGCTTCGTATTATCAGTTGTTAAAGCTGGAGATGAAACATCTTCACGGTGGCTACGAATCGACATTGTCAGCAGAAACCATCCCCAACCAATAAGTGTGACTGTTCAAAATAAAATAACTCTGACTGAGCTTCTGCTGGTAGATAACACTGAAATCACAAACTCATATAGTTGGACTTGCATAACAGTAAAAGAAGTTTGCCAGATGGCTACAAAATGACTCATAGTTGCTACAAGAAATCTCCAAGTTGGCTATAAAATGACCATTGTAATGTGAAAGATCTGCAAGGTTAATGTGAATCAGAGGATGAAGAGTCTGGGAGTCAAGAAGAAATATACTGCTCAAAAAAATAAAGGGAACACTTAAAAAACACAATATAACTCCAAGTAAATCAAACTTCTGTGAAATCAAACTGTCCATCTAGGGTGTGTTATTTGAGTGTTCCCTTTATTTTTTTGAGCAGTGTATTTCCAAAGTGAATCTGAATGCATGGTTGATATGAAGGTTCTTCAAGAGGGATAGACTTTGACTCACTGTCAGAGCAAGAGATCCCCAAGACGGGTAGAAATCCAACTAGGATCAGCACAAAGTGTCCTGGATTTGGCCATAATACTAGCTTCTAAATAAGTAAATATAGTTTTCCCTTCCCCCACAATCTACAGGACCCAGAGTCATTGTTAGCATATTGATACCAGATGTTGTGACGTGTCAGAACTTCCCGGCCAGTAAAACAGGGAGGAACAACGATTGGCAAGTGTTCAACATGCTATCTATGGCAGATCAGTTTTCAATTCCTCAGAATGATATATATAATTGCACACATACTTAGAGTTACTTTCCAAGAAGACAGATGAGAAAAGTCGCACACTGGCGGTTGTATTGCACTTTCCTCTTGTGGCGATTTCCAATCTTTATGATTGTTTGCTAAATTCTTTATACTGCTCCATTAACGATAATGGATGGTTTTTTTTTTCTTATTTGTAAAATAAGCTCCTATTGCTTCACATTCTAAATCTAAAATATCAACAGGAACAAGTCCTGAGAACAAGTTCAGAAATGATAAACGTCTGAACAAGCATTCAATGAGGAGGCTGAACAGCAAACTGAAATAATTAAAACACTTAATTCAAAAATCCATAAAAATGAGCACACGACAAAGCAAAGATTTGAAAGAGATTATAGGATCCTAAGAGTTCAAAGCTTGTGGATCTTTTAAGTAAAAAAAAAAAACTTTTTTGGTGGATTGTTTTATCACAGAAATAGTATTAAAATCACATTTTTAGTGTGACTTTCTTGTTTGAACCGTTCTCATGATTTACATCAACATATTGTGAGATGTGTTTCAAGATGTGCTTGGGAAGCAACCGAGCCTTCACAGAAAGTTTCTCAATGTGCCTCTCTTTCCCAGAGATTTCGCGACGTGTTGTCAAATTTCTGCGAGGACAGCTGGATCCTTGCTCTTCATCAGATTCTGCTCATCCTTCTCATCATAGGGAAGTGGCTTCTCCCTTTAGGAGGCGGGATCAGCAGGGATCAGCTCTCTCAGCTCCTGCTCATTTTTGTCGGCACGGCGGCGGACATCCTCGAGTTTAACAGTGAGACGCTGGACGATGTAAAGTGGGTGTTGTTGTTTTTTTTCTTTTTTTTTAAGAAAAAAAGAAAACATTTCAGTCCATGCGTATTACAGCAAAAGTGTGGGTTCCTGTTTAAATTATGTTGTTTTAAAGTGATTTAAATATCCGTCGTGTTTTGCAGAGAGAACAGTCGTGAGCTGGTTTACGTCATTTTAAGTGTCTGGACTTGGAGCATGCTGCAGTTCCCCTGTCATCTGTGTGGTCAGTGTCCACTTGGCTTTTTTTTTTTAACCTAAACATCCGTGCTTATTGAGCGGTTACATCAACTTTCTAGAGAAAACATGACAGCCGAGCTCAGCCTCGGAGCAAAACGGAGCAGGAGGTGTGATTTTATCTCTGCCTCTGTCAAATTATAAACTCATGTAACCACGATGGCTCTTTCAGGCCGACGTGTTGAGACCCGAACCTCTGAAGACAGATCAGATCAGATTAAGAGCATTAAGTGTATACCAATTATCTTCTGAGCAGGAAAGTGTCTTGAGTTTTTCATATCTCCACTTTGCTGATAAGGCAAAAACACCTCTACGAGTTTCATCCTTTTTGTCCAAACCATTTGGAGCCAGAGGCATGTGAGTCAACAAAAAAAAAAAAAAAAGAAAAAAAAAGAAATCAAAACAGGAACAAGTTTATTCAGGAACAGTTTGTTTCTGGAGAAACCCACGTTCACAATCAAGTTGATCTATTACACTATAATATGGAAATAGATATCATTACCCTTTTAATGCAAAAATATTAGAGGTATTAGAAGCGTTATGTGTGTGTTGAGGCCTGCTTATCTTAGTTTGCCTTTTTATGGCACTATGCTTGAATTCCCTAGAAATACACAAAATGCTGACCTACAAAACCCATTTGTCGAAGACGTCGTCAGAGAAATACTCTCCACAAAATCTCTGTTTGACAGTTTTTTTGTTTTCAGTCATCATCGGTGGACAGTTTGTCCTCGAACTCCATCGAAACGTTTCTACTTGTATTCAAGATGGCAGTTATTCCTCACTTTTTTTTTTTTTTTTTTGTTAAGGCTGAGGATGACCACTGCGATGTAGGCTGCCATCTGAAAATTACAGCTTTAGCTGCTAAAGAAACCCCAGGAGTTTTAAAGGCAGAATTATCATTTTGTTTTTCAGAGGACTAAAATTGCTCCCAACAAAAACAATGACTCCATTTGCACTGCTTGACTCAGTGCGGGAGACTACGCAAACTCTCAGAGCGCCACACAGCCAGAACTAACACATATTTGTCTTTTTTTTAAATCCCAATGTACAACCTCAAAAAAAAAAAAAAAAAAAACTTAGAGAAAAGGAGTATTGTGCTTAATGTGCTCTGAATGCCAGTATTACACTGTTTCTCAAAGTTTCCTCACAATTACTTTCAACTTCTCAATGTGAGAAGTTGAGAAGTTGAGAGGCATAAGCTGAAATTCACTGGAAGTGAGCTGAGGACAGAAAGAGAATGTGTGCTAATGATTAGAGGAATGATTGCTTTGTTTATACTTTGTTTCAGGAAAAATGTTACTAAATGACTTCAAATGATCTAAGCAAAGGTGGAAATCCCTGGGAGATCCTAACCCACAATCTTGGAAAACTCTAGATTTGTTCCCTCAAATAAGTCATTAAAGGAACCTTCATATTTAAACAATATAAATGTGCAAAGGCAAAAAAACAAAACAAACAAAACAAAACCCCAAACAAACAAACAACAACAAAAAAATCCACCATCTATTTAGAAAAAAGTGAGGATGGATTTTCAGGTCAAAACTTTAAACAACACACACACACACACGCGCGCGCAAATGTAAGAAAAAACAAATAAGGACCTTTTGGTGGACAGTTCAGGGTCTCATGAACCTTTCAGAGAAAGGTACCTAAGATAAACCTAAGATACCTAAGATAAACTTCGATCAGATGTCAAATGTACATCTGAACATGTTTATTTAGATTGAAAATCTAGCTCCTTAGATTTGAACAACCTGTTTTTCATTCTGATTTAATAGTCAGAACTTAGAGAGACTATTAAATCAGAGAAACTCCCACAGAATGTGGATTGAAGATGGTTTGAGTGGGTTATTTGGTTACATCTCATCACCCGTTTGGGTTTCCCTGTTTGGTCCAAGTACGCAACAGCAATTTTTTGTTGAATTGGTTGCTATTTCCAGTTTAGCACAATGCATTATTCTTTTTTGAACAGTGGTGGGGCCAATGACCGACGAGGCAGCTAATGAGAGCGTCCAGGGAGACTCCCTCTGGTCCAATCGCAGCACCGACCTGTGGAGCATCGTGGAAACGCTGTTTATCCACGACGGCCCCTTCCTGGTGGTCCGGCTCATTGTCATGATACACTTTGGTACTTTTCACCAAATGCTTGTTTTCTTTGCCTTTAAAAACTTCCTGGTTGTCATCCTGAATGTATACAGGCTGTGTGTTTTATATCATGACTCTAAGTCGTCAGCGCACAGCCCAGTGGGGGACAGCGCAGACTGAAGAGAGAAGGTTAATGTCAGATGTCAGACCTAAGATGTTGCAAAAATACAAGATGGGTAAAGATTTCATGTGAAGCAGGAAAAGAAGTAAATGTATGCTTCCATGTTTTCGTTTTATACTTTATTTAACGCTTAATTTTATATCGATCCAAAAGAACAACGAGTTCAGAACAGAACCTCTGACCTCATTCATTTTGTAATCAATAGACATTGCTGTTTGGATGACTGATAATTGGTCATAGCATTTCTTCTGGGCAATAAATCATAGACCTGTTGGAGAACTTATTTATTTCCCTTTAAGTGGTGCCACGTTTGTCAAAAAACAAATTCTTGGGTCAAGCAGCCGAGTCTATCCATTAAAAACTGCCAGTATCCAAAAGCTTATTCTGCTCTTGGCTGGTGTTTTTTGTTTATTATTGGACTAGATGACAAAAAGCAAGGAATATTTGCAATTCAACAATGTATTTAAATTTTTTTTTATTCTGATTTAATTGTGTGCAATTGAAGAATTGCACACAACCACAACAGTCTGGTCACCAGTATGGTTGCACACTGCAGTGGGATGCCAATCTATTCTTTAACTAATATCATTTGGGATCTCATGAACTGCTCTCCATTCCCAAACATGTGAAGTAGTGTCATGTCTCTTGGGCCAAACTTTGAACTGGACTTACAGTGGCAGTAGCCCAGGGCCCCATTTTTTTGGGAGGGAGGGCTCAATTTATTTCTTTTTTTTTTAATTATTTTATTTTTAATGAGTGCATGTTTTGGAGACATTATACTTAAAACATCATGAATTTATAGCAATTTATAATCTGGAGCTACTGGACCTTTTAAACCTGCCATCATCGGTTTGTGCAGCAAAAATGTTTGTTTGTGCCGCCATCATTCTAAAGATATTAAGAAAAATGTCTTCTACGAGTCATCAGAGGTCAAACACTCCCCTGCCTCCGCTCACATTTAAATTAATTTATTTATTTCCACAAATTAGCTATGTTGGTGCTTGTTTGTGCAACAAAAATGTTCATTTGTGCTGCTTTGGCTTTGAAGATACCAATGAAGGTTTAACCTTTCATTAATATCGTCAAAGCCAAAGCGGCACAAACCAATTTTTTTTTTTTTTTTTGCTGCACAAACCACCACAAATCTAGTTGATTGACACCAAATGTATCTATTTTTGCAAAAGTAAGCAAAATAGATCAATTTTACTCACGATTGCTTTACATGCTACGCATTAACTAAATGAAATCTGGAAATGTTCATCAGAGGTCAAACACATCAGACGTTAGACCTCTGATGACCCCTAGCGAACATTTTTTCTTCATATCTTTAGAACGATAGCGGCACAAGCGAAGATTTTTACTGCACAAACGTAGCACAAACGTTTGACACCAATTTTGTCTGATTTGAAAAAGGTGGGGAAGGGGGGCGAACTTCACTCAGGTTGATAAATAAAAGAAAAAGGGACGCAGTGCTTTGCTACTAATTGTCAACGCAATGACAACTAGATAAAAAAAAAATTAGCGAGGGAGAGGGACGTAGGTCATTAATGACACTGAGATGTGCTGTGGAAGTCGGTGTGTTTCGATTCAGATAAAAAAAACACAAACTCTGTGACAGATCGTCAGTAGAGCAGGTGTTTAAATGAGGATAGCTAATCTGCCACAGCGATCACTTACTAATAATCACATTAATAATCGCGAAGTAAAAATCGAAACCTGAAACTATAGAACTGTAACAGACTGCATGTTCTGTTCTTTTTGTGGGAAATGTTTGCATGTGTTTGTATCCAGGTACATTCGTGGCGTTGTTGTCAGTTGCTACAGCAACGCCTGCGTGTAGTGCTGCTGACTCAGAGGGAGAAAAAACTAGTGTTGCTTTGTTGTTCTTCTACTGGTTTTCTACATTATTTGTCCCTTTGCTGAGGCTAAATTAATCCACATCTCCAGATTTCATTTAATTAATGCATAGCATGTAAAAGAACCGTCTTCTGGCCTCATTGTGGGCATGTAAGAGATTTCCAGATGTAAACAATAACATTCAGCGTGTCTATAAAATTAACTAGTATTGTACATGCACTAGCAAAATAATTTTTCTTTAGTGGATAGATCACCAAAATGGTTTCCAACCCAGGGGTCTACGTCCTTGTAAATCTGGAACCGCATGTCACTTGTATACTCAGTTTACATAATATTCAGGTTTTAAAAGGTGTTTTGTTGTTTTTTTTTCAATAATTAAAATGAACATAAATAAATGCTTCAAGCATATCACTCTGTGTGCAGAATAAAATGATTTAGAGCTTAGCGTTAACTTTTCACCATTAAGTGAAGCAACATCTGAAGCAAAACTGCACTAAAATTGATCATGTTTGTTTAAGAGTCATGTGAGGTGTAGTTTTTTTTTCTTGTTTTTTTTTTTTTTTAACATTTTGGTGTTATTTTCTTCGTTGTAGTTTTAATGAACTATTTCCCATTGACTTATTTTATAATTTAACTCATGAAGTATTATGCTAAACTTTTCTGAATGTTTTAAGGCATTTACTCTAACATTCAGCTTTGCATGACTGTGAATGTAGACAAACTGAGCGTAACCTTGAAGCATGTCTGTTGTAATCTCATGTTACTCCTGCATTTTTGAGGTTAATAATAAGTACTGTTAGCAGGTGAACCACCAGAACCTGATGAGCAGCTTTGACAGAAATAAATGTACAAATAAATGTACAAGCATGTGCATGAATCTGCACACTTTTTCAGTGCCTGTGCATATTTATTAGCACTGTTGCTTTGCTTCAAGAAGGTCGAGGGTTTCAATTCCAGAATGGAGTTTGCTACATGGGTTCTACCAAAGTCCAAAAGTCTGCATTTGAAGTTATTTGGTCTCTGGATTAGAGAATGAATCCATGTGTCAATGTGTGTCTCTCTGTTGGACTGGTGACCCGTCCAGGCGGGCACCACCTCTCACCCAGTGCCAGCTGGAGATCGGCACACTGCAAGAATAAGCCGTTAAAGACAATGGATTAATTTTTTTAAATAAATATGTTATCTGTAACATGATGTGTTTTTTAAACTGCATATCAGTAACAGACTTGTCTTCTGGTTTCTGTTTGAGGTAGCGCTCCTAACAAAACCCATTCTGCTGAAACTCTGCGATGAAATTTGTTATTATTCTGCACATTTAAAGTTTTTTTTGTAAAGTGATCTTGCTTCTTGTCCTTGATAATGAACTGTGTAAATTGCATTTCCTTTGGTTGCCGCTAGATGTCCCAGGTTGCCTTTATCTGGTTTTATGATCTTCATCTCAGCACTTCCTTTTTCATTCTCGCACTACTGGCACTATCACTCTACCATATCTTGCTTTGTTTCTTATCAGATATTTATTGTTACCCTCTTTACGCTTGCCTGACCTTGTTCTGAATTTTACATTTTTATTGTTGTTGTTGCTTTGTTTTATATTAGACAAATCAGATTTTCTTTCTCTTTATCAAGGTTTTGTTTGTTTGGCGTTTAATTTTTTTTGCATCTTCCTGGGTTTTCATCTGTGTTTACTACACTATGTTGCCTGTTATCTCTCTGCTTTATATTTAGTCTCCTATTCTGGTCATATATCTATTAATCTGACCGTGCACACTTAAATAAACGTCTTCTTTCCAAATAAATTTGAGATAATTTGAGTTTGCATTATTGCCATGCTGTGTTGTTACTGCACTGATTTAATTACTAAAACAACAGTGAAGCAAGAAATGTTCCCTAATTCTGCTGAGTCTTATTGCAGGTAAGCGGCTGATAAAAAAAAAAAAAAAAAAACAGTAGTTCTTGTTTTCACATGCACAATCTCCTTCACGCTTAAAAGCAGTTGTTTTGTTTTCATAGATATGAGACGCTTACAGGTAATTCTGGATGGTTAGGAAAACACAGAGGCAAAGTGAGCAGACAGAAAAATGGAGAAAACAGAACAGAGACAATAAATAAATAAAGAAACAGCTATAAGAGTGTCCACAGAGAAGAAAGTATTATTTACAACTATTTCCTTTACCACCCTGCTTACTGGTTGGAGTCGAGCAATTGTGCTGCTTAATTTACCTCACTTTAACATCGATATACATTAACTTATTACTTCTCTCACAATGTGCAATAGGCGATAGGTTAGCTCCTCTTTTTGAATAGTTGCAAGCAGTCGGAGCAGCTTCATCACAACTTGTTAAAGCCTTTCTGCAAAATCTTAGAGATGCAAATCTTTATCCACCGCCCCAATTTAAATCTCTAGCAGATTAAAGAAAAAACACACAAGCATTTGGTGTGTTTGTGGTTTTGTGGTTATGCAAACCAGCATCTTTCAAATACCGAGGACCACCTTGCAAAGTCATCAGTGTGATGTCTGCAGGGTTTTCTCCTGTTAAATATATATTACATATGCACTGATGCCCTAATCGTATAAAACTGGCTTATCAAAGGTATTTCTGGTTTTCCTACAGGAACAAGCTGAGACTAAATTTATCTGTATGCATGTCCTTGCGCAAAAGATTTTCCCAATAGATTTCAAATGATTTTCTTGTTGCATTATCCTTCCTCCATGCATAGTATTCAGTTTATTCAAGGTCAGGAGCCAGAGATCTCTCTCTCTCTCTCTCTCTGGGTCTGGAGAGAGGAATTGCCGTAAATGTGAGCCTAATCACTTTGAGACAAAACCTGGATTTCCCTCACTTGTGGTTCTAATCCCTATCGCATGACCACCTGTGAGGATTAGACAGTAAATGGACCAGTAAATCTAAAACACAGTTGCGCCTCTGAGCAATACTGTCACTTCTTCACACAAAATCCTGACTCACCTTTCTATCTTCCACTTAATTTTTTCTCATGAGTAAGAAAGTGCAACTCCTCAAGCGGAGGAGTCGCACGAGACACACCCGTGACTATTAGGGAGCAGTCCACCTTTTATTGCCATGGACCCAGACGAAGTTGAGACAGTGAGGACTCAGCAATTAAAAAGCTATTCTTATAATAGGGCTCTGCATACAATGACCTGGCATGTTATTATAACCAGTGACAGGTAAGGTGAATAAAGCTAGTTACCTCTTTGTCACGAGTGGGATACATCAGTCAGCAAGTGTACTTTTCTTCTTGAGCAGAAAAAATACGGAAGAATCAAGATTTGAGCAAAATGTTGAATGAGATGCATTGGGTCACAGGCATTTCCACGAAGTCCAAGTTGTGTGGGGTATTTTTTTTAAAAATTTTTTACAAGCTATAATAATTAAGCATAAATATCCAAACTATATAACTACCTTCTGGCATGAAACGAAACATGTCTTTTGTGTCATGTCTGAGATTTTTATCCAGAGCACATCTTCCCATATGCATCTTGCTGTGTGTATTTCGAAACACCAAATTTCTTGTTGGTTTTGCAACTGATTGATGATTCCCTGGAGTTTATCACCACTGCCACTCCTCCTCCTCTTGGAAAAAATGTCACACCCTTTGGGACACTCCCATTTGACTCAGTCCTGACACCGTCAGCTGTCATCTGTTTATACACCTGGAAGTATAATAACATGTCCCTACTTACATGTTAGGTCGCTTTTTCGTTTTTTACCCCAACTTTTGGGGTACGAGCTCCACAATAAACACAATAAACTGTGTTGTTGACACCAATAACACAGTTTATTGTGTTTATTGTGGAGCTCGTCCGCCATCTTGTGGCAGCTTCTTGCGCCGCAGCCTCCGTCTGTTTGCTGTGTTTTCGTTTCTCTGTTGTCCCTCATAATTCACCAGCTCGCGCCTTTAAAACACCTGAACCGTTTTTGTTTTTATCAGTTCAGATTGTTATGTTTTTCTTTAACGGGACCCCGTCCAGTAGCTGTGTGTAACCTGACACCGAGGGGACGGGCTACCTTTCTGTAGCCCAGCCCTTCTCCAAGGTTGGCTGTCGGACTACATTTCTCGGTCGGGTGGGGCAGGTTTTCTTATCTGCCGTCCGCACTTTCACCGTCTCGATTCTTCACAGGACGCCAGCAGACGCGGCTCGAGCGGACTCCAGCTTTACTTCGTTACATTTTTGTTTCCTTCTCCGAACACCGTCCGATCAAAAAAAAAAAAAAAAAGAAAGAAAAAATGTTCCGCTGTGGCCTCGACTACACCCGGTGCAGGTGGATCCTGCCCCTGCTGCTGCTTTTCGCCGTCATTTTTGACATTATTGCCATCGCGGCCCAGTCCGGGTGGATCACGGACCGGTACAACACCCACTACTCCAGCATGTGGGAAGACTGCCGATGGATGAGCGATGTGTCGGACTGCCGGAGCCTCATGGAGGAGAGTAAGTCTTTTGTTTTTAGAGACGCGCACGAACTGCGTGAAACTGCAACCTGAGAAAAGTCTGTGGTGACCAGAAACCTCAGGCTGGGGAGGTCCTGCAGGGCAGCAAGCCACAGTGAACTTTGGTCTCTCCTCTGTGATTAACTTTGTTTGTTCCGCCCTTCATTCTGCACTCGTAGATTTAAAGCTAAATTCCAAAGTCGTTACTTTAGTTAAAGTTTTCCATTTAAGCAAAAACGCTTCATTTGTAGAATAAAATACGTATGCTGGAGATGCACTGATCACACCTTTTTTTTGGGCCGATTCCTACAACACATAAAAGAGACATTTGTGATAGAAGTGACAAATTAAACACAAAAATCCTCCTTCTTAATGCGTCAAAACCAGTGGTTTCCCCTAGAAAACTTGTTAAGTTGAGCGCTTGGGCAAGTCGTTCATGCAGCAGTCCCAAAAAATGCAAATATTTTAAAAATACTTTTAAAAAAACAGCCTGGTGGCCCGCCAGGCTTATAATACACCTTCTCTGTATTTAAAAAAAAACAAACAAACATTGAACCTGCTATTTGTTGACGCTGTTACTGACCAAACACTGATTGTTTTTGATGGATTTAATGAGCAGAGATTTAATGAACATCTGCTGATGTTTCAGTTTTGGATCCATTTAGCTCAACATGGGAAAACTGGCTGATTCTCGGAGCATCTCAAGTTTTTTTTTGTTTTTGTTTAAGGATCTGTCAAAAGATGGGAATTGACTTATCAATCGTGGATCAAAAGATTGGTTTTGACTGACTTTTTGGGAAGTAAATAGTATTCCAGGGAGAATGCGTTTATATTTTATGAATACATGTCTATATATTATGAATTTAGAGTGAGGAGGGGTTGTCAGAAAACAATTAAAAACATTCATAGGAGGCTGTGTTCATATGAGTATGTTAGAAAGAATAACATAAAACATCTTGATAAAAATATCAAAAATAAATAAAATTAATTTCTTCCAAAAAAGGTTTTATTGTGAAAACATGATCCAAAACATGCTACCAGTCCAAGCCAGATGCCATCATCATCATCAAGTTTTCAAGACATTTACAGTTCAAAACTTTTGAAATGTTCTATAAATCTTATGAATAAGCTTTTTAATAAGATGTCATAGAAAGTGATGGAGTCACCAGAACTTTCCCTGGTTGTCTGAAGCTCACAGTAACACAGTTAGTCCCCCTCCCCTACCTGTTGCTGCGGAATGTTAGTCAGCTGACCGAAAGAAGAATCTACTTCAAAACCTTTATTACCCATTTTCCAGGTCAAAAAATAATAATAAAATAAGATGTACTCATGTGTTTAAAAATTATTTTCATTTTCTAAAACTTGGACAGTTGTGGTTTTTGAAATCACAGTCGCACTTCGTACAGCAAGCTTGTCTAGTCCGACTACTGAACCAGGTTATGTGAATGGTAGTTATTCTCGTGTTAAAATACAGTGATACCGCAAGGAGTGAAAACAACACGGTAAGTCTCATACCAGCACGTTTAATGGGTAGACTGTTATCATTACCTCCGGGATAGCCGGGCTGACAAGAAAAACTTTTACCTCTCCAAAAAACACAGAAGCAAACAGGGGAAAAAAAAAAAAAGGTACTAGTGCAGTGCTTCTGTTTCAACACAGTTATCTCCAGACCAATCTTTCTGTTAACCAATTCTCGGCCTGGAATTGGCGCTGAGCCGAGAAAGTAGGAGGGCGAGTTTGTACCAGCCTGCTTGACATGCAAATGAGGAGTAGATTTCAAAGAGGCTGACTTGCTAAAATCAGATAGGATCATATTTATAGTTTCTCCTTCAGCGAAGAGGGCCAGTCAGATACACATGCCCCAGTGTCACACACTCAGGACAGTGACCGCGAACACAACAGACGTCTGTCTGCTGTGCAGGTTCGTGTTTGAGTTTTCCGAACCCTTTTCTTACCAGCAAAGGCAGCGATGTTGCTCCTCCGTCGCAACATGTCGCTCACTTCTGCAAACAGCAAGCTGCAACACGTCGGGATCTGCTGCCAACATCCACGCATATCCATTTAATCATACGTCATAAACAGTCTAAGCTTACAATTTAACATTCGGCTGTGCATGAATACAGACATGTATAGGAACAGCATAATTATTAATTAACGCGGTTCTGTTCAAAACATCGGCATTCCTAAAATTTTAAATCCAATTGAACTTTAAAACTCTATTAAGTGAGACAAAATTGGTGCAATCAGGGATCATGCTAACATCATGTGAGTCTTCAATGACACTTACAGAACTGGTTGTCCAGTTACTAAAAAAAACAGAAGAAAAAAAAAACTCAGTTTAGTGAAGTGTTCTATGTTTTTGTCACGTTTGTAGCTCCTAAAATAAAATTCTTCTCTACTTCCTTGAAGAACTGTGCAATCACTCCATCCTAAATGTTGCATCGTGAATTTTAATTTGCGGCCCGACTTTAGTTCGGCAAAGATGTTAACCGGAGCAAAAGTACGGACTCCGCACGCCGCACTTTTAAGATTTTTTTTCCTTACAGAAACATCAGTGGAAAACTTCCTCTCACTTCACAGTTATGCAAAAACTGTTTTGGGGACGGTAATTCTTTCTGAAGGCATTGCGATATGTTGAATTTTATATTTTAGGCTTTGATAACTTGGTGCTTTTTTCTTCTCCCCTGACTTTTTTTCCCTTTGTGATCGACAACCCAATTATCTCTCTGAGAAATAAACACAGGATATAATGACAACATTCATTAATTGTGGCTGGAACATCTGAGAGGCCTATCATCTATCAGTTTACACTAAACATTGATAAAAAAAGAAAAAAAAAGAAAGGATTTTAATTGGTTTCTCATACCATTTTTGGCTGTAAGCCAGTTCCACAGTACCGACATGAGCAGCTCTCGCCTCTGAGTTTGAGTTTCACCAGATATCATGGACTTGTGTTTTGTTTGAACTGCCCTCTGGGACGATCTCCTCTGTTGCCTGAGTCAGTAAAGCAAAAGATGAACACGTCTGCCAAAAGGAAAAAAAAAAAAACTTGCTGGATAAGAGAGTTTTTTGTTGTTGTTTTTTTTTCCCTTGAGGTTTCAATGGTTGAAATACTTGTAGGGCCGATCTGAAATGCCGAGGAAACGAGCCCAGCTGAAGTGTGTAAATAAGAATGTTCTCAAAGACCCTCAATGTCAAAGTGCTGAGGAGAAGGAGGAGCTGCTCGTCCAGGAAATGCAGCATGAAAAATGTTTTCGTGCTTTTAATAAGAGGGCGTGTTTGAAAAAAAAATATATATATATATATAAACACAACTTGCTTATGTCTCATGGCACTAGCTGCAGGGTATTGTTCAATAAAAGAGGTTCATTAGTTCCAGTAAATTTACCTGGAAGTTGCCAGGTGTTTGTGGTCCTTTTCACTATGAAATTCAAATGAAACAAAAATCAATAAAAACTGGATTGATAAGATGGTAGCGTTTTCCACTTCGGAAAGATTTAAACTTAGAACTGCCTTTGCTGGCAGATCAGATTTTTGATATACTTGAGCAATTGTCTGTAAACTGGAGGAAACGTTTCTGAAAGTTTTTAATTGGAAAGTTTTTAAAATTACGTATTACAAAATACGTAATTTTGTTAGCTCAAGAGAAAAAAGACACAGTCACGTGTCAATGTTCATGAATCATCAGGTCTTTGCAAAGCTGCAGCTTTATTGGTGTGTAAATGGAGGCATCTATTGTGTGCAGGTGCATAAGGACAACACGGGTCTTATTTTTCTACTGGAAGGAGAAAACAGACAGTAAACAGCTGAATGACATCAAGTTAGAAATTAAAACAAATATTGTGATGTTATGATAAACAGACTGTTCTTCACCCAGAAAATTTCACAACAAATTTTATTCTAATATTTTATAGTTATGTTTCTACCAAGTCTGCTAAAGAAATCCCACCTGTCTTTAGAGCTTTTCCTTTCTAGTGGTCAAAAATTGATTCTAAAACAAAGAATAAATATTCATTTAACTGTTTATTGTTCACATTCGTCACTGCAGAATCAAATATTTTCCCCATAAAATGAGTCTTTCTGTTTACTTTCCACAATGTCTGACTTGTATTAATAAATAGAGTAGCTAATTTTGGAAGGGACTGTACGGTGGCCCTGAAGGGCAAAACTTCCACAAATCACTAAGCACAACTACAAATGAAAAACAAAATAAGAAAGTTGCAGCTTTATTTTACTATTTCAGGTTTAGTGAAGTCCTATCGGATTGTTGTACATTTCAAAATGGCTGCCTGTAGAGAACGATGATGCTCTTTCTAGTTGCTTCTCAAACCAACCGTCAAACCGGATCTCCAGTTTTCACTCAATGTTTATTGAAAATGGGGCTGCATGATGTCAGGTAAACATTTAACTACTATACTATTACTGTAACTTGAAATAACAACTTACAGTGACCCCCATTTTCCTGACATTTTTTTTTCCTTTACCGTTGCTTTCTCTGTAAGCTCCAGTGCTGCTGAAACTGCAATCACTTTAGCAGCAAAATAAAACATGGTGACTACCAGGTAGAAAGTTTACATTTGTTTGAAGCTTTTACTCTTTTGGCTTTTACTGAAATGCACGAATTTGAAAAAAGTATAGATGATGCGTCCAACTTGACAGTTTTGAACAGTGATGTCGATGAGCTTGCGTGCAATTTAACATCATGAGGGTGTGGGAGGACTAAACCAGTCGAACTCGCCCGGCGTGTACAGGTATAAAGAAGAAGTGCCTGTGGCTGGGGCAAGTACCTGAACAGACAGTGAGCAACATGGCTGTGAATAATTTAAGGGTGTGGGTTGATCCGGTAACAGGAAAACAGCTTTGTTAAAAATACAGAACAACTCGATTATTAGCAGTAGACTTTTGGATTGGGCCCTAATTTTTATTTTTTTTTTTAGATTCGACGTTAAACTTAACTTTATCACAAATGGATCCTTTCCTTTCATTCCTTCTGCAGGCAACATCTGTTTGGAGAAAAACGTATGAGTCATAAACGTGTGCACATAACGGCAGCCTGAGTTTTTACGTTCATTGGGTTGCATTTCAAAACTGTTCGTCCTGTTCACAAACACACAGAGGGAGGTGCAGTTCCAAGTAGGCATGAGCCAAACAGGCGGGTGTGGCGTCTGCGTGTTGAAAAGCACACAGGCCTTCTCCATCAGCCTCGATGAGTTCATGGAGTTTTGCATGAGAACATGTCGCAACAATGACAAAGGAACAAACCGCTTGACGTGCATTTTGCTGTAGTTGCAGTCCAAGTGTAGCCTCAGATGTAAAATCCAGGGCGACGGAATAAAACTGGGGGTGTTTCATTGCTAATATTTTCTTCCCGAACTCTTGAGAGTTAAAGCTGTCGACTTTTATGTGATGAATCTAGCTGAAATTCTGTCTTCTTGAGAAAATTAATCGTTTTTTTTGTTTGTTTGTTTGTTTGGACTGCAGGTTGGGGTCAGGCCGTGGCAGCGCTGATGATTATTGGCCTCCTCATCCTTTTAGCTGCTTTCATCATCAGCGCCGCTACCTTGTGTACAGGTGATGCCACTGCCTCTGCTTGTATTGCCGTGGGAGTTCTGCTTTTTATTGCTGGTAAGCTTTATTCACACATGCACAGAGACATATTTCATATTTGCATGAAAATTACCTTGATCTGTTCACAAACAGGAAGATTCTGGTTTAGAGATTAGTGGGGGTCTTTTATTGTTTACGTGTTCTTCTGTTTGTTTGGGTTTTGTTTTGGGTCTAGTTTACTCCTAAGTAGTAAAGACAGATTGTGAGAGTAGCTCTCCCACAATCTGTCTAACATAAAGATGTCTACGCACTGACATGGACATAGAATCCCATCTACTCAAGTAAAGTAGAAAGACTGCAGCAGTCACTTTGAACCAACCAAAATGTTGCTAACAAATGCATCAACAGACGTGATGTGGTCGATGCAATGTGCTAGACTTTTTAATTCAAACCCAACAGGGACAAAGCAGGGTTTGGTTTCAGTTATCACCTGGTAAAGGTTTCCTAAGGTTTGTTGTAGGATCTCAAAAGCCAGATGTGATTACACCAACGTTACAAACTTGCCTAAGCTCCAACCACGCTGTATTCCGTGGTTTCTCATTCAGCCAGCTGAATCATTCCCCAAACTTTCCACAATCCTTCGTGCGTAAGAAAAGATGATCCGAGTAATCAAAAACTGGGAAAAACAATCCCTGCTTCGTAGCACATGAAGCTGAATACACTGGAGTGAAAGAGATTCTGCGTATCAAAACAATTAGACATAAATATGAACTGAATGGTCTAGTTTCTTTCTTTGCCAAAAGACGGTCTGTTGCATGTTTTGAAGACTTTCAAGCACAGCCTGTTCACTAATGAAAATAGATATAGTTTAATGATATTTGTTGATCTGCTCCCAAGTTCAACTAGTTTTTGAAACTTTTGTTAGTCTTTTCTCCTATTTTTTGTCTAAACTTAAATCCGAATTACATTTGCAAAAAACCAGTTTGTCTTTTGGGGTGGAAGAACTTTGCAGAGCTTTATTCTGACTTTTGAGGCTGTTACTGATTGAATACAAGGATGTTTGTCAGGTGAAAGGTCAAAAGTGTGCATTGTTCTGGGAATTTGCTCAACAGTAAAGAGTGAACTGGCCATAGGGGGTGAAACATCAGTATTTATGTAAAAGAAGGAGGTTAGGAGGAATGACGGCAACTGAATGATAGAATTAGACAGAAATATGGATAATTTAGTTCTAATTAAGTGGCACATGACGATAATTAGGGAGCAGCAGAGACAAAGGTAGGATTAAACACAAAATCCAGTTTGGTGTGACGCTCTCATAGCAACAACTGGCTGAATCTGTTTTCTTTGACATGAGCAATCCCAGGTAGAGCGTGGGAACAAAAGGCGAGACAGAAACACAATTCTCAAAACGCAGCACAGGGCCAAACTGGCAGGCCATGGAAAGTGTTCAAAAGTCCGCTGCTTTCTTCTGTCAGAGGCAGAATTTCGGTTTAAACAAGGAAGTGCAAAGACGTCGATGTTTCTGATTAATCCAAGCTTAACTTACTGGTTAAAAAAAAGTATGTCATATTTTATTAAGAAACAGCCAAACCGCGAACTAAAGAAAGATTCTATGGAAATAATTGAAAGCTAAGGACTGAATGCTATCAACAAACTCTACATTTTGATTTGTTCAAGTGACTCTCGCATAGTCGTGTGAAGGTATTTTCCACACCCTGCTGCCTGCCAGCCCAGATGGCTGTGTGACAAAGATTTTGTCACACGTTGTTTTCCAACGTGTACGAATAATTTATAATGTCAAATGTTATACGGTTTCCAGACACACAGCGTCATTTGATAGCCAAATGAAGTAGCTGTTACCTTTTATTGCTATAAAAACCTCTTATATTTCAAAAATAACTTTGCCTCATAACTGACCCCCAAAAATTGCGTCTCTGTCTCTTTAAGAACCTCGATAAATTCCAACACTCCCCCCTTCAGCACATCATCACCACAATGCTTCTCCATGATGCCATTGAACTGAGAAGTAGTTCATATGCAGACTAACAGCTTCACCAGTGGTTTGCTAATTCCTCTGTCAGGAGGAAAACAGTCTGTTTCATCCTGCTACGATGAAACAGACTGTAGCTAATTTAACTACTGTGAAAGTTAGCTCGAAAGTTAGTGAGATAATCACAGTTAGCTAACTTTAATTACAGTTAGTTAAATACTGTAAAAAAGTAGTTAAATACTGTGAAAGTTTCACAGTTTCACAGCTAAACTGTTTAGCTAACTTTTATAGTATTTAATTACAGTTTTTAATTACTGTTTTGATGAGTGTTAGTAAGTTGCTTATTGGACTTTAACACTGATCAAACGTGTTCACCTGTCCCTTCAGCGCTCCTTCAGTTCATCGGTCTGATCATCTACCCCGTCAACTTCAACTCCAGGATCTTCGAGGGCGAATACGAATACACCTGGGCCTACGGGTTCGGGTGGGGCGCCACCATCATCTGCTTGGGCTCCAGTTTCATTTTCTGCTGCTTGATCTCTTGCTTAAGCTTTGTAAAAGGAGATGAGAAGATGAATTACATATACACATCTTCGTAGTGACAGAATGTCCCGACCCTAGTCACAGTAGTTTTCTCTCTGTCACTGAAAACTAAAATTTTGTTCAACACTGGAAGCATTCCTCCTCTACCATCCTTGAACAAAGTGGATTGTAACTGGGGGCCGCCCTAGCTTTAATGCACACAGATCTTGATTTTAGATTTTGCCAGCATCTCAGCCCCTCAACCCCCCCCCCCCTGTTTTTATTTGTATTTTTTTTTTTTTTATAAAGTTAAGACTTTGTCCTCAGAATTTTGCACACTTTAATTCTCAAAGCAATAACACCCAAGTGCATTTATCTTTAAAAGAGCTAGTTTTGTATAAACCACAAGCAATCCAGAATTTTTTCCAGGGTTTTTTTTTTTGCACAGGATGAATGAATGTTTATCGCATTGGACCGTGTAATTTGACAAACACTGGGTCTCCGTAGTGTCATTAACTCTGCAAGTTTAGCGAAGGATAGGGAAGTAATCTGATCCATCAGAAACATATGTATTGGTTCAAAAAGTGTTTGCATCATTTTTATAAATCTACAGTCTGTCTTTGTTTTGATTCGCTGATGTGGTAAAGGCAAGAGACGCTGTGCTGGGTTTGAATGCAACTGACTTGTCTTTATGCTGTAGTAGAATTAGAGGTGTTCTAATAAAACATCGGCAACAAGCTCAGCTGTCGCAGAAATAGTCCAGATCCCTCATTGTCTTTTGTTATTGCAGCAATTATATTTAAGGACTACAAGAAACAAAACCAAAATTTCAAAGAAAAAGAAAAAAATTTTTGAAACATATTACAAGATCCACACTCCCATTGTTCAGTAAGGATGTCAATACTGGTTAAAAGGGAACATTTAGATGATTTAGTTTTTAATGTTATGTTCATATCAGTTATGTATGATCTTTGTCATGTTTTTTTCCCCTGAATTTTAAGAATGCCACAGAGGCGCTGCTGGTTTGGTGATTAAACATTGACCAAAGTTTCCAACACTATGACTCACTGTATGAAAAGAAGCTGTGCCTTTGTGTTTCCTTTGTTGTTAACCCTCGAGCGCTTCATTCTAGTGGACGAGCTGGTTTTCACTCACGCCGTCTGCTTCATGCCAACACCAATCTGCTCAGACATGATCGGGCCTCTTTGTTAGATTTATATCCTGAATTGAATCTTCTGTTGGGTGAGTCAGTATTTCTGCTGACGCTTTGTCTGTCCAGCCCAGAGCTGCTTAGTTTCATGTATTTTATAATTTGGTAGAAGTTTTAACCGTTAGTGGGCATAAGTGTTTGTGTTCAGTGTGGGCTTTTCACTGTAAATCATCAGTGCTTTACTGTGTTAAAAATAAATCTAATATTTTTCTTCCTGTTCTGAGGTATTTTTGGTAGGTGGTGTATTTTTAAGCAATAAAGAGTTTTTATGTAGAGGAAGTTGCGTTTTTTTTTTCTCTTTATTTACCTTAAACTGATTGTGTTGCTGTTTAAAATGTGAGACAAATCTGTTTTGACTGCTTCTACGGCTGCATTTTATTTTATTAGAAAACATTACGTAATAAAGTTGGTCTGGAGTGGGAAACTACCCACAAGGAATAACAAAGGGAGTCAGTACAAAATTGATCAAGAACTCTAAATACAGATCAGGTTCCCGCTCTGCCTATTTTTATTCTGTTTGGGGTTGTCACCATTCATGTGAAGGAACAGATGATGCACAGCATAGGAATGTGCAGACCAGAGTCATAGATAATGAAAAGCACACACACCCAGAGGAGCCCCACCTTCACACAGCTCTCACTGGCAATTAGATTTTGCTAGGCGTGTCCAGACATCTCTGCCTTTCCTAGAGGAAACCGGGGGGGAGACGCAACCGAGTGTGCAGCATAAACACGGGGGAAGGAAAGTGACATCAAGGTGAGACATGGGGCAAGGAGGAGGAGGAAATGGAGAGACACTCAAACAGAAAATGTGCACATGCCTGAAAACTCAGCTAAAGCTAAAGAGCTTTAAAACAACACACCACGTTACATAGTCTATGTTAATATTATGACTGCATGCCACTTGAAATGACACTTCATGGCTAAGAACTAAACTATTAACTTTAGCAGCTAATAGTTGTATTATCTGCTTGGCATCTTAATTTAATATAAATACTTATCAATGCAGGAGGATTAAGCTCAGAGCTGAACTTGCATTTCCTATGGCAACACAAGAACTAATAAAAACAAAATTCACTTAAACTGCTCTTTTTATTCACTTTTCGGTTGTACAGTTATTCTCACCAGAAAGGCTTTCCTTGTTCAATTTCATGAATGTTTCTTACAGGAAGAGTTTTGATGGTACATCTTTAGCAGAGCCCACGGTGAGGCCAATGTTGAGAATGATGCCAAAAATGACTTCCAAAGCAGAGAAAAGAGTGGTGTGTTTGGCTATCACTGACAACTATTATATACTATTTTCATGTCAAGTGGTTGTTTGGGAGGCACTGCGCCGTAGAGGTGATTTCCCAGGTGTTTTCTGTGGATACCCTCAAGTTGATCCTTAATTCACTATCCAAATACTTTTTTGTAAATTTATGCTTTCTGTGATTTGGTTGTTTTGATGGGATCTTTTTTCATGTAGACATAATAGAAAATTAAACTTTTTGATGCAGATATAACACACACATGCACACGCACGCACGCGCATGATACAATATAATATACTATATATATATATATATATATATATATATATATATATATATATATATATATATAATTTAGTTTTTTAAGTAACAAACAATGCAGGTGGGTTTGGCACAGACCCAAGTTTGAATGTGAAGAAGCACCTCTGTGAGGAGGTTCTGCAGGCCTGTTTTCTTCCAAATCCCTTGGGAACTTTATTAGCATCTACTGCATCACTAACTCTGAAATACCAGAACATTTTAAATAAAAATATCCAGACCTGCTAGCAGGAAACTGAAAAGGATCACCATGGGGTCGTTAAAGTGAATAAAGATCTGAAACACATAGCCATGTGAGCATAAAGATGCTTCACCAGACCCAAATCCAAACTTCTTTCACAGTCATCTCAGTCCTCAGATCGTCACTATTGAGAATATGTAGATGTGAAATGAAGACGGGAGCCTGAGCTCTGGAAGATCCAAATAGAGTTTGCTAACAGGAATAGTCAAAGATTTCTGTCCCTGTCTGCTCCAGCCTACCACCTGCTGTCCTCTTTGGGAAAAGATGGTTGTACAAAATGGCAATTGCATGAATGTTAATATGTCACTAGTAAAATGAAAAATAAATCAGTAAAAACTAGTTCTCAAAGCTGATTTTTACAAACTGATTCAATGTTACCTTTTTTTGTTTTTCCAAATACAAGCAAGATATTGCAACAAAAGCTTCATTTATTTGAAGAATTTGTACTTTGTCAACTACGGAGCTACAACCTTTACTCACCTGCTCTCATAATAAAAGAAATTCGTTTGCTGTCACAGAAAATTCTATCTAGTCAGGTGAAGGATGTGATATCTGAGAAAAATAATCACCACTTACGAATAAAAAGCTTAAAGCCAATACACAAAAGCATTTGCCTGTTATTTTGTGGCATTAAATAACATTTGTTGTGTGAAATGGTAAAATGTATTGTGTATTGTGAGGTAAATAGTGATTTCTGTAAAGTAAAACACTCAGCTGAAGTACACTGCTCAAAAAAATAAAGGGAGCACTTAAACAACACAATATAACTCCAAGTAAATCAAACTTCTGTGAAATCAAACTGTCCATCTAGAATGTGTTATTTGAGTGTTCCCTTTATTTTTGAGCAGTATATAATGATGGCACAATCCGGGTTTTAAAGCAAAGGGTATCTCTAAATACTGTGTTTTTGTTGCTGAAAGAGGCCACTAGAGGTCAGTGTTGATGAGCGTTTCGGCAGTTTCATCCCTGGTTTCCTCTTCTCTGCAGTTCAGCTTGAACCCGTTTCCCTTTTAAGTTGTGGCCCTCAAACATTTATTTGGAAGTCAATCAGTAGTAAAGTGATGTCAGCTTTAACCCCCTCCTCTCTCTCTCACACACACGCACACGCAAAGCTGCCTCGAGCATCATCTTTGTGGAGGTTGGTTTCGATCTGCCTCTGAGGTGTTTTCCAGTGAGATGAGGAGCCAGAAGAACACTAGATGTTCTTCATCACAGTTCTCCCCAGGGTTCTCCCCACTTCTTCTGCCACCTCATATCGGGACGGGGCCCCGAGGCTTTTGGGGCTCTGACGGAACAATCTGGGTTCAGAAGTCACTCCGAGGGACTGGCCACACTGTCAGAACACAAGAGACGTATGACTCCAGAAGGCTTATATACACTGAGTGCACAATTATTAGGCAAGTCTTATTTTTTAGGATTATTTTTTTTATTAATCACCAAATACAGCGCTCTTGGTTCATCCAAAAATGTTAATAAACTGCAAACCTCAATGTTTAAGAAAGCTAAAGTGAGGTTCAGTTCAGCTGAGAAAGGGGGCTATAGCTTAAGTTTTTCCAGAGTTAATGACTCTTCTGATTAGCCCCACAGAGGAGCATTGTGCTGTTCAGAAATCATCAAAACTTCTTCCTGCACCAATTCTTGAAGGAAGCATTTTCTAAAACCTAGCAGTATGTTTTGGAGTTAATTCTTTGTTGATCTTCATTTTTAGCTCCACCAGCCCATACCACTACCTCACCTCCGCCTTACTGACTTAAAATGGAGCTCTGCCCCATTACTGATCCAACCAACCACAGGGCCAACCATCTGGTCCATCAATACTCTCGCATTTCATCCATAAAAGCTTTGAAAAAAAATCTGTCATCAGTGATTTCTTGAACCAATTTTATACACTTCAACTCATGTCATGTTTCTGAGCGATGAACATTTTCCACGTAGGTTGTAGGTTATGGAAAATGACAGAGCTGTAAGATAATGACTCCATGGTAGCTTCACGCTGGATTCTTCTCAAATCCTTGGCCATTGATTTGCATCCCCCCCCCCACCACCACTTTTCCAGTGACCCTGTTGACTGTTTGCTACAAACCTTTTGTTGGGTCTGCAATCACACCACAATATCTTAGCAATTTCAAGAGCTCTGCATCTCTCTGTGAGACTTGTGGTACTTTTTGACTTTCCAGAGTGAGTTAAATTTCTTTTTTTCTTTTTCTATTTTGCATAAAGGAAAAAAGCTGCCTCATAATTATGAACATCTAGATTTAGGGTGTTGACCGACTTAGGTCCCACCTTCATTTATTACACATATACACATCACTTGCTACTCTTAAGTCCATTATGTAGTCATGTTTATCCAGCTTGGAGTTTAGTAATCTGCCTAAAAATGGTGAAAATATCCACTTGACTGATAATTCTGCACAAAGTGTATGTATTTATTAGGAGGTTTACATAGATTAAATTAAACTGTTTGGATTACCAATCCGACAGACAAATGGATTACCAGCATCTTTATGGTCTTAATTCTAGTTTCCGCAGTTCCTTTTTAAATCAATGAGGAAGTTTTACTCTAACATGTGGCATTGTTCAATTAAAAAATAAAAACAGCTAAATGTATGTTAATTATGTTTGTCTTTAAAGAAAGAGGAACATGAAACACTGTAGGAGGATGTGTTCAATATGGGACACTTACTGTAAAGCCCATAAAAGAACAAGAACATGTGGTATTCTAAGAGGGTTGCAAGCAAAGATGTGCAAAAATTCTACAGTCAGACAGGAAATTGGGTCAGAGTCACACTTTTTTCCTATTTAGAGTATTTAAATTCTTACAGAAGTAACTTTTGAATAATGGTCAGAAATCCTCATCCCAAAGGAGAATACTGTCCTGCCAGAGAAGGTCATGGTATGAAACATATTGCTGAGGCCATTAAAAACGTCCTCTGCCAGGTCTTGTGGAGTAAAGTTAAATAAGTGTCTATCGAAAGGCTCTCCACTGGTGGTTCAAAAATAATTTGCACAGTGGATGTTTGGTTTTGCCCATTTTGTTGAGCAGCTCGTTTAACAATCTTTTCCATTGTACCATTGAGTGAATTTCAGGAACTAGAGGAGTCCCTCAGACAAAATCAACATTTCCCAAGTAGGTTCAGTCAATTGGGTCACTGACTCTGGTGCCTTTACTCCAACATTTGACCTTTGAAGATTGCTCATTATGTCACACAGATTATAGAAAATTCACTACAGTCTTATAGAAAATTTGCAACACTCAAGTCTGATGTCTCTCGGAAACAACCTCAGTGGTATATTTCCGGTTAAAGCTTTGGTCATGGGGAACAACCAGTGTTTCCTTTGTTATCAGGTATAAAATACTGGCTTGCTCAATCACACAGTTTAAAGAAAGCCCCAAATGGCTATGTGTTATGTGAAAGTCTATAGATGTGATTGTTTCGCTGTCCTGCAAACTTCAGACGTCAACACATCCGAATCAGGTGAATGATTCGTTGACGAGAAGCTGATGAGCAACTTTAGCAGATGTATTTCTGAGTCTAAAAGATGCCAAACAGTGCTAAGAGTTGAAGAGCAATTGCTCCAACGCTTTACGTAAATTACCAAGGCATACGATTCCAGGTAGACGTTTACACACACTCATTATTGGCACGAATGTTGTATTCATTTTGGACTTTCAGTGATGCATTTGATCCGCTCTTTTTTGGGTGTGGAATGAGTGTGCACTACACAACTGCAGTGATTTTTTAAAGTCAAGACTTGGGATCACTTGTTTGAATTGTGGAACGTTATTTGACCTGTTTTCTCATCAGAACTAGTAGTTTTATTGATTTGGTTGGTTTCCTGCCATGAAACTCACCTACCAGTAAAATGTTAGTCTACATTAACTGTTCCAAGACCAGTTTTGATGGATAATTGAAGTCATTGTCCAATTATCGCCAACTATCAGTAACAAACAAAAGCTAGTTTAGAATAGCTTAGAATAGTAAGTCTTAACTTAAACCAGGTTTGTAACATGATCCTAACCTGTGTAAATTAGCTCTAACCAACCAGACAGGCTGGTTAGAGTAACTCTAATTGGTTACTCTACCAATTAGAGTAGAATAATACAAACACCTTGCTGCTAGCTACACTCTGCAACGTGCTAAGAAACATTGGCAACCGTGTAACCGTGTTCCTTGTGTGACATAATGAGAAACTTAAGCAGCCAAGACGTCAGGAAGAGAAAAGTTGACCTCAACAAGTCTGGTTTATCCGTTTGTACAATTTGCAGGTGACTGAAGGTGCTGTGTTGATCTGTTCAAACAATGTGCAAGCATAAACAGTAGGGGAGCAATGAGCCATCGCACTGTTAGGGAAAGAGACGGGTTATACGACCTAGATATGAAATGTTTTGATGTCAATGTGTAAATAAACGACAAAGGTCTCTATAAGGGTTCTGGCTGCAGAAAGCGTTATTACCCACAGTGAAATCTGTGTAGACCTGGGCTGAAAGGCCACACACACAGGTAGAAGTCAGTACTCCAAAAGTAACTGAGAAATATTGATTACATATCGGAAATGTACTGAGTCAGATACCTGAGTATGTGGAGAGATGTCCTGTGGTCTGATAAACTAGAATGAAAGTGTTTGACCATGCATCATGCCCATGATTCTGTCTGGAGGACAAAAAGGGATAGTGTGAAAGTCAAATGAACACTAAAGGTCAACAACATGTCATGGGGATCTTTGCTGTATCTCAAAATAAGAGGCATAATAAGCAAAGAACATTATGTAGAAATTTCAAACCAACATCTCCAGGCAGGGAGGAAGTAATAACCTCAAAATTTGTTACAAATTTAATGTTTTGATTTGGCCATCACAAAGGCCTGATCTCAGTCTCATAGAACGCAGAGCTGAGAAGGTGTGTGTGAGTGAGGCAACCCGACAAACTCAATTCTGTTACACCGGTTCTGTCTGGAGGAATGGGGCAAAAACGTTTAACCCAAACTTATACTACTTAGAAAGCAATTCTGCCAAATACTGTAAAGTCAAAAAAATGTATGTAAATTTCTGAGTTTGAATAAGGCTTAAAAAGTTATCAAAACTTGTTGTTCACACATTTAGTAAATAAAAATAACAGAAATAATCCTGACTGATTTGAAACAGAAAAGCTTTAATTTGATCTTATGTCAGTCAGAAATCAAAATTTTCACATCTCTTACCGCAGCGTGTGTAAATATCTGGTTCCAGCTACATTTTTGCTGTACTCTCCTCCAAATTTTCTACATCAGTGAGCCGACAGACGTCGACAGCTGCTGTTTTGGAGCAGATCAGTGGGTCAGTCGTCTCCTCTGGGGGGTTTCCACGCACTTGTGATGCGCTGCTTTTATTGCTGCCACAACAAGTTTGTATTGATCACAGTCTGTGACTCAGCAGCATGTGACCCAGTGTGGAACTTTTAAGATGAAATCTATAGAGGATCTGAGTTTCTGATCATTATTTATTCATTTATTTGTACAGTATAAAAGGTGACTCAAAGAGAATTGAGCTGTGAAAGATAAGTCGGTGAGCTCTTTCCTTGTGAATGCTTGTCAGGTGATTGGTTTCTGTTCCCTTCTTGAAGGCTGTGCTTTCCAGTGTTTGTTTGGGTCAAGGAGTCAGGAGGCTTTCCACAGGGAGGAGAAAGGAAAGTTGAAAATGAGCAATGAGTCGGTACATTGGTTGTACGGTCTGAAACTGAAGTACTTATCTGGTCATCCACCAAGTCAACAGGTGGATAAGAGCCAGTGTTTCCCATTATGAGGCAATGCAAGGTTTGAGCTCGAGCTGCTGCAGGTAAGTTTAACATTTTTGGACATGATAGATATTTATTAAGCAGAACGTTGCTCAGTTTTCCTTCTGAAATCTGTTGTTAACTTTATTTACATCAGCATTATGAAGCCGTGAAATAAAAAATGCAAATATATACATATATGTAGTTTTTTAAGTGTTTTCTTACAACTCAAAACAGCATAACCTGGTCTATTATTTTTTTGTTTTTATGTTTTTTTGTTTGTCTTTTTATTTTTAATACCAACACTAGACACTACTTTCTTAAACCAAGGTCGATGAATTAAATACTGATTCCAAAAGTTTATTTTTAATCTTTTACTGAATTGATTTTAAATACCCCACATTATGAAAAGACAATAAAGAATTGTTTCTCTTGTTGTGTCATACAACATCCACATCACCTGTGGCAAATGTGAGAGCTGGAACAAAAGCACAGTAGCTTCTTCAGTTTCAGACCGCAGTGAGACAGTTGGTGAGCTCCGCCACAAACTGACATCTAAATCATTAATAACAGAGTCTGCTAACCACCTCAACCAAAATCTGCCTTTATGCGAGTGGGATTTAACACGTTTAACTTACGTAGCACTTTCAGATGGATTGGATACTGAATGTGCCTCTTAAAAAAGTCGCGTATGTGTGAGAAATTTTAACCGACGGATCAGAAGTTTTCACACTTCTGAACGTGTAGGGAAGTCTTGTTTTTTGGGTTTTACGTATTAATAGGATCTAAAAGATGAAAACATCTTTGACATTTAAATTAGTAATGCTCCCAGTCCTGGCCCATTTTTAAAGTGAAAGCATATATGTAAAAGTTCAACAGGAGTTTAAATATATGGGCTGGATAGCAACAAAAACAGCGCGTATGGATTGATTACAGAATTATAAAAATAACTGATGAACATAAGAACTGATGGATGGATGAATGAACAAAAAGAAAGATGGGTGGATGGATACTTTTAGACAGTGAAAGAGGACACACAAATCTGGAATTATAAATATTTGTTCCTATTATAATGACCTTTTCTATGCTTATTCAAATCTGGAGAATATTTAATATTTTTATACTATATAAAAAGTCTGAGTGTTACATTAATACAGCTTTGTATTGACTACATTAGGACATGTAGTTCATGCAGCTCAATGCAAACTACAGAAGTAAGAGGAATCTGCACTTGGATATGGATAAAACATTAAATAATTGAGTAACACACAACCTGATGGGGGGGGGAAGGAAAGAGTGTAATAATAACCGCACCTCTGGGTCTTGCATGACTGCAAAAAGTCCGGCTTAATTCCTCTGAGGACAATTTCCAGTCAAAACAGTATTATATCATCATCATCATCATCATGCTCATCATCATCATCATCGTCAACATCATCATCACAAAATCCTAAGTCAAACTATTAAATGCTTATTCAAAAACATGCACAAGCAGACAGCGAGTCAAACCCTGCTTTTTTAATGAACTGCAGGGTTTTTCTTTCGTGTTCCAGAGTCATTTGCTGAGGCCTTGTCTTTTCCGGGGGGTTAATGATTTATTTCTAAGGCTGTCTCATGAAATAGAGTGTGACGCGACCTGTCTCTTTCATTCAGTGAAGGCTCCTTTGTGCTCAGTAGGTGGGATATGCTTTTCAGCATTGAGTCAGACAGTTGGAGGGCCCCCTAGCGGCGACGGGGCGGAACCGCACGCCAAAGGTTGAGAAAAGCGAGCAAAATGGGTGGACGGAAAGTCCCCGTGTGGAAATCCCCTTGACTCGGAGTTTTTCCTTTTTTAAAAAACTAGCGCTCGCGGACGAGAAGCAGTCTTTCGAAAGGCGTCTTCCAGCTGCGAGGGCTCAGCGTTAGATGTGATAGTGGAGGAAAAAGAGAGGGTTGAATGGCGCCGAGAGCCGCAGCGGTGAGGCTGAGTGAAGTGGCTGAGAGAGGACGAGCCTGAGCATCCGGGAGGCTTTGTTATCACCCCCCCGACACATTACACAGGTAAGACAGCACTTCTGCCCGTTTGCCTCTTCGCCTGGACCACGTTCCCCGCCGAGGGGCCGGGACTCGGCGGACACATCGTGTTTTTGGGGCCTCGAGTAACGTGTTGGTCGTGTTTCTGGGGACATGGAGGAAAGCCTGCTCACGACAGTGGCTTTGACAGCCATTGTTTACAAAGACGTCCCCCACTAACGTTTTAACGGGGACGTTTAAAACGGACAAATACACCAACGGCTCTAACCGCCGCGCTGCGAAGCGCCGCTGATCACTACATTGTCTCAAAGGTAGTTGTCATTGCAATTACGTAAGCCTTTAACGTCAGCAAAGTATCCTGTTGTTGTGTTGTGTTTTTCGCTCTCTCTCTCTCTTTATTTTTGTACGTGTTCGCGTAGCCAGCCGTGCTAAAACCGCAGCGTCCGCCGCTGTGGCTCGCCGAAAGTCTGCCTGTTTGCCAGGCGTCCAGCGTGCCTCCTGACAGCCAGCTGTCTTGGTTCCTGCTCCCTGAAAGTGACTGACTTTCAGCAGGGCCTAGTCTGTTGTTGCACCTGCTGCTGCCGCTCTTGGCTGGCGACGGAAGGCTAACCCCAGCCTTCAGGTGGTTGTGAACTTCAGTAGCATCCACTGACTCATTGTCAGCCTGTTGATGTGAGGATGTGGGGTTAGGACGGAGGTAAAGAGTCAGCACAAGTCAAGGCTCACTTGCTGACCATTACTTTTTACTTCCTGTGTGCAAACTGGCAGCTGAAGGTTCTCCTTAATTTGTCGAAGCAGCTCTTCAAAAGTGAAATGTAACTTTCTTTCTCTAATGAGCAATAAAAATCAATCATTGCAAGGTTTACCAAAGTTTGAGAAAGTTGTGCAAATCTGCGTTGTGTTTATTTTAGGTTTCTGAAACACAAGTTATTGCATCTTACCATCCATGCAGTTTAAAGTCATGAAAAATGTCGCTGGTTTGAGATTTTGATGGCCGTTTGAACCATAGAGTGATGCCCCTCCCCCTACCCGTTGCTGCACACTGCCGGTCAGCAGGCTTACAAGAAAAAGATGGATGACAAGAAAACATTTTTGATTCTTTAAATGAGCACTTGTGGCGTGGAAACTAAATGGTTGACATTAACTTTCGAGTACCTATCAACCGGTAGCTAAGAATTTATCCTATTTTAGCTGAATTGTTCCTTTAAAGCAGACATTATTTGATGCGTCAAAGCCAAAAATAGAATTTTATCAATTGTTTAATCAGTGACTAGATCAGAAATGGCTTTGCAATTTTACGTATGTGGACCTTTTAGAGAAAGTTTGCTTTACTGTCCTCGATTTGACTTTTTATCACTTTTTAAAACTTCAAGTACACTAAATTTAAGTATTTAAAATAAACATCAAATAAATAATCATAACTGAAGGACCGTCACGCCTTTCTTTATTGTTCCCATCCCTTGGAAATGTAAACTTTTTCTCGTTTTCGTCGAAGCGAGAAAAACGAGAAACGTTACTCAACGGTGCACCTTGACCGTTGGTTTAGCTTTTTGTTTCTATTTTAAGTAAACATTTTAAACAGCAATGTTGTGTTTTTCCTCCCCCACCTGTTGCTGACAATGGCTGTGGGAGAGCCACCACTTGTTCAGTAAGAACGAAAGTCAACAGCAGGAAAAGCTACAAGTGGAAACTCGAGGAGTTGGCGTGTCCTTATTTGATATTTCTAACCAAGAGCATTAGCTTTAATAATTAACATGTCAAATTATTTACTATCAGTACAGATCTTGGTATACATTGACCAGTGGTGTTACTAAGACTGGTCTGTCTTTCCTCTACATTGAGGAGCCTGTTGTGTGTTTACTGAACTCACGGTAATCTTTTAAGCAAAGCCCTGACGCAGGCCGACGGTCGCTGAGGTGCTGTTGAGGCAGGAGGCCTTGTGACCTTCCTAGCAGCCTGGAAAACACTGGATCGCCCTGGGGAGAACTGGAAAGCACCAGTTGACGGTTGGGAAGCTTTGAGCTCGGTGGGACAGTGGGACACCCTGTTGGGGGATGAAGGGGAAACTCAGAAACCTTCAAGGCGAAAAGGTCAATTAGAAGAAAAGACTATAAAGCGCTCTTTGTGTTTTTTATTAGCATTATTTTTATTGAGTTTAACTTAATAGAATTTCATCTGAAAGCAGAAAAAAGCAACTCATTTACTCAGTGATGAAGTGTTTCTGTGTTATGGGTGGTTTCCCGAGTAAACTGTAAATTAAAATGAGTTCTGTGTCTCAGTTAACGAGGAAGGGGAATCTCCACAAAAAAATTCCCACCAGACTCTGATCTTTGCTACCGTTGTGAAATAACCGATTTTTTCTTTTTTTTTTCTTTTCTTTTCTTCTGCCCAGATTTCACGTTGTCCCATCATCGCCAGTTGGGTGTCTCCTCCTCCTCTTCCTCATCCTTCTCCTCCTCTTGTCCTCCTTGTTCCTCTTCCTCCCCTCCTTCCACTCTCCCGGCCACCCATCCGCCATGTCGCAGGGCCAGAACTTCCTCCCCAAGTTCCTGTTTGTCTCCAACCTGCTAAAAGCGGTGAAGATCCGTCAGCGCGTGCCCAACGACGTGGTGAAGCCGGCGGCCAGTGCCGGCCTCATGCACCACCTGCGGGGGATGCACCGCTACACACTGGAGATGATCGCCATGAACCACTTCCCCCAGGCCTTCAGGGAGGTGGTGCAAGCCGCCATCCTGGACCGGGCCATGCAGGCCTCCTTGGAGCAGGAGAAGAAGCTCAACTGGTGTCGGGAACTGAAGAAGATGGTGCCGCTGCGCACCAACGGTAAGAAACCATGAAACATTGTTCCGACTCGGGCGGAACGATGTTTGGTGTTTGTCTGTCATTTCCTGTGAAGCTTCATGAAGTTTGGATTATTCTTTGACAAAAATGTGGAAGTCTCAATTTTAGGAACATCTGCGATTGTTGCGACTCCCCGCTGCGGATGTGAGCGGCCTTTGTTTCATTTTCTGTAGCAGAAGCTGTTGGCTTATGAGTCAATGGGTTTTTGATATTTAAATTCTCAGATGTCATTACTCACAAGAAAGGTTACTGTAAATGACAACAATCAAGGTGCATGAGTTCCGCTTTCAGAGAGACTCATCCAGCAGCCTCTACTGAGGCCTTCTGCGCCCCGCTTGCTAACTCATGTTTTCTGTTACGTGCGCGCTGCGGCTCGGGAACATCCCGGGGCAGGCAAACATTCACACAAGGGCCCCTGGTGCCTCTGATCGTAGTTTCTGCGCTGGAAACTTCACCGGCGTCACCCACAGCAAATGTTGTTTACCCCTGGTGATCTTTCATACCAAAGTATTTCCAGTAGTTGCAGCCCCAGTTCGTCCCCTGCTTTTCTGTTTAGGCGTGTGCGAAGGCCCGAAGATCTGATGAAGCGCTGTCGCGCACCTGCCTGACGCAGGTTTGGCGGTTTTTTTGGTTTTTCTTTAAATTATTACTTTTTTTCAATCAGAAACCAATCAAAGAAAACCTAATATCCTGCGCGTCTGGTGAACTATTTTAAAAGGAGAGAGAGGAAAGAAGGGCGTTCAAAGAAAGTCTTCAGCCTGCAGCGTTCGCGACAAAAACAGGAAGTGGAAATCAGTCCACGGTACAAGTTTGACTTAAAGGTTTAAGTTTCCAGCAGAAAACAAAATGTCTTCTCCTTTTTGTTTTGTTTTTCCTCATGCGAGTAATTCCTCTTCTGATCTAATCTGAGTTACTGAATGTTTAATCCCTAGAGGGTCATTGTTGATTTTTAAAGTAATAACCTAAATGAGTCACTGCCACTTTCATCAGGGGACAGTTCCTCATTCAGAAAGACCCTTTTTATTGATGACGAACCCGGCTATCATAGGCTGCCAGTAAGTAACCTGAGTGGAATTTCCTGGCTTGATGAGGCAGAACGTTAGAGCCGGACAGTCTAACTCTGAAAGACCTAGACATGACTTTGAGCAGAGGACGGACACATGCACACACACACATATATTCACAAAGGATCTCACTGACGGTTGCTGAGTCACTGGACCTCAGCTGAGAAAACGTGACGGAGGAAGAAGTCCCTCAGAGAACGTCCAATATCTTCCGGTACATCAATTTTAGCTCCCGAAAATCCTGTCATATTCTCAGGCTATAACTGGCGTCAAAAACATACTAAAGCCTCAAATCTCCAGGGATTCTTTCGTACAAATAAATAGAATTAAGCATCACAAACTCCGGCATAATTCAAGTAGCCGAGTCATATCCGTTTTCCTGTTTCCATCCCAGCGCTGCGATACCTCATTAAATTTCGGTGTGACTTTCCTCTTGAAGGTCTAGAACGCATTCCGAGGGTTTTTCCCCCGAGCAACATCCCATGTCTGTCATGTGTCCCCTTCACGCAGGATTGGTTCAGCTACAATAAACTGACTCCTCATACTTCAGCAGCGGAGACGACACTCTTAACACTCCTTCTGGTGTGAATCTTAAAGGATTTGGACAGATTTGGGGATTTTCGTGTGCATCTTTCTGACTTTAGTTCAAAAGTAGTCGGAAACAGCCGCCACACAAACCTGGAGCTCATGCATGGTTAAGTTGTGTCGGGTCAAAATATGAGATTCTCGTCTCGTTTAAGCTCGAGTCCTAATACTTACAGTGTCCCATATATAACGTTATCATATGAGCATTGATCTGAATTGCTTTTATTTAATACAAAAAAAAAGCTTATATTGTGTTATTGTGCTGCAAAAAGATACGACATATTCATTATTTAGTTTGATCTGTTACATTTAGTTGTCATTTTAACATAAGGTGATAAAATTCAAATAACAACCTGATGAAATTCAGTTGTAGATTTCAAGTGTTTATTGCATGGATTAGTTGACGTTTTTACCACTCTGCAACACTTGAAGTAGTAAATAATAGCTGGTTAGTTAGCCAAAAGTTTTAATGTAGCAGTATCATTATAAGAGCAATTAATTGAAAAGGTTGTTTAGTTTTCACACCATGAATTTGTGTGTGTTTCCAAATAGCTGACTTTATCTTTACTTGCAGGTGAAAGTAAAAATGTGCAGCGTTGCTCTTTTCCTCGAACAACTGGAGAACTTAAAAATTTCATATAAAACTGTGTAACTTGATCTAATCACTTTTATTTTAAAACCACCACTTAGGCTAAATGCTGCAAAACTCGTATACCATATTGGTATTTAGCTATAATAATGAGTTACGGTGTTACAATTAACATGAGAGATGGAAACACAACTTTCCTTTCCAACTTTGCTGGCTGCAAACGGTGGCAGCCGTTTGCAGCCAGCTGAGCAGCAGTGTGCGTGGCGCTGTTGAAACTGTCACTTTCTTTTCAAACCTCGGTTTACTTCGTGCCTTTAGTGCTGCCACCTGGATGAAAACAGAATAAGGACGAGCTTGGTGTGTTTTCCGGAAGTGCCCCTTCTCGCCACAGAGGAAGCGCCTATATATAGCTTGACGCCTTTCATCTTCGGTCGCGAGGCATTCTCACGCGATTCACGGTCAAAAGGTTTTTCGAGTTTGAGAACATTTGAGCCAACCTGTGTCTGGATGCATCTTTGTTGAGGATGTCCTCTTTTTTTTCTTCTTCTTTACACACTAGAACTCTGCATTGTATGTTTGCTTTTTTCCCCCCCTTTTTTTGTTGAGTGATGCAAGAGCACGGAAATGCAACAACAGCTTAATAGTCTGAAATAGGAGGGTTATATTTTTTTGCCCTGAAATACTGATGGATCTCATTCTAGCTCGAAACAAACGTTCATTTTAAGAATCCTATACACAGACTGGCTTATATACATAAAGAAAAAACACATTTTTTAGTTGTTTAAGTTACTTTTCTTATGCAGAGCGAATCATTTGAGAGCTAACAGGAAAAGCAGAGAAAACATGCAGATGACAGGACCTGCATGTATGCATTGTGTTTGTATTACACGTGAGGGCGCACCTTTTCTGAGCGCCCATTAATCACAAGCCCTCATCGGCTGATGATAACAGTAGTTAAAAAACCCAAACATTCCTTCTTGTCCAAGTCACGCCTCTATGGAAAGTACAGGACCTGCTGAGTAGCATTGATGAGCTGGGATCAGAGGAGGGATCAAACACACACACACACACACACACAAGCATAAAAAAAGCAGAACTTAGCACAGGGAAATTCCTGTGTTTAGTGTGACAACAGGGTATTTCAGAGCTGCGCACATTGACAAATACAGCTTCTCCTGTTTCACAATGAGGAAAAGACCCAGCAGTGCCGAAGGAGACGAAATAAAATTCCAGGGTTTTCAGTTGCTCATACAAACACTCCTTTTGAGCAACTTCTTGGTCATTAGATGGCGAGCAGAGTGAAGAGGGACAGTAGACAAATTATTTACTCACAGATTTTAAAAGAAGGTAACTTCAGGTCAAGTATTTTTATAGACGGAACCCTATTTGAAGTGCGAGTGTGTGTACTTTTAGACCTATAAGGGTCAAGTTATAATCTACAAACCAGATAGTGATGATTGGCCCAGTGGCCTGGAAATCCCCAGACTTTAGTTACACATTAGCTTGCATGCAGGCCTCAGTCAGTATTCGAATGAGTGCATGCATACTCTGAGAACTTTTATTTCCATTTACAAAATGAATGGCTAATCTCTTGTGTGTGTGTGTGTGTGTGTGTGTGTGTGTGTGTGTGTGTGTGTGTGTGTGTGTGTGTGTGTGTGTGTGTGTGTGTGTGTGTGTGTCTGTCTGCAGGAGATGGGAACTGCTTGCTACACGCAGCTTCCCAGTACATGCTCGGCGTCCAGGACACGGACCTGGTGCTCCGGAAAGCTCTCCATGGTGTTCTGAAAGAGACGGACACGGCAGTGTTTAAAGCTCGCTTCCAGGCGGAGCTGCTGCAGTCGCAAGAGTTCACCCAGACCGGGCTCAGATACACAACCATGGTATGAAACCAGACCCAAAACCACGGCTCTATGAGTTCCCTTTTCTTAAGTGGACAGGCTTTTATATCCAGATTGGTTGTGTTTGCACTGTCCTAGAACTGGGAGGACGAGTGGGACAAGATTGTAAAGATGGCATCTCCGGTCTCAAGTAGCAATGGGCTCCAGTTCGACTCCCTGGAGGACATTCACATCTTCGTCCTCTCCAACATCCTCCGCCGACCCATAGTTGTCATCGCAGGTACTCAACACTCCGACTGAAACCTAAAACCAGGATTTAAGATAACATTTTTTGCACTAACGCAAATCTGATTGACGGTTTCTTGATGTAAGGCGAATGAAAATGTGAAACCGGAGGCGTTTTGTCCTCAGCTTACTTTTAAAATGAGTTCGGCTAAATAGCTTTTGTCTTATTTTCATCAACAGACCAGGTGGTGAGGAGTATGAAATCTGGCTCCTCCATCTCCCCTCTGAACGTGGGCGGGATTTATCTGCCTCTACACTGGCCGCCCACGGAGTGCTACAAATACCCGATAGTGCTTGGCTATGACTCCCAGCACTTCGCACCCCTCATCACTGTCAAAGACAGCGGCCCAGGTAGGGTGAATAATAAAATAAAACCGATGGGTGTACCGCAGCCGGTGCAGGGTTTCCTCTAACATGCAATTAATTGTGGCACACCACCACAGCAAAATAAAAGCCACCACACCTTCAGAGTCTGAAGTAGAGGGAGAGAAAAGCTAAAAGAAAGATACCTAAGGAAGGCTACGTCGAATGTTTTTTTTACTTCAAGCCTGTGAAAGCAAGTGGTGGTAGTGGTTAATTAATACAGTTTGGGCATCATACGTTAAATTTCAGACACTGTGGTTTGAAAAAGTCCTAGAGGAAGCCCTGCAATGTTTGGTGGTGGTAAAAAAGAAAACAAAACGGCCTTTTGTTTTTGTAGAGATCCGAGCCGTTCCGCTCATCAACCCGAAGAGGGTGGGCTTTGAGGAGCTGAAGGTTCACTTCCTGATGGAGAAGGAGCAGCCGCAGAAAGAGAGGCTGCTCAACGACTACCTGCACCTCATAGAGATCCCCGTCATCGGCCTGGGCCACGAAACCGCGTGGATCATGAAAGCTGCGAAGTTCGTAGGATTCATAAAGTCCGGTCCCTAGAGCTGATTGAAGGTTTGATGTTAAGGCCATGTTGTGTGTCTGCTAGGCTGGACGAGGGCAACCTTCCCGAGGATATGAACCTGATGGAGGACTACCTGCAGCTCGTCAACCACGAGTATCAGCGCTGGCAGGAGGACAAGGAGCAGGCCTGGGCCGCCCAGCCGCAGCGACCGCCGCCCTTCTCAGTCTCCCAGCTCTCCCTCATCGAGATCCGCTGCGCCACGCCGCGGTGCACCTTCTACGTCTCCGTGGACACGCAACCTCATTGTCACGAATGCTTCGAGAAGCGACAGGCCACGACAGGGGGCGGGGCCAGGATAGAGGGGGTGGTCCAGACCAAGGGCGCCGGCGTGCAGGGAGGATTGGGGATGATGGGAGGAGCGGAGACAGAGGTGAGCGCCAGAGGAGCCAGAAGCAGCAGTCCACCTTGCTCTTCCTCCAGTAGGGGCGTGGTGCTGTCGAGTCCTCGCTCCGCCCCGCCCACCGCCCCCAGCCTCAGCCTGTACAGTGAAACTCACGCCATGAAGTGCAAAACACCCGGCTGCCTCTTCACCCTCAGCGTGGAGCACGACGGCCTATGCGAGCGCTGCTTCAACGCCAGGCAGAACCACGGGCCCCCAGGGGCCGGAACTGCCGCCACGGGACTCCCGGGGCCCAACGGGGCGCCTGTCGTTTCCCACCCAGCCCAGGGCTCTGGGTGGACCCAGTGGGGGGGCTGCGACGCGGAGACGGAGCGATGCAGCATGTGCCGGCAGGAGGTGTTCAGGATATTCAACGGCCTGTGTACGCCCTGCATGCAGAGGCAGCAGGCTCCGGAGAGGGGGGAGCCACAGCAGGGCAACCACAGGACTGAGGCCTCGGCTTGGAGCCAGGCCAGAGACACTGAGCAGCCGTGCCTCACCCTCACCCCAGCACACACGTCAGCCTGGCAGACTCCTCTGGCCCAGCGCTGTAAAAGATCCGGCTGCCAGTTCTTTGGGACTCCGGAGAAATTGGGTTTCTGCACTATTTGCTATGTAGACTATCAGACAAACCACCGTAAGTCCCGACTCGACGTGGTGCAGTTGCATTGTTTTTCAATTGTGGAAAAGGTCTTGTCAAAGTGACAGTTTTGCTAACATGGGTTGCCATCTTTTCTTTTTTTTTTTTTGTTCCAGGCTTGACTCCTCCTCCTGCCCCGGTCCAGAGCAGGCGCGGTTTGGAGACAGGCTTCCAGAACGCCACACGGTGTCGGGGGTCCGGGTCCGGGTGCGGCGCGGTTGGCAAGACCATGCTGGAGGGCTACTGTGACAAGTGCTACGTCAAAGAGCAAAGTGCACGTCTTAATCAAGTTGCACATCGGACACCACACTCCCCTCCTCCGGTCATGGTACGTGTCGGCTGCAGCTGTCCTACCTGGTTGTTATTAACCTTTTACTTTTAAAATGTAAGTTAAAGCAAACATAATCAGAACAATGATTAAGCCAAAATTGTACAAAAAAATTCTGCATTACAAATTTAAAATAAAATCACCTTTGTCTGTAAATATCTGCCAGCCAGAACTCCTCAAGTGGTATAGTTTAGCTTCAACTAATTCAAATTCTCTAAAATGATCAAAATACATCTTCCATTAAGCACCTTTTGCTATCCTTTTATGAAGTTATTTAATCCTAAAAATAATATATGTCTTTTAGCTTCAGATGTATCCTGCAGCTAAAATGCAACTTCCTAGTTGCATTTTAGGTAGCAAAATATATACATATATTTTTTTATTTAAAAAAATAATTTGTGTATTATTTGCATTTTTTATTGTATTACTAACATTGCATAAGTAAGGCCTAAGTCCTGAAATGAAAAATCTACAGACTGTGCTAAATTTTTAATCTGAATATCTGATGACTAAAATAATAGCTAGTTGTGTCCGTAATAATTTAATGGGGATTGTTTGACACAGACAAGAAGTGCTGTGTAAAAAATGATGGTTTAATACTTGTGCATGGCACTGTAGTATCTCTTAGGTTCTAACCGACCTCGTTCTTCCTCTTGTTCCCAAAGCGCGACCGAGCAGCTAAACCCAGATCCTCGCAGCAATCCCAGACCCAGACCCAGACCCAGTGCCGGCGGAGCGGCTGCAGCAACGTGTCCCCGGGCTGCACGGACCTCTGCCCCGAGTGCCACACGCGAGGCCAGGGGCGGGAGGCGGGAAGGAGGGCGCAGGCGCCCAAAGAGAAGTCCAAGCAGAGGTGTCGGACGCAGGGCTGCGACCACTATGCCAACCAAGAGAAACAGGGCTACTGCAACGAGTGCGACCACTTCAAACAGATCTACCGCGGCTGACCGCGGCGCAGCACACCACAGTGACGATGACACATCGGTAGCACGCCAGAGCCACCGCCCTGCAGTGGGCTCCCCATGCCAGTCAATGCACCTCTGATACTAACTAACCAACTAACTAACTAGCTAGTGACTAACTAGTAACCTTATGGCCTGAAAAATCAACCCCCTCCCCCCAATGTCGAATGTGAAGAGAGAGTGTGTGTACGAGGGAGGGGGGTGGTGGTGAGTGAGTGTGTGTGTGTGTGTGTTTTTTTTTTTTTTTTTTTGGTTTTGTTTTTTACTTTGCAGTAGACATGGCCTCCAGAATACCTCTTTGTGCAATTATTATCACCTGATTCGCCATGTGCTCTTATACGGCCAGAGGTTTGGCTCCATGTCCGAGCAACTGACTTAACCCTTGTGTACAGTGTGTATTTAGAGGTACGTAGAGAACCGTGCTGGACAAAATGATTGTATATTGGCTTAACGAGAAGCATCTGACATTGCTTTATAGACCACAGCCAAGGATTTTTACCATGTCTGTCTGTCTGTCTGTCTTTATCCACCTGTGTATCCGTCTGCCTGTCTGTCTAGCATTTTGCTCTGTTGAAGTGAGAGATGCAGTAGTTGGGGAAAGCCCAGCAAACAAGTCTGTGGAAGTAGGAAGCAGAAGTGAGGCGAGCTGAGCCGATGCAACGCACCTCCTGCCTGGAGGTCAACTTTGTTTATCTTAGCTTCCCCTCCAAAAAGTCTCATTATGCATGGGCCGCTATGAGAATTGGACAATATAACTCAGCTAAAGTGCAGCAGTTTCACACAAAATGACACAAACATCTAGAACAAATCTACTTTCTGTTATTTAAAATGTATAAGCAGCAATTATTCTTATAGCTGATAAAATATTTTGTTTACTCTGAGATTTAAATTGATCCTACCTTTAATAGCGATGTGACGTTTTCAAATCTGGATAAGTATGAAAAGAGGAAAACTAAAAACGGAATTACGTTTGCATTTCCAGACTTTCAAGATCCCTGTCTTATTACCTCAAAGATCAAAATTTATCAATGTCTCATCTGAAAAATTATTTTTACCACTTACTTATTGTGAACTTATCTTTATTTTTGTTTCACCATGTCCCTTTTGAGTTTGGGACGAATGGAATTAATACTTTTGTGTTTATAAGTCTTAATATCCAGAAACCAGCCCTTGCCTATCTCATTTATGCCCTCTTTGCCTAAAAATCAGCCGCCTACAATTCTCAAAACGATAACGAACATCCATTGCTCGGCGAGTGGACAAGCAAATATTTGTTTTCAAGCAGTTCCTCACGAGCTACCGTCACTTCTGCAAGTTCAATAGCTTCAAACGGAAAGCAAAAGCGAACCATATGACTAAACGGTGCGAGACAGACAGGGCAGGTCCCTGCTAGTTTTGGTGCTACATGTACAGAAACACGAGCCTTTCCCATTGTAGCCGGCATCCTGTTGTCAGCGATCAGAAGGCAGGGAACACAGCGAAGACAGAACTTCTTACAATTTCTCCTTTCCTTCCTCTAGTTTTCCTCCTCCTTCAACACAGATCTGTTGCCTTGGACATTGTTTCCATGTTTACTTACAATTTAAGCACCTAGATACATTCACACACACACACACACATCATGCACACGAATGTCGGATTGCCGGTCCTGGCAGTAGGGGATTGTTTCCAACAAAAGATAGAAGGTGTAAGCGTACAAATACACGCCTCGGTCTGGATAATTATCCGTCTCAAACCGCCGCATACACACATTTGCACATGCACACATAGCTCCTGTGAGATTGTACACCCGAGCCTGAGGTGAAGTGTCGGTAAATGAATCCCTGAAGAGTCGCATTGCTCTCTCTCCGCTCCCGCTGGACGAGTCGGGACGACGGCGGTTCCCGAACTTCCAAGAGCAATCCCGTCGCCTGCTTCGGCGAGTTTCCTTAATCTGAATGTGTTTTTCCGTGCCGTTTTTCCACGACGGCGCGTTTATCGGGGCTGATCCTTGATAAGTTTTGCCTTTAAGTAGTTCTGATATTTTATGGACCATAAATGGGGGGTGGGTGGGACATCGGCTCTCCCACTTTTTTAAAATGCTTTTGTGAGCATGGAACCTAGTCCGCATTGTAGGACCTTCCAACCCGATGCCTCATTTTACAACACAAACAGAGAAATGCACATGTCTGTGCATCTGGATGATACACTCAAGCAAAACTGACATTTCTGTTTCCTTTTGTTGGTTTTGGAAGTTTTTAATGGATTTTGATATATCTGTTTGTTAGTTTTCCTTTTTTTTCTTTGTTTTTTTTTTTTTTTTTGCAAAAAGACAGAGGTTTAAAAAGGAAAAAAAAAAAGAAATCAAAAAACATGTGCCATCAAAACAGTTGTTGTTACCTCCTTAAAACGGCCAGCCTGGGTTATTCTAGACTTAACTTTTGTGCCACATATAGACATCTTCAATTCCGTGTGACCTCACATGAACGTCCCCAAATATTTCCATGAATGTCTCGTGTGGTTGGAACAGCGAGAGATGCAGATAACCCGAAGCGCTTTTATCAAAACTCCGATGCGACATCAGCCGCTGCAGTCATTCCCCCTCGGCCCCTGCCGCCAAACGCCACCCACTCCTCTGTAGATGTCCATCTGTGGCTTTAGTGTAGAAATGACAACCAGGCTCTCGGTCTGCCTTCTTCATTCAACTGTAACTGAAGCTGTCGGGCCAGCCCACACATGCTGACGGCCCACGCGTAGATCTGTGTGCTTTAATCACCTCTAGACGAACCTTAATCAATTAAAGACCAACTAGTGGTCGGCTCATCAGGACCCACTCCAACATGTTTTTGGAGGTGGGTTCTGACAGTTATTTATTTATTTTTTTTCTGTTTTGTTTTTTTTTTTTTAAGTTGCCTGGGAGGAGATCATATAAATTGCACATAATTTGTCTAAGCTGCTGAGGCATTTAGGACTTGTCTAGGGACATTCCACCGGTAGAGGAAGCATCGGCTTAAGAGCAGAAGGTGTAACAAAACATGCAAATGGTTTGGAAGTTTCTTTCGACAATAGGGTATTGTATGAAAAAAACAAAAAAAAAGCCTGGTTTTATTTGTTAAGTATTTATTCATATCAAAATATCTGTATTGTGTGATTCAATAATTATTTATATGTTGTGGAAATATGAATTATTTTTACTAAGAACTCTTGACTATTGTGGTTCTTGACTCTGTGTTTATTGTGTGTGTGGCTGCTTTCATGGTCGAGGTGCTCAGTTAAATGATAAAAAAAAAAATTTTTCCCACAAATTCAAATCACAAAATTAAACCTACACTCATTTAATGTTGATAAATTAAATTAAAAAAAAATACAGTGTTGGATTAGATCGATCAATTATTTTTTAACAGAAATGTCAGTAAGTCACACTTGGAGTAGATTTACTGTATGGCGGTTGTGGCTGCTTTTGTATAAACCACTGCATCCATGCGGTATGGCATGGACTCAAATCAGCCTCTAACTGCTTTGTCATCCTTTCATAGCCCTTTTGCTTCTGCACCTGTTTTTTCTTCCACCGTACTTTCCTTCCACTCAACTTTCCAGTCAGAAACGTCCAGCGATCAGAACAGCTCTTATGACTGTTCAATTAAAGACAGCAGAGCTCTTTTGTGTGGAAACATTTTGGCTTTGAAAAGCCGTTTTTGGGAAGGCTTATGAAGAATTCAGATTTTGGCTTTTCATCACCTAATATAACATACAATATCTCACAAACATGAGAACACCTCATGTTGTCTTATATTTTATCATTTTATGGGGCAACACTGAAAATACAACACTTTTAATATGATGTGAAGTAGTCTGCGTAAAACGTAAATTAGCTATCCTATAAAAAGTACTCGCTTTTGTTTCCACTGGTTGTTTCCACATTATGTGTTGTTATTTTGAGGGGACAGCACATTTACAGTTATACAAGCTGCACACTGACTACGTTTTGTATCAAATTGCCATATTTTCAGAATTTTCTAATGAAAAGGTACAACAGAAACACGAGGATAGACTGTGTAAAATTAATTGGGTGAGTTTTAACCAAATTAAATTAGCTTTTTTTGTCGTCTTTTTAGTCACGCAAGCTGCTTCTGTAGTGTTTGTGTGACTGGTTGAAAGGAAGAAGTGTATTTTTTTTTCTCCTTTCCTGAATCATGTAGCACACGCGTGCATGCTCCGCTATACGTTGCAGGATGCTTTCACGCCGTCTGAGGCTCAAATGTGGCATCTTGTAGCATTTCCCCGAAGGCGTTTCTTTCTCAATGCTATTTCTACAAAAAAAAAAAAAAGGAAAAATCAGCTTACTGAATCCATCTTCAGTGTAGGAAGTGCTGTGGGTGCTGCAAAAAAAAACACATCAGATAACAGATGACTGAGGCCTGGTTCAGATGTGGCACAATGCACCATTTCTACTAAATGCAGACCTGGGTTAGGTTTTTTCTTTCTATCTTTTTTTACCCTTCTTTCCTCCGCCTCTGTTGTCTGTTTCTCTTGTTGCAAATTTCCACCAAGAAACGATCAAATGTTGACTTTTTTTGTACTTTTTCACATCATTCTTCAGTTTCCCCCCCCCCAGGCTATTGTTATGGTGTCGTGTTTTAATAGTAATGGGAAAAAAGGGATCCCCCACCCTCAAAAACACAGAGAGCTTGCTTAAGAGGAATAGATTATCTGGTGGGAGGGGGAGTTTGGAGTGAGGGGAGATCTGGCTGTTAGAGTCGGGGAACTGGTTAGAAATGCTGCGACTGGGACAGTTAAGATCAGTGGGACAGCAGGGCTCTGCGTAGGCTTCACGTGGTTGACTGATGTGGTTTCCTGGAAATACCCCGGCATGCAAATGCTTAAAAAAAAAAAAAAGAAAGAAAAAAAGGCACAGTTCCTCTGACAAGAAAAGTGGCTGCGTGTTGCCCAAAATATGAGAGCTTCTGTCCGCTGTGAGAACATTTTATTAGAGGTCATATGGCAGGAAGATGAGTTAAAATACATTAAAATAATGAGGCGATCAGAACAGTTAGATAAGTTTCATTTTAATATTGAATTTATTAATGAGCAACCTTTTGGCTCCCCTAGCCAAGACGTGGAAAAAGCCTTCAAATAACATCCATCCTTTATCGCAGGAGTCTAAGATCTCACTGGAAAGCTTGGAAGGGGGCGGTAACCTCAATTTGAAAACAGTCAGAAATCAGTTGGAAATTTAACACACACACCAGGATGCCAAACTGAAGAACATGAAAAAGGTTTACTGGAATATCTAAGAACCTCTGACGAGTAGTGCATTTCTTCCAGTTAACCTGGAGTTTGAATGTCACTCAGTGCTTTGCTTCAAAACAGGCAAGACAAGAGAACGTTCAACTAAGGCAGATGAGCGTTCATTTTTAGATGTCAGGAAAAGGCAACAAGAAAATAGCTGCTCACTGGTAGCTGCCCATATGTACAGTCAGTACAATAATTGAGACTGGGGAAATGTTTAGTCCAAATAAAGCTCACTGAAGCAAAGAGCAGCAGCTTGAGGTCACCAAGTCTCCAGAACGACGTTTAAATGTCAACTATTTAGGAGCGGCGTCGGGAAAGGACATTTTCCGACTTACCAACTCAAATGTTTCCCTCCAGGCTCGTAGTCTGGAGTCAAAACATCCGGTTTTTCTAGAGCTAACCCGGGTCCCCATGAGGATTTGAACAAAACCCGTGCTACGGTTTTAACTTCAGATTTCTGTGAAGTTCAATGATGTAGACGGATTATCTCGTCTACATCACCGATGCTGGATTACCTTCAAAACTACAAAGATCAGAGATGAGAATGCGCAGAGAGAGGACTCAGGTGTGTGAACATGGTTTTACATGACCATTTGCATTTGTTCAAAGACAGTGAAACTGAAATCGCTCACTTGGTTCACGCCGTGCTTTCATGTGACTCACTGATGGGAATTTAGATACCTCCTTTTTTCCAGGCTGTCACCTCAGGCTTGTTGCGAATGTGAAACTTTCCCGTGTAAAACTGTGGATTTGTTTTCAATGTCATAATTCCATCTAAGTCTCCTTCTGCAGAGCATACTGAGCAGAACAGGAAGTAAGGAATACCGTTTTTCAGTAAATATTCAAGATAACGTGTTCACTCACATCATGCACTTTTCAAACAGTCTATGTTTCCAGGGCTTTGATAAACTGATCTCTGTGTGCTGGTTCATTTTTTAATGTTCAGCAGGAATATTAGGCAGCATAGAGGTTATATTAACAGATTTTTATATGAGAACACGCACTTCAAATAAGTAATATAAGTACTACAAATACATCTTCATTAAACTCACTAGAGGGTTAAAATTGTTGAAAAGTGTGTGTTTTCAGTTTTTGGCAAATTATTTTGTGGAGAAATGTCTTCTCACTTTGGCTAAAGTTGTTTATTAAAACATTTTTTATTACCATTTTCATTTCTGATGAGATCGGGGGTCAAATTGCAGTTTCACGCCAGAAATTCGAAATGTGCCGTATGCACATTTAATCCGATCTGATTGGTAATTAATTACCCAAGACTCAGTCTCAATAATCTGGAATTAGATGAACTGAAGTAAAGTAACTTATCAGAAAGGTATTGAATCAGTGTCACTGAGGAAACAGGACCAATTGTGTACATAGGAATCGTCTAAGGTCTTTTTCTTGTGAAATGCTACAGCAGACCACAGTGCTGTTCCACTTTGTACAAAAAACTGACAACAGAGAAACCAATAACGCTGCCTCATAATATAAGGTTGAATTTTCTCTTTCTTTTCTTGTTTGAAGTCATGCTGCTGCAGTGCAAGATTTATTTATTTTGAGTTTATTTACACGTTTCATAAAATGTTTGAGACCAGTTAGAGACAAGGGTGTAGAGAAAATGGATGGATGGATAAAATGGGCTAGGAAACATGAAGAGCTAGATCACATGAAGTCGTTAAAGTTGGCCTGGCGTCGACGGCTTTAACTTTTTTTGTGCTTTTGTAGTAGCAGGTACCCCTGGTGTGAGTAATCCCACCTGACCTCAGAGGGTTTTCGTCTTAGTCAGGATGTGATGTTCTGAATCGACAAAACCTGCCTCCTTTGAAAAGTTATTTTCAAACTTCCAAATTAGCTGCTGTAATAAAAGCAAACAAAAATATCGAACCTTTTCACCGCCACGGCCACAAAGTTCAGTGTATATTTTTGGACAGGCTGGCACACAAAGTGGTCTGTCGCATCAGGAAAATCCCTTTACAGCCTCTATTTAACCAGGTCAGTCCAATTCGCATCAAAGATTCGTTTCACAAAGACAGAGTTGGGAATAAAGATGTTAAGATAAATAACATGAATACTTGCTTGTATTAAAAACAAATAATTGCAAAGGGAAGTTAAAATAACATTTGTTCTCCAGAAAAAGTGAAAAATGTGACATACATTTGTGGTCAGCTCCTTTTTAGAGCCGCCTTTTGTTGTAACCAATCATAGGTCTTCTGGGGTATGATTCAGATCGGATAGAGAGCATCTTTGAACAGCAGCCGACTCCATCAAAGTTCATACCAGAGAGAAAGTAGGCACAAAAAAAAAAAATTTAGAAACAAAGTCTAATATAGCTTTGTTTTTGACTTCATCCTATAAATACATTTATTATTGCTGCTGCTATCAGACAGACGTGAGGCAAAATGGTGGATTAGTGCACAGCAGCTTGGGATCATTGGGTTCATTTAGCCACACAATTTATGACAACAAACTCGCTGTCAAAGTTACGTGTGGAACAAAAGCGCGTTTCTTTTGATTTTCTTTGAAGTCGAGAGACTGTACAAAACTGAAATTTACTCAGCAACAAAAGCTTCACTCGTCCAATTCAGCTCAGTGTTTAAGCTGTCAGAAATAAAACTATGAATGACAATGTCAAACCGAGCTGAGGGAAGAATGTCATTTTGTGAATGAATGCACCCGACTCTGACTCACTGGCTCTTCTTTTGAAAAGAGAAATGCCGCAAAAATCAAAAGTACAGCCACCGCTTATTCCACAGGAAGCTTTCTGGTATTGTGCAATAGGAACAGGGTGTAACCATGGTGACTTTGACCATTTTGTCAGCCGAATTTGCTATTAATTTCCACTGCATGACATCACACAAAGAAACCCCTGTTAATAATAATTGTGTTGTTGAACCGACCAGAGAGAGTGTTTTTTGTACAAACAAAAAATGAAAATGGAGCTTTAACTGTGAGATCTGGACCCTCAAATGTAAAATGAGTGTGATTTTTTTTTTTAATAATTAGAAAGTTACAGAACCTAAAATGAAGGTAAATTAACAGACCTGAGTACCTGATCATTAGCTAGTGGCTGAATAAAAATAGAGCTTTATCAAGTCCCAGATTATAGATGTCACAGAAACAGATATCAGAATAACAAGAAAGAATTACAGCTGCCTGTTAGTTCAGACGGTGTTGCAAGACTATTTCCAAACTCAGGAAAATATAAAACTTGCACATTGCATAACAAGAGGACTTTTCAAACAAAATATATCAGTGTCAAAAACCTTGCGACACTTAGGGAATTGCAAAACACCACTGCAAAACTTGAGGATATGTTAAAAACTGGTAAGAAGAAAACATGTGACCAGTGGCAGATAACTATTTTGATATGTCATATAAGGATAACGCCAGGTTAGCTGATCCTGGGGGTAAAAGCTCACAGCTAGTCTGAAACGGACCAAGACCAAAGTCAACTTCTACCACTTTAAAACAACTTCCGCATAGCTATTTTTAATGAACCCTGAAACCATTTTCAAGCTTGCAATCGGCAGTGTTTTGTGATTATTTACATAGAAATCGGAGGAAGTGCATTAAAAGAGACATTTCTATGTAAAACACAAACTCAGAAGAAAACTGTTAGCGTTTCCTTCTGTAAAAATACGATTGCTTTTTACAACAAGTCTAGAGGCTAGAAGAGACAACACCAAACAGGGATTCTTCCTTCTTCAAAAATATATTTTAGAGTGAACAATGGTTTGGTTTATACGCAATATGACTTCTCCGATTGTTCTGACTGGAAAGACCAAACATGTTCCCCTTTTTGGCTTGTTTCAGAGGAAGGATCATTGGCAACGGACCACATTATCAGCTCAAACTGAAGAGTAACTAAATGTCATACCTGCCAATAATAAAAAAGTTTTTGAGAAGGGTATGTAATAGCATTTTGCCAGTAATCAATCATTTAAAATGGTATCAGCTTTTCAAGAGCATTAAAAAAACAACCAAATAAGGATGTGTTAACTGTGTAACACATCCCTGTATGTGATCTCACATGAAATTATGAATTTACAAAACAAAGCACAGTCAGCACAGTGGTCATGGGTTCCAATCCTACACATGACTTTGAGGTTAACTAGTCTGTGTGACTCTATGTTGCCCTGCAGTGGTCCGGATACCTGTGTAAGGTTTACCCCGCCTCTTGCCCAATGGACCTACAGATGGCTGGCATGTCAAAACAACTAAACATAAGAATTTATGACTGCATTATACTTGTAACCAGGTTATTTTGGTATTTAAATGTTCATACACAATGGCCAAAATTATTGGGTTGTTGGCAGGTGTTGTTATTAATTGTTTTTACATAATCAGTTGCTACACGTGGGTCTGTTTCTAGCTGTGAGGGTGACCTGGGCAAAAAGAAAACTACTATTGTAGTTAGTCAGGAAATAAATACAATAACCGGCTTCTGTTTACAATTATGAAACTGCTAAAACAACAAGCATTCACTTGTCAGCCTGTATTTAAAAGGTATTTTGATCTTAACCTTTAGATTTTTCTGTGGGTGGAGATCACAGTCACAGTCCTGTGACTGTTTTGTCAAGTTTTGTAATGTAGAAGACATTTCAAAACTTTTTCTTCATGTAGTGTGACCTTTGTCCTGCACAATAGCAAAATGCTAAGAGAACATACGTATATGTAGTGTGCACACGCACACACACACACACACGTGCACACCTACAAAAAGATGATAAACCCCACAAAATTTATATTATGCAATATCCTTAAATACATCAGATCAAGAGTGATTTACAAATCCGTTTCTCAAAGAATTCGATCTGCTTTCCCTATTTCAGTAACATACTGTTGAGCAGGTGAAATAAAAAAAAACTATATTTGAGCAATTTTGCAAAAAAAAAAAAAAATTAAAAAATACAAAAACAAAACAAAAATCAATCAAACTTGTGACCCCTGAGTATTTTTAAACTTTACCATATAAAAACCAACAAAGACAGACAACTGTCTGAAATAAAATTACATTACAAAAGAAAATAGTAACGAACAGTGATTTGGATCAGTAACTTTAATCTGATTACTGGATTTGAAATAGCAACGCGTTAGATTACTCGTTGCTGAAAGAAGAGGTCCGTTAAGATGAAGTGACGAGGTAGCACAGATCGTCAGAACACTTGATTTGTACGCCTATTATGTCACATCGCTGCGTGTATTCTTGTGCTATGACGTCATAGATTGTGATGTCACGTTCTGCTCTGTTGCGTAACACGGGGTATAAATAACACTGTCATGATCCGTGTTTTTCTATTGTGTTTATTTGAGTTTTCTGTGTCCTGAGTCTCCTCGTTGTCCTGTCTTCCCCTTGATTGCTCCCAGGTGTGTCTTTTTCACCTGATTAGCCTCTGTGTATCCCTCCTGTGTCCTTTGTTCCTCGGCGGGTCCTTGTCAATTGTCGTCTAATGTCGTCATTGTTGTGTTTCGCCTGTATGACCTGTTGCTACCGGTGTGAGCCCTGGCTTCCGCTCAGCCGTGCTGCCTGGCCGCGGACTTACTTGTCGACTGTGTATTTTCTGGACATTGATTATTAAAATTCCACAAATCACCTTACCTGGGTCTCCAGTGTCTGCCTCACCACCGCCTCCAACCACACCACTACTTGACAGAAGGACCCGACCACAAAGAGGACTACGGTGAGGCTCGCTGTTTTTCGTCATGGACCGAGAGGGCTTAGAGGAGCTCAACCAAACCATCCTTGAGTTTGAGGAGGCCAAGCGAGGACCCAATTTCGCTCTGAGACGGATGGGGTTTGCCATCCGCCTGGCACTGCTGTTGGACTACTGGGTTCCATGCCTTCAGCACCCGGTTTTGGTGGAGCTGCAGCGGGAGGCAGAGTGGGAACGCCAGACAGCCTTTGCCATTATGGTTGGCAACCCTCTGCTTCCCAAGTCAGACTTCCGCTCCACCAGCCCAGCTCCTCCAGCCGCTACGGATCCAGCTCCTCGTGTCGCTGCTCTGCCAGCCTCTGAACCAGCCGCTGCGGTTACTGCAGCCCCAGCTCTGGCTCCCCGTGCTGCTGCTTCTGCCGCGGATCAAGCTCCTCTCGCCGCTGCCGCCGCGGATCAACCGCCTCTCGTCACTGCCGCCCCGGATCAACCGCCTCTCGCCGCTCCAGCCGGCGCGCAGGAACTTTTGGCCCCAGTTAGTGGGTTCTTGGCCCCAGTTAGTGGGCTAATTCCTAGTGCCTTCCCCGAGTCTCCTAGTGCTCCTCCCCGTTGCCCCCTAGTGCTCCTCCCGAGACTCCTCGCCGTCGCCTCCTGGCGCCCCCAAAAGCTCCTCGTCGCCGTGGATGGAACACGGCAATGAGGTCCGTCGCCCAGACCTTCCCCGTAGGGTCCGCTTCTGGCGCCATGGACGCCCTCCGGACCTTCCTCGTAGGGTCCGTTTCTGGCGCCGGGGACGCCCTCCAGACCTCCCTCGACGCCTCCGCCCACTTTGTGGGTAGTTTTCTGTTTCGTTTCGGACTGCTAGCCCCTCCTTGTGTTTCCGCCCACCTTTTGTGGGTAGTTATTTGTTTTCTGGACTCTAGCCCTCCTTCCGTCGCCCCTCCGCCCACCCTGGTTTTTGTGTTTTGGACTTTGTTTTTTGGGCGTCTGGTATCCGCCTTTTAAGGGGGGGTACTGTCATGATCCGTGTTTTTCTGTTGTGTTTATTTGAGTTTCCTGTGTCCTGAGTCTCCTCGTTGTCCTGTCTTCCCCTTGATTGCTCCCAGGTGTGTCTTGTTCCCCTGATTAGCCTCTGTGTATTTAGTCCCTCCTGTGTCCTTTGTTCCTCGTCGGATCCTTGACAATTGTCGTCTAATGTCGTCATTGTTGTGTTCCGCCTGTATGACCTGTTGCTACCGGTGTGAGCCCTGGCTTCCGCTCAGCCGTGCTGCCTGGCCGCGGACTTACTTGTCGACTGTGTATTTTCTGGACATTGATTATTAAAATTCCACAAATCACCTTACCTGGGTCTCCATGTCTGCCTCACCACCGCCTCCAACCACACCACTACTTGACAGAAGGACCCGACCCAAAGAGGACTACGGTGAGGCTCGCTGTTTTTCGTCATGGACCGAGAGGGCTTAGAGGGCTAACCAAACCCCTTGAGTTTGAGGAGGCCAAGCGAGGACCCAATTTCGCTCTGAGACGGATGGGTTTGCCATCCGCCTGGCACTGCTGTTGGACTACTGGGTTCCATGCCTTCAGCACCCGGTTTTGGTGGAGCTGCAGCGGGGGCAGGTGGGAACGCCAGACAGCCTTTGCCGTTATGGTTGGCAACCCTCTGCTTCCCAAGTCAGACTTCCGCTCCACCACCCAGCTCCTCCACCGCTACGGATCCAGCTCCTCGTGTCGCTGCTCTGCCAGCCTCTGAACCAGCCGCTGCGGTTACTGCAGCCCCAGCTCTGGCTCCCCGTGCTGCTGCTTCTGCCGCGGATCAAGCTCCTCTCGCCGCTGCCGCCGCGGATCAACCGCCTCTCGTCACTGCCGCCCCGGATCAACCGCCTCTCGCCGCTCCAGCCGGCGCGCAGGAACTTTTGGCCCCAGTTAGTGGGTTCTTGGCCCCAGTTAGTGGGCTAATTCCTAGTGCCTTCCCCGAGTCTCCTATGCTCCTCCCCGTTGCCCCCTAGTGCTCCTCCCAGACTCCTCGCCGTCGCCTCCTGGCGCCCCCAAAAGCCCTCGTCGCCGTGGATGGAACACGGCAATGAGGTCCGTCGCCCAGACCTTCCCGTAGGGTCCGCTTCTGGCGCCATGGACGCCCCCGGACCTTCCCGTAGGGTCCGTTTCTGGCGCCGGGGACGCCCTCCAGACCTCCCCGACGCCTCCGCCCACTTTGTGGGTAGTTTCTGTTTCGTTTCGGACTGCTAGCCCCTCCTTGTGTTTCCGCCCACCTTTGTGGGTAGTTATTTTTTCTGGACTCTAGCCCTCCTTCCGTCGCCCCTCCGCCCACCCTGGTTTTTGTGTTTTGGACTTTTTTTTTGGGCGTCTGGTATCCGCCTTTTAAGGGGGGGTACTGTCATGATCCGTGTTTTTCTGTTTTGTTTATTTGAGTTTCCTGTGTCCGAGTCTCCTCGTTGTCCTGTCTTCCCCTTGATTGCTCCCAGGTGTGTCTTGTTCCCCTGATTAGCCTCTGTGTATTTAGTCCCTCCTGTGTCCTTTGTTCCTCGTCGGATCCTTGACAATTGTCGTCTAATGTCGTCATTGTTGTGTTCCGCCTGTAGACCTGTTGCTACCGTGTGAGCCCTGGCTTCCGCTCAGCCGTGCTGCCTGGCCGCGGACTTACTTTCGACTGTGCTTTTCTGGACATTGATTATTAAAATTCCACAAATCACCTTACCTGGGTCTCCAGTGTCTGCCTCACCACCGCCTCCAACCACACCACTACTTGACAGAAGGACCCGACCACAAAGAGGACTACGGTGAGGCTCGCTGTTTTTCGTCATGGACCGAGAGGGCTTAGAGGAGCTCAACCAAACCATCCTTGAGTTTGAGGAGGCCAAGCGAGGACCCAATTTCGCTCTGAGACGGATGGGGTTTGCCATCCGCCTGGCACTGCTGTTGGACTACTGGGTTCCATGCCTTCAGCACCCGGTTTTGGTGGAGCTGCAGCGGGAGGCAGAGTGGGAACGCCAGACAGCCTTTGCCGTTATGGTTGGCAACCCTCTGCTTCCCAAGTCAGACTTCCGCTCCACCAGCCCAGCTCCTCCAGCCGCTACGGATCCAGCTCCTCGTGTCGCTGCTCTGCCAGCCTCTGAACCAGCCGCTGCGGTTACTGCAGCCCCAGCTCTGGCTCCCCGTGCTGCTGCTTCTGCCGCGGATCAAGCTCCTCTCGCCGCTGCCGCCGCGGATCAACCGCCTCTCGTCACTGCCGCCCCGGATCAACCGCCTCTCGCCGCTCCAGCCGGCGCGCAGGAACTTTTGGCCCCAGTTAGTGGGTTCTTGGCCCCAGTTAGTGGGCTAATTCCTAGTGCCTTCCCCGAGTCTCCTAGTGCTCCTCCCCGTTGCCCCCTAGTGCTCCTCCCGAGACTCCTCGCCGTCGCCTCCTGGCGCCCCCAAAAGCTCCTCGTCGCCGTGGATGGAACACGGCAATGAGGTCCGTCGCCCAGACCTTCCCCGTAGGGTCCGCTTCTGGCGCCATGGACGCCCTCCGGACCTTCCTCGTAGGGTCCGTTTCTGGCGCCGGGGACGCCCTCCAGACCTCCCTCGACGCCTCCGCCCACTTTGTGGGTAGTTTTCTGTTTCGTTTCGGACTGCTAGCCCCTCCTTGTGTTTCCGCCCACCTTTTGTGGGTAGTTATTTGTTTTCTGGACTCTAGCCCTCCTTCCGTCGCCCCTCCGCCCACCCTGGTTTTTGTGTTTTGGACTTTTGTTTTTTGGGCGTCTGGTATCCGCCTTTTAAGGGGGGGTACTGTCATGATCCGTGTTTTTCTGTTGTGTTTATTTGAGTTTCCTGTGTCCTGAGTCTCCTCGTTGTCCTGTCTTCCCCTTGATTGCTCCCAGGTGTGTCTTGTTCCCCTGATTAGCCTCTGTGTATTTAGTCCCTCCTGTGTCCTTTGTTCCTCGTCGGATCCTTGACAATTGTCGTCTAATGTCGTCATTGTTGTGTTCCGCCTGTATGACCTGTTGCTACCGGTGTGAGCCCTGGCTTCCGCTCAGCCGTGCTGCCTGGCCGCGGACTTGTCGACTGTGCATTTTCTGGACATTGATTATTAAAATTCCACAAATCACCTTACCTGGGTCTCCAGCGTCTGCCTCACCACCGCCTCCAACCACACCACTACTTGACAAACTCCGGTTGGGAACATTCTGCGACATTCCAAGATAGTTTAGCGGTGTCACAATTGAGATTAATTTAACACAAAAACAATGGATTTGCTGCAAAGAGAGATGAAGGTTTTGATAAACAGCCACATAATCCCGGCGATAGAAGATTATATGTACCAAATTGAAGAGGACTGAGGTGGATCTCCAACTGCTGTTCTTGGACAAGAGGGTCACGGAGAGGACAAGATACCTTTTGCGGGACTTGACGGCGGCGTTCTCCGGCTTTGTCCAGGACGTTTCTGGGAACCTGAACTCCGGATATGGCGATTTAAAAGCCATGTTTGGAAATCAGGTCTCTCAGGCCTTTGCCCGAGCGATAGGGGTCGAAGAGATCATCCAGGGAGAGTGTGCCGAGGCATTGAACATGCTTTTTTTGAAGCATGTTTTAGCTGTGGCCACCTGTCCTAAGGATGACGAAGACCCCAAGTCGCTCCTTAAGCCGGGTATAAGGCTCAGTTCTTTGATTCGAGCTGTGATCAGTATCGCCCACGAACTGATGACAATTCAAACAGAAATCAAAGAATGAGGGCGTCCGTGGAGAAACAGAGAGAGGACACAGTCTGACTTTTTGTAAAGTCGTTGCTGTGTCTGGGCATCAGGGAGTCAAAGACACCTTGTTGTCTAGACTCCGTGATGGCGGCACAGGAGCGCATCGTAGAGTACATCTGCGATGACATCGAGGGCTATCCGGTGGACATCCAACTGGACTGGCTTCCCAGCCTGTCCAGAAAGATCTTCAGGGACTTAACGAAGACCCTTGGATGTTCTGCCGGATGGACTCTGGGCTTCATGGAGCACGAGATCGTCGATGACACAATCGTGCTGTGTCTTTTAAATCAATTAGAGAAGCACCAGAAAAAAAGGGGCAGTTTTTTTACAAAACTTTTTTCTGGTGCTAATAACATCTTCAAAATTTTCAAATCAACGTAACACACCTCGTCGATCTCGGCTCCATGACGCCCCCCTGTGCCTCCGTCGGTCCTGGTATCGAGATGCCTCTCCGTGTCCCCGTCGATCTCTGCCCCGAGACGGCTCTCTGTGTCTCCGTCGATCTCTGTCCTAAGAAACCGCGGCACCAACAAGATCCGCCCAGGTCCTCCTCTCAAACCAATAAATGTAATTGTTGCCTGGACGCCATTTTTCTCCTGCTTGAACGACTGATACAATTTGTATTGGTTTATAAGAACATGTTATTTGTTCCCCGGTATATGAGTGAGTTTTGATATCTTAATACTGATACGGCTAACCTGACCGAGTGAATGCCTAGCTTAAAATGTCCGCCTTTAATCCGCGTCCAAGCCATATTGCATAGATATGTGTTTTATTTATTATTTATTAATATTTGCAATGCAACATAAATTCAACAAAAAAATGTCAGCGTTGAGAAAAAAAATAAGTTTCACGGTGGCTGTATGGCTTTTCAGGTCAACAGTAATGCTAACCCGTCCAGCTTTTTTTTTTTTTTTTTTTTTTGCTAAATAAATTTATATTGGCGTGCCAATAGTTTTGCTAAAATAGCTACTAGCTGCTCTACTCCTGTTTTGCTTTAGTCCATATTTTATTCGGGTTGAGTATTTCCAACACAGTTTCGTTCATTTTCAATCACAGTTGAGTGGCATCTCATTGTGACCGTTAGTCTTCTGACCTCATCTCTCCGAATTGTTGCAACCGTAAGCGCGTGCTGATAAACCAGTTTCACAGTTAACACAGAATTTGGCGCGAGTGATGATTGCCTAGCTCTCCCTTGTGCCCAGCATACCTCTACTGTAAACCTCGCTTGACTCCTCCATTAACCGTTGCTAATGCTTATAAAAAAGTCGAAAAAGAAGCGAGGCAATTTAATGAACTGTTCTAGTTGTAACTGAAGGAAAGGATATTTATTAACTGTCTAACCTGGATAAGAGTCCAACGAAGTCAAATTAGTTTGCGCCCAAGCCATTAGCTTGTAAACTTTAATCGTTGTGTTCTATGAAAACGATGTGACGTAAGCTGTATTGGTTTGGGAAGCAGTTGGCACATGTTTCATAAATTGAAAGCATTCCAGTACTAAAGATGAATGACTGAAGAATTATGTGCTGCAGGAACTGTGTTGATTAAAACAAGACTTGGCTAGCTGCAAAAATTTGTTTTGATAGCAGGTAAGACACTGGTAGCTTTACACAGGAAGCTATGAGGTGCTTGTAATGTTGCTTCACATTGTTTATTCAAAAGTAATGTTCCAGAGTCTATGTGCACCTGTGAGTATTAGAGCAATATGACCTCAAAATCGTGGTTGAGACAACCATTTGTCTTTTTCTCTAGCATTTGCAAAATTTGGTGTGCCAGCTATAACAGAGGGCGTGAAGGTTGTTGACAGTTCTGGGACTGAGTTGGATGAAGATGTATTTGAGGATGCTGTTAAGGATCCCTCTGCTGGAGTCCTAACCATCAAATATGAAACTGGTTTGTTATATTTGGAATTCATGCTAGTATTTAATAAGCTTGCTATTTCATTGTGACTAGTGTTTTTTGTCTTTCATCTGCTTCTCTTATGGTCAGGGGCGATTCTAGAATTTGACCTTTAGGGGTACTTAGCCCCCAGGAGAGCTAAGACCCATTTCTATATCTATATCTGTATCTCTCTCTCTCTCCAGAGAGAGAGAGAGATATAGATATAGAAATCGCATGAACGAATATCTTCATGTATATACAGAGCAATATAAAATTATAAAATTACTCTTTTCTTTATATATTTCTTTTTTTAATCAATCAGCTATAAGGGGGCAGACTTGTATCATCAGTACTTCAATTCAAATGGAAGTGTTGATGATACCCTGGCCAGTTAAAGAAAGTCATTTGTTCCCACTATATATATATATATATATATATATATATATATAATATATATATATATATATAGTGTGTGTGTGTGTGTGTGTGTATATTTCCCGAGATCAAAGTGGGAAACACCCCCAAAGGTGGTGGAGAATGGCCGAGCTAAGATCCTGTGGGACCTCCAGATCCAGACAGACAAAATGGTAAGGTCGAACCAACCGGACATTGTCGTAGTGGATAAACAACAGAGGAAAGCCGTTGTGGTGGATGTAGCAATACCGAGTGACTGCAACATCAGGAAAAAGGAGCAGGAGAAACTGGAGAAATACCAGGGCCTCAGGGAGGAACTGGAGAGGGCCTGGAAAGTGAAGACCACAGTGGTGCCTGTGGTCATCAGGGCCCTCGGGGCAGTCACCCCCAAACTGGAGCAGTGGCTACAACAGATCCCAGGAACAACATCAGACATCTCAGTCCAGAAATGTGCAGTTCTAGGCACAGCAAAGATACTGCGCAGAACCCTCAAGCTCCCAGGCCTCTGGTAGAGGACCAGAGCTCAGAGGATAAGAAACCACGTGATCAGACATTTTATTGGCATTTGATTATATTCTGATTCAATGCTTGTTGTGGTAACTGTTCGGTTTGCATAGAAATTCTTCATCAGCTTCTAACTATGATTCTGATGTTTCTGTGTCTGTGTTTTTGCCATCCTTTCGATGCCCAACGAGCATCATTATCATGCTGCAAGTGGTACTGGGTACTTAGCCTGGAGGATAAAAACTATTCAGAGATCTACACGATCATCATATGGAGGTAAACTATTAACACTTGAAGAAGAAATGCAACTACAGGGATGGTGTTGCATTTTGGGGGGTAGGTGAGGTTTTGTTGTTTTTTTAAGTTGAAAGATTTTCTTATATTGACTAGCATCATCCGAAGAACATGGGCTTGGGGGACCAGCTGCTAGACGAAAGACCCAGTTTGTTCCAGAGACCGTCCTGAGTGAAGAAGAGTGCAAGGAAGCCATCACACTAATTAAGCATTCAGTCGATGAAGACACAATCAAGATGAAGATGAAGCTCACATTGACTTCCGGCGCAACATGGTCCTCGACCCCCAACAGTCAAACAACATACTCTCTGTCTTTCCACGTTTCAAAGATGTCAAAGCCTTGGTAATTATTATTTATTTTGATAATTTCACAGTCATGTAAAATAGTGTATTTTTGTGACAAGTCAAAATTAATACAATTAATGTGGCTGGGAAATGTTTGAGTTTTTTAATATCTACATCCTAGGTGGAGCAGGATTTTGTCCTGATGTTTGGAGAAGATGTGTCTGGCAAGTTTCTGGAGAAATGGACGACCACGTTCAAGAGAAAGATCATCCAACAATGCAGAAAGCTTCCAACCACCAGTGACCTTGAAAAACAGAGTAAGAATGACTTTCCATATTATGTAGAATTCAATTATTGTGTGAGCTTCACCTAGTGATGTACACATAATTTAAATTGCATAATCACTAGATTTTGATGGTCAATTCAACATCAAATTGTTCTTATCACAGGTTGGGACAGTGACCTCTCATCGATTTTGCTGCTGCTACACCTGATTCCCCCTCTGCCTCTGGTTGGAAGAGACCAGGGAAGGTCTCTGCCTCCCAACCAGAGAAGCATCTTGTGGTCTTCAAGAAGGTTTGTAGTTGTTGCTAATTTTATTTTATGTTATACTCAAGGTTGTTTCACTGGGAGAATTTCAGTTTTAGGGTGATATCACATAGTTAAATGCTGTTTTTCCTTATGAAAGCTGTTTTTTGTGAAACGTTGCAGCTATGGAATTGTAACTGTATTGTGTTTTTTTTTCTTTTCTCTTTTTCCCCCACAGAAGGAACCAACACTCAAGAACATCTTGATGCCATCCCGACGAGGACACAACCCTATCTCCTGACTGGGACGGAGGAAGAAAGTAGCCCACCAGTTTTTCATCATCCTCTACAAAAATGCCATCGCTTGCAGGTCAACGTCCTCTCTTGGTGCTTTTGACGAACTTTTTAAGACACATTATGTGTTTGCCACAACATAAAACCCTGTTGCTGTGCAACATGTTTACATTCATCCAGACCAGTGTACAATTTAGATGTAGGTAAAGTGAAAGAAAGTCCTCGTGTGGCAGAAATGTGGGATAGGTTGCTTCACTTGAACAAATCTGTTTGGCATTATGTGTTTTATTTATTAAGCAGAGCTAAGTTGCACAAATGCACTTGTTTGGTACATACAAGTAGTTAGTTCATGGTTACTTGGATGGAAAAACTCTTTGTCTTAAATGTACTCTGTCAATTTCAAGCTGTCAACTGTAATTTTAACAGTGGATCTTTAAAATGTGCTTTAATTCAATAAATAAGTTAAATGCATTTCTGTGGTAACTTGATTTTATTCAGTTGTACATTTAACTCTACAAAAGTGTAAAAATAGCACTTCATATTTATCTATTTAATGTATGCTCAAAGGTTATTTACTTTTCTTTAAAATGTCTTTTACAAAATGATTTCGATTTAAAAAAAAATTGAAATATGGCACTTCGACTTCCGATTTAGCACGGAGGGGAGATGGCAGCCAAAAATCAGAGCTCTAGCCGGAAAACTACCTTGACATTAACAAGAGACACAGGTGAACATCTCCCTGTTCATCAGGTAAATGGTGAACAGGGACAGCCTGACTAAAACTACTCCTGATTGGCCATTGTTTACGTTTCTGTCGCTGTTGATTAACTTTATGATGAAAATGATACGAACATTTTGAGCCCAGCCAGAGTCCATGTTACCTGCAGAAGACTGCGAACAAGCTATTGATTCACAGTCTGAGAGTTTTGGAAAGCTTTGCACAGTGTTTGTCATCTTATGTAGGAAGCCGAATAATATTTTCAAAAGACGATTTATGAAACTCAGTCAAAAGTTTCAACAAAGTCCAAGTAGGATGTGCCTTATTATGCAAACAGGTTATTGCAACTTTTTCTTCAAACAGATTTGTTGTCTTTCTCAGTCGAATTTTACAGCATAAATATAACAGATACAATAATAATAATTTAAAAAAAACAAATAAACAAGCATTATATGCAAGTATGGCTCAATTTAATTCTCATTGGAGATTGAACGTTTAGCTTTGACGCCCTCTGGTGGCTGGTGGCGGCTTATTCATGCGCACAGTCCACACAGAGCAAGAAACTTTAATCTTTAGTCTTTCAGCCAGCTTGTCAGTGTTTGATATATTATTAGTGTTCCTCAGTAATCACACAAGACATCATAGCATTTTCTACCATCAGAGGATGTAGCTATAAATGTGATACAGATGGTTCAAAAGATTTAGTTTCAAATAAAACTGGATTTGCTTATGCTGTCCCTGAACTAGGTGTATTTATGAAACAAACAACATCTGACCATTTAGGCCTTACAGTGGGGCAGAGCAAAACTAAAATTGAAAAAGCCCTTATTTTCAGATTATGTTCAGATTCAGTATCGTCCCTAATGTCTATTTTAAATGTCTCATCTTAAAGAAGTCGTATGGAGTTGTACACGAAACTTATGAAGTTGTATTCAGAATGACACAAACTCAAATAACGATTAGGTTTACGTGGAAAAATAAGAGTGAAGATTGGAAATGACTATCGAAAAGAATTTAAAGTGGAAAATGGAATACCTCCAGGTAGTGCAATTAGCCCAATTTTATTTAATATCATGATTAATGATATTTTTTTCTGATACTGATAAATGTATAAAATCCGCACTATATTCAGATGATGGGGCCATATGGAAGAACATAAAACATGCGGTAGGAAATATTAAGAAAGCAATTAGTAAAGTAGAAAAATGGTCTTATGAATGGGGGTTTAAATTATCAGCAAGCAAGTCTTGTTTTATGGCTGTTACAAATAAGAAAAATATTGATATAGGAACAATAACATTATATGGACAGCCGTTGGAAAGGGTAGCATAATTCAAATATCCGACTATGGTTGGATAGTTCCTATATGGAAAACACAAATAGATAACTTGGAAACTAAATGTGAGAAAGTTATAAATCTACTAAAGGCTGTGGCTGGAAATAACTGGGGTGCAGCTAGACAGTCGTTATTAAACATATATAGGGCTCTCATGAGATCAATAATAGATTATGGCACTTTTATATATGGAGCAGCAGCTAACATTACAAAAGATAGATTACAGAGTAGGGCTTTATGTATATGAACAGGCGCAGTGAAAACACCTGTTAATGGTCTTTTACTAGAGACCGGAGAGACTCCACTGCAAATGAGAAGAATAAAGTTAGCTCTAGTATATTGGATGAAAATTAAAAGTAGTAAGGAAGAAAATGTAGCAAAAACAATTTTACAAAACTGTTGGGAATATTCAAAACTCCAGCATGATGGATTTGGACGGATTGTCAACAAATTGTTTAAAATGTATGGATTAGAGGGTAAGGAAATAGCTCCGTTTAATCCAATTAGTTTTATTCCTCCCTGGCTATTTTCTGAGGTAAATGTAGACATGAGAAAATGAAAAATGATTGGAATTTAAATGAAATAGGGATAAAGACTGATGTATATTTAAGAAACTCATATTATAACCACCTTAAAACATATTCAGATGGTTCTAAGAATTTAAAATGACATGAGGGAATAGGAATATATATACCAGAGTTTAAAATATACATTTCTAAAATAATATCAGATCAACTGTCTGTTTTCACAGCAGAAATGGTTGCAGTTATGCAGTCTGGTTCGACCAGACAGGGTGGTGATGGGCACAGATCCCAAAGCAGTTTTAGAAAATATTCAGGGAGAAGGAAATGAAAGGAAAGATTTAGTATTAGAAATTCAGCACAGTCTATTTAGATTATAGAGGGGTGGCAGTGATGTTTGGTTCTGTTGGGTACCAGGACATGAAGGTGTAAAAGGCAATGAAAAGGGCAGATAAATGAGCAAAAAGGGCTTCAGAAGGGGCAATAACGATTACAATTCCTTTTGGGGAAGGGGAAGGGAAATCACTTATTAAGAGTAAAGAAATGGGGGGGAAAAAGGTGGAATGAAGATAAGAAAGGAAGAAGATTATATAAGTACAAAAGTCAGTATTAATTAGAAATATTAATGAAAGAAACAGAAGGGAAGAAAAAATGATCAGATTAAGAGTAGGTCAAACCTATTTAAGTGACATCTTATGTTTAATAGGAAGGAAACATATCGGACATTCACAGATTAAGGAAAGCATTATACATTTGTCTTCAGAATATAATATTTAAAAAATAGAATTTGATAGATGTAGAGTAATGTCGCTACACACTCGTGTCCAGTAGGTGGCGCCTTAAAGCTGCTTGCGATCCACCATAATAGAAAAGAAGAGGAGGAGTCTTGAAACATGACGCCTTATAATAACTTCCTCCTCCAACCAATTTGTCCAAATAAATTATCTCTTTACTGGGACGTTTCCCAGGTTTCAGTAACACGGAAGAGAGAACATGGATTTCCTGCTGTTTTCCGCGACTACATGGACTTTAGTGGCTCTTGCTGTCACTCTGCTGTTACTGTGAGTATTTACAGTATTTGCTCTTATATTGTTTACCGCCTACGAAAAAGAAAACTTACTGCTTTCTTTCTCCTTTTGAACATAAGGTATGGAATCTGGCCATACAGGTTTTTCAAACAGGTTGGGGTTTCCGGACCGAGGCCCCTGCCTTTCATTGGGACCCTGTACGGTATGAGACAGGTAGAAACCTTTAGAGACGTTCAGTAATATAAAACAGTTCAATATAAGAAACGGAAGAGTCATTTTATTTTATGTTTTTACAACTTACATCTTGTCCGTTTTCCACCAGAAGCGGATATGTTTTATTCTCAGCTCCTTTGGCTCCTGTTTAATGTTTCTTTGACCCCTTTTAGGGTCTTGAGTTTGACAGTGACAGCAGGTCCAAGTATGGGGATGTCTGGGGGTGAGTAGAAGAAGAACTGCAGCTGCTTCCACTGAGAGACTCTTATTTCAGGAAATAGTTGGCAAAAAATATCCAAACAAAAGCCAAACCTTTTTACTAATACTTTAGCCATACTGACATTCTGGAATAACCAAGCTATTTAAATGTTAACGTTAAAATTGTTTTACAGTATTTCGTTGTCAATTCACACTGATGTAACTTTATGTAGCCCGTATTTTCTGTAATATTCCTTCTTCTTTTTTTCAGTCTGTTTGAGGGGCGAACCCCAGTGTTGGTGGTGGCTGACCCTGAGATGATAAAAGCCATTTTGGTGAAGGAGTGCTTCACTGCATTTACAAACCGCAGGGTGAGATAATTATTTATGGTGGGGTAATGATTTAATTTGGCAGCTGTTCAAGAATAAAATTACCTCCACCTGATAGATCAAGGTTAACTTCCATGTTTTGAACTTTGGGGGAAAGCGTTTCGTTCAGAAGATTTAGATTTTTCTGAAACGCCTGACAAGGTTGACAGGATAAACATCCAAAACACTTCCGCACACTCCCGTTGGCCGATGCAAGAGGAAGTAAGGCTCTGAGAATATTGCACTTTCACCTTTTCAGGGCTGGGAGTGTAACAATGAAACCTTGAACACCTAAAATGTCCCTGCTGCACTCTTTAACCAAAAAGAGCTCGTATTCTTAAGGAATAAAATTAGTTGTTTTTTGAATGAAAATTTAAAGTCTAAGCATGTTTTGTCCGTTTCCAGGTTTTCTTTGAAGACAGCGGACCTCTGTATGACGCAATCACGGCAGTGAAGGATGAAAGGTGGAAGCGAATTCGCAGCACCATATCTCCATGTTTCACCAGCGGAAGACTGAAGCAGGTCAAGATCTACGACGCTGTTAACCAACTTCTACTGTTTGCTTTTCTTTATTTCTTTAACGGCACTAATGTGGTCTATTTTAATAACATTAATGGAAATAGACTGAAACTAATATATTTACTGTAAAAAAAAAAAAAAAGAGATAAAAATAGGTCAAAAATAGAATATGATGACGATTTTACCGGCTGCATTTAAACGTTGTCCGCTCTCCACCAAACTGGTCACGAGGGATATTTGCCCAGATCTGAACTTGTATGATCCATATATGAATATTCAGCAGGTGTTGCAAAATTGATCTGTTGCGCCACCTATTGTATTTAACGTCACTGTATCACCTTTCGTAGAAGATCTGTGTAAATCTAAATAGTTATTTTGAGTAAACACAAAGTCACATACTTTACTCCTGGATGCTTCCCTTTGACCGAGTTGATCACGTTACCTACAAACTGAGTAATAACAGGTGCTGACGTTGCATGGTGTGAAACTTGCAGGTCATCAGTTTAGGGTTGAACTTCTCTCCAATTCTCACCGGCCAAACAGGAAACTCTTTTTTTTTTTTTGCTTGATGGAGAACCTTTACTGAATGAATTTTGTTTTCAGAGCTTATAAAGGGCTCCACCTGCTGGCTACATTCACACTCTGCAGGAGTTTAAGTAGGTAAGATACAGTTTTAACTCTGTTTTTGTTTTTTCTCTGAAGGTTTTCCCCTTGGTTGCTCGCTTTGCAGACCGACTCATTGTGAAGCTCGGAAAAATGAACCTGGACGAGCCCGTTCTTGTCAAGCAGTAAATTTGTTGTATTCCCTCTGGTTTTGAACTGTTTCTCCCCCAAAGGAGCAACAACACAACCCTTTATTTCTTTCTTTCTTCTCAGACTCGTTTCGCCATACAGTTTGGACGTGGTGACCAGCGCCTCCTTCAGCGTGGAGATGGACTCCATCAACAACCCCGACGACCCTGTGAAAGTTCACATGGAGAAGATCATGAAAATCAACTTTTTGCCTTTCTTTCTCTCTTGTAAGCCACCCTCTTTCCTCTTTGTTGGCGAGCGTGTCCTTTAAGATGAGTGGAACACACCTTCTATTATCATTTGACAACTTTGTGTCTTTTCAGCAATCTTTCCTCTCAGTCGTTACCTGCTGAAACTCTTCAAGATTGAGATGTTGCCCTCATCCAGTTTGGACTTTTTTCATAACATCATTAAGAAATTTAAAGACCAACATAGTGCAGATGTATCGGTAAGTGTCGATTTGCTGTCATATCTCCAATGGTAAAAAAAAACCCGAAACCAAAACATTAGTATGTGTCGGTAAATGTGTTCTGTGTAAATCCAGACCCGTGAAGACTTCCTGCAGGTGTTGATTCAGAGTGAGATCCCAGAAAGCGACATAAAAAGCGAACATGAGCAACCAAGTAAAGGTCTGTTTTCACTTACTGGAGCTGAAATGTAAACTACAATGAAAGGTCCACAAATAACCCCCCCAAAAAAGCCAAAATCTTACCAAGTATTTTTTTGTTTGTTTATTTTTGGAAAGTTTCTTGTACAAATATCTGAGTTTTGTCTTATTTCAAGTGCAGTAACTTAAAAATATTTTTTCAGCAAGATAAAGGAGCTTCTTTTAAATCACTGCTGGAAGATTTTTAAACTTATAACATGTCTTGTTACAAGTAAAAAAAATACACTAGTGGTACTTTTTAAAAAAAAATCAATATTAACAGCAAAAGTTAAGCCCATATCATCACGCTACCTCCACCATGTCTGGCTGTTGCTATGGTATTCTTCTGAGGTGCAGTTAGTTATTTGCTGTTAGAAATAACAGGACTCACAAAAAGGTCCAAACTTGTGTTCTTTTTTTGTTTGTTTGTTTGCTTTGGGGGAGATATTTATTTTTGTCCATTTTTTGATCAGCAGTAGTTTTTGTCTTGAAGCTCTCCCATGGACACCATTTTGACCAGGTTTTTTTTTTTTTTTCACAATGGCAAGTGAAATGGACCTAACCACAGGGGCCGCGTTTCATTGACTGATGCTCATTCTACATTGTAGCGCGGCTATCACGTGCGTGGCCGTCTCACAAACACAAGCTAATGTACATGCAGTAGTAAACACAAGCTGATGTAGCACCAGGCTACATTGCAGACCGGCAGAAAGTTTTCTCATCAACAATCGAAACAATGCTTCTCCATTGCCAGTGGGGTATCTGTACTGGTGATGTCAGGAATCCTGATCGTATTTGTGGTAGTAAAATTCACAGATTTCCAAAATCAGAAGCAGAATGCCTTGCTTGGATCAAAGCTTGTGCATGACCCCATGAGCAGCTCAACCTTCGTAGGATCAACAAGAGCAAAGGAGTGTGTGCTGGTGTTAATATTATTGATTTGCTTTCTTTATGTCTGAAAAAAAAAGGAAATCAATAATAAAGACATCCATCATGAAGACCTGTTAGCGAAGTACAGCATAATGGCAGTATACTAATTCTACACATCGAAGCCTGTCTACAACACAGTCTTATGTTAGCTAAACATATCAATACGCAATGTGTATCTGACATACAGTAAAGATTGTATTTTAGCAGAAAAGGCTTTTGACTAAACTGTTACTCGTGTTAGCCACGCTAGCACAGAGTACAGTGTAACAAACAACAGAGAATCACCCACTGATTTCAAAAGTAACGTACAAAACGATGAATGCCCGACTTAACCAGCCTCGCCAGAACAATAGGCATCAGTGCTCTTGTCCTCAGCTACATTGATGCTGAGGTTTATCTCTGCCGTTTTTCTCATGGACCAAAAGCATTTTGCTGTGACGTGCATGATGTTGGAGGCATCGCGTGGCTCAAGCGCCTTGATGTCATCCAAAAAAGATGACATGAACTTGATTCTCTGTCCATTGTTGTAGCTGATATTTGGTGAAAATCCAGCAGAAATGATGCACTAATTGACTCAGAAATACACTATCAGTCCAAATGGAAGACCCCATGTTTACATAGAAACTTGTGAGACTTGCAGCCACGTGAGATTTTCTAGGCCGGTTGTGGGCGGAGTTTGGTAGGTCCATTGCAGCTCTCTTCATGAAGAATCATTGACTCACTTTTTCAGTAGCTATCCCAGTTTGGAGGTTTGCCATGTTGGCTTTGTCACCTCATCAAACTGATAAATGTCAATCGATGCCTTTCGGCTTTTATCCCTTCTTGAACTTGTTGTGGATCAAGGCATCGTTTGTTGCTTACATACTTAAGCATGTGAGTAGCTCACACCAATGTTTCTGGCTGCAGGTCTGACTGAGCATGAGATCCTTTCCCAGGCCACGATATTCATCTTCGCTGGTTTCGAGACGACCAGCACAGCCCTGTCGTTCATCCTTTATAATCTGGCCATCTACCCTGATATCATGCGGACGCTGCAGAAAGAAATCGACGACCGCCTACTGAAAAATGTAGATTAACATTTAATTATTGTTGGTTTTTTTTAATTATTATTTTACATAATCTCTGAGTTTTGGGGTGTTCATTTACATCCAACTTACTCTGCTGCATCCAGGCTTCCATCTCCTACGAGGACCTTAATAGTCTGGAGTACCTGGACCAGGTTTTGTGTGAGTCGCAGCGAATACTCCTGCTGCGCTTCGACTTGAGAGGATCTGCAAAAAGACGACGGAGATTAACGGCATCACCATCCCAGAGGGAACGTTAGTTGGGATTCCAGTGCATTTGTTGCACATGGACCCACGGTACTGGCGCTCGCCCGAAAGCTTCATACCAGAGAGGTACTTTGAAAGAGAACACCAGCTGCGTTTCCATTACAGATGTGCGCAAAACGTTGTCGAGATTCTGCTAATGTTGAAAAAGCGCAATTTTGCAACTGCCCTGTTTCCATTACAAAAAAACTAAAAAAGAAGTCAAATTAAAACCACACGTAAATAACGTAAATAATAAACGTAAATAATAAGTCGTTAAAAAACACGGCAGACCGATGTAAACACTTAAGTGAAACATAATTCAACAGTGGCGCTCACCATCTGTCATCCTTCAGAGGAGATGTCGCCATCTTGGAGCGATTTTATAGAAGCGTTATGGATTCAACACGTTCAAATGACACCAAACTTTTTATGAGCTCCACAATGCTGTGAGAGCTGCACATTGTCCAAAAATTAAGAAAAAGCGGCCTCTTTCCCTCACCACTTTTTCGTCGTTTTCGCCAAAGAAGTGGTATTTTTAATTGCGTGTTGTTTCCATTAAGCAAGGTTATTTTTGTGATTTCAAATTGCACAAATTTATGGTTTATGAAAAAGCAGTTACTTTATTATTGTTCTTGACATCCTGGAGAAAAAAAAAAACAGCTCTCAATTTCAGAACAATTTTTTAAAAAATTAAATAAACTAACCGACACTTTAATCTGGTCCCTGCAGGTTCAGTGAGGAGAATGAGAAGGATCTGAACCCGTACGCGTACATGCCGTTCGGACTCGGCCCGCGTAACTGTGTCGGGATGCGATACGCGATCCTGGTCATGAAGATGGTCATTGTGCGCATCCTGCAGAATTACTCTGTGGAAACGTGCAGCGACACTTTGGTAAGACCGACAGCCTGCAGTCATCCAGTCGTTCTGCTCTGCCGCCGTGTCAGCGTTTCATTTCCATCTGTTTCTGTCTTCAGATCCCAATTCGGTTTAACTGGAAGTTCCAACCAATCAAGCCTGTGACGCTGAAGTTTGTTCCCAGAGAACTATAATGGAAGAGATATTAACTTTTGATTTTTTTTTTTTTTTTTAATAATCTGAAAGGATAATTGCTTCTGCATGTTGTGTAATTCCACCACTGCTGAGAGATGATGTAGCTTGGTTGTTGCAATTATTTCAGTTTTTCAGGTGAAGGCCACATTGTGTGTGGACAGTGCCTTGCAAATGTTCACACTTCTCGTTTCTACAAAATATACAAAGCTAAAAACACAAACGTTCATTGGATGTTGAACATTGACATGACTGAGACCCACAAAGCGATGTTTAAACGTGCAGCGAAAAATGAACAAAATCAATGCTTTTTTTATTTTCTTGTAATAAATAAATTTTTAAAAATCTTAGATGTGAAATATTCCTTTTCACATGATCAAACATGTTTACTAGATTTCCTAAGAGGGTTCTACCACATTTTTAATTTTCACGTTTCTAACTTTTGTAAGACATTTTGACGACAATCTGGACATTCCAGTCCAAAATATTTACTGCATAAAAATTATATTTACTGGGTTTTTTTTTCTTCTAATTCAAACTCAAAAATACTTTATTAACCCTGAAGGGAAATTAAATGTTGTTGTAACTCAGATTCTTCAGAGTAATTGAAGATAACATCTTGACTTAGAAATAATGACATAAAGTCTGATGGTTTTAAATAATCAACAATTCTTGGAATCATAAATGAGGACTTCTAATTATAAAAATTCACTCGTATGTAAAAACAGTAATAAAACAGTAATAATAACCTTTCATTTGACATTTTGAATGGTCCCAATTCTGTGGTTTCTTCTACACTGAAGAGTGTCAGCACTCCTGCAAATGTGTGTAGTTGTTTTAAAAACAAATTCTTTAACAAATGATTATTAATGAAAAATTATTATTGGTGAACTAAAAACTTTTCTGTCAACATATAGGCCCCAGGTTTTGATCAAACTAAAAAGCAAAAATTGCGACTGCTTGTGAATAGATGGATTATTTCTCTCTCTTTCTTTCCAATAGGTTCAGCAGAGCTGGAAACAAAAGACAGACAAAAAGTGAGACGGGTTAATTCCATCTGCATACGTGAATGAAAACATAAGGCTTTATTGGTATTTTTTCAGCAACTAAATAAGTATTTATTATCAGTTAAACTATCACAACATAAAAAAACTGGATATACTGTATTATTTTAATATTCAGATAGGATCCAGCTGTGATGGGCTGTATTAAAATCTGTGGGGGTGGAAAATCACTGTAAAACAGCTTTCTGGGGTTTCCTGATTTGCATTTAATTCTAATTTTACTATGGAAAATTTACTTTTGTAGTAAATTTCACATCCATGTTAACTCATTTTTATGAGTTAACATAAAGCCATCTTTAGCTAATTTTTTTACTTAAAGGTAATTTAACTTGTGTCAAACATAAACCACTCATTGCTTTTCAGGAAACCCCAGTAGCTCTAATATGACGTCCAGCAGAGGGCGCCAAAGTGGCGTCCTCTTTAAAACAGCAGTTTCTGATAACGCTCTTGATTTTATCCTACCACACAAAGTCAACTGCTGGTTTTATGACAAAAAAAATGCCTTTGCTTTACCTTTTCTTCTGTAACACTGATATTCATTTATAATAAACCTAAAATAATCAAATTACGTCTGGGTGCCAGAGCACCAAAACAAAGGAAACCAAAATGATTGAGTTGGAAAAAAAGAGAAAGGAATCCAGTCCCTTAAAAACAATATTTGACAATAACTTTCAAACAGTGCTACATTTGTAAAGGTGTCCAAGAATTTATGTGTGGTGGAGGAAAGTGTGGCCCAGAGGTTAGCTCAATGCTAATCAGTTTTGAAAAGAGAGTCCTGCACGTTAAGGTAGAGAGAAAAGCACAGATAGTAAACAAAAGTTTTGTTTTTTTTAAAGAGTGGAATATAAAAGTGAGCATCTACCACTTTAGAAAAAGAAATGACATAAAACGTGTAAAAAAACCCCAACAAAATAATTCAAACTACAAAGCCTTTAAGAGTCCTGAGTTTGTCAAAAAGATAAACAAAGCTGACAAAAAAGAAAAGGCCAGAATTTCATAAAAATGGGAATACAGCAGAACAGGATTTGTCAGAAACGGTCAATCCAAACGTCCTTCCAGCACAGCAGCGGCTCTGGAGCAGAACTCGCCCTGTGGTAGTTAAAACCAATCTCTCATTGAGGAAAATTAGCACCTTCCTGTGAAATGCAAAGCTTTATTTTTATTTTTTATTTTTTGTCAGTGTGATGATGAAACTGTGTTGCAAAAAAACCCCTCAACAGTGTTTTCGTTTGTTTGATGTGACATCACTACTTTGGAGGAAAATAACTGGTGCAGACTGACTGCCTCTCTGGTCAGTTTAGAAAAAAAAAAAGAAGGTGTTTTTGAATGTAATTACCATCCAGCATTAGTGTGAATTCCAATTTACTTTGATTTGAAATAAAAAATAAAAAAAACAACTCAAAAACTATTAAACTTTGTCATATAGGTTTCATAAAAACGTACCTGGTTTAAAGGCATCACTGCAGCTGCTACTGAGAAAGTATCACTGCCTTCACCTTTGTTCCCAAACAAAGGTGAAGGAACATGTACAAGAAAAATGTTTCTTTGAGTTTGTTGATGAGTCAGTATGAATCATCAGATTGTTTTGTTTTGTTTTCTTGGTATATTTTTTTACGACCTGAGCTACCGCTAAGTGTTTCACTGGAAATAAAATACAAATAAAATAGGCTGATTCTAGAACTTTACCCATCAGCAGCATCCGGTAGGCTGAATCAACTCGACTGCAGAACCGCTTCTATCTGCAGGAAATTCCCACCGAGAACCTCATTTACGAGACAATCCCTTGCCGAGACATTAAACAGCCTCAAAGGAAATCACACACAAACCACTGCGCTGATGGAATCCCTGGTAAAGACGCTTGAAAAACCCTACAATTAATTCTGCCCTCGAACAGAAGCATAACTTGATATTAAACATATTAAAAACAAGAGTATATCCGTTCAGTGGTAGGAAATAAAACTACAAAAATATAAAATCTTACAAAGTGTTTTTGTTCTAGTTTCTTGTGTGACTGCCTTAATAGATTTGAAATAAGACAAAACTAACTTACAAGTAACATTTCAGCAAGAAATAGGAGCAACAATTCCTTAATATTGATTTAAAACAAAATACTATTTCCATTGGCAAACATTTTTTTTACTCAAACTGTCAGTGTAACTAGCTTTTTTTAAAATCAATATTAAATTATTGACAAATAAAAACTCCTATCTTGCTCAAAACTTATGAGTTAGTTTTATTTTATTTAAAGCAGATTTTGTTTTTTGCAATGTAAAACCACAACTTTATTTACTTAATACTTTTTTGAAGTTCAGCTCATCAGATGACAGCAGACAAACATTTGATTACAAACTCTGGTCTTATATGAGAAATATCATGTGGCACAGAGCCACTCTTCAAAAGAGGAAAGACAAGAGAGCATGGCGCCTCTCTCCTCAACTTGCTCTTATTTGCAGTCAGAACAATCACAGAGACATTTAAAACAACCCACTTATTGGAGAGGAATTACAAAAGGTCCTAAAGCACCTTTACCAGGGATTCAGGTTGTAATCAGCAGCGACAGAAACTTAATTTAAACAGAGATTCGACTCAAAATGATTGGCCAGGTATAGGTAAAAGATTATTTTTAAGCTTATTGACATTTTCCACGAAAAAAAAAAAAAAAAACTTTTAGAAAATTGTTTAAAATAAAGAGAAATTTTCCATGTCAATGTACCAAGGAGTTTATAGTTTGCGACTGCTCCGGAGATGTTTTTACACTGTAACCAGGTGGAGGGGGTGACAAGTAAATGCTGGTACAACCTGCATGTGGTTTGTAGGTAAAGGAGAAATAAGTGGAAATGGGTTGAGTTTTCAGGCGGATCTGAGGATCAGTGAGAACCCTTCGGCAGGTCCAGACGGGGTCAGATTGTCCAGATGCTCCCACACGGAGCGAGTCTGGGCGCCTGAATCAACGGTGTGAAAGGACTTTTGGCTGTGGCTGCTGCAGTTTCTCCATTAGGTCACTGTCTCTTTAAGAAAGGGGGCGAAGGCCCGGGGTTTATCCCCCCGCCCCCTGCTTCTACCTGCGGGGCTGAGGACGACAGTGTCGAGGCAGAGAGGAGGGGGGGCTGGAGGAGGCCGAGGGCGACATGGAGGCCAGGGAGGCGGTGGCGGCGGCGTCCTCGGCCTCCTCCAGCTCTCCGGCCGCTCCGTGGAGCTCCTGGCTCACGCTGGACTGTAAGGCAGCAGGGGTCAGCCATTCTTTGGGCAGGCAGCTCTGGAGGAACGGCACGCAGGAGCTGAAGTAGGCCAGGCGGTTGACCCAACGAGGGATCTCCCTGCCACAGAGGATCTACAAAGAAACACAAAAAAAAGAAAGAAAAGAAAAGAAGAAGAAAAGTTTAGGCAATGGTTCAAAACAAATACAGCCGTGAGAGGTTGAAGGGCTAAAGTCTTTCCTCTGCCTACATTCCCCAGAATGCTGTGCGGTTCTGGATCAGGCTTGCAAAATTACTATCGATACATATTTATATATTTTTTTTTGCAGAGTACTACTTAATACTGATAAGTTTTCTCATACCGTATCTAACTTCCGATTTTAATTTATTCTTTTCTTGCTTTCTTTTAAATAAAAAAGAAAGAACAAAATACAGGAAAACATTTTTTTTTTAAATGGCTTCTATTGCAATTATTCCTCCTGTTAACTGTGCAACAAAGTATTAGGGCCAGAATACAATGTTTTTTTTAATTATAAGAACATAGTCATGATGTTTGAGAAAAAACCAGATGAAAGTCTTAACATCACGAGTAATAAGAAAAAAGTCTGAATGATTCATTTCTTATTTGTCCTTTTAGAGTTCTCATAAAATTAGTACTTAATTTTCCTAATACGATGATTGTATTCTTGTAATTAAAAAAATAAAGAAATAAAAATGTAGCTAGGCCCGAATATTTTGTCGTAGAGTTGACTTAAATTTAAAGTCCACATAAAAAGAAGCTGCAAACAAGATGGCTGCCATCTGCTGACATCACTCAACTATGGAAACCTGCAGAGTGCACAGGTGAGAGAAAAAAAAAAAAAAATCCTGATTTTTCCAAAAGTGAATTTTTCAAAACCAAAAAATTGACACATCAATATATAAACTTCTTTTCTTTTTTTAAACAATGATATAAAGATCTGGCAACATGTAGACAAGGATATCAGTGTTCTCCTGGTTAAACAAATATTTTTAATTACTTTGCCAATTTAATTCGCAATATGTTGAGGTGGCGCAAGATGAAAGTTAATTGCCTCATCACACGTTTTGACACGAATCAGAACCGCCCTCCATATAACAAACCATATGATGTCACACGTATAAAGCTTTCCCCTCTTCTCTTCTTTGTCTTCCTAAGGTTGTCAGAAAGCACCAGCTAATCCATAAATATCTCGATTTACACACACGCGCGCACACACACACTTGCTCATGGCAGATATGACCTTTTACAGCCGACGCCAAGACCGATTAGTGTTAAATGGGAAACAAAGAAGAAAAAAAAAAGAGAGGGGGGGGACTTTTTGAACACTGCAGACTATCACTGTGTATTTTACTCTCTATTATAACAGTAAAGAGTTTTGTTTGCCTATTTCCTCAACATAACGACTCACCAATGGATGCGGTTTGTACCCTGTCTAATTCTATGAACCTCGCTTGCTTTGAGACATCAGATAAAACTGTTTCATCACGCCAATGAGCTTGTTCAGTCTTGATCTGAGCAGATGTCTGCTAAGATATGATACGGAAATAGGGGACGAGACACAGAAAGAAAGCGTGAGCAAATATTAAATGCCTGCAATATCGGAAAAAGCTTCCCCCTCTTACTGAAAATGCCAAAAAGTGTTTTATGGCCAGGATTTATCTTCCACAAATTGTCTACCGAATCCAAATGTATCCAGATCATAGACTTGTATGGAAAGACTACTCTTTCGAGAAACATTTGTCTATTATTTGTGAAAAAAGGACAAGAGACAAATATTATCTGTGGAGAAGTAACTATAACGTTTGATCTGATCATCTTTCTCGGTATAAGAGTTCCATCCTGAGAGAAACACTTCACCTCCCTTGTTTGGTTAAACATTTTAGCAGTACTGGTGCGTCTATGTGTGAATGTTTGAACCCTAATCTGTCATTTCCTTAGAGAGGATTTCTCTGTGTGGCATTTACAGCACATATGTGCTGTTTGGTTGTGGGTGTGGGTGTGGGTGTGTGTGTGTGTGTGTGTGTGTGTGTGTGTGCTTGCCAGCTGGCCCTGCATGTTCAGGCCTGTATCAGTGTCCTAATCCCCATCTGAGCGGTAGTTGCTAACTGTAAGACTCCCTGCTCATTAGTCACTCCAGCATAAGCTGATTGAAGACACACACACAGGCAACCACACACACATGCGCACACACATATAATGACATGAATCTTTTAATGTAACAGCATCTAGTTATTGATGCACTGACGAAGTCACCATGACATGATATATCACCATGAGTTCAACAAAATGCAAGTTTTAGGCTGTTCAAATGAAAGGGAGTCAACACAAGTTGTGCAAGCTTGTGGTTATTTCTTTCTGTTTTTTTTGTACTCCACCTCTGAAAGTGTTGAGGAAAAGTGGTTGCAGTTCTTGTGCATGAGGTGGTAGGCGTTGCCCTTGTACTCCTTCCCCATCTCCTCCACGATCCGCTCCACGTCTTCCTCCGTGAAGTCTGTGCTGCCCAGGACGATGGCTTCCCTACACACACACATACATACACACAGCAAGTACGAGCTCAAATAAAATCAACTGGAGAACGACTCACTTAAAAATATTTGTCAATATTTTGTAAAACATTTAGATTTAACATCAGAATTTTATTGTATTTTTGTTAAAGAGACAAACTTTTTTTTCTCCAGTTTGCAATCAACAATCAATCAGTCCACTATTTGCTCCAGATGATCCATACTTACAGCCTCCTGGTCTGTACGAGGACACCATGGAAGTGTGTGTGTGTGTGTTTGTGTGTGTGGACGAGTCTCTAAAGCCACAGGGCAGATCAACTAGAGCAGAAGTAACACACAGCAGCTCTGGATAAACAGAGGCTCTTCCAACATACTGAACCGACTGATCCTCTGCTGTTTCAATCAACCGCAAAGGAGATCATCCAAAATAAAACCCTTTGCTGTTGAAGCTAAAGAATAACAGTTCTTCTCAATTCAATTGTTCAATCTTTTTATTTTTGTTTTAATAAAGCATTTAAGTATGCAAATATTTTAAATGTGGTTGGTTTTTATTTGATCTGTCCATATCATCTACAGTAGATTATTTTGTTGTCAGTCCAAAGTTGACCTGACCTATTTACTCAGGAAACAATGACTTAGTCAGACTTTCCCATTTGTGTAACAATTGTTGACTTTCATAAACTGCCATGAGACATCCAACAGGCACATAATGTATCTTTGAAAACCCTCCAAAAATCGTACTTACTTGAACTTAAACGTTTCGCCGAGTTCAGTGGCATCGCCCGGAGTGATCTCAAAGATCCCTGAGAACGGGTATGGGTGTCCGCCATAGGCAAACTCTAAGCACAGAAGAAAAAAAAATGTTTCTAGACATGTCTGACAAGAAAAATCGATATGCATCATCATACATCCTGATCTTGAGGAGTATCATCCTTGAAAAAAACGTTACCTCTTCCATAGATCTCAATCCCTGAGTGAAAGACTCCAATGCCCAGAGAGCTGGTGAACTCATTGATCCAGTACTGCAGGCAAAGGAAGGTGAAAAGGTTAAGTCAAAGTCTGTAGTTAATGCTGCATGTAAGTGTAATTTATGTTTTGTTTGGGGAGGTGTAAATGTGACTTGGTCTGGTTGAAGTGAACTCTGTGTGCAGATCGAAAATGGAAATACAAAGCGAATCAGAGACCGCTCCAAAAGGAGGAAGCAGACTGTTGCGTTGGGCATCGTGGGTAAGTACAACCACAACAAAAGCGCGGGTTTAGCGCTAGCGGGAGAAATGGCTGATGGTCTTTAGCCAAAGTCAAAAGAGAAATCCTACAACTGCTACAATCCGACCTCACCCCCATTTTTCTGTATGTATTGGTAAGGAAGAATGTTGGGCCCACGTTTTCTTCAGAGATTTTTGTGTCATTTCCTTCAACGGTTCTTGGTATAGCACCACCACATACAAAGTGCGAGAACAAGTTTCTCAAAGGGTTTGATTTGTTGGACAGTGTAGTGTGAAAACGAACCGCAGCAGTTGAAAATGTAACAAATGATGAAATCAGAGCACAGTGGTACAATGGAGTCACGGACTGGTTGGCAACTGGGTGAAGAAAACATCGCCCAAATCCAGTATGAACACAAAAAAAGTAGCCAATATCGGAAGCTTCTTAGTTCTGCTTTACGTGACTTGTGTTATGTACACCTTAAATTGGAGATCAAATTTTTAACATGAACTACGAATGAAAGTTTTTGTTTGGGCGGAAAAATTATCAAATAATTTTTGTAGACGCGTGTCAATGAAATAAGCACTGGAAGTTTAAAACACTACAGCTAACTGATGTGCCAAGTTAATGTATGCATGTAGTTACTGCAAGGACGCCATATTTGCAATATATTCTGTACCTATAGGATGCACATTTATTTCCCAAACCTAATGCATAGGTTTCTATCACTGACACAAAATAAAATGAAAATTATTGTGCACAGTCTGATAAAATCTGCAATGCAATTGTACTACAAGCAGCAGATGAAGAGACAATCAACCACAGTGCAATGCAACTTAACTATTATCATTCCGGCATAATAATGTGTGGTCAAATGCTCCGCTACATATTAGTACACCAGTTTTTTTTTTTGCTACTATACATTTTAAGCAAGCCAATAAACTTCCATGCGTTAGATCTGGTACTAAAAAAGAGAAATAGTCCAAAAACCAAAAGAGAACAATGCCTCAGTTTGTCATTTCTAACATTGCCACTGATAGTGTTTTAGCACTACACAGCACTTTAATAATCAGCGAAAACAAGTGGTTATCAGCATAAGTTGCAGGATTTTGTTTGTCGTTTACGCAACCCAAAGATAAAAACAGCCTTCGTCAAGCTTATTGTCACATTACAGAAAAGCGCTGGCTCTGATCTGTCTTGTAGAAACATTATTTGTGAAAAAAAAAAAAACAAGAGGAACTGTGTACCGCATTCTATGAAAGCCTCTTGTGAAGATTTATAAAACCTTGAAAGCTGCTGTGTTCTAGTGTGAGTAAATGAGTCAATGAGTGTCTGGGGATATTTCAAAGAAAGTTATTACAAGAAATAGGAAAATGATTGCTTTGAGTCTTCATACATGTTGAGATACTTCTTAGGCAGGGATAAACAGGGAAATACGAATAAAGAAATGTTTGCTGTATTTTTTTTGGTTTAAAGCATTATTTCTCAAATGATGTACGTCACTGCTCTGAAGCTGTTGATGAAGACGGACTAAATGAGAGACGGGAAGGAAGTAACTACCGACCACAGGTGTTCACGGTTGTGTTTGTTTTAGCTTGATGACTGATTAAGTAGGTCTGTTTTTGGCCCAAAAAGTTAGTCTATTTTTTGTTCAAACCACAGACAAAGCTATGTTCTCTACCTTAATGTTTCAGAGGACAAGGAAAGGGACTCCAACTGGTTTTAAAATTGTTTAGATAAAATGGTAAGCTGCTGTTGGACATGTATAGTTTAGGCTTTTTGACAGAAACAGAGTTGGTGAAACCAATTTCTTCATAGCCACTTGTCTAAAGCTGAGTGATCAAAGTTTGGCACTTTCTTCATATTTGGCTCAATTGCTAATTAAACAATTCTGCCTTTAAAATTTTTTGCAGAGATACATTGAAGAGAAAATTTGAGCTGATATTCATATACAGCAATGGCCAATAACTGATATTCAATATTTTATATATATGTACACCTTCGACCCCATGTAAAAGCAACTACATGACCTACATTGCATCTCTGCTTCACTTAGGGCTCATTCACACCGACCCCGTCTGGTCTGCTTTCAACAAATTAGTTCATTTGACTAGACAGTCCAGTTTGTTTGGGCAGGTGTGGCTGTGCAATCAATTTCTGATGCGGACCAAAAAAGCAAACTGGTCAGCCTACAAATCTACGTCTCGGTTCAGTAGAACTGAACTCTGGTGTGGTTTGATGCATTTGTGACTGTCAAGCAGACTGGAGAGACACTTGTTTAGAGACACTTAGCGACTCATGTCGTATGCTTCAATGTTTCTTGTGGTGCAGCCCCACCAAAAATGAGTGAACAAGTTACTCAAAGGGTTTGGCTTGTTTGACAAAGTGTAGTGTGAATATGAACCGCACTAACTGAAAATACAACAAATGTTGCAATTTTGAAAACCTTACTTTCAGGTGGAATCCAGAGACAACAATTTTGGACGCTTTTGCCACTTGTTGGAAATGCATATCTACGCATGGTTCAAAACAATTGATCTTAAAATAAGGTTGAATGCCATGACCATACTACAGGATTAGGGACAGTAAAAGAACAGACACTGTATAGTTTATCTCTTCCAATCTACTGTAGTAGCACAGAAATTTTGTTTACACTCTACTTCTGCAGTGATTAAGGTTTGTCTCATTAAAAAGTGTTTTTGCTGCATCACCAGACTTTCGCTTTACCTCATCGATCAGACGGCACAGAAGACGAGGAATCTTGGTCACGACACACTTAACCTCATGCAGTAAAGGATATGCGGCCAACGCAAGAAACACGACCTCCTCAGCTACATTACACACCTAAACCCAATATCCTAGCATGTCTTGTCATTGACCGAACAGTGAGAAAACATGTTAAGATACACTACTGGTCTGTCTGACAGTCTGGCAGGCAGACAGGTGGTGTAAAGATAATGCTCTCTCATTAGAGTGCTGTACTAAAGCACTCAGAGCTGGCCAGAAAATCCACTTAGCAGCAGGAACAGGACGGTTGTAGTGGGGGCTGGATGTGGAAGAAGGAGAGAGAGTGGACGGGGGCCTGTGCTCGTGTCTGCACATACATTCCTGAAAATCACGTGAGGATATTGATCCTCCAATGGAAAGATGACTTTTCATCAGGCTTTTTAGGTACAGACAAGAAGGATATTGGCAAAATGTCAAATGTCCTAGCAGTGCCTGGAGATAAATAAACTGATCAACCAGACAGACATTGGAATCAGTCCAATTCTCACCACTCTGTAATCACCTGGTCAACACTTGAAAATATGATCGTTTTCTAACTCACTGTAGTTTTCTAATTTAGTTTATTAGATTTAGACTAAGAACTCCAACAATCTGACATGTTTATTTTGAGTTTATAAGAGATCAGATAAAGGCTTGGGACATGTAGCTAAAGAGGAATAATTTTGTAATGAATCAGTAAGTCTGGTGTTGGATTTGAAACAACTACCGCAACAAAAGAAGCTGCAGCTTATTCTCATATCCGTTGCATATTTTTGGAACGATGACAAATCGGTCAAAGCTTGAATTGGTCAATCAACTTTACCTAATGCAGTAAAGTTGCATGACTTTACTACAACTTAAAGTCATTCCAGCCAGGAAAAACCTGACTGGTAAATCTCTTTAACATGTGGATAAATGTGGCAATTTATCATGCCACATTGGTAATCCAATTCTTTGTGACTATTGTGTTCATCAGGATATTCGAAAATATATACATTTTTTGAACTGATTTTGAAGCACCAGCTGTGTGACCCACCGATTCAGCAACTACAAATGGTCTAACTAAAACTGGGTCGTTACAGTCCAGTATGAACGATGAACTTCCTGTACAACTTCAGCTGAAGCTATTCTTGGGGTGTAGCGATGCAGTTATTCAATTACCCACCCCCACTGTTTACCATCAAGATTAATGTGAGCGTAGCCGAGTAGAAACAGACCCAATGGTATAGAAACGAAGGTCAGTCTCACAATTCGCAAGCATTTGAAGAGAACTACATAATCTGAGATACACAAACATTGGATCATTTACTGCAGGAGACAATACTATTGATTACAGAAAGCATTTAACCTGTTTTGTAGTAACTAATTGCGCATCGTTATGAAACAAAAAGCTCGCGTTTCTGTGACTAATTCTCAGTTTCTTTCTCTCTTGGCATTATTACTATTTTCCCTTTTCTTGAATCAACTGGTGATCAAGTTTACACTTCAATGTTGGATGGGTGGGAGAAAAGGTTTTCAGAGTAACAACAAAATATATTTAAAATCTGACCAGTACAAGGAAGCTGAAACAGGTTTGTGCAACCCTGCAGACAATGAGTCAGTCTATAAACAGAATCAGTCAGAAAACGACTTAACAAGCCAACATGCAAATCAGTCATCCGGTACCGACCATAACTGATCTGGAGAGCTCCAACAGCCATAATCGCTCCAGAGGGAAATGTTTGGTTTTGCTACATTGAATACGATACAAAAATGAGACCACAAGACAAAGGAAGCCCTCAACTTATTTTAACATGCATTTTTATACTTAAAGATAGCCACGTGTGCTGAAGTGACACAATGTGAGAAGCTAAGGTACAAAACTGAAAAATCTATTTGCAATCCTGTTCTTTTGGAAGAACACACAGCTTCAATAGCTCATTTTCAAACCAATCATATAGAGTTTAATAAGGAGGTCATTAATATGCATCTCCAAGTTTTTCAGGTAGATGGCAAAAACTTGAGACTAGGTTCTGACCAGCTTGCAGCTTGAAGTTTAGCACAAGTTAAGAAAATAACATGTAGAAGGAGATCTGGTCAAATCAGCACAAAACTGAACTTTTTGCACACATGCTACGTGGGGCGAAAAACAAACAAACAAACAAAAAAAGTCAGTAATTAGTAATGTACCAAAAGACACTCTTCATCCAGTGTCTTTATGACTGAGCTTAAACACTTAAAACTTTTCAGTCTGTGCAAAGAAGTAATCCAAGACGCAATTCTTGTGGTTCCACAAAGTGCTGACTCAGACGGGGCAGAATACCAACGGGAGTCACACTTCTCAGACTGAACCCTGTACAAAGAGTCATGCATCATTTCCTTCTCCTTCACAACTACTGTACAAAAGTAGACTGAAATCATAAAATATAGTAATGACGCGGACGTTTGTGGATGGAACATGAGAAAATGTGAAAATGCTCACGAGGTGGAGATGCCCTCGTGCCCTCAAGCCTCAAGTCTAGGGTTGTCAGTCCCGCTTCACCCAGCAAGGACTCAAAGACACCAAGGGTTTAAGGTTCATGTTTTAGATTGGTCAAGTCAAAACCCAGACTTAAATCTAACTAAGTTGACCACTTCTGTTCAAAGACGCCATCATTCAATCGGACTAACCTTGCACTATTCTACGAAAAAAGGGTAGAAAAAAAAATCTGTTTCTATATGTGCAAAGCAGGTAGAGACACAACCCAAAATATCGGCAAATCTTCTTGTAGAACGGACAAAGCTGCTTCTGTCAGGGGGAGCGTGTTGCATGCAAAACTATGTCGGCTTCTCTGCAGCTAGCCGGCAGTAAAACTGATGTAGAGATAAGAGCTTTTCAGAATTTACCGAGAAGAAATGACTGCGGCCGGCAAGTCAAGTGAAACGCCAAAGGAAGTGAAAGTCGTGGGGAGTGCGGGAGAAGAGAAGGCAGAAAGATGAAAGACGTAGATGAGCTGGGATAGCAAAGAGATGACAAGGACAAGATGGGGAAGGAGAAAGGCAGGGAGAACAAAGAAACTGGTAAAAGTTTCAACCATGTGATAAAGGGGACAGATTTCTACAAGCTCTCGACTCTTTTCATCTCTGCTTTATTGCCATAGTAAACTTTGGATACTATTCAAAACAAGTTCATTGTTCTTTAACAGAAATGGCAATTCTGTCTGGAGAAAATGCTTAGGAAGCTGCGGTGTTTACGGTCGCCACACTTTTTCCTAAAGTGCTGCTCATGGTTTTATAGTCTGTCAATGACTATTTTGAGTGTAATCAAGTCGCCGCAGGGAATATCCACAGTAGTCAATGATTCATCAACAGATCAATTAGCAAACCCCTAATCACCGACTCGGCCCTACGTGGTGACAGCATTGTTACTCAAATTCATCCTCGGTCTCACTTCGCACCAAAAACAACTGCACAGTTTCCTCTCGGGTAGAAACAGTTGCCGTCTTCCACATGCTTGACATGAATATTGGTTCGCAATGTCTCCTGCTAAGGTTGTAAATGTACTTCACAATACAACACACTTCATCTGTCACATAAAAAATAAAATCAAATAAGGTACTTCTCTTTAAGAAACGAAGCCCGTTTTATTTCGGCAAATTTTATTTTATTTTTTTTTAAATAAACTAGAACATTTTTCCTCCTTCCTGATATGAAAATTCTGGAGAGAAAACAAAGGTATCAGTTTGAAATCATCTTCCTCATAGTGATTCTTCAGGTCTAAATTGAAAACTCAGCTATGATCTGGTTGCACTGACTTAACACAGCAATGAAGCTTAACAGTAAAACTTCCCTCTGAACAACAAAATTATATATATTATATATATATATATAAATAAAGCAGAAGGGTAGGCTATACAATGCTGTGGAAGTAAACTTAAGCTATATGGGCAATATGTTATCAGCCTGATTAGCTCCCATCTCCATGGTTACAAGTGGCTTGAAGACATTAACTATAGATGTAATTTTATCATAAAAGTGCAATGAAAAATGTGAATTTAAAATAGATGAAAAAAAAACATTTTTTTTTATAATAATAATAGTAATAACAATAATAATAAATCCAACATGGATTGATTTTTATCAAGTCTGACAGGCTTTCTCTCTGAGGAATCACTCTGAGGGAGTAAAACACAATGACAGACAGAGGGACCATTTTTAGCTGCAACGGTTTCAACCTGATGTGGTGGAGACAGAATATGACTGACAATCCATAAACGTTAATGGATGCTAATGTTGACAGTAATTTTGACTCTATTCAGAGCTTAGATCTGTTTTTTTCCCTCGTTACAAGTTTTCCATCTGACTGTTTCTTGTGTGTGACATCACATCAACTAGCACTGCAATGGTCCAATACAACAGTCATGAATTAAACACTCCATAAAGTGTATAATAACAGCAGAGGATGTTGCTTTGTGAATAAATGAGAGTAATTCACTTCCTATAGCTAGCTTTATGTGGTCGTCTTAATGAACTTACATATGTTCTTCCTAGAGAAGGCAAATGGGGAAGAATTGAACTGGTAAAAGTTTCAACAATGTGATGAAGGGGACAGATTTCTACAAGCTCTTGAAGAAACACAAAGTGCTATCAGCACAAACAATGTGTCCTACAATAAGAGACACTTTTTTTTTTTTTTACATGGGGTGAACTAAGTCACTGTTTTAAATCGTACACTCCAATTTCAAAATTCTGCAAAGGAAACAATAAAACTTCTTCAAGGTGTGCCCCACCCACCTGCACTCCTCCCTTACAAACCCAATCTGGTGCAGCTCCTGTTCACTTCTACAAATACATTTCGATAGCTGAACTGTATTATTGCTCTAACAACATGGATCCCAAAGAACTTTTGGGATGAAAACCTTAAAATGTTTGCATATGTGCAAATGTATTTTTACTTTACTCAAAGAAAAAAAAAAGCTTTTCAGTTCCTATCGCAAACTCCGTTTCTCGAACGAACCAAAGAAAGGGATACACGTCTTCATTTTCTTTCTGTTTTTTTCTTTCTTACCATATCATAAACGTTCAGGATGATCGGCTCGTTTGCCATCACTGGCATCGGGATCTCGGCCCCCTTCGCCCCTTCTTCCCCGCGGCTTTTTCCTCCTCCTTCTCTCGGTGCGAGATCCAAACTCTCGCCCTCCTAAACCGTCTCGCCGCCGTCACTTTTACAAGTGGTGCTCAGTTTGAAAAGTCGACTTCAAAAGCCGGTCTGAATACGCCAAGAGTTCCGGACATTTATCCTGTCGTCCAACATCTGACTGGCTTTGTCCAAATCCCCGCTGAGGGGGGAGCAGCAGCGGCGGCGGACAGATGAGCCTCTTCGGTATCAAAATGAACCAACTGCTAAAACCCGCTTGGCTACCGACGTAGTACAGAGGGATATTTGTTCTCCATTAAAAGCGAAAAAAATGGTTTCATCTGCCAAGACCAGCTATTCTATTAAACAACATACTTCTAAGATTTAAGAACGCAATTTACTGTGAAAGAGAAAAAAGAAAACCCCACTGCTACCGCGGCTAACGGTAGCAGTGGATGCGACCGTTGCGAGAGCGTTTGGCTGTTTCTGCGTTCGATTGTTCAACCTCATCGCGACAGGCATTATGGGTAATGCAGTTCATTCCAGAAGATTGGACGAGGCAAGGCAAATTTGAGGCGTAAAACACACATCAAAACTGTTTCTAGATCAGATTAAGCAAATTAACCTCGAGCCTTTGAAACTACATGGCTCAGTTTCAATTAGGATCAATTTAGAATGTATGCAATTGACTTTTAGTCTGCCTGTATGACTGGGTTTAATTGATTTTCCTTTGCGGGGTGCCTTGAAGTGACTTTTGATGTGTTGGCGGCACTATATAAATAAGCTCAATTGAAAAGGAATTGAATCATGCTGAAAATGTGTGGAGCTTTCAAAAAGCCTGACTCATTAATAACACTAACAGTTTTGTTGAGTGGTGGTCAAATATCCACTCAGATGTGCCAACCTAAGTTGTTGATGACTAAAACGAGCACGAGGTTGAACACCTTAAGGGACCTTTTATCAAATGATGTTACATTTGTTCTGCCAAGAAAACGAGTTTCATCCTTCACTCAGTATTTCATAATTATGAAGTCAAAACAACAGCTACCACTTTCACTTACCTAGTAGAAAATTTGAAAAACTTTAAAGTAAAATCATGACAAGCCTAAAAAAAAGATAACTTTTCACTTGTATAAATCCATGTAGTCAAGGTCTACAGTTTTTCCATTTGAAGAAGCTACTTCAACTTCAGTTCAATGCACAGTGGCAAATATTAACGAGAATTCAAGGTGGAGTACAAGGGATCAGTATCCCAGTGTTGCATTAAAACGTCTCCTCTCCATCTGTGGCCATACTCATGGTTCCTCCTGACTGCCCTCTTCCAGCAGCTCCATGAGCGTCTCCTGATCGGAGAATTCCTGCAGCGAGGAGTTCATCTCGTTCAACAGGTCGTCCCCCAACAGGAAGTCCCTGACGTTGTGCACCGTCATGCTGATGCGGTGGTCTGTCACGCGGTCCTGAGCGTAGTTGTAGGTCCGGATCTTTTCCGATCTGCCTTTGGTGCCGACCTGAAAAAGAAACAGGAGGCGACATGCTGTGTTTGGTCATTTTTCATACATCTTAAACGTGTCACATAAATAGTTGTTCATACCGTCGTCAAAAAGTTATTGTAGTTGATCTATTTTTTTTTTGTCAACAGTAAGGTATAAAAACCAAACATTTTAAATCTGTTATTAATTAAATCAGACTATTTTTTTTAAACGAACAGAATCTCACTTGGACTTTGCGTTGGTTGTAGCGCTTGCTGGTCTCTTCCTCCAGCTTCATGCTGTACAGTTTTGCTGTCAGAGCCTTCATGGCTTTCTCCCGGTTCTTGAGTTGGGAACGCTCCTGTTGGCACTCTGCAACCAAGCCTGACAGATACAAGCCGATATTTAAGAACATCTTCATTTAGGGCTTGGTTAAAAATGCCATTCTTAATTTCTAACCAAAAATGCATTATGTTTGGTTTTCAGTAACACACTTTACCTGTTGGAAGATGGACTATTCTGACTGCGCTGTCTGTTGTGTTGACATGTTGACCGCCAGCTCCACTCGCTCTTTTCGTCTCTATCCTCAGATCCTTTGGGTTTATGGTGAAAGAAATCTGAAAAGGAAAAAAGAGAGTCAGAGGAAAATTAGCAAAACTACACATCTTGGAGAAACTACACAGACTTCTGATAATAGAAACTTGGGGAAAGAATTAGGGCCACTGAAAAGAAAAAAAAAGAAGAATTTTCTCAGAATTCTGACTTTTGATCACAGATGAATCCAGAAAGAAAAAGTCAGAATTCTATTTTTTTTTCCTCAGTGGCCCTAATCATCTAATGTAACATATTGTAACGTTTGATGAAATTCAAAGAAATGGACTAAATCCAACCATATCTTTGTTATTTTTCTATAACAGAAACATCATTTCGACATTCCTACTGGCATGCATCATATTCACTAAACAGCATGCTCATTTTATGCACTGATTTCTATTCAGATTAGTCTGTACTGACTTCATGTTTTTACCATGTGTAAAAACTCAGCCGCACCTCGGTAGGTTGGGGCAGCACAGCCACAGTCATGGTGCTGGTGTGCATCCTTCCCTGTTTTTCAGTCTTGGGGACCCTCTGAACTCGATGAACTCCGGCCTCAAACTTCATCTTCTTGTAGCTGTGTGGGCCGCTGATGCTGGCTGACGCGTGCCGCAGTCCACCTGGTAACATTGAAGCAGGCAGCACCGCAGATGGGTAAAAGGTTTTACGTGAACATGTGTTCAGGTTCAGGGATCAGCACAAACTACAGCAAGGAGATGCTGTCAGGTTCTGTTGAAACTTTTTAAGCAGCTAACATCTTACCGACAGCAGATAATGCTTTTGATGTCTTTTGTAAGTATGAATTCAGATTAGATGGTAATGGAGGCTTAAGGCTAAACACCAAAGCCTTAAAAAAAAAAAAAACTTCACTTCAGTTCATGGATACTCTACTTTTATTTAATTTCAAACCACTGTCACATTTTCATATAATTATTCGCACAGAATGTGACCAATACGTTCACCAGAAAAGGGGGACAGGAAGCGGTGCGACACCAAAGGTCTTTGCGTTGTGGAACGCAAAGAGAGAATGAATGATGTGTTTCTGATCAGTGACTACCTGACAGAAAATAAGCCTGTGTGAAAATCAGTTTCACAACAAAAGCGTCATCTGTAACAGGTTACATATTAAACTAATAAACTAATCTCAAACTTTCTGAACTACACCTTTAAATTTAGTTTTCTGACATATTTTATTAGATAGGTTTAAAAGGCAGAGGGAAAACTTTCTTGAGTTATTTCAATTCAACATAGAGTGAAGAGCCTAATTATATCTAGGATTTTGATCCAAGGCTAAGAGCTCCCTCTTGAGTTCGTTAGCAGTTACTGCGATGGTATCATAAAGGAAAAAGGAAATAGGCGTCCTTTATACGTGTAGCTTAAAAAGTAATCTGCCATAGTATAAATCAATACAAACACGCTCTGGTGTAAACTCCATTAAGCATTTAAGATCTGTTCTGAAAGAATGCTACAAAGAAAATGTGGATGTTTAAAAAGCAATCATTGTGTTTGCAGTAAAAGAACTGAATTACATTTTCTGCAAAAACGGCTAACCGTTCCACTTCATAGGCAGTGGGCTGAAGCTGATTGTGCAATCTGCAGCACTGCTTTGGTTAGATGGTTAGCTGATTTCCTGCTTCCTGGAAATATGCAAATAATAACTCCGTCTTACTTTTGTTTGAACTAAAAGTGGCACTGCTGTCTTCAGCATTGCCATATAAAATCTGACAATGCAGTTTCAACAAAAGAGCTAAAAGACTTGTGGAAATGTGTTTCTTAAAAGTTTGCCTGAACAATAACATGACTGTGTAAAGGAAATATTAAGATCGACTGACCTAAATCACTTGACATGTGCTCCAGTACGTCGAAGGACCAGCCGTGGTACTGAGCGAAGCCCTCGTACATGTCAAACATCTTTAGGAGAAAGGACAACAAACAGCTTTACGTCCCTACAACGTATCTTTTCTAACTGCATCACCAGTTATACATTTCAAGGGTCTTTATCTCAGATCTTGAGCAGACCTCAGCGGTGAACAGCATGGCCTCCTGACCACCGACCCCCGCTGTGACTTCCAGAACAAGGTCGCTCATGTCGACCTCTTCCTCTGGGATCAGTAGCTCCAAAACCTGCAAGGTCAACGAGAAATATGTATTACTAAATTTTAGTATTACTAAAAACAAACAAAAAAAAAAGTGCATCACAACAACGCTGCTACTGAATGACATCAGCAAATCACCGTTTTCTGGTCTTCTCCTTCATTTTTCAGCTTTTAGTTTTACCTTTTGTCTCAGATCTTGAATATCTCGCAGACAGCTTTCTCTTTCCAGCTCAGCTAGTTCTCGTAGTGACGGATCATCATCTTAGACGACAAGAATATGGTTTAAAACAGTGAAACCCATTTTATTATTTTCCAAATTCCATTGTGGTTTTTTTTTTTTTTTTTTTTGCCAAATTTCACTTTTTTCCATTTTTATTTTTCTGAATTCCACTTTAACCACATTTATTTGCCCAAAACGTATGTAATTATAGTGTGGAAAAAAAAAAAAGAACAGGAGCTAGCAGTCAACATTTACTGCTATTCTGTTTCACCACAGTGTTCTGCTGTGGTTCAACAGAACACTTTTTTTTTTTTGTTTGTTTTTTACAAAGAGGAAAAGTGTGTCTCACCCTCATTTAATAAAACAATAATACCAATAACTCAAATGTTATGTGAAAAACTAAGAATAGTTTTTTAGAAATGCTTAAGAGTTTAATTGAACATCAACATATTTGTCACGTAAAATACCCACAAAATGTAAAAGCTTGTGCACACTTTCATAATGATAAAGACCGTTGTTCATTTTTATTTCTTCCATCTACCACAGACACCTCCATTAAAGTAACGACTGTAAGTGTTTTGGTGTTACTTTTGAAATGAAAAACTCAGCCGTTTACCAGGTTAATTGTCCAAAACGAATGATCAAATAAACACCGTTGGTTCAGCAGATTCAAAATCAATTGTCTTTCATAACTACTGGTCCCCAGACCTAGAACCTGTGGAATGTGATCGGGTTTCGAGGCCTTTCAATAAATGACAACTCAAAACCTCTTTCCAGCTCACCTGTGAGGAGCGTCTCCGTGTCCGTGACCTCTTTTTGCTTCTTGTCCAGCTCTCGGATGCGCTGGATGAGAGGAGCCAGCAGGGATACTTTGGTTATCTTGGTCTTCATGTCATCTTCATTGCGCTCATCTTCTGCGCCACTGTAAGTGACTGCCTGTAAACACTCGTCATACTCTTTTTCCACCTTTTTCAAGTGCTCCTGCAGGGATGTTTTGGCGAATAGTTCATCCACCGACAGAAGCTTCATCATCATGACCGGTTTACCCATATGAAGAAGCCTTTGGTTTCTTATGTACTGATGAGTGGAATGCTTGCAAACAGTTTTGCCAGGATTTTGGAAGCAGGGTGCCCACTCATTTCTTCTAGAGAGAAAGCTTACAAATCTCCTGGAAGCCATTGTATACTTTACCTAATCTCTCTTTCTGTAACAGTGAAGAAATCAGAATCTGAATTTATCTGCCTTTGGAGCATGCTGTTATATAGCCCACCAAAATGCTCCACATCTGTGTTTTAGAGGTCAAGCTGTATAAAAAGACACCTTAAATTCTGCAAGAGAATAAGGGGGTGAGGGGAGGGACACACCTTAATTTGATGAAACTTATTTTTTTAAAGTCAAATTACGTTTTCAGTAGCTATAGCCAAAGAAGTCTCGACATTCAAACATACATTTAGCGTTTCGCCTGCAAGACGACCTGATAAAACAAGAAAGCTAACTTGAAATGTTGTAATTATAACTAGGTTCGATTGGAAAACATAATATCATCATTGACAGAATCAAGAAAAAGTGTCGCAGCGCTAGTAAAACGATTGAAAGCTACCGTGAGTGTTTCCCTCTTGTCGGAGACATTGCTGTGGTTAAAACACGACCTAATTTATTCATTAAGTTTCTTCAAACTATCACTAAAATAGTTAACGCTTGCTGCATTAACGCAGCTCCTTTACCACCTTGCTAAGGGCGCAGACATGTTGGCCGTGGTACGCATGCGCAGGACTCATTGAGGCTGATTTGTTGTGTTCGCGCTCCTAGTGGCTTTAAAGGCTCACTGCAGTCCTCATTTCAGTCTATGAAAACATAAAGTAAGGATTATCAGGCCAAAATATTTTCTGAGCTAATGACAACGGAATTGCTTTAGTATTAAATAAAATACATTTTTCCACCACTAATTTTCTTTGCCCTGCATAGCTGATTCACTAAAGTACCCACAAACTACCAACTTGCCAAAGAAAGTAAGTGGTTTACTTGTTTGGTTTACATTTATTCCAGAAACAATAAAAGCAAACCAAACAAAGACAAATTAAAAAAATACATATATTCGAAATCAAGGCATTATTTGAATGAACAAAAATGTATCCATAATTTCCAAAGCATTTCAGAGAGTGGAGTAGATCCATATTGAGTACAGAGATAAATGATGTGATGTCATGCTTTACTTACTGAGTGCCATGGAGTGATCTGCAATATATGCAATTGAAAAGAGAACGGAGCCTTTCAAAATAGACTCTGAACAGGGTAGAGCCAGAGATTATCACTGAATTACCATAAATGCTCTTTCAGTATGTAAAGTTCTCTTACAAACACATGGACCATCACGAGGGTTCGTAATTGGGCTGCATTTGCTGACCTTTCAGTTTGACTCCAATGCATTTACACAAAAGTTAAGTGAAGACTTTTGAAAGAAGTGTAAAATGCTGCTCATCCATACTCGACCCCTGTCCCACCTCTTCACTGTCTGGTTTCAGTGAAAAAGCTACTTCACACATTCCAGGCAGGGGTGTGACCTTTTTTTCTTTTTTTTTTTTTTTTTTTACACAAGCTGCCAACAGTTATTTTTCACACTAACATTATCACATATTTGATAAAATTAGTGCTGTGTATTCAGGTCACACAAGTATGTGCCTGCAAAGCCTTAACATTCATTTTTGGTGTTAATTATTTCCACTGTAAATATAAATAATGTAGAGGTAATATATTGAAAAAAGTTGTCTAAAGCACGTTTTCTTCGCTTACTCTGAATGTCTTGAGACAAAAAGACATACTTTTAGTAAAACCTGAGCTCTCAGAAGCTTTTGTTCCATTTCCATTTCAGGGGACTATAATCAGGAAACATTGTCGATTCCAACTCAGCTGTGTTGCTGTTTTAGTTCAAACAGTGGGATTTTTAATTAATAATTAAGTTATTACTAACAATGCACGGTAATAATGCTCCTCTGCATTTCGTATTTTCAAAGACTGGTACAAATTTTTCACAAAAGTAATTTGAAGTATTATAAATATAATATGAAGCCAAACCAGAAACGTGCATGTTTGGAAAATAACTGGATTTTTTTTATTTTTTTTTTATTTTGTAATTTTCTTATTTACAATTTACAGAGAATTTTCCCTCACACTTTTCATACTTTAACATGATAAAATAAGAGCATGGATAAGAGCATCCGTCATGGGATACGTTTCTCGTCGGAATACAATGCAATTGCACCAAATGCGCCACTTCCGCTCAACCACAAATCTCATTGGTTGATGCTGCAAAGCGGCAGCGCTTGCTTTAACGTGATTGGTTTGCGCCTTTGCGCACGGATTTCAAATAAGAAGCCGCAACTGGCGGATTTTTCAGATGTAGAGGATTTTAACTTTTTCAAGCGGCTTTCCGATATCGGCGCGGAGAGAGCTGAAGGAACAGAAACAAGAGGCCTTCGACGTCATTTTAGGATAAAACTCAAGGTATGAGTCTTTGTTAATTATTAAGCAGGTTAAAGTCGGACCTTTTTGTATTTTTATTGAGGCAGTTTTATGTTTTGTGTTAGCAAGACAGAGTATGATTAGTTGCGCTACTGGTTTACAGTTTTGTACGCAACTCGAGGAAATAATCAAAATGTTAGAGAAAGCTTAAGGGAACATTACTTTAGCATAATTTGAGTTGAACTTGCATCCTATTTCTAGGCTATTTTGCATGGAGTTACATTCCAAATGTTCTATTAATTCTCATAAGGGGAATTAATAAAAGCATCATTAATAAATCCACTAACCTGTGCATAAAGGGAGATTTAGCCTATTTTTCATGTTGTTGTTAAACCTTGTTCAGCTGTGGGGGATACGAACGTGGCGTTAAGATGACGTAGAAAAATCTTCCGCCAAATCCGCATCCCGCCAAAATAAACTATTCAGCTTTAAGACGTGTACAGTTAGTTTATATGGTTGATGTACCTGAATATTTGCTCTAGCATGTACTGTGTGTTTGTAAGAGTTTAGACTTCTTCTAGAGAAGCTATGCTGCTGGATGAGCGTCAGTCACGTCCACAAGTCAAACACGATCCCTGACGTGTCTCGTCTTTCTGTGTCTCCACAGAGATCACCACACCGCTCAGTCAGAGCACAAGTTGTTTAAGTGCCATGAAATGTCCCACGATCAAGTCTGCTAAAGGGAACACGATGGAGAAAAGCCCATTAGCAGCAGCAGCACCTGCTGTAAAATCTAAAGTACTCTATGTCGAAGATTCCCCCAAGAAGGAGCCAGTCCCTGTTAAATCTCAGGATCGGCCAGCTGGACAGATGATTGGCTTCTTCTCCACTAAGAGCAGCAACAAAGAGAACAGCACTGGCAGAGAGCAAGATGAGGCCCTGGAAGAATACTTTGAGGACAGCGGTTATTTATCTTTGCAGCATAGTCATATTGATCACCATGGAGATGAAGAAGATGACCATATCGCCGAGACACACCAGTGGAAAAGGCTTTCATCAAGTAATTCCCCCTCAGTACGCCAGCAAAGGACTAGAATCAGCTTTTCAGGGTCTCTGGCAGTTTCCACGCCTGTGGATCATCGTGGAAGGAGCACAGCAGCTCTGTCGTCCACCCCCAACCTGCCCATTTTAAGATTCCAGCAGGCTGTTTGTGAGGAGCTCACTAAGAGCTACAAGAAGAATAGGAGGTAATATTTTAATTCAGTTCAAACATTCTATACACCATTCTGATTTTTTTATTTTTTTTTTTGCGATTATCACACACTGGTCTGTGTTTCAGAAATAATTTCTTGTAGTTTCTGTTTAGTGATGGTTGAACGCTGTGTTTTGCAGGTATGACTTTAGCGTAATCTCAAGGATAGCAGAGAAGTATCCTTTGGATCGTGTGATCGGAGGACAAATCGGCCTGGAGAACGTTGACGTGTTCACATCTCTGCTTTCCAGGAACATGAAAGGCATCCTGGCAGACATTCTGGCTCTGCTGGGAGACTTGGACCTCATAAGGTAAGTTTAATTCTTCCTCAGGAGAAAAAAAAAGTCACAATGTTCATTAAAAAAAATAATAAAACAGATATTCTTGGTATATTGTAACATATTTTTTATGATTGCATTCCATTTTCATGTTTTTTTCCATCATAGTTGTAAGAATGTGAGCAAGACGTGGAAGAAAATTATATGTGAGGATTTGGCTGCTGCGAGGAGGTGTCAGCAAGCTGAGCAGGCTCTCAGGGTGAGGAAACTGACACAACCAACCAAATGATATGGAAACCTATTGCTGTGCATATTGTACTTTTCCTCTTATATCTGCAAAATAAGATGCATTTGTGTTAGATCAGCCCATAATAGAAACAGGGAAGGCACATAAAAACATTTGTTTTAAATGTTCAAAACACAATTGATAAGATCCAGCTGTTCTGTTAATGCTAAAGAGGTTTGTTAGAGAACATTAGTGAACAGCAAGGATTATGAAGACCAATGAAAGTAGCAGACAGGCCAGTGTTGAAGTTATAGAGAAATTTAAAGCAGTTAGGTTATAAAATAACATCTTTAGCATTGAACATCATTGTTAGAAAATTGGAGAAATATGGCACAAGTAAACAACATAGAGACTTCTTGTAACTCTAGGTGCAGTTGAAGTGATCTAGAGTTTGCTAAAAGGGCAACTATTGAGAAAAAAAACATGGTTTTTCTAGGAAAAAACTGTATTGGCAACTAATGCCTAGTTTAAAAAAAAACCTCCATCATAAACCAGCGAAAACAAACTCTTGTCTCGGGACTCGTCTACTAGGTTACCTCATGAAACTAGGCCCATACATGTTGATACGTCTGTGGTGTAACAGCAGTGTGTTGACCAACCCCATCCCCAGCTCCGGTCGTTTCACAGAATACACATTGGTGGGAGCTAAATACAAGGAGTAGTCAAAGAAATATGCTATACAGTTACATGCATACCTGCGAGATTTGTGTTTTTCATGCCAACCAATGTAACTTTTAACTTTTAGGAGTCAAGAAGCTCTCAGAGAAATCCTGCTAGCGGTCTGACCAGAGACGTTGGTGCATCCAGGGTGGTGCTATCCTGCATGCAGGTTCTGGCCTCCAGACGCACTGCTTCCTGCCAGAAGAGCAGCAATCCCTCACAGTGCACACGCTTCGACGAATATGTGCAAGTAAGTCTTAGTTTCATGCAAACCCACGAGCTAGTGATTGAAATCCTTGAGGAATGCTTGACTTGAGTCAAGCATTCAGGTTTGGAAAGTGCTTGACATTCAAACTGCAGTTTTGTAAGAACGTTCTGAAGTTTGAAAGCGTACATTTAGAAAAGTTACAGTCGAAACTACATATTTTCATTCACCTGATAAACAGACATACAATTTTTTTCCCCTCAGAGTCTGAAGTTAAATCAGATGAAGCTTTAATTTTTATTTTAGTTAGAATCACCAAAATTATTTCTATTTGCTAAATGCAAGAAAATCTTGCAAACATTTTTAAGATTTTTACTTTCTTTGTATATTGTGTTTTAATCATTTAATTTGAGCAGGAAGGTCATGTACTTTTAAAACCATTTGTTTAGATGAATATTTATTATTCCTAATGTCTCAATGACTTATTGATCTGGGATTAAATCTTACTGAAATTGGGGGATTCTTTTTTAATTTGTTCTTGGATCAATTGGATGTATAATGTATGTCTGTGAGAGGCATTCCAAAATATACAATTTTGCTATATTTTAGTTTACTTTGTCCCTCCCGTAGAATGTATAACACAATTCAAGACATTAATAGTCATATATAATATATTGCACGAATTAAAACTATTGTTTTAGTTCTTTTGTAGTGTTTTTATTTCCAAAGTTTGGTGCTGGACCCTGAAAATGCCTGAATTTTACTGTAGGGAAGGAAAAGTAGACAGAACCACCTCTTCCAGGAATTTTTGTCAAATTCACCAACCCTGATCTTTGTTTCTCGTTTGCAGGCAGCCAGCACTCTAAAGCGGCACGAGTCTCTGCGCTCCTGCAGGCGCTGCGGGTCTCCTGCCACCCACTTAACCGAGGCCCAGAGGGCCACATGCTCTCGGTCCAGCTGCCTCTTTGACTTCTGCACTCGCTGCCAGGAGCCTTCCACGGCTCCACCCCCTGCCGGACAGTCAAACCCCATGTCCACTTCGCTTCCTCCAAAGAAACCGCCATCATCCCGGGCAGCGCTCGCAGCAAGAGAAATGTCAAGCGCTTGTGATAAAGGTTCATTCCAGCCTGTTTTTTTTTTTTTTGTTTTTTTTTTTAAGAGACTCAACATCAATCTTGAGAACGGCATCAGAAAAGACTAGCATGCCGAACATGAGATGAGCGACCACTGGAAGCACAGCTGGGGTAATCTACCTGAACTGTTGCTGCTTGTGAGCAGTGACTTTTATTGTGTATATATATAAATAATTTTTTTTTTTTTCCCACAAAGAAAGCTATGGAAAATGTTGAGCTTTAAACTGTATGTTTTTATTGTCTTTTAAAACAGAATAAATGTGAGTACATTTTCAGGTTTTCTTTTAGAGGCATTTTTAAATAAATGTTTGCTGTAGTAGGTCTTGTTCAGATTCTCTGCAGCTATATAATCCATTTGTAAATACATTTTTTCCATAAAATCTCTTGTGTTGTGGTTTTTCTTCCTTCTCCAAAGCTTCAAAAGCAACAAAAGGTATTTCTACTTGATTCCAACTTAATCACTTTAAATTGCTGAATTTTAACAGTGTTGACAATTGCTGGTGCCACTTACTCAGTGTGGCAAACATAAATACGAGTTGTAGCAAGAGATTAGAGTTAAAATACGACAGATTGTTAAACTTTACAGCTAATATATATTTTTTAATTTTTATAAAAACTTTTTTTTAAAAGCTTCAGTAAACTGACAGAAGAATAACTTGTTACCCTCTATATAATGTTTTTTATTGACAGTGAACACATTTGGGAAGTCTTTCCTAAGAATAATTGGAGCTTATTGCACAAGAGGGCAGTATTGTTTTCCACTTAAATTTATTTTCTCTGATCCATTTAGTCTCGTTTTTTGTTTTAAATCTACATTATTGTCACTTACCTAAAATAATACCCTTAGTCATTTTTTTTTAAAAGTGTTTTTGGGAAAATAATCATTTTTTTTGCCAGAATTATTTTTTGGGGGAAACGGGCACAATATGAAAAGCCATTTTAGAAAAGTGATATGCAGATCAGGTTCCATTCTACGCTGCTGTGCAACAAAAATACACTGGTTGTACATAAAGTTAGCTAAGATTTCCAATGACATATTTTAAACACAGTATTGTCGTTCTTTGTGTCTGGCATGAATTGTTGCATAAGAAAATGTTTGCTCGATTAGGGATTTATTTAATTTTTGTTTGGTCACAAATCATTTTAAGATAATCAAATTACAAATAGTTACCCAAACGAACTTGGCTTTGCCTCCTTTTAATTCATGAATTAACTGAATTGTACTTTCTTTTTAGGGGTTAAAGGCAGTTTGGTGCACATATTTCTGCCTCGTGTAAAATAAAATCATTGAACTCGACCCTTTATGACAACACGAAGAAGGCTGAAAGTTCTCAAGAAGCGACGCCTCATTCCCCAATTTAAACAAATTTTGATCAGTAGCAAAATCACTGATATTTGTCCATCTAGGAAATGACCATACAAAAGAGGACGTCATACTGTGGGTGAAACAAATGGGTGGCAGTATGATGCTCTGGGGTTGCTTGACGAGATTTCATCTTCAACCAAAAAGCCAAAGAAGAATTTTCAGCCACCAGTTTGTGAAATGACGGCAACAAGTTGCCAATTAAACAAAACAGAAAAATCCACATCTGATTGGTTTGAAATATCAACAGGAAGTTGTTTATTTTTCTTTTACATAAATCAAGCTGTTCAATATGGCTGAATTTAAGCAATTCTGCATAGTGGATTGTTTAACAGCAGATTCACTCACACGCCCTTGTTTCTCTGGCAATAGAGCCCATCAGAAGGCAGGACATTAACCTTTCCGCTCCCCTCCCTATCATCTGCAGGGCCACCATATCTCTCACATTACATCAGGAGAACACAATACATCAACCAGTGTTTCCTACTGTAAACTGGTGGGCAAGACGTGCGATAGACGAGTTATCTTCCTCAAGTCTGAGGTGAAAATGCCCTCAAAACTAAAGTCACAAGTCGTTAAAATATTCTCCCCCCAGATCTGACCTCGCACCTAAATGGATTATTGTCCCCGCTTTTAGGTGGACCTTAAAATCAGCTTTTAAGTTAGCCACTTCTGTTTCTTTTTCAATTGGACTGATACATAAAGCATGGGGGCCAGTTCTTCCAGTGCCGACTGGCTCATCCGGTCAGACCTTCTCGGGCTGGGAGGCTCTCTGTGGAGCTTTCTTGCAATGCATTTTAAAAAGTCATCTATGTTTGAGGCATAGCACTTTTACATATTGGTCAATGACCTCTGAGTCCAGAAAAAAAAAAAAAAAACGACATTACACTTGTTAGAGAGAATTATTCCTGATTAAATGTGATTTGTTTATTCTGATATTTAATATATTTGCTTAGAATGTCAGATATTGTTTATTTTAATGGAATATTTTATTTTGTGGTTAATGGATAATTACGTTGTTCTTATTGTACTTGTACAAGTAATTTCTTTCCCTTTTTCTATTTTCTTTTATCTCTACTATGTACCAGGACTCTGTGCCTTTAATAAAGTTTTCATTGAACAGAACTGAAATTGAAATTACGTCCACTTGCCTTTCTTTTTGTGATTCCATTGCATGTAGACACGCAGACTGCCCAATTTTGAATGATAATGATAAAATGTGGAAGTACATTCAGAGCCGGTCAAAGCTTCAGGATCTCCCTGAGATGAATTAGAAATATCAATTTCCTTCCAATAATTGCAAAGCAGACATTTATTGAATGCACTTTGTTACTTAATTGCCCTTCATATTCAGCTTGGACGAGCTTAAAAAAAAATCTTGTGGCTTTTGTGTGATAAAATATCAGGTAATCTCCTCAGCTGACCTGCAGCTCTGGAAAAGCACCTGCTTAAAACAATCACTCTGTGTGCTTTGAAAAATTCCTCCCAGGATATCAGCAGTTTCCCCTCAAACAGGCTGGGCTGAATCCGCTGTCTCCCCCGACTTCCCCCATCACTCAGATGAGTTATGAATCTACAAATAGCATCACTGACACCAGACGCTTACCCCTGACATTTGCAGGATGACCCATTTGTCTCCCATCGCTGCCTCTCGAAGCAGAGTTGCTTCTGTTGGGATCACAAACGCGCGCAGCAGTCAGCTCTCATTTCCTTATTCTTCTGTCTTTATTAATGTGCAGGTGTCACAGCTCACTTTATCTTCAACGGTTCCAAACTCTGGGTCAATTGGAGGATAGAGCCGTAATAATTTCAGATGTTGTAGCTTTGACGTAACGATAAACCAAACTGAGCTGTTGAAACAAAAATTTTTGCAAAAAAAAAAAAAAAAAGGTAAAGCAATTTTTCATGTCAAGTATATTTAAAATGTGAACACAATTTTAAATATGCCGTATGACTGAGGTTAACTTGCTATATTTTTGGAGAAACGTATCATATTAAACTAATTGAAGGCTTTAGGTTCACATTATATTTCTCTTTTGTGCTTTAAACTTGATTACTATGATCGAATCGTCACAAGGTCATTTTTAAAAAACAGGCAAGAGGTTTAGCTTTAAGACTTTCCTTGGTTTCTTTTATGGAGTCATAAAGGAAATGTTTTACTATAACTTCAAGAATAAACATAACACAGCTTTCCAGAGTTACCATAATAGTCTCTGATTAATGCATCCAAGTTGTGTTTTGTGAAAAATTGACAAACAGAAAGCAGTTTTTTTTTTTGTTTGTTTTTTTGGATAGAAAGTCTGACAGAGGGGCCACGGGTGAGTTAATGTAACAAAGGCCAAGGCAGCCGCTTTTCTCTCAACAAGAAAATTTCATGATGATGGCGTTCGAGGGACATTGTTGTAAAGTATCTGAGCCGGTGTCAGGGCCGTGGTGATTAATCTGTACTCTGGCCTTTCGCTCCCTCTGCGACTCGGGATCATTTATTCCGCAGATTTATTGATCGGAGGCGCACATTCCTGACACGATCAGACCTGCTGCTTGTGGAAGTCATTAGAGCAGCCTGTCACATGTGTGTCTGTGACTGTGTGTTGTCTGATGATGAACTTGCCTGTAACAAAAACCCTCTGACAGCTTGTCCATGTGGAAACAAAGACCAGAGATAAGATATGTCGATAATTTGTTACCTCTGTGTATTTATTTTCTCAATATTTCTTCTTCTCTCGTCCTGTCATTCAGCATTCAAGCTTTTATATCTCTTCGCCGCTTTTGAAGTTTAACAGTTTTTTCTGCTTTTAGCTCATTTCAGCCTCGGGACTGAGGAAGTAAAGGGGGGATGGTGTACAACAAGGCAACACGCACGACATGCGAGATGTGTTTTCATTTTTATTTCCGCCTAGCCCCCCTTTTTCGACTTGATGATTTTGATGTGCAGTGACTTCTACAGGTCAATTGGCTGGATGTCGCCAAAGCGGAACTGTAAAGGCCCAGAAATGAGGCTGTCACTCCAGCGCCTGCAGCGAAACGTGAATGGAGGAGGAAATGATTCAAGAACGGAGCAAAACAAACAAGCCCGGCTCTCCAAAGTTTACTCTCCACCACTGAAATTCCAGATTCCTTACATAAAAATAAAATAAATAATTTTCCACCTTTTAATTGAACAAATATCCTCTCGAATTCTGTCTGAAAACAAACACATCTGTCAAAAAAAACAACAACCCTACAATAATCTGAATGGATAATTATGCAAATAACTAATATTTTTGATGAAGTGCACTATTATTTAGTTTCAGCATTTCATCTTTAGACCTAATATCAGTTATGAAGAATCTCAGGACTCTAACATACAGTTTAGCTGTGCCGGTTTGATTTTTGTTTGCTCTTTTGCGTCCTTTGGCCAAAGCCACATTCAGACCTGGCTCTTGGGCACAGCAGCCATTGAGCAAGCTGAGATCGAACTCACAGCTCACCATTGGTGGGATGATTACTCTTTCTTTTGAACCATGTCTCCCCCAAATCTATTTTTATTCAGAGTCTCTCAAAAGATGATTAAACAATGTTAAGTAAGTCTCAGTGAAAAAGCATTAATGCGTCTTTATTTACATTTGATCAAACAATGTAAAAATTATTTCTAACCTTCATAATAACGACAGGAAATGTTCTTGATATTGTAGTAATCTAATAATTCTAATGACCACTGACCAGCTTTTTTACCTTTTATTTATTGACTTTTTGGTTATAATTTAGCGGAAGATGCAGCTAACCGCCATTTTAATTGTCTTGTGTTCAGGAAGACTATTTCCTACTGTGGGTGTTATGACACAATGTGTCTACTTGGTAAACTTTTCAACTTCTACTTTAAGACTTATAGTTTGAGAAGGTGTTTGTGTCAAAACACAAATTTCATTTTTTCATCCCTCTGTAGCGAGATTAGCAACAGCCAAGTTAGCTGTTACTAAACTTAGCAACAGCAAGACCCCTTAGCTAGTTTAGCAAGAACTAGTTTAGCTAAACTAGATAAACTAAACTAGCTAATTTAGCTAGACTAAATTAGCTAGTTTAGCTAAATTAACTAGTTTAGCAAGAACTAGTTTAGCTAGTTTAGCTAAACTAAACTAGCAAGTCAAACTTGCTAGCAAGCTCAGCTTGCAAACACGTAGATACCTGTTTCTAATGAATGCAAAACCTTAGCTTTTATTTTCAGCAGATTAAAGCTAGTCAGTATTTCAGTGTAAGTTTTTTCCTTCACCGAATAAAATTCTCATAATTTGTTTATTTGTTTATTCCACCTCATCTAGAGGGAGCCTAATGGTTCTCATTCTGCTAACGATGCTAAAGAGTGTTTTACCACAACAACAGAGTGAAACCAAGCTACAGTTAAAGCTCATCAAGGCGGTTTAATTGGATTTCTGTCCTGATCCCTGTCATATTTCAGCACGTGGCACGTCACTCTGCTGTCAGTGACTACGTGACCCTTTTAGCCTGTTAGTATTTGGCTTTTTCGAGTTTGACTAAAATGTTGCAGGCGAGCAAGTTAGTTCCACATGAATTCATATGCTCTCTGTACATTTCAGCAACGCACGATGCCTTATTTCCGTTGCTCTGCTCGTTCTGTAAAAGCTAACCATTGAACCACAAAACGAATGTTAAAGAAAAATGTTTGTGCATTTTTCTAAGGGCCTCAATGTCCGTGTGACTCATTGCACAAACTTTTCTTTACAAACAGTGAGCTAAGGAAGGGTGAACGTCGTCTCTCATCAAAGGCGTTGAATATACTGCTGTGTTTCGGTGTTATCCACTAATGAGCTTCTGTTTATTTGTGGATTTGAAGATTCAAGTATGTGTTTTGCAGAATTATTGATTTAGCTCTCTGAAAAGAAACAACACACACTCTCTCTGTCTTTCACATGCACACACCCACATACTCAGTGCTTGGTATTAAAAGGCAGCTGTCCTTTTCTCTCTTCTATTTTTGCTCTGTTAGGTCCATTAAGATCAGCAATATGATGATATTTAATGAGTGAAGCCTCTCCGCAAAGCAGCCGGTAATCATAACGGTACGCACAAGGACACGGACTGTAAATGTGCAGGCTTGTTGATGTTATATTGCAGACATAAATAACATTGTCTGTGTCACGAATTTGTGCTAAAATAATAGTACGTTTTTGCAGTCAGATTTGTCTTATTAATAGGATTAATATATCAAACCAAAGCTAGATAATTCTACATAGAACAAAAACTTTTAAAACTGCAACAAAACAAACGAGAAACCTGCATATTATTTGAAATGTGAACCAAATTATTTCACATTGATTACAGATTTTTAATGCATTGATATGTGAACATTGTTGGGAAGTGACTGGAGGGGGCTCAATGAACACAAAGCCGAGTGGATAATGAACAAAAAAGTATTGAAATGAGTCAAAGTTTCTGCTGTTAACTTTCCTTTTCTCTGTCCAAGTCGCCCAGTGGATTATAAAGCAATAGCAGCATCACTGGAGAACAAAAGTAATTGGTTTTGATCTGAGTTTGGGTTATAGACCAATAACCCTAATTATGCACACAAAAAAGCAGTTTCTGGAAAAAGATAAATAAATACAAATAAGTAGGGGTGGACTAAAAGGTCAAAATTGTCTCCTCCTTCTCCCTTAAGGAGTTGGTGTCAAATTGGGCGCAGACCTATTTCATAAGTGCCTAAAACATTTTTTTCCCCCCCTTATGTAAAGCTGTCTGGGTGCTAAATAAATATATGTTACATAAACCAAGTGTCAAATCTAAAAAAAAAAAAAGAAAGAAGGAAACAGTTTCTTCAGTGTTAAAAGAAGAATCAGACATCCACAGGAGTGCCACAGATCACAACCCTGACGTAAAGTTTTGCCACGTAGAGTTTTGCCTTTTCTGTCTTCGCCTGAAACGCCGCAGCTGTGAAAAACTCACGTCCTGCTGCGACTCGTGACAACAGCTCTTACACAGCAACAACTTTCACACCTCTAAACGTCACTGACCTCCTTGCGCATCAGAAAACGAAGAAGAAGAAAACGAGGGTGTGTAGAATAATGGTTTCAAAAGCTGAGACGACTTAATCAATAGAGAATCTGTTTTTTTCTTAATGAAGAGAAACACTGCATCTGGACTTGCTTGTGTTTAGTAAGAAAGGTTCATTTCATAATTAGCTTTTTCTGAGAGAGAATTATTTTTTTTTTATCTTTACTTTCTTGATAATTAGAATACAGAAGGCATTTTTCTACAAATATTTATTTATTTTTTTAAATGGGAAAGTAAAATAAAAAAAAGTCTATCAGGTTGGGAATGTCTGTTTTTTTTTTTTTTTAAGAATATAAGTTATTTAAGGAATATTACAAAGTATATTAAGGGTGTGGCCTCAAATAGTCTTGTCAAAAAAGACACATATTAAGTCTAGCGTTGAGCATCACTCAGGCTGGACTTTTGGGTACAGAAGTGACAGTGCCTTGCAAGAATATCCATAGTCATATTCACATTTTGACACATTTAAACCCAAATCTCTTTGTATTTTACTGGGTCTAATGAATATTTGTGCACCTGTAATCGGCCCCTTGTCCATAAATACACTGAAATTGAGTAAATAAAGTTGAATCGTCTGTATCTTACTGTGAGCACGAGTTTAGTTGTTCTGTGAAGGCTGTGAAGAAGATTAACGTACAAAACAAGCGGATTCACAACAAACAATTGTGAAGGAGTTTTAAATCAGGGGCATAACATCCCAACTTTAGATTATTTCACAGGTCAGTCCATCATCTGCAACAATGGAAAGAGGACAGTAAAAAGCACAAATGGAATGAAATGGGGAAACAGACAGCGAGGGACAGCACAACTGTGCACCCTCCAAGACATACACGGCTCTCCACCGTATTTGACTGGGTGTCACGTCTTATTTAGAGACTATTTGAAACGTGTTCACCGACATGTCAAAGTTTTGTACCTTTTGTTCCATCTGTTAATTGTCCCATAACCCATAGAGTGCACTGATTTAACCTTTCCCTCAAAGCAAGAAAGTGCTGAGACTTTGTGGCTAACTAGAACAGTGGTAGAATCGGGCTCTGTTTGTGTAACGTCCTGCCTGTCTGCTCTCCGTTTCAAAGACAAAGACGAGAGACACTGGAAAATGTTTCCAACCAGAGCAGGAGGTGAGAAACTGAAACATGGGCACCTTTTGTTTTGGGTTTTATTCGGCAGGCGGTTAGCTGTCTCTGTCCATGGTGCTGAAGTGAACTCGTTCTCCCTGCTGCTTTACACACGCCAGCTTCTTTTGTGTTTTCTTTTCAGACTTATGTTTCTTTTCAGAGTTCAGGCAAGTGATCAGCGGCTTGGTCTTTTACATGCGCCTCAGTTAAGCCAATTAAATACAGGGCTGGATGAGATGATTTTTATATGACAGACTCTTTTATTTTATTTTTTTACTTTTTAAAGCGAAATTATGTGTTTAGTTGTAACTTAATGCTTTTTTTAACAGGTAGTTATTATTATGTTTACCATTGTTACTTTATTTATATTCTATATGCCTATTAACATCAAATGACAAGAACTGCTGATGAAACCGGTCTGTTGGCAAACTTTTATACTTTGGTGTGTCAGTTTTCAATAAAGAAAGTGACAAGTTGCCAGTGGACTGGATGTTAGTGAACAGATTGCAGAGAGGAGAAATTAAATATCATTGTGCATGTCCATCCCAAAGTGACATCTGAGTGACATCATAGAAAAAGGTCAGGACAGATGACCTTTGGGTCATGATAATCTGCTCTTGTTGAGAAAAAAAAACAACAAAAAAACCCCACAAAATGCCAACAAATGAAAATGAGAAAATTGTTGCCATCAAACAGTCACAGCCAGACAAAACGACTCAGCTTTGAAAAATAAACCAACATCTTTTATTTGGTCACTCGTGTCCACGTCACTATATGTGCCGAGGGCAGTTCCACGCACAATGAAAACCTCTTTGCTCTATGTGTTGAATAATATAAAGTGATTATATGCATCTGCGTCCTTTCCGAGTTTCGGCCCTTTGCCTTGCAGCCTCCTTCTTTCACAATCCAAAGACTCGCTTACAGACTCGACGAAAACGTTCCACAATCGTTCCAGAAAATACACCACTAGAAATGGCCCATTGTTACAATTTATATCATTTAACATTCAAGAACAACAAAAATGGCAGATTTTCCGTTGTACTGTGAAATTCTCAATATGCAGAAATTAATGGAAGTCCCTTTGCAGCTGACAAACTGGAAGATCTTACAGAATGTGATTGGCTTGTAATTAAAGTCATTTAATAATTATAAACACACATTTTAATGACAGAGTTGTGTGCTACAGGTCTAATGCAAACACATAGATACACCAATTACACAACTTTCAAAATGATGTTGTTTGAACCATGCTGTTTTCAACCAACTATTTAGCTAGGGAACTATTATTTCTTTAAATAAAGTTCCTAGCTGCTTTGCCAAAAGTTAAAATCTACAATTAATATTCCCAAAAATTTACATTTATGAGTTAAGTCAATAAATCAGTGGGCCAGAGGAAAATCTGTTTTTGTTTCTGTACTTCCCAATTTAAACTCAGTTTTTGTTGACATTAAGCCAAAAATGCAATGCAACAAGTTTAACATAATAGCAAACTGTGTGTTGTCTATATATTCTTCAAAAGAAAAAAAAAAAAGCTTATGGAGATGTATGGCACTGAAAATCAGATGAACTCAATAACAGACCGTCTCCAAATGTAAATCTGTGAGAATTCCTTAAGACTTTACACTTTGGAAGACTTTGGAAATCAGGATGTTCATCTTCAGTCGAAAGGAAAAAAAAAAAAAAAATGATGTGAGAAACTTTTTGGAAAAAGAAGAACAAAACCTGAAAGCAGATAAACGTGGCCCCAGTTTTAAATAAGCTCCTCCCGTAGCATTTCTGACCAGTCAAACCTGCACACAGACACACACATGTTGCTGAGTGCTGCCTGCAGAATCTTTAACCGTTACCATGATCTGAATACATACTGTGTAAATACAATGCAAACATGTACTGTGTAGATGGATAGATAAATAGCCACACCGAAAAACATATCACTGTTGGTCGATCCCGTTCTGAACGTCCTTTGCATCGAATACCATGTGTGTGCATTTTTTTTAAATGTGTTTATTTCTCTTTTTTTTTTTTGTTTGATTGATTGTTTGTTTTGTCAATAGCATTTTTATAAGATGAGATGAGGTATTCATTCCAACGTGGACCCCTCCTCAAAGTGGCTGCAAATGAGAAAAAGGACAAGGTTACTGATTCGAAACAAACAGGAAATCAATAATTTTTCAGACACAGAGTGTTAAACAGTTACCTAGGCTTACTAAAATAACAAAAGGCAGGACAGACACCATGAAGCATCTGGATTTTATAAGTATTTATTGTGGGATTCACAGTTGAACTACTGGGTAGATTGTGCACCATTTTGCTAGGCAACCTGGAATTAAGAAAAAATACCTAACTGGGAGAATATTTTCAAATCGTTCCTGTCATATATAAAACTGTATTAAAAGAAGTAAAAATCCATTCTGTTTTCTTTACCAATAAATGGCTATTAATGTATCATGCAAAAGAAAACTACCCTCCTATATATGACTAACACAAAGACGTTACGGTAAAAAAAAGGAACAGTCTGAACCACATTTGTTGCTTCTGAATTTAAGTAAAGTTTACCACATTTCCAGGAAAGGACTGGGATGGAATTGGGTACTTATATATATCTTCGGTCAAAGTGTAAGAGATACTTAGAAGACGAGAAGATGCCCACCAGCTGAAAGTTGTTTAGGACGTGGTCTACGTTGATGTTATCGTAGCGCTCCTGGAAAGAGCTGGGTTCGTCCCTGGACTCCTCCGCTTCGCTGGTTCCAGGATCTTCTAGGCTGTTTGTGTTTAGCAGGAGAGGAAAAGTCACACAAGAGTTTCTTTTACATGCAAAAAACACGAACGGCAGACATAAGCTCCGCGCCGATGGAAAACGCTTGTGATATTTGTTTACTTTGTCTTTTGCAGATTCTATAGTGTTAAAATCTGGCGTTCATGCAAGATATTTCTGGAGTCCCACCTTCTCTTTCCTGTTAGGAGAGAGTTCAGGTACTCCTTGACTGCCATCTGTTTCCGGAAGCGGCTGTAGTTGTCTGTGAAGATGGCGTCTGTGTGGCGCTTCGCCGGCTCCATCAGGTCGTCACTGAACAGAAGGGCAAGGTCAAAGTTCAGAGCGCGGCAGATCTCTGTGCATGGGCGGAGTGAGGTGTGTGCGTGTCTGTGTCTGTGTGTGTGTTTCGGTTCTCCCAGGGTCTATTGGAGACATGCAACAGAAAGCTTCTACGGCATAAATTAACCTTTAGAAATGTTTAACCAATTGCAAAACACATCGTGCAGCGGGTCAGCTCATTTTATTTCAAATGTCAGTCGGTCCTCTTGAACAGATCGGTGAAATAAATTGTTGCTGTTTTTTTTTCTTGTCAGAAAGTTAAACTTTTTTTTGCTGTCCAACCAATTTTGTATTAGGGAGAAAGAAAATGAGATAATTATATTTATATTAATTATTAAAATAAACATAGTAAATTGAAAAAGAAAAGCTGATCATTTCGACGTCTCTCTTTTCCTTTACTTTTATATGTAGCTTTTCCACCGTGCAGAGGGGAAACAACCACTTTATTCTTCCAAATACAGGGTTAAAAGGACTTCAACAATTTACCATTGTTACATGCTCAAAGTAAGAAAAAACTTTGTCAATTTTGTGAAATATTAAACTTCAGATTTTGCTCACAGAATAAAAGCAGCAACAGGAAACATAGTTACCAGGAGATATTCAAGTCTTATTTTCTGTGCAGGAATGAAATAATCACAAAAAGTTGTGTTTCTGACTTTAAAACTCTTAAAATAATGCTCGTATATTTCTGTGAAAATACAAAGATAAAGAAGATTTCCAAAGTTAGTGATTATTTCTGTCACATAACTGTTCCTTTTTGATGCAGATTTTCCCCTCACCAACTGACATGATATTAAACGTGTTTCAAGTCATGAGTGGGAAAAATAAAATATATCTACACTTATAATCTCCACGCTTTTTTGAATATGTAGACCTCAGGAAGTGGTAATTGTTGTTTTGTTGGCTTTCTTTTATTAGGTCTTCCACTTTTTTCATATTTTCTTTAAAAAATCCAAGATGATAGAAATTAATTGTGAGCTAAATAGGAATATTGTTTTTTTTTCTGTTTAATTTCCATTACAAGACCATTTTTAATGGTTTTTTTGTTGTTGTTGTTGTTGTTGTTGTTGTTTTTTGGACACTCTCGTGTCCAAAATGTATGACGCCTACCTGACGCGCTTCCCGATCAGAGACTCCAGGTACCTCCTCGCCGACAGCTGCCCCAGCAGTTTGCTGTATCCGCTGGTGAACAAACCGTCTGCATGTCTCGTCGGTCTGCAAAAGAATTACAGGGCAGTCAGTCACATCAGGAGGCGCGCAGACTGGCTCCATCCGAACATCTGCTTTTTGTTTTGTGAAACAGACGCGCATCAGCCTGGCCTGCTAAATGTGATGCAAATCTGTATTCTGAGGAAATTCAAATGCGTAAAGTACAATTGTTTTAGGAGACGATCTGATCATCTGAGATGAATTAACCGCTTACCTCGTGGATGTGTACGGTAGACTCAGAGTCCGGGAGTATAACACACTGTACAGGGCTATTAGGAGAAGCAGGTGGGGGCCGGTCCGTTGTACCATCGCTTTACACCTAAGGAAGGAAATGGTTGCATGTTATTCCCTTCTATATATATATATATATATATATATATAATATATATATATATATATATATATATATAATATATATATATATTTTTTTTTACTGTTCGAACAACCGCGAAAAAAAAAAAGTCCTTTACTTGAATCCCTTTCAAGCGACGCTCATTTCAGCGTATTTCATGCGTAATTACGCACGGTGTTGTGAACCACACATTGCACTGAACTATTAACTCCGACGAGTTTTTCTTTCAAAGTTTCTGATCAAATGCTCCGACTTTGCACCAAATTGTCTTAAGGAACGCTGGAATTATCGAGATGTAATTTGACCGTGTGTGCGTCTTTCTGTTGCGTAAAGATGAAGTCTAGATTTCATGAAAGATAAAGATTTCTCGTTCTAAACTTTTTTTTTTTTTGGTGGGTTAGGTTATTGATCACACGCCAACCTTTCAATCATTAATATACAAATATATATATATATATATATATATATATATATATATATATATATATATATATATATATATATATATATATATATATATATATATATATATATATATATATATTTAAAGAAATTAGAAATAATCCAAAAATCAGTGCGCAATTACGCAAGGCAGTGGCAACAGCGAAGCTAGTCTGACAGGAAAGCAGACAAATGGGTTAATGTCGAGATTCTGCTAACTCCATAAAGAGCATTGTATTTGAAGTTATTCTCGACAAGTTACTACTTAGAAAACCTCATCCAAATTCAACAAGAAGCCTAGAAATAAAATAAAATAAAAATCTTACATTTGCGGAAAGTTGCGATCGTCGGTTCTTCTTCTCTTGATCCTAAACAGCTGCTTGTAGCTCCAAACTGCTGATCCCGTCTGCCTCTGTCTGTCTGTTCCTGTTCGCCGTCGGTTCTGCCCCCGTTTTTATACACCTGGATGTGTCCAGCTTGCAGGAGGAAGGAGGGGGGACGCGAGCCCCATCAGCAGCAGCAGGAGACGTCAAAGGATCGCCGCTTCCGTCATCGGTCTTGCTCACGGTCGGAACCGAAGAGGCCATGTGCAGAGGTTTTGTCGGAAGTTTTGCTCTGAGTGTTTGTTCCAATTAGTTGCGAGGAGAAATTAACTTATTCTCCGGGTTGACTCACCAGAATGGTTCCCCTCTCCCTCCTCCACCCGAAGGTTAGAATGACTTCAACGTACATTTTTTATGTAGTGGCTCAGGACAGAGAGAAGGAACACCAAGACCTTCTCAGCTCCCCTCACCATCCACTGCAGGAATATTTGTTCTCGTTTTTGTTCTAAGCTTCAGCATTACATGCATGTCTGCTCAGGTTGGGATCTCTGGATGCTTGCATGTGTCTTAGTGTTACTTCCAGCTCTGGACATTTAGGGCTTTTAAACTTCTTTCAGCTGCAAGACTTTTTACTTTTTCCATACATTGTATCCATTTCCTTACCTCCTCCTGACTGGTAGTTGCATTGTCTTCTCCACTTGACTATGAACATGTGTCCCTGTCACATTAACATTATGAATGGCACCGAACCGAACACACAACCTTGAGAGACCCCAGTTCTCAAAATGATGGTGGAGATATTTCTTCCAACTGTGACTCAGATTTCTAAGTCAGAAAATGTGCAATTCAGAGACTGGTGATAGTGTTTATGGGAAATGATGGCATGAAACGCCAAGCTAAAATGAAATCATTCGGGTAGAGGTGATTGTCCAGGTCAGTGGTGACTTTTGCATCTCCAGTGCAGTGGTTGGAACAGTAGGCCATCTTGTACAGATCCGGTGATGGTTTGAGTATCTCCACAAAAGCACTTCTACATTACGAGATGACAGTATGGTCGCCATTTAGGAGAGACAGTTTCATTTTTCCTACTGTTGAGCCTAAGTCATACCCTTCAGTACCAACATTTCCTGCTCCAGTCACAAATTTGATTTATTTGCTAATCATCTCAGTTTATCCAGTAATCACGCTTCCCTGCATAAATACCCCTAGACTACACTGAGCCTTGTCCGATCATCCTGCTTACACCACTATTAAGTTTTTGGGGGTATCTTTCTCTGGTCCCCAGTGTTGTCTGTTTACTCTATCATAATGTGTAGTTCTGTGGGTTCATTGTTGACTGTCAAGCTTTCTATTCTTTGAAGTTATTCCGGAATAACTTATTCTAACTTTCTTGTGTCTGGACTTATTTATTTTATTCTATGGCATTTAAATTATTGTAATTGATTGTGGTTGTTGTAAGTTAATTCATGATTGGTGTCTTTTATAAGAAATAGTGTATTTACAGACTTCTGTACAGCACATTGGTGCAGCTTTAATTGGTTTAAAAGTGCTTTATAAATAAATTTGACAATAACATTAGATTGGAACTCCCTAACAGAAGTCTGACAAAGACGAATAAAAATTGCAGTAAAATATTGGAGACCCAACGTACATAAGTCACAGCATGCCTATGGAGGCAGCCGAAAACCATAATTGTGGGAGTTATAATCTGTGTCCTGGATAAATTCTTAAAAAATACATCGAAACACTGAAACTTTGCAAATTTTTTTAGTGTAATCTTTCTGTTTCATTCCAAGGACACTTAAAGAAACATGTTTTCATCTTGTAGTATTTTTTATTTACTGAAAGCCCAAATGCCAAAATCATTAGTTAATCAAAGCATGCAAAGATCCTTTATTAATATGGCGTAAGTCCGATTCAGCTTAGCTCTGAACTAAGGTGTTTTGTCGTTTCACCTGTTTAATATCACAGTATCAGATCGAATGCAATAAAACTTTCATTCTTCAGAGTCACTTGTTGGAATCACTGTGTTTCTGGTGTTGCCTCACAATGTATATTAGAAGGATCCAGACGTAAGAACAAAGAAACATCTTCTGAAAAATCAAAAATCTGTCAACGGAAGAGATGATTTTATTAGTTTTAAAAAAGATTTAGGGCTTAAATATTAAAACACACAATTAGGAATGAATGATTTCTTTGTCATGTTCTTGCCTCTTCAAAACATAAAAACTTCATTCATCAACGATGTCAACAAAATCCTCCAGTCCTCTCACCTTGCCCGCTCCATCCATCCATTTATTCACAAAGCAACGTGGGCTCTGGAAATCTTTAAAATTACCACAGCTGATAAATGCAGCTAAGCATTTTACACCCAAAGATACTGATGCTTTTTTTTCCTTCTCTTTTCTTTTTTTTTTGTTTTTTAATTTTTCAGGTTGTTTGGGGGCTTTTATGAAAGAACCACCACGCTGGGCTGAAGTGTTTCTGAGTCCACCCACAGTGTTCTCGATGAGCCCGGTTTGTTTTGCTGGAACAGCACAGAGAAAGAGCCGTGACGTCAGCTGGCGCCTCATCCGCCCGTCCTGTTGTCCGTCCGTCCATCCATCCGTCCTTCTGTTCGCCTTTCCATCCATCCGAATGAGTGTGAACCATTTATCTTAAATCGCTGCGGTGGAAAAAAAATAAAAATAAACGACAGGCTGAAGCATACGAGATACAGAGAGAGATGAGAGACTCTTAATGTAACAAAGTAGAAAAGTGGACAAACTGCAGCTTTGTTTTCAGTGATCTATGGGTTTTTGTTTCATTTGGGTCTGAATATGACGGCATACGGTTACACAAAAGTCCATTTTATCTTGCCACCACTCGCAGACGGTAAGGGACGTATTGTTAGAGGACAGCAGGACAGCAGGGGGAGTGATCCAAAACATATAATAAGCACAGGAATGGTTTGACAATTACAGATCAACTTTCTTCCATGGATTAAAAACAAAACAAAGAAAAAACCCAAAACGACGACAACAACAACAAAAAAACAAGAACAGCAACGAGAGAGAATTAGAGGGACAAAATGAGCATGCATGGCAAGTATAAATTATTTTAGACAATAAAAAATATGTAGTGATGAACTGAAGAATGAAAGGTACAATAGTAAAACAGGAAAACATCAGGGAAAACATGATCACCTGCATCTTTGCTATAGAAAACTATTGTATAGTCAATCTATCGATCAATCGATCAATCAGTCAAGTTTGTTTGTGTAGCACATTTCAGCAACAAGGCTGTTTACAAGTACTTTACAGCATAGAAACACAAAAACAACATGCAGTCACCAACTGAGAAACCAGAAACAAACACAACGTTTTGAATCATTAATGCACATCAAAAATGTTGGTTAATGTTTCATTTCCTATGAAATGTTTCATTTAATAGGAAATGGTGGGTTAGTGCGGTCACTATTTCCACTTTACTCCTGTCAACTCTGAGCCGCGATTTCCAGACCAACTGTTTTCACTGTAAATCAGTCACTTTATAAACTGGACAATACGATCACAAGCCCCTCTGAGGTAATCCTCACTTTGTGTTCTTGATCAGCTGAAAAGTCGCCACAGAGAAAGACTGCCTGTAGTCGAGCCACCAACATTACATTCTGATCAGCCTTGAGAGAAAATATAATCCTTAACAAGCATGAGGGATAATGCGGGATTGTGGTACAAGTGAGACGTCGTGAACTGATTCAAAGCGAAAGTGCACAGAGTGGACAAATAGCATGTTCTTTCTGAGTACGTCTGATCTGAAAAATACATTAATCAGAAGAATCTGGTGTGCATAGTAAGACAAAAACTTTGCTTGTATCTGATGCGCTGAATGGGATGGCGAAGATCATAACACTGAGCTCTGCTCTCATCCTATCGTACTAACCTATGCCCCTTTTGTTCTGCACCCACCGCTGTATAATCTGTCAGCCTCAAGGCCAGTGATCTATAGCTGGACTGACTTGCACGATGCGAAGGAGAGAAAACCATACTGGACTTTTGTGGTTGTGTGTTCATTGCATAACTTTCATTTTTCAGTGCTTGGGAAGATGACTTGAAGAAATGGATAGAAACGTTTACTTACGTCTTGAGCTGCCCTTTCAACTCCACAGTTATGGATGGACAAAAAAAAGCTAACAACAGAATTTAAGATGAAATTGCTCTGATATTTTCAGTATTTTAGTTTTGAGTATTTAAGTGACAATTTTCATCTGGAGGCAAAGAAAACCTCCAAGTCATGAGTTGATGGATAATTACTGGTAATAAAACATAACCACGTTAAAAAACAAATATGTTGTTCCACATCCCTTCCCCCCGTACAGAAACATTTTCAAAGGACGTATGATCGAACGGATAAAAAAGTTCTGCATCAGTTCGACTACATTAAACCCGGTTATGTATAAGTTACTGCAAATACTGTCAAATACAGTAGATCAATTATTATCTGTGTATAACTTTACAATGCAACAGTATACAATAATCATGAACATGATTGATAGCAGCTTTAAATGGTTTTCCAGGAATAAGAAAGGCAACATTGCATTTGTGCTAATAAAAAAAATATCAACAGTGTTTGGTTTCGAGAGCACAACACAGCTGCATTAAATTTTGCTCCCTGCAGCAAAAACAAATAATATTGTTTTACGCACATTTTCCACGGAGCAGGATTGATTTCGATTCACATTTGTGGTTATGCACCTGATAATGACTTCAAATCCTATTTACCACTGCACAGAGATTCATATCTCTTATATATTTATATATATCCTGCCAGTCAGCAGATGACCTCCACTACCACCACCTCTTATCTGCCCTCTTCGCAGCCATAATGGCACTACGTAAACCTTAATGTGATCAGTTCTTAGAAAAAGTGGATTACGCAGAAGTCTAAGGGAGAAGGAGCTGCTCTAATTGACAGCGGTGACTGGAGACAGATCCCAGCAGGAAAGGGAAGCTGATGGAGGAAATGTCAGCCACATTATGTTGATGTTGACGGAATGTACAGAGGAAAACGTTCCTATGGTTGTGAATCAGACCATCTCGACAATGTGCATGGTCAGGACGACACGGTCGGGGCTCTTTATTAGTTCTGGGCTCCCAGCACAAACAGCGGGTCGTTCACTTTTACTACTACTGATAAGGAGCTGCCAGAAGCCATTGTGCTTTTTAAATTTGGTAAGACGGTGGCTCTCACTCAGAGAGCTCAAACAAACCGGTCGTACTCATATTTTTGTCTTAAGTTCAGGCTCTCCTGGCACCGTTCTTGTTGTCCACTGAGCACAGCAAATGACTTCATCCTTGCATCCAGGAACACTGATTAGCTACAGGCTTGGTCCAGAGTGTAATTAGTTTTAAATAATTTGGTTTGAGAAAATACACAACTCTTATAAAGCAGTTTATATCTTTTATTATCATTGTGGAGACAAATACGAGACTCGGTGGATCGAGTGCTATACATTGAACCTGAAAGGTAAATGCTAAACATATCGTGGTTCTTTCTTTCTGGATAGTTTTATTTGCTCAAAATATGTGTAAAAAGTCCTAATAATGTCATTTTTATTGCAGTAGCATCTGATTCGAGAAAAAAAATGTCCTTAGTGGGAATTTATTCAGAAAAAAATCCCACATGATCTTATATGTTTTTTATGTAAATAGTAATAATTGTTGTTGCCCTAGAAATATTGCTAAACAAATAAAAAAATGTAAACATTACATTTTAAGAAAAAAAAAAAAACATATATTTTTTAATTGTAACGACTTTTTCAGTAGTCATCTGTGGCTCCCTGTTTTCCTTCAGTGTAAATATAATGTGGTCCATTCATTTCCACATCAGAGATTACACAGTTGTGTGCTGTTCTTCATATGTTGGGAAATGGCTACAAGAAAAAAAAACATTACCAGTCCAGATCGACAGCCGGGGCAATAAATAAAACATTAGAAAGAAGCAAAACTGTGAAAACAAACAAACAAACAAACAAAAACCTCTGGATTAGGAGCCAAGTTTGTCTTTCTCCTGTGCCAGTGGGAAGGATTGCAAGGGAAGATGAAAACAAAACCTCCAGGTAAATTGATCTTCAATTGCTGCAGAGCGCCGTCTTATTATTGCTAAATCTCCGTTCCAACCATTAGACATTTATAACATGCTAAATGGTTGCTTGGGAGGCTTTCAGAGAAAAATCCTTTCCCGTCCTCCCACCACAAGCGCAAACTTGTACTCTTTGCTACAGCCTTTGGGACTGTAAATGACCTTATATTTATTCTTGAATGAAAGGCTAGAATGCTCTGAGGGTTTCAGGAGTGAGATTATGCTAATGAACGCTGGAATAATAATTTTTTTCTTGGGGTTTTACTCATTCTTGTCAGACACGCAAACAAATGTAATCGGTTTATGTGTTTTAATAACTAGATTATTTATATAGACGGGAAAACTAAATGACTCTGTGATTAATGATTATTATTACTAAATAAAAAAAGTCTCTTTCATTGTAAAAAGTTACAATCCTTAAACAAGGAAAGAGAAAGAGGAAACAAGTGTTATTAAAAAAAACTGATCTGAAGAGGATAAATAGACAAATAAGCTTTTGTGCATAATCCCATATATGCTAGAGGTAAAGAGGCATGCATACCTGTGTCTGCTGAAATCTCACCATTAACAAAACCACTGCAGCTGATTTAAAGTCTGCAGAAATGGTGGCCAGAAAGAGCCACAAGAGACTACAGTTTGTCAAAATCAAGAAGTCCCACATGCTTATACTTGCGAACTACATCAACACCACATGCTGTTGCTCGTCCTGGCAGTAAACGCAACACCTGTGACTAAAACAACCAGAAACCCCGTGGGGACACCTACTGTTTACTAAAAGCCTTTTTTGCACCTTTAATTTCTTTGAATTGTCTGGTTTGTCTCATCATTTTTGCAATGCAGACAGAGCTTGGAGACAGAGGAAGGATGGTCTTTGTTCTCACTGTCTTGGAAGTGAGCACACACATACAGTAAATACCCAGAAACCTTGATGCCTTAATGCTGCGCTGACTGTATTTTTTATTTTTTATTTTTTTTACCTTTGCACCCACACAGACTGTCTGTACAAAGAGAATGGTGGGAACTGTATAGAAAAGTGTTTTAAGCCTCTCTGACTATCATAAAAAAACGGGTGAGTGTTGCACAGTGGGTAGCGTAGTTGTCTTGTGGAATCGATTCCACGTTCCTCCTGTGAGGTGCCCAGAGTGTGGCACTTAAATCCCGGTAACTACTCAAAACCTCAAATTAATCCGAAATTCTAATTCAAAATTCCAAAAAGCATTGAAATTGTACAGGATTCTTGTTGCGTGGACTAGTTTTACTCTGTAAAAATGTATTTTCCAGCTAAACCAAGATATATGCTCCAATAAAGGATATTAATACTTCTAGCAGTAACTAAAGTTATCTACTTTTTTGCTACACTGGACACAGAGACTAGAATTTTATTAATTTTTTTTAATGGATAGCACGAATATGTGCTGAATTCTTTACTCATCAGTTGCAGCTCCAGAAGATTTTTATAAGGGTGGCTAGTCCGAGAAAGTAAAGATTATAGAGAGACACAGCTTAAAAAAAAGAAAAGAAAAGAAAAGAATTATATCTACAATGTGCATTAAATATTAATTTATTTTTGTATTTATTTATATATTTATTAAGTTTTACATTTCTGTCATCGAAGAAGACGACTCTATATGAATATAATTCTCTGATGGACCAGCATTTTTCAAGATAGAGTCAGGGCCCCACTGAGCCCCCACTTAGTGGCGCCACTGCTACTTATTAGCTTTACCTTAGTTATGTAGCACAATGAAAATACTGTCACCCTCTGGTTATATTTTCTTGAGTCCATCAGAAATAACAAGGTTGTTTCAGGTACTTTCGTTAGTATGACGTTGAGCTAGAAATTTGACAACCGTAACAGGCCATGCAGTGACGGAAACAAAGAAAACACGCTAGAGGATGTGAAAATAGAGGTAAAAAATGTTAAAGAAAAAGACAGGAAACAGATTAGTGGTCTGTGGAGCAAGAGACTCTGCATCACAACTCTTCCAGCAGTCGGCGTGACGAGGGGAATCCCCTGGCTGGCTGAGTGCCTCCTTTGGCCAACATTATCCAATTAGCGAACCGCAGAGTAACAACTCTGATTGCAGATTACAGCTGGCAGCCTGATGGGACGCTCTGGGGTCTCGCTGCCACTTTCGCTCGTCTCCGTCTCCTCTGAGTGCAGGTGGCAGGTAGACAGATGGAGTGCAGCGGCTGAGATAAGACACACTCAGAGACACGGTGAGAAGAGTGTTTGAAAAGTGTTTGAAAGAGAGGCCGCACCGGAGGTAGGAACAATGGATGTCTGAGACATGGAGAGAGGTGGAAGACAAAATAATAATTAAAAAAAACCAAAGGAAGGTAAAATAAACTAAGCAATTCTTGATGTTTTTCTTTTTCTGCCTTTCCCTGCAATAACAGATGCAAGGCTCTAGTGTTTCGGTGTCCAGTGACTGAAATTTTCATTTATTCTTCTTTGCAAAATTCCTGGAGCTCAGTTTGATTGGCTGGATATTGTCCAAGCAGCAGTTTCCTACTTTTACCATAAATTCTCGAGTGGATTTGTGTCTTGGCTTTGACTGGACCATTTAGCACATTATCATGCTATGAATTAGGTCATTTAAAAGTAGTTTTAGTCGTATGTTTAGAGTCGTTTTCATTCTCTTGAAAGTTGAACTTTCGCTCCAGTCTTCAACAGCCGTTCACAAGTTTTCTCGCAGGTCCTTAAAAACATTATGTCTGCATATCTGTTAAACAGTTGTATAAGCACAAAAACGAAACTAGCAGATTTAATTTTCTCTTGAAAATTCAAGTCCAAGCTGAAATTGTTCCAGCTGTAGCAGGAGGTAAAACAGAAGGTAAAACAGGCATAAATTCAGTAGCATACATCCTTATTGTGTTGTAAAAAAAAAAAAAACCATTGGAACCAAAAGTGGGATGGTTCTCCTATTTTGTATTCAGTGACATGTAATTGAGAAAGTAGGAAGTAATATTTGGCATTCTAAGAACTGTAATATTCCCCATTAACCAATACCTATCATTTGAAATGTCAACCTATTTTTTTGCTACTACCATGTGACCCCGCTCTGCCATTGAACGCAGAGCCCATTCGTTTTGATGACGGATCGTGATCCTCAACCTGAAGAGATGAATCAGTTGAACTTCTCTAATGCTTAAACCCAATTCACTTGAACAGGATGCAGGCTGCATTCAGAGCTGAAACTGATCACAAGAAATCAGAGGACCGGAGGAAATTTAGAGAAATGACCAGCTAATGTAAATGATATGATTACGACACAGATTATCTGGAGTTCTGTTTCTCACTGATGACTTGGAGAGTCAGCCAGTGGCCATGCTAGTTTCATACAAGCGAATATGGACAGCAGTAAAAGTGTGATTATTCAAAACTTCATGGAATGATGACAACGTTAGGATCATCACATGTTTTCATGAAAGGTTTTCTGTTTTCTGCACACAAAAGTTTATTTCCACAAACTTTCCTCAGGGGGGAAACATCTTTTGTTGTGGGGCCTTTCGAAGGTGCAAATGTGTCAACGTGGCAACTATGAGACGTGCACTTTCAAAGTCAGTGGAAACAAGACAGCAACTGTTGAAAGGAAAGGCATAAGATTTCTATTTTGTAGTTCGCTGCAAACTGTAAAGGAAACATAACATTTTTGCTTGAGAACTTTGCTTTAGACAATATCTGCACATCAGGGAATTGCACTTGGAAATGTTTTTCCCTTCTCTCATTAGAATCTTAAACATGTTGCTAACATTTACATTTAAACTGGGAATAACACCAAGCTTCAACCCAACTGCATTCATACGAAATGGAACTGTTTAATAACAGTTGTAATCACAGCAAAAGTTTGTTTTACAAAGTACCAGCTCAGGTAAGTTGATAACAAACACACGCCACACTTTTAAGCTCTTTATTTATGTTAAACGTTTTCAGAAACCATGTATTGTTTTCTTTCTTTTTTCCTAGTTGTTTCATTTAACGTTAGTTTATCACATAAAATGTCAGTCAAAATACAATGAAGTGCGTAGCGTGTGACAAAAACATCAACGCATGAGAATTATTCTCTCTGGCGTTAAACACAGAACCACAACCAGCGGACTCATCACGGCTCCGCTCCCTAGAGGTTTCATTAACGAAGGGATTGTTTGGTGCTTGTCTGGTACACAGCTCAATTAGCCTTCCAGAGCTCTTCAATGCATCCTAAATTAACTAAAGACATAAATACATTTGGTCTGGATTCAACCCCAAGCCGGCCATTACGCACCACATGCAGTCTTGAGACTGTAATTGGTGCAACACACACTTGCACAAGCACACACTCACACTACCTTCATTAGCTCTGATTAGCTGGAAAAATATACCTAGAATGCATTGGGGCAACCTGGCTCTCTTGTGGGAACCAATTGGATTACGCTACTCTTCCTGGTTGGAAAATGATGTCATCTATCTATCTATCTATCTATCTATCTATCTATCTATCTATCTATCTATCTATCTATCTATCTATCTATCTATCTATCTATCTATCTATCTATCTATCTATCTATCTATCTATCTATCTATCTATCTATCTATCTATCTATCTATCTATCTATCTATCTATCTATCTATCTATCTATCTATCTATCTATCTATCTATCTATCGAGGGATGTGATACTGTCTCTCTTCAAAGTTTTCATTCTTTTGCTGCAGACATTTTAGCTCATCAACATCGTGATGCTCATACCTTTATGATTGCCGCATTCCAGTTTTGCGCTCCGCTGCCGTTGTGCGTGCCGGCTCACTGGCACAGCTGAGCACCAGCAGAGTCTTTGTGAATGCCATTAGCTGCAGGTGGGCCTTTCTACAATGACATGTCAAAATGTGCCGCGAGAGGTCGTTTTCTTGTGGGGTCAGGGTCACAGGATTAAAAAAAAATTTTTTTTTTAAAGGACGGACAATCATAAAAATATAAATCATATGAAAACTCTTTTCTTATTGTCATGAAGAGAATTCCAACTACTTATTTCTCTCCTACTTCGACTCATCCCTCTCCTTCAGCAGTACAGGCAAAATGATTCATATGCATTAAATCATTAAGATAATTCCTAATATTGAACTTCAAAGAAATCATTTGAAAAAAAAAAACCCATTAATGTCTTATTATACAGTCTAATCTAATACATTGACAAAAATGATTCTAAATGACCTGCTGCGGTGCAGAATCGAGGAAAACAGAATATTATGAGTTTCACCTAGATAACTGAATTGCACTGGATTGCGTGGGAGAATTTGACATATTTATAAACATCATTTTTCACCCAGAGCTAGATTTGCGACAGACTGGTGTGGTCTTTGACGCAGTCGAAACAGCCGGCTTTAGAGCTCAAGTCACCAGAGTGCGCGTCTATCTCAGTGCGTCACAGATTCCCTTCAGCAATAAAACCTGAATACCTGTCAAAGCAGGATGACCTCATCGCAATCATCCGGGACTGTACAGCGAAATGAGCGTGATGAGACCCTCGTCATGGTTGTTTTTGAGTTATAGAATTTCGACCTGCTTGTTTTCATGGAAAAGCAGTGTGAAAATGGGCAATTTTGCTGAACATGGCAACAATTTCTCCAATAATTACTTTTCCTAGAAGCATTTCTGAACCTTCCATTGTTCCCATGTAACATCGAATCAAGAAATCCCACACTGAAAGATGCTGTTTGTTTATTATTGATATTTTTAATTATTTTACTGAGCCTCATCCGTAGGAAGAAATAACTTTTGGTAAGTTTATTTTTAAAAAAAGCAGTATAATGATGGTAATATCACTTGGTTGCTCTAATGAGTTTAACTCACACTTGAGAGCAAATTTGTTCATCTATGATAACATTATCTTTTTGTTGCTAAGTAGTTAGTGCGAGCTAGTGCTAGCTATATTCTACAGACAATATTTTATAATAAAAATGAATTTTGCTCCCATAATTCAGCTGTAATATGTTATCTATTTTGTGTAAAATTACATTTACAAGCTTGATTTCTTTGATTTTGTGGAGCATTTCGTAGAACTGTTGCTACCAGAGTCGCCTTGGAGCAATGATTTCCTGGGTTGAAACTCTTATTTGGGCCTCCCTCGGGTTTTCTATGTTCCAGTGCCCCCGCATCAAAACAAGCAAACATCAGATTTGTATGTTTTGCGAACCCTTTGACTCAGGGTTTGTCTTCCTGAGTCAAACCCATGGCTCAACCCTGGTTGTGTTAAACCCACCCAGCCCTGAATCTGTCCATATTCTTCAGAAAACAATCCAACAGTTGGCAGAGAGAAGGAAAAAAATAAATGTCCACAGTCATTTGATTCATCACATTGATTTTAACCAGTCAACAACACTGTATTAATTAGATAAAACATTCTGCCACATTGTTTCCCTCTTTCTCTGCTTGGCATCTGGAAAGCGCTTCCCTGATCTAACCTGACAGTATTGCGTAATACCTTGTCGATGTCCAGAGCCAGCCATGCTTTCGACTGCCATCATGCTTTGTGTTGCGCGATGATGTAAAATTTTGCGTAGTCTGTCTTTCAACAGCATGAAAACCTAGGCTGCATTTGAGTTTCTTGTCGTGACCTAAATATGCTTTTCTATGCTGTAATTGAATAGTTTTCAGTGTTCTACTGTATGCGCCTTTCTCTGGGCATCATTTTATCATCGGTTGTAAATACATGCATCAAAATAGAGTTTTAGAGACAGTACAGCACTGTCGACATATTCCAGTAATTAGTTAGTGCCATCCTCATAAATATCAACCTAATTATTAATAATGGGAGAGACCAGGACTTTATGTGGTGTCTTTATTAGTATTCTAGGGTATGATGACATACAAAAGTTTAATAAATTGGTGACATTTTTACTGTTTTGTTTTCAAAAACTCTTTATATGTTTCAGTGGATTTACTGGATGTAAAATAATTGTATCTTTAATTTGATTTATTTTTTAAAAACACAAGAATTTGGTTAAGAAAACTTCTTTAATTTACTCCCAAAAAAATTCACAATAAATTTCGTCATATAGATCTGAGCATAACAGCAGGAATGTAAGAATTTCCTACCCAAATGATGAACGTGTTAAATGACTTCTGCTGATGATACATTTGAATATTGGTATAGAGATAAAATGTATTTCGTGTTTAGATATAAACACAAAATGATGTTTTTATATCTAAACACATTTAGATATCGCCGTTTTTTTGTTTTTTTTTTAGGAAAAACTACGACAAAAATTTTATTTTTATTTTAATGTCAAAAATCTGAATGTTCTCAAAGGGCCAGTTGTGCCAGAATATAATAATAAAACTAACTACACTGTTAAAATATCAATAAATAGCCGGTCCTTCAGAATTTTATGATTTCTTTTTGAGTGTGTGTGTTTTTTACTTTGCAATAAAAATGATAGATTTCGTGCCAAGTTAGAAATGTTTGTGAGGAATATTTATATTTGCACTAATGTATGATTTTAAACCTGACTTTCTATTATGGACTATAAGTTAACATCAAGTACGGCTGAGGCAGCTGTCACTTAAACTTGATGTTTTTGACCAATTTTGGAAAAAAAAATTGCAATGAAATCAGAAAATTTCTTTGAAGATTTGTTGATTTTGTGTGAATTATGCAGATTTGTGAAAAGCTGGAAGGACTTATTGATGTAATTTGAAGTTTAAAGGGACACACAAAGAGCTACGGTGGGCCAGATTTGGCCCCTGGGCCTTGAGTTTGTCACATGTGGCTCAGAGGATGTGTACAAATTGTCAATCATTCAACTTCTTTGTGTGACGTTGTGGATGATAAACCAGATGTTTAAAGGCGCCATGTTTCTTCTTTTTATTTACATAAGAGTGAAAACATGAATGGAATTTCCAGCCTTCATATTCTTCAACAAGATGTAATGTAATTTGCTGTTAAATGTTTGTATCTACAAAAAAAAAAAAAAAAAAACTAAATAAATTTTGGAGTTTTTGGTAAATTCATGACCAAAAACTGATTATAAAAGCACTCTATCCGTAGAGATTTATTTCTACTACTTATAGTTAGATGAATCTCATTAATAACAAATGTATCTAAAGGGTCTTATCAAGGCAAATTAAATACAGAAATTTGTAGTCAAATGAGCCCAATAATATAGACAGAACAAAACTCAGTTACGTACAATGTAAAAATCTTTTTTCAACAACAATAGGTTTTATATCGGAAAAAGTCCAACCAGTTGTATCGAGAGAACAATTTTCTGCATTCTTTCTCTGTCCTGACAGTTCCTGAACGCAGCCACCTATCAGCTTCCAGTTCAGGCCGTTCTCTCTGCTGATTGGCTGAGACAGGGAGGAAGTGGCTTGTTAGAACAGCAAAGATGTCCGCGCTCATTTGAAAACCTGTCGTAGCCAAATTCACATTTTGAGCAACACAACCGACTCGTTTTTATGTTAGCACGGTTGAAGACGTTGTGGCCAAGCCAATTGTACAGTAAGGAAAGACGAGGACACCGCGACAAGGGCCTGCTTATTCCTTATTAGCTGGTAAGTGGGTAAACTCCTCCCAGTAAACTCACAGCTAACATGCTAATCTAGCTTTGATGCCATTGAATCTCTATGATGTTTTAGCGTTAGCATGCTATTGATAGCTTTTGTTTTACTCTAAGAAGTTAATTGACAAGCAGTGAGCTCTGCTTTGGAGTATTTCTCGTTAAAGCTCAGTATGTTGTGTGGTTATGTGGTAAGGTTTGAACCGAGACCGTATTAGTATTAAACGTTAAAGGGTTGAGCAAAAAGCACTGTCATAATAAATAAAAGAGAATAAGAAGATGCTGCCAGATTTTTCCTGTTTGTGTCTAATTTAGCTGATTAATTGAACTTTTCAGAGAATCGGAATATAAAAATTTAGAAACTGCTCACAAGATGACAACCCTTTCATGAACTTCGCATGATCTTTATTTTTGTATGTTAATAGGTGCTGCTTGTAGATAGTAATTTATGTGATCAAAAGAGATAGTTTGCATTGTTGTGATTAAAGCTAGATGGCATTACACAAGCTCTCGTTTTAAATAACATTTACTTCACTATTTCATTCTCATAGTTGATATTTATGTGGTTTATATTTGAATAAAGCTCACTGGAAAAGAAACTAACATTACGACTATTATGAATAAAAGTGTATTGTAGAGCTGCACAATATGTTAAATTTTAATGTCTCAGGTGCTGCGTATTCAAACTCTGCTGTCCAATAATATATTTGATTAATTACATAGTTCCTTCCTGTGTGTTATGCCAACTTTGTACAAAAATCTCACTAACTAAGATGGTAAAGTTTAATGAGAGGGATGAGTTAGTCACATAGAAACATGAACCCAGTTATGGGTAAATTGCAGTTGACGTTCTACAATATTCAACAATAATTTCACAATCACATTATCTTGCAGGGGTAGTGTGCGGGTGCTGGTGCTGCAATAAATATGAGATTGTGTTCCTTATAAAAAATAAATAAATAGCTTGATCTCAAAACCCTGAAGAATCATCTTGTTCCTCAGATAAGGTCAGATCAAGTAACTGTGAAAAAGAAGCTAAAAATAGTTGCCCCCACAAACTGTTTCTCCCCAGAAATAATGCTGAAATCTGGAACTCATGTCGGAAGTCGTGTATGAAGAGACAGCCACGATGATTGCCGCAGGGGATTTGCAGTCGTTTGTCCCGTTTGGCCGCGAGCACTGCAGGAACCATCCGAACGCCTTCAACCTGCAGCTTAGGGAGCTCCAGCCAGCCTCTGAGCTCTGGTCCTCCGACGGTGCTGCCGGGCTGGTGGGGTCCCTGCAGGAAGTCAGTCTGCAGGAAAGAGAGAGGGTGAGACGGCACGGCTTTTGCACGTAGCTTTTTTTTGAAAAATATATTTAATCTTATACATGCAGTGGCTTCTTCCCATCATCAGGAATCTTGGCAGCTCAGGAAAGGTTGCACAGGAGTCAAAGAGGATGAGGCTGAATTTGAGGAAGAACTTTATACTGCGGGAAACATGGCTGTTTGGAGCCAGGGCAGTCGTACACAAGCCTCCAGTGTGTACAAGGCCTTCACTGTGGACAGCCCAGTGCAGCAGGTGGGTTACAGGAAAAGCAAGATTCCTGTTTTTGATATCTTTCAGGAAAGTGTAAAAGTGTTTTAGCTTCACCATCATTTTCTGCAAAATTTTGATGCTAATTATGTTTTTCATTGTTTGTTTTCATCAAAACTGGTCTAAAGTATCTTTTTTTTAACAAAATAGAACATTATTAGATTTCTCTGTACTTGGAGTTGACTGTCTTCTACTTCATACAGGCTTTATGGTGCAACTTTGCTGTTCCTCAGAACAACAATGATGGTACAGTAAAATTAAGCTTTTACTGAAAGGCTAACCTGTCGCAATAAATCAATTAATTGAATGAAAAATTTAAAAAGAGCTTGATAATTTCTGTTAGCATTATTGTTTTTTTCATGTCTCTCTTTATTTATTGATCTTAGACAGGGTATACTTATTATGTCATTATCTGGTTAACAATAATCTCAAAGTGACAATATTATTATTTATTGCAATAATTTCTGGGACAATTTATTCTTCAGCAAAATGTATTATCTTGATGGGCCTGGGCTAACCTTTCTATGATTTTCCTTTACTTTTGTTCACTTTTATGCTGAAAGAATTTGATTTTTTTTTTTTTTCAGCCAAAGAAGTGGAGCAAACGGTGTGTATTGTCCAGAGTAGCTGCATTAACGTGCACACTGTGACTGGCAAAGATTTCATCTCACCGCTACCTTTCCAGGTGAGGGAGAAAATAAAGAGACACAACTTAGTGCACTTTCTTGTGTTAGATTCTTAGTTGGACCACTACATGAATCTATAATGTTCTAAAAAGGAATAGTTGGGAAAAAAATATTTTTTTCAGTGGAAATTAGCTAAGTGAATGTAAATGTCAAGTCCATGAATGTTTGCATGCCGTGTATGTGAATGTCATATTGTGTTTTCTAGACTTTATTTTACATAATTTTTCTATAAGCTTGTCCGTGAACGGTTTTGTTTATGATCCGTTGTCTGTCATATTGTCTGTTTTAGGTTTCGAATGTCTGGGCGACCAAGTTTGGACTTTTGCTGGAAAGGAAAAACGCAGCGAATGACACACACCCGAATCCTCCTGGGTAAGATGATAAAACCCATCAGCACTTGGATATACAAGCTTAAGGCAGATGTTTGAACCTGAACTAGTGCTTCCTCGTTAAATTCCTGTGCATTTTCTGTACAGAGAACCTCTTCCAACAGTGTTCAGCATGCTGCATCCTTTAGATGAGATTGCACCAATTGTGTGCAAAGCTGCAGGTATAGCACAGATTTGTCTGTTGGTCTCTTTCCACCTGTCTGAGTGTTTATTGACCAAACTGATATTAGGCTTCTTCTGATGCCTTACAGGCCCGTTTGAAGGCTCCCGTGTGCAGTATGTGTCTGACTCCAACATGAAGATAGTGTTCACTTGCTGCCAGCCCTCTATAGTTGTATCATATGATACTGTACAAGGAACGCACACAGTGTGGGCCCTGCGGAAAGTCACACATGATGTGAGTGATCTCACACGCAGGCTAAAAAAAATAAAAAATCCTGAACAAAAAACGTATGCTTTGTCTGACCCCTGACCTCTTTCTCAGGAGCGTTCCATGGTCCTGCGGTGTCCGACAGAACCAGCTGGGACACCGTTGGGTTTGATGACTTCTGGTTTTCTGGCATCTCATTTACGGAACGCCTCCCATCTTGACTCACCTGGAGGAAGTGGGGGAAGTGGAGGGCTGGGTTCTGCAGCGGGAATAAGGTAATGGATAAAAAGAGAAATTCCTGTCTTCCTCTTTCCTTAATTTAATTAAATTTTTTTAAGAAATTGGAATTTAACACTCCAGTCTTGCAGAACCTATCTCCTGCTGGTTCACTTCTAAAATCTGTTGTTATATATTGTGGACATTTCAAAACGTCAGACTATTTGTTGCTTAGACATTGGTTATGGCTGATATTTGTTATATGGCATTTTAGCTATTAAATGGGATCTAAAATGTAATAAAAAATTTGAACTCAGATAAAAAATTTAAACAACTTAGTTCTTCCACTGTTATAAGTTAAACTCTTTGTGTTGTGTTTGGCTTCATTTTGGCTTTTGGTAAGAAATGTACAAATTTTTAAGGTTCCTTGAAAATTTATTAAATTCTAGACTTAAATAATTTTTACATAATAACTAAAGTAAGAGAATAACTTGGCTTTTTGCTCATATTTAAGTTAAACATTTTGCTTATGTATTTAAATCCAGTTCTTTTTACACAAATAGCTTATCTATAGCTAGTCATAAATAGCGTTTTAGTGAAAATGATAGTTGGCCAGTTTTCCAACAATATTTTATCCAAGAGAAGGCTTCATGTTTAGTCAGGTAGGTTTATTACTGCTCGTCAAAACAGGCTTTGCAGTTTTGCTTGGAGTGATAATACTGAGATTCCTCAAAAGTGTAAATAAAAATTTTACGAAGTAGTTGTCCCATCCTGTCTTTTGTCTCCTTCCTTCAGTTCTGCGTTCAGCTCTCCTCTGCACTACAGCGCCCTGTACAGTCACCCGAGCAGGATCATGACCTCCTCACCGGGAGTACACTCTCGAGTTCATTCTCCAAGCATATCCAACATGGCCGCCTTAAGGTGGGAATAAGTGTAAACTACAGCTGTATCACTCTACTTTTGGACACGAAAAGGGTAAAATCTCTCTGCTCTCTCTCTCTCACTTCCTCCGTCCATCATAGTCGCGCCCACTCTCCAGGCATGGCTGCTCCGTCCTTTTCTGGCGTGTCTCGTTTCAACACGTCCTTCCACAGCCCGTCCCCCAGGGGGCACCACGGCTTGTTGCCGTCTCCTAACAGCACTGCCAACGAGAGCGTGGCGATGCCGGAGATGGAGCCGATCATACCGGACCTCTGCGTGGAGCAGCTGTGGAGTGAGGCGGTCTGCGCTGGCTGTCACAGGTAATAGAGCCGTGTTAGACACAGACCCAGAGACGCCCTGGGATTCATTTATAGCCATTACAGCTGTTGGGTAAATTACTACAGTGGTGCCCAAAGTCGATTCGGCATGTTTTAGTTCTCTCCCTGGTGGTAGTAACAACCTTTTCAGCGTGTCAGTGTTTTTCTTAGGTCTTCTAATGAGCCATCCTTCGATCCAGATGCATTAAACCAGGGAGAGAACTAAAACATCCAGTGATGCCGGTCCTGTGATGCACCACTGGATTACTAGATTAGTTCTGTGTTGAAATAAATTTATCTTTAATTTCCGGTTGAATGCTTTTTAAAAAACATTCTGTCATGTAAAGCTACTCTAATTTGTCATCTTAGAAACCGGATTTGCTTCACTGTATGAGAAAAAATATCCCCCAAATAAAATAAAAATAATATATTTTATTAATGAAATGGTTAATGTCTGTGTCTAATATTATAAATTTTATTCATTTTTATATTTTATGTTTGAATAAAATTTTCTTTGAATCATTTAAGCAATATGTTAAACTTTTTCTGAGAATAGTGAATATGACACAGTTGTACAATACTCCTAAAAACTATATTTATTGTACATTCTGTCATGCTGTTTCAGTTTTGTATCCCTTAGTGTTTTACTAGTGCTGATTTCTTGCACTTTTTAGGGAGATGAGCAGCCAGGCATCGAAAGTATTTCTGACCTCTGACCTCTGTGAGAACCACTACCTCTGCTTCCTAGTGGAATCACATCAACACCTGAGGTAAGCTGCACTACTGCTGCAAATTTTGGCTTTTATTTATCAGTGGTGTTTATTTTGCCATTGATGATTATTGCAAAAGAAGCAACAAAAACATTTATGTTTCTCTGACTTGGAATGAATCAATTTCCTTTACAGCTGCTCCCTTGGTTTTTCTTACAGATCTATTACATCACTCTTAGTGAGTTTTTTGTTTAACCTTTATTTAACTTTTCTAAAAAATGAAACCCATTAAGTTCCTGTTTTTCAAGGGATTTTTGGCCAAGAGGCAGCAAAAAATACAACAGAAAAATAAACAAAAGAAAAGTATCTTTATGTAAAGAAATAAAAAAATGTTCTGGTATCAAATAAGCTTTCTCTGTTTAGAACTACGTCTATGCTAGTGTAGTGTTTACATGTCAGGCAGGGCCGGCCTTTGACAACTGCTGCGACAATGCCAAACCATCATCCTCAAAAAAACAAAAAATAATATAATAACGGGGAATTAAACGATTGCACAAATGTGAATTTGTTGAACATCTTTGCTGCAATTATTAATAATTTATCATTATGCCAGCAATATATATGATATAATTCTTGTTTTTTTTTTTTTTTTGTTTTTGTTTGTTTTATGGTGGAGAAAATGTTTCAGGAGTGCTGCAAATGCTTTGATGAAATAAGTCAGAAATTAACCTGAGGGTTTCTCTCTCTCTCAAAAAACAGCTTATGGAGCAGGATGCAACCCCAAAAACTTTCTTCATCTTGAAATGAAAGTAATTTATAACATTTTTTAGGTGGATTGACTATCTTTATCTTTCAAAAACAAACACTGTTATATTGCACATCACTTTTTTTTGTCTGTATATTTGGCTTTGAGTCTGTACTTACTACATTTCTAATTTGCCAACCCCTGTTGCATTTTTATTATTTCAGTTTGGATTTTAAGAGTTTCTCTCTCGAGTAAAGATCTGATCATTTCCTATTTGAAGCCCTACAACAAATAAGGTGCAATAATAACAGTTGACGGATGCTGTCTGAGTTCTACCAAACAATTGGGTCAACATTAAAGAGCCATTAGAGCAATGAGAATTGATTATCTTTACAAAGCAAATTTAATCTAGAATGTTTTTCCTTCTTCCTTTTCCCTTTCGGATTAAATGGTGAAATGTGCACTTACAGATGAGTAGCATCCGTGTTTTTGTTCCCACAGATGCGTGAAGTTTATAGAGAGCAACGACGCCACTCAGCTCATCTTCCCCTCCGTCACAACCATTCCTGCAAAAGATGCTGCACCTCTGCAGGTATTCATGGCATTCCAGTACAACCAGTTCAAAAACATTTTCCTATCAGAAAGGGAAGCAGATAATTTACTACAATTCAAAGATTTGTGTATTAAAATTTTATTTAACTATTAATTAATTTTCTCTGCTTTCTGTTCTAAAATATGTCAAAAATATTCTGAACTTTGAATCACTGTGGAAGGAAGAAACTCAAATAGCATGTTTTTTGTTTTGCTTTGTTTGTTTTTTTTGGAAAAGTCTCATTTGTTTGTTTTTTGCTCACCAGAATATAGATGCCATGTTGGTTCTGGAGGCTTGTGGCAGTCTGGTTATTTACACAGGAATCACAAGGGTAAGGACAACATGGGGACAGGTTGATGACTGCATTAACGCTCAGCTGCCTCACATACTGTTAGTGTTAACTTATTTAATAGAGTATTTCAACACAGTGATGCAGTCCTGAATCGGCTTCCTTTGTGCTCTTGCAGGTCAGTAAGGTGCATCTCCCCAGCCCTCTGTCTCAGTCCATCAGCCTGACCAATCACCTCCCTTATCTCAGCACACCGGTAGAGACCGTCAGTACACCTGCTAATGCAGGCAGCAGGCACATCCACAGGCTTAATGAGGTAAAAGATTGTTAATGCACTCCACTCGACGCACTGGTGATGTATTTTTCAGACTTGAAGTAGGAAACGGTTGCTTTTATTCCACAAAGTTATCTGTTGTCTTTTTAACTTGAATATTCATACTATATGCAGATTTTAAATGGTCAAATATGACAATATTACTCTACGATTTAGTTTTTACAGCTTATGCTTTACATTTATTGCTAATTTTCCTGTCCATGTTTGAATTAAGTATTTTCCGGACTATAAGTCGGTACTTTTTTCACGTCTTTGAACACTGCAGCAACAATGTATTTTCTGAGGCTGTTTAAGTCAGACGCTGAAGAATGCGACGTTGGTGGTTTTAGGTTGATGAAGCTGGTAATCAATGAGTTTTCCTGATAGGCTGCTGTATTTATTTTATTTTTTTCATGTTGTCATGTTACAGGTACTATTCAGGAAAGAGTATGTAGGTACTTGTAGTTAGTGGTATGTACTTCATTAAATGTTTTTAAAAAATCTTTCTGTGTAAGTATCTTATGTTACAATGTGGACACCTGTAGCTTATAGACAGGTATATGTATGTTTTTTTTTTCTTCTTAAAACCTACGGGTGCAGCTCAATAGTTTGGAAATTACGGTATTTTAGTATTTCAGGCACATTTTCTCTATGTATGTATTTGAATTTCCTAACATGTTTAAGCAGACGCTGGTCTTTCTTGTCATCTTACCTGATTCATTTGAAATTAATTAATTTTTTTTTTTTTATTCCTTGTTTAAGGATGCACTGCCCTCTCCAGTGTCGGAGATGAAGAGTCTAAACATTAAACAGCACGAAGCTTCTTTCTTTGAAGACTTCTCGTTTCAACAAGCCACGCCTTTCATCCTCTCTTTGCGGGACCCTGTGTGCAACCGGGTCACTCTGGTAGGTTGATTTTTATTTTTGTTTCTTTTGAAATGGTTCATTTTACCCCTCTGTTCATACATTTCCAGTACCATCACCACATTTATTCTTCTCCTCAGTAAAGGATTTATTATCAAATCACAATTAAATCCCTGTCACCTTTTTAGAGCATGGAATTCAATTTATGTGAAAATAATTTTTAGGACATTGAAATGAAATAAAAAAAAATCTTAAGTTCATTTTTTTTTTTGTATTTTCAATGTCATGGAGTGTGTATATATATATATATATATATATATATATATATTTAAAAATTAGAAATCAGTTCCACAAATGATTCTAAGCAGGAAACTGCTTCTAAATTACTAAATCTACCTTGTAAAGAGAGGAATGGAGACTTTCCCCATAGTACCTTCAGCTGGAGCTTCAGTTCTGGTCCAATGCTGCCGAAGTTTCTGGCTGCAAGTAAATCTGTTGTTTCTGCTTTCCAAAAACACTTTTTTTTCTTTTTTTTTACCAACTGTATGTGCTCCACTTCCAGACAATCATTCATTTCACAAATCAATTTATATTTCTATTTACCTGAGTTTTTTTTTCTTGTGCTGAGGGATTCCATCTCCTGATGGGAGCAAGTTGGCCTTTTCACAGGGCATCTTTTTCATAACGCAACAGAAAAAGCAAAGGTAGAGATAATCAAATAGCGGATGGACAAATTCAATTTACCTGCTTTAGTTGGAGTTTACAGTTGTACAGATTGGAGGATTGCACTGCAGAAATTGTCTTATTAAACACCTCATCTGTTTCCCCTACGCCTGTGTTGAATTGGGCGTTGAAGGTTGTAATGTGAATTTTTGTGCTATTTCTCTTTATTTCTAGGAGCTAAGCAGTGGTGCGATGCTGAGGATTTGTATCCCAGAGATAGCTACCTCTGAGCTGGGTAAGACACTCTGATTTAGCACAGGCAACAAAAACAAGGTGGTTGTTGTTGTCTAATTAAGCAATGCGTTAATAAATTATTTACTTTTCTTCTTTTTTACTCCCCCATTGCTGCACAGACAGAGACAGAAATGGTTGAGTCAGAGCTGTTAAGCGCTTCAGAATTAGGTTTGGGAGCTGCTCTATGTTTCACAGTGACGTAAAATCTTTTATACTGAGGATGCCATTACAAAGCAGACACGTGCACACACACACACACACACACACACACAGAGGTTGACTCTTCTCAATGGTTATAATTAATTCGCCACATCAATGTTCTCTGCAGCTTGGGGACAAAAAAGTAAAAACAAAAAACATCACATGGACATCTCCAACCTAACTTGTCCTCATAATTTTTTTTTGATTATTTAAAAAAAAATAACAAAGGCATTAGAAATATTTTAACGAGAATGATTACATTTTCCTCACTCACCTCCATTATTATATTACAATATTATATTATATTTCAATTAATAAAACACCTTTTATTTTTTATTTAATTAATGTGTTTTGTTTTGCAGTGGTTATCCAGTTAAGTTCAAACTGGAGGAAAAAAAAATCTCTTGATTTATAATGAATATAGAGGTACACTCAGAGCCCGCTTGCTAGGGGGGTTGTTCATCATTCTGTCCCTAACATTGCTTGTATATACAGTTAAACACCTAACTATAGTTTCTGATGTTAATTATTGCATGAAACAATTATTCTTTGGACCCCAACACCTTTAGGAATGATCTACGTTTAGGTTATCAACTTTGTAGAGTTGGAAATAAAGCACGAGAATGAAATTGCTTCTCTCTGATCATTTATCTATTAGATTTTTCTATTACATGTCTATTTGATGTAGTAGGAGAAGCTAATGCTTAAATGCTATTCTGTTTTGGAGTTTTTGAGCAGTTGCTTTCTAAAATATAAAAACCTCTTCGTCATAATTGACAGCTGAGGATGGAGGACCAAGATGAAATCTGCTGCTGTGTAATACGAGGCCCTGTCATTTTGACCTTTCTGCTCTGCTTTAATGATGTCTGTTTCTTTTCTATGCTTTTGAAAATGACCTGCAACGAAAGAGCAATCAGATTTTTTTGTTTTTGTTATTTCATATGTTGTTTGATAATTCAGGTATGATATAACACGATTCATATGGCACAATTGGTTACAACCTTTACGAGACATTTACATGAATAATTTTGCTTTTATCTTGAGGGAGTCCCATAAATCAGGGAAATTGACAGTTTTACTTGGTAATAATGCTTCGACCTAAAAGTATTAATCTCAGCCATATCTTGATGTCTAAGAAATAAGGTAATGTAGCCATAATGCATTATCTGACCAGTTAAACTGGGGACCAGCTTTGTCATCTTCCACTATCTAAATCTTATCTGTCCTGTGGGAGCTCTGGTTTTTACTTTAAGCCAAAATTGTCATTTATTTCTGGTTTTAGATATAATTAATTCTCACTGTCAGCTGTGTTTGAAGACGACTTTATCTCCCTTTTTTATTGCCTCTTCCTCATTCCTGCACCGTTTCCTATTATTTAGTAATCGATCGAATGGACGAGGCGTTCTTCTAATGAAATGACATTTATCCACTTCCTTTTCGACCTTTCTGACTTTGGACGACCAATTAAGATAGCCTAGTGATGCTGATTAGGAATCTGATTGGTCAGACACAGCAACATTAATTAATGTGCTACTGTTTTTCATTGTTTTTTTTTTTTTTTTTTTTTTTTTCTCCCTTATTTGGCATTTGTTCAAAAGCATCAGCCAGATATTGTCATGATAAAATGGATATCACACAAGGAAAGAGCTCTTGCTTTAAATAAATGAAGCTAGTTTCCCCATTTAAACTTTGTTATTATGACTTTTGGTGATATGATTTTGTTTTTAGTGGGTAGAAACTACCACTACTTTAGTTATTATAATTTTTATGTTCAAAGTGATGATCAGAGGAGGATAAACACATTCAGTTTTATTTATTTTGTGTAAAATATCTTATAGAAAAACTGTAGTTTTAATAAAGCCAGTCTCTTGGTTGGTCTCTTACATGACTCAGTCTGAAGTTCTGTGGAGTTTAGCATGCAATTCAATTCAAACTCTATAAAATATGTTTTTTCGTTTTGTTTTGTCGCAGTGAGGAAGTGCCTTGAAGCGATTCGGTTCATCCTGCCCAAAGAAGTTGCCATGAAGGTTTGTTAAAGTGGGGATGTTGAAACCCAGATTTAATCTAGTTGAGAGTGCACAACTAAATAAATCTGAAATATTAATATTCACATTAAACTGTTTTTTTTTTTTTTTTTATTGTTGTTTTAAATAAGTTATGACGGATTCTTCCTATGCTGATAGAACTGTTATCACAACCTTACCAAGTGTTTCTTTAAACTTTGTTAGTATGACTTTTGGTGATATGATTTTGTTTTTTAGTGTGTAGAAACTACCACTACTTTAGTAAATAATGCTTTGAATATATTTAATTTAGTTACATCTATATTAAAACTTGCCGTAGTTATTACAGATTACTTATTTCTGCGCCGAACAAAAATACTACTTCTGTTCAACTTCGTACCAAACCTTTAAAAGTGCAGATATTGGTACGATAACTAGGTCATGAGAGAAATTGGCTTTTTCTCATAAAATATGCAGGTTTTGGTGAAGTGGTACAACATCTACAACGCCCCCGGCGGTCCCAGCGCTCATGCAGAGTGGAGCCAGTTTGTCACCTGTTTTATGACACTGATGGGCTACAACACAGAGCGCCTGGCCTGGACTCGACACGTGAGTCAGCTGCTTTTGATTCTTCTCTTCCAATTTTCAGTGGGATTTGGCATATCATCAAAAAACACTGATGGTTACACTTTCATAATCAGATCCAACTGAGAAAGTTTTCAGCTGACTAAAATATGCAATGTTTTCAACTTAAATTTATTATTATTATTTTTTATATTTAATCAAACAAAAGTATTCCTTTAGTTGATCTTTTTGTTGTTTTCTTTCTGAAGCTGCAGTTTGAAGTCCCGCTCTCTCCAGTTATAGCTGCCAAGAAGGCTCGACCTTCTGACGGAGGCTCTGATGAGGTATGCAACATGCATAATGTGTGCATATGTGGAGGGGAAAAAAACCCCAACTATTTATCAGAAGTTATGTTTGTTATATTGAGAAATATAACCAAGATGTATTTTTGAGAACTTAGAAGATCTACTCAGACTTGCTGGCCGTTCTATTTGCATTGCTGCCATTATCATATGTATTTTTAGCATTTATATATATATAAGGCAGTAATTTAATGCACAAAGTTCAACCAAAATAAGAAGTCCATTTAAATCCTTCCAACCAAAAAAGAGCCTCATGCAGTTTTTAAACTGTGTTTACAGAGCGAATTGGTGCAGTTCATCTGAAGTAGCGGAGAACATAATTGGTCCTCTAGTCTACATTCACACATAATTTTGCTTGCTTGTGAATTAAGACCCTCAGAGTGGACGTTCGCTCTGTCTTTCTCTAAGCTTGACCTGCACTTTAATTATCATAAGGAAAGTTGAAACAAATCGTTCCTCTGCAAACTGGCCTCCAAGGGTTTTCTTAAACTGCGTCTCATTAAAGGGGATTTCTTAGCTAATCTGTGTTTGTGTGTTTTTCTCATTAAAGCAAACGCATCTGGAAAATGTCAATCAGCTGCAGGCTCAGTGTGCTGCTTTATTTTTGACCTGAGGAAAGATGTGTCAGATTTTACTTAAGCTACTGTGCGGTTAATTTTAGTTGAGGATAACCCCTGCTGTAACCTTCACATAATGATATACAGTGCCTCCAGAAAGTTTTCACACCCCTTCAGCCTTTTAACAGATTTGGGTTACTTGGTTTAAAGCCATTTTGAAAATTGTTGTCCTGGAAAAACAAAACCAATAGTAATTGGCCTACAACAGCAATGCGAGAACATGTTTTCATACCACTTTGTACTGCTTTCTTTTATTTGTGGGGCATTTCAGAGCAGAAAACAAGCAGTGGTTTCTGAGGTCCACACAAAATTAGGGCAAAATTAGCAGATTTGTACTTTCCTACATCTTGTAGGAAAGTACGAGATGTACTTTCCTACATCTTGTAGGAAAGTACAAATCTGTGGAAGGAGACTCGTAAACTTTGACATCACTTTAAAAAGCACTGAGGTCTCTTGCTTAGAAATTAAACCTGGATCTCAAAGCCTAACCAAGCTGAATCCCAGTACAAGATCAAAACAAACATTTCTGTAAAATACTGAGACATTCTTTTTCTTTTTTGTTTTTTTTTGTTTGTTTGAACCCAAGTGATGGAGGGAATTCTAAGATTTTTTGTTTGGCTGGTTATAGAGCTAAACAAGTCGTAAATGTCAGTGATTTTGGATTTCTGACCAGAAGGCCTGCAGTTTGGGTGTGATGTAAGAATCCAAGTTTTCTTCCAACATGAATGGTCATACAAATTTTGAGCAAACTTTTAAAATGTTGCAAAAAATGTTTTGTGCCTCTGGTAAGCCACAGACACACCGGTGGATGGGTAAGATTGCTACGTCAGAACTTATTCAGCTAATGTGTTTCCATCTACCCCTTTAGTGCGTCAACTCCTTTTCAGAAAAGCCAAAATCCACTTCAAGCGAGTGAAAAAACATTTCTGTGAAACTGAAGAAGTTATTTCGAATTTTTCTGTTTCCAACAACCTTTTCTAATGAGGTACTTCACAATGTGCTTAGAGAAACGTTGATTGAAATATGGCCAGTGCCAGCTCAGAGACAACTTCAATATCTCTGAAAAGACCTGAGAACAGGTTTCCATTCCATCATTTTGGTCTGACTGGTACAGATGTTGTTTTTTTTCCCCTTTTTATTCATTTATTTATTTTTGGAATATGTCTGTAGTTGAAAAAGTGTGTTTGAGTATATTTAAGACTTTTTATAACAGAAGGTACATCTAATCCATGCAGGCATAGTTACAAATTGTAACTATGCCAGAGGTACTGCTGGCTAAAACATGTGGCTCATTGATATTATTTCTGGATTATGCTCTAAATGTGACTTTAGTACTTCTTTTAATCCCTCTAGAATTGAAGGAACTCACTAAAAGTCATTATAATGTTATAATTTTTAGCATTTGAATTTAGTTGTGGTTATGGTGGCAATAATCCTGGCTTTAGACTGGCATTGATCTGTAATCCTGGTTTTGTAGGACTGGGACTACCTGTTGGCATCTCATTATCATCGTCAGATTAATTCTCAGCCTGTCTGTGGATCAGTGAACCCCAACAATGTTCCCGCCGCAGAAAAGGAGGGCCCGTTTTCCGTATGTAACCCAGTCTGCTTTATTCAATAAACTCCATATATCCTATTGAACCCATGCTTCTTAGGTTTTACAATACATACAGATCAATAAGAGTAAAATATTTTTCTGCCTTTTCACGGATGTAGTGCTTGCTATTCTCCACATCCATTTTTGTCCCCTCTCTTGTTCTTCCCGCATCTTTTATACATCATGTGTGTAAAGCCCTTATAAAGCACTTGAAGTGCTTTATAAGTTACTACTATTGATTTTTTACCTTGTTGAAACTACTTCTAAAAGGAGGTAATTGGAGTGTATGTTTTAAATGGAAGAAGAATGTAAATGTTGTTTTGAGTTGCTGGAAAAAGTTTTAAATGCAATATTTTCTCATTTCTTGAAAGTTTATTTATGTGGTGTCAAGTCACAGCTAATATATCTTGTACAACACAGGTCCAATTCATATAGTTATATAGAACGATATGTGACCCCGAATGTGCTTCAGACTGATTCCATTTCAATTCCAGATTCAGTTCAGATTTTTAAAATGCTAGTAATCATCAACATTGGCTGTTTTCAACTTTTTCTTCTGTTTCTCCCCTTTAAAACACCAGGCAGATTCTCCCTCCAGCTCATCTTTGAAACTTGAGAGTTCGGCTCCTCTGTTCCCTCACATTCCCGCCCTTTTCGGTGTCCTCCATCTGCTCTACCAGGAGCTGCAGCTGGACGAGCTGCACAGGGCAAGAGCTTCATCACTGGTGTGTCTGCTGCAACAGTTGGCCAGGTAGCCGCTATTTTATTTATTTTCCATTTGTAAGTTCTGTTAGTCATTAAGCTGTGAAGACAAGAAACAAACTGTCTTTCTATAATAAAACAATGCTGGCATACTGACACGAGGTGCGTGCAATTATCACTACAAACAGCATGTTGAACATGCTCATAAACTACATTGAACTTTCGCACATAGAAGGAAATTGGGAACGCAACTCATTGTTTTCAGTAAAACTTTGTGTGTAATCTAAGGCCCTTCAGTGGTTTGTGTGCTGGGAAATAAATTTTAACAGATTGTCAAGTGACTGCTGTTATTGGTGACCATGACAATAAGAGAATAAGAGGAGTGGGAGAGTGAAGAGCTCTTTAGAGTAATTGTTCTACATTGTTAGTATGTGGGTTGTATTCAAGTATGCTGACATTTTTTTATGCTTTCTATACTTTATTAACTGGCTAAGCAAATGATAACTCTGATTGCTTTGTATTATAACTTTAAAACAAAGTTTATCCTCTTTGTTTGATTTGAATTGTTTTGCCATGTGTCATTTTTTAATATTGTTATTCATAGTAATGACAATATTAAAATTGTCATTACATTTCCTCTGGAAATGTAACATTTCATTGAGGCAGTTTGATAAATTAACGAGGAGACGGGCTATTGTAAAACAGAAATGTTTTATTAGTTTGTAAACACTTTGAGTTCAAAGATAGATGCTGTCATACAAATTGTTTTCTTGACACAAATTCCACCAGTCAAGGAAGGAGGTTTCAGTATTCAGACGAACTTTTCACAGATGCAGCCACAGGGGAAATTTACTCAGTGGGCTTCTAGTTTTATTTTGAAACTAATATATTCAGAATCATATGTTTGGACCAAGTTGTCTAAATATCCATTAGTGGTGAGTTTGGGAGGATAGCAGATTGTTCTGCTATAATAAAGTTGGAGTGAAAATGCCCCCAGTTTCATGGTGTTAACTCAAAAAGTGCAAGAACTATGTCACCTGACTGCTTTTGTTTAAAACACAAAAGTAAGAACGATTATTACTGTGAATAAAGCAATCTAACATTATTTTTTTGTGGGTGTAATACAACTATCTATAAAGTTTTTTTTTAATTTTAAATGCAGCTCAACTAAAAAATTAGCACTTTTCAAGTTCTTACGGTCAGAATATTGAAGTTGATTGGCATTCTTCACTGGGAGTGTGTGTGGGTCTCTGAATACAGGCAAGCCTTCAGAACAATGTAATATCATGCTTAATATTTTTATTTTAAATTTTATAAGTTTATAGATAGTAAATACAACAAAATTTATGGTTGTTATAGTGAGATAATTTATACTAGACTGGAAGATGAGTAAAATGAATAACTTCTGGTAAAAAATGAACAGGGCAAGAAAGGGTAGAGAAGGTTTTGACTTTAGATTGAAGTGTTGTCATGTTGAATCTGGGATGGAGGGATAAGGAGGACAATTTCCTACTACTTAAATTGAAGAATCTATATGCTTATTTTTTTCAGTCTAATTAGGGCTTTACCTGTCTTTCTTTAGGCTCGATGCGTCGCTTTCAGACATTTTAGCCTACTTCATGTTGTCAGACAAATTTTAGGTCAGGTGTGGGTAGAAAAACTGAACCATATTTGTGTCATGCTAGGTTGGTTTGAATAGCCTGTTTCCCCTAAAATTATATTTGTTTAATGATCTGAAACATTAAATGAGCAAAAACAAAGAGTAAAAACAGGGCAGCTTGGATTCTGTCATTTCCCTTTGATTAAAGCAAAGGACTATTTCCATTATTAATAATTCATAGCTTAGAAGTTCATGTCTACCTTGCAGTAGTTTTTTTACTAGTGTCTGCTGCTGCACGGCGAGGCAATAAACTGAAAAGTCATTAGAGCTATTATAGAAATATCCCGACATTCTCAAATAGCTTCTGTGACATTTAACTTGTTTAGGGTTGCAATTGCCGCAAGATGGAGCAAAAGTAATTAAGAACATCAACCACTGCTATTGACCTGCAAACCAAGAGCTGAATGGCAGTCAGTCTTTTTTTCATTTTTCTTTTCTTTTTTTTCTTTTTTTTTTTTAAAGGAACATTTAAAAATGTCTTCTTTCCTGTATGTGACACCCTATATTTAGTCAAGATCAGCTGAGAAACAAAGTCATAGTTTTGGTCTGCAAAAGGGTACAATGACATTTTTAAGGCTTTGGGTTTCCAGTCAACCACTGCTCTCCTACACAATTCCACTTGATTCTCGTCTCTCTTCACTGCTCTATGTGGGCTCTCTCCCATTGACTTTGATTTCTCAAGTTGAATATCGACCGGGGCAATCAGTGAACAGAAGGAAAAGTTGCGAACGACGTTGTTGATTTTCTGCGCTGTTATAAAATTGTAGTCTGCCTGTAGTTTTTAGTCATGGCAGCGGAGGAAGTAAATATTTATTTCTCAGTAGCTGAGAGTCCAGGTCTGATTTTCACCAGGCTGACATTGTAAGCACACTCATCTAAAAATGGACAAAACTGCAAACGGTGGTCAACAATGCCAAAAAAAGAAAAGAAAAAAAAAAGAAAAAAAGAAGAAGAAATCCAGATTGTTATCTAAGATACTAACGCTGAACAAAAAAAGGAAAAGGAGACCTAATGGCAGATATCACAAATGCGAGATGGCAGAAAGGAAACAAATCTACAAGGGGGCAAATACTTTTTCTCTGCACTCTATTTATGTGATTCATGGTTTGTTTGCAGAGACCTGCAGCTGGAGGAATATGTTGATCTGTACTGGAGAGACTACCCTTCATTAATTAGCTGCTTTACGGAGAGCTGCATCATAGACCAGGGTAAGAGACTAAATGGGTTAATGTGATATTCAGGCAGGAAACGCACAAGACATGTAATTGTAAAGCAAAAAAAAAAAAAGGTTTTTGATGCTCATAAAAGCCTAGAGAGCTCTTTGTCCAGGTAATTCCAGTATAAACATATTATTTCCATAGCGTGTGTATCCAATTAAAGTTTAAATTTCGTTGCTTGTCTGGTAATTGCTGTTTACCAGCAATGGCTGAACTTTTTTCCTCTTCCCCATTGCCTTGACCTTTGACTGGCCCACTCTTTGTTCTCAGCTGTGATTGGTCAGATGCACCGGCCGTCCTTTCTCAGCTCTGATCCACCATGTGTGTTCAACTGGCTCAGTAGCTGCTTGAGAGGGGAGACAAGCCCCCCATTTCCTTACCTGCCTGACATCTGTCAGAGGACCAAGCTGCTGGTTCTGGTATTACCTCACTTCCTGTATTTGAATGTTTTTTGAGCCATTGTCCCTTTTATTTATATATATAAATAACATTTTTGGGGAAATAATAAAGTTTTTAAGCAACCTCAAGAACTTTAGCCAATAATTTAGATTTCAGTGATTTGCCTTGTTGTATTCTTAATATAAAAATATAATATTTAGGCCAAATGTTTTTGATTAAATTAATGCTTAACATTGTGGTGATGTGGTAGCCATATTGATTCTTTACAGATGTTCTTAATAAAAACAAAAATAAATGCTGCATGTTTACTTACTCGGCAGTTTTGCTGCTTATTCTTATTATAACTGGTTAGGATGATAGGATGATAACCTGTCCACTTTTAAAACTTTTTTTCAGTTTTAGTTCAGTAAAGGGGCCTTTCGTCGTTTATTTTAAAAGTTGAATAAATAGTGCAAATTTTTCTGGTGTTTCAGCTTGAAAAATATAGCTAAATAATGTAACTCCGATACTTACGCAATGTGGAAGCATTCGGTTAAAATATCCTAAATTTGTTTCATTTATTCCAAAATTTCCAAAATAACACACAAAAATGTATTTTATTATGTTTCCTCTCAAACCTGAATATTGACATTTTATAAACATGTTCAGTCATGTTGAAAAGAACTGACAAAACTAGCTAAATGCTTTTCTTATTGTAATATCAACAATGTCCTTGAAGTTTTTTTTTCACCTAAGTTATTGCCTTTTATGTAAAAATAACTTTTTTTGGGTCTCTTTTTCTTTTTTTTGACAGAGTTATGCTTTGTACATCATTGGAGATGATAATGCTACGTCGACAAATGTATGGAAGTACCTCTTGAAGCTGTCAGCAGGTATGGTTCACTGTTGTTTATTTTTATACCAGATGTTGGGGTTTTGGACCAAAGCAGCAGTGCACCAATCAGCCAGCCACTGGTTAAAATAGCCGAGACCAGTAACTGTGTGGCCCAAAAAGAGAAGAAAAAAGAAAGGAAAGAAAAAGGGGCCAGAGTGGGTTGGTGTTTCTCATTACTTTTGTTTTGAGCTTAGACAAAAGAACAGAAGTTTTGATGCATGAATGAAACAAAATTTACGCAAATGAGTTTCAATGTGTTGCAGCTCGGTTTCCTACGCCGCCTTAAAAAGTTTAGAATTTAGTTTTATATTTTTTCATGTCAGGATTGATTTGGATAAAAGAATAGCCAGGCTTTTTTTTCATTCAAATTCTTAAATTTATTATAACAGTGGTTAGTTTACCGTAATGCCAACTTGAGTTTTTGACCAAATTATTGATAATTTTGATTTTTAACTTGCTGACAGAGAACCTAAAGATAATCCCACACTAATTCAGAAACATACAAATGTCCAGATTCTTGCAACAAGATTTTAAACTGGATCTATGATCTCTTATAAAATATTTCTTTGCAGTAGAATAATGAAGTCCGTGCAAAAGCTCAGAGTAAAAGAATGAATAAATTCAGCTGATCTCAAATAGTCCAGATCCTCAAACGACAGCAAAAGGATCGTCTACCACTCTGCTGATCATCCAGTATCCAGAACAAACGAGTAATTAAACCCAACCAGGTTAATGTTTGGTACAAAAATGTTGAGAATGTCTTAAAATCATTGCTGGAGCAATGTTTAAATTTGAGTGTAGAGAAGTGTAGCATTTTGAAGTGTAATATGTGAAGGAACCCTGTATAGTTCTTGGAAAGAAATTAATCTTTCTGTTTGTTTTTACACCAACCATTATGTAGTAATGTTTGGTGTTTTTCTTTAATTTACAAATACAGTTTGTTACTTGCTCTACCATTGTTACAAGCCTGTGTTTTTGAATCCTGCTTGAAATTGTCAGTGTAACACCTGTGTGCAGTGATGTTTTATAAATACAGATCTGCTTTTTTTTAAAGCATTATGTATTAATTAAATGGGTCATTTTAAGACGACTACTCATAAGAATAAAATTAAAAGTGCTTTGACCTTGTATATAAACTCAGGAAGCAGCACAGTGGAAGTTTTAAGGGCCCAAGGTGACTTTTGGCTGTTTGTATTTCTTTATATAGAACCAGTTTTGTACAGGATGTTGCAGCACAGGGACCATTTCAATGGGAGAAGCTCTTAGTTGTTTTCCTGACAAAGAAAATCCCTCACTAAACTTTTTATAAAACATTTAATAAAATGATTTGTCTGTTTGAAGCTGTAACAGTGTCAAAGGTTTAGTTACCAGAGACTCTGTCCTCTTCGGATGCATTATTCTGTGTTCACTAGCTGAGTTGATATTTTCTCTTTCACACTTTGGGGGAAAAGTTGCATAATTTATAAAACACATTACAAACCAACAAAAATGCACAAATTTTCTGGTCATGATGAATTTTCTGAAGAAATATCCCTGAAACTTAAAGTTCTGTGTACTTTTTAAATAGCCTGAAACGACACTTGGACAGCTTGTTTTTCTTGGCGTAATCATTTATCGACAAGTCACCCATATTAACCGTCAGCCCCACTGTGCTCTGCTTCAGAGTCAGATTATTACAGTCTCCTGCTTTTGTCCTTCTTTGTTGTGTCCTCATGTTAAAGCCCACTAGAGCTCCTAGGTGGCAGTTATTTGATCCGCCATTTTTCTCCTGTCACAGAATTTAGCCTTGAGCCTGTGAGTAATGAGAAAACTTTAGTTTTTCTCCTTCTAGCATTAAGACTTCATTTTTGCGTGGAACAGTGTCCCTGTTACAGAAAAGAAAAACATGACTTACTCATCCTGTATTTAAAGGGACAGCATTATGTAAAATCTACTTTTTTAAGCCTTTCGTTATGTTAGTGTTATCCCCTCATCAAAAACATACCTGGAGTGCTGCCTTGATTCTTTCATGAATGTTTTAAGAAATCCTATAATCTCCCATGGCAACCATTCACCTGTGGAAACGCCTGGGTGGTCCTTTGAGACACAGCTCCTTCTCTGAGCATCTGTCTCACTGAGAAGCCCTCCTGGTGTAGCTCCTTCAGACTAGCCAGCAGCAATTTGCAAACACTTGCTGAACTCATTATATAAACTACTTATCAGTTCAGCGCTGGTAAAAGCGTTGTTAAATGGTTAATGGGGGAGTGATGTTGTGATGACATCCTGAAGGCCGGGTTTCAGAAAGAGCAGGAGTTTTTAAAGAGACAGAGGCTCAATTTCAAGTTGTTAAATTAGAAAATAACATTTCTTTTAAATCATATCTGATATATATATGGCATTTTTATAATAACTGAAGTTAAAAGAGTCTCTATGTGCATGGACAATACATAATACTGGCACTTCCATTCTTAATCTAAGTGTGTTTTATGCCAAATTTTAGTAGCAGATTTAAAGAATTTCAGGAAAACTTTAGAATACCTTATGTTATTATAGTCCTAACTCATCATTTATGGAAGTTGAAATATTTCTTGCATTTTGGTGCTGTTTGCTGTGTTTAATGTCCGTGATGTCATTATCATTCTAGGCCAGAGATCCCGTGTTAGTGAGACAAACTCCAGAAGGTAAAATAAACTGTACAAAATCTCTGAATTTACAACATTTTTTTCAAACTCTGTCATCAAATCGTGATTGAAATCATTGGACATTTTTCTCACAAAGTACTTCTGTGTTTTGTTTTTCCAGGCAGAGCAGTGTGAAGGTCAGGTTTTCCAGTGAGAGTCTCGCTGAGCAGCTGGTGGTGTGGCTCACTTCACAGGGTACGAGCAGCGTATCATTTTTCTCCCATTGAACACAACACTGCCTCACAACAATGGATGTTTTGACACTTGCAATGAAGCTAAAATCAACAAATTGACTTTCACAGCCAAATCAGATGTGTTATTTAGATAAGTGAACAATTGTTGGGTATGTAGCCAATCAAACTTTATTGGTAGAGATCTTTTCTTTCAAGCATGTAATATAAAGGTTAAATACAGGCAATTGTACATAAAATGCTAAAATAAGAACTATAGAGGAGGAATTGTGGGGAAAGTACAAATAAAAACTTATGAAAATCTGATAATTATATAAAAAAAATAGTAAAATAGTTTTGATAAAATAAAAATTTAAGGTAAACAATAGCTAGTAACAAAAAAGAAAACATACATATTTAGTTTAATCTGACATTTATCATACCAGGTTTTATTCAATTGAGATTCGATTTAAAAAATATACTAAAAAGAAATGCATGAAAGGGAGTTAGGGTTAAGGTAGTATAATTCGGATTTGAACACATTCAGTAAAATTTGTTCTGTTCCAGTCGATCTACTACTCATTACTTTTTAAAGAAGTGGTGAATGAGAAAATGGCCTCAGTTTCATTACTGTTATCCTGAACCAAAAGCAACAACTAATCCTGAGATCGAAAACATCAACTTTGTGTACTTTATACGTCATATAACAAATACAAGCTGGCAGAGGAGTAAAAAAGAGAGCACTCTGTCATGAACCTGAGTGAAGCGTAAGGAAAATCCACCATATGGAGACGTTGAGAAGACGCATTCGCTCAAACATTCCCGCTGTCCAGCACCAATAAAAAGGTGGCTGCATATCTTTATTTTCAAACTTAAAAACCGAGTTTCTGTTGCAGCTTTTTCACAAGACTCAACATGTGTTTTAAAAGAGGGAATCATTTAAGGTTTTTGGAAATTTATAGAAGTTAAACTCTTCCAGTTCAGTTCCCTCTAAGGTGGTTGCTGAGGTTATAGTTTGTAAAATGTATTCTTAAATCAAATGGGGGTTTTTACTGCCTCTGAAGGACTCGTTGTCCGTGTTAAAAGTTGGGTGTAGGTTTCTCTGTGGGTCTGGAGCAGTTACTAAAACTTCAGTTTCTGCTCATTAACATCATTTTAACAGCACTTGGTCCATGTTTTAAAATGCATAATCTGTCTTTATGGTTGCTTTTAAACTCTGAATAACCAAAACTATTCACCCTGCCTTCCCACCGCTGCAGGCTTCACCCTGAAGGATTTGGAGTCGGTCCCGTTCGGAGTGGCTTTGCCCATCAGAGAGGCGATTTACCGATGCCGCGAGCAGCCGTCCTCTGATTGGCCAGAGGAAGTTTGCCTGCTGATTGGCCGACAGGACTTGACCAAGCAAGCTCACAAGATGACCCTGGCAAAAAGCAAAGCTGTAAGTAGAGATTCCTGAAATCAGGATGCAGCTATCTATCGTATAATCCAATTTTACTTTTATTCTGTCATTGACTTACAATATTATAGATAACTGCATTCTCTTTAAATCTACATGATTAAAGCTCTTAAAACTACCAAAAGGCAATATCCTTGCCAAAAGCAAGGATATTGCTTTGATTTTTAGTTATCTGGATTTTAAGTTAGCTGTAAAGATTGTAAACCACAACTTGTCACTTTGTTGCAAACTCAATAGTAAACAATGCAGTGAAGTGGCCGTGAAGTGTAAAACCTTTCTATTACCCCAATTCATGACAACATTTGGTGTAGTTGGATGCAGATATACTAATACCAGAGGCAGTGGCCGCCTTTATCTCCTGAAAGGCCAGATCTCACAGCTTCGTCTGTCTCTCCAGAAAGATTTTCACTTCTAAGCGTTTTCAGTCTGTAGGATCAGGATTCTCCTTGGTCCCTCCTGCATCCTCAGAAGCAGACGAGGAGGAAGATGGCATGTTGGACATAATTCACGAGGTAAATGGTTTGTGGGTCGTTTTTTTCTGACTGAAATATTTTTGCTTCTTCTAGTTTATCTAAAGATTATCTTTGATAATTCAGACTGATTCTGCCACACTTTCAGTTTTCTGGACACCAACCATGGGAATATTGTATCTTCAGTGCAGCGCTGCTGTAACCTGATGTTTATGTTGTCAACTGTTATGGTCACTATTGCTATTTTAAAGAGCTGGAGGGTTAAGGTGAAATCTTTTGTCTTTTCATTTCTCTCCCTCAGGTTACAGGACTGATCTGGAGTCAAGATTTAAGAATCCAGGAAGTCAGAAGGCTCCTCCAGAGCTCAAGGCCGGTCCGGGTTAGTGTTGTGCAGCAACCTGAAGTTTCAGACCACGAGTACATAGAAGAGAAAGAAAACAAGTAAGCACAATTTGTATGTGTTGATATAATAACGTATGATCTAAAACAGACGCTTAATTGGAAGAAAACATCGAGCATGCAGCAGCTTTTAAAGGGATGCGAAACACCTTGTATGTTTTGGTTCCTGCTTTGTACCTTCTACATGCCTAAAGATGTTTGACATTTGATCTGTTTTATTTTATGTGATTTGGTTTATGTGTGTGACAGTTTTAATTTCTTGGACTCTTTTTGTCTTGCTTTAGACTTCTGCAGTTGTGCCAGAGGACGATGGCTCTTCCGGTTGGCAGAGGCCTCTTCACGCTTTTTTCCTACCATCCTGTACCAACTGAACCATTGCCTGTACCAAAACTCAACCTTACAGGTTATTGTTACAATTACGTTAATGTTTTTACCTCAATGTTTACCGCTTTCAAGGTTTTATTTATTTATTTATTTATTTTTTTGATATTTGGAATTTTCTTAACAAGAAAACTTACAAATAGGAAAAAAAAAAGAACAGGTTGATTTAATTGAGTACAATATCATTAACTTTTATTTTGCAATGTCTGCTTTGTGTTTCTCTGCTCCAGGCCGTGCTCCTCCCAGGAACGCTATGGTAGATCTCAACAGTGGGAACATTGATGTTCCTCCCAGCATGACCAATTGGCCCAGTTTCCATAATGGAGTTGCAGCGGGACTTAAAATAGCCCCCGCTTCACAGGTTAGCTTAAAGCTTCAAGCCTTCTGTCTGCTTCCATGTGAATATGTAATTTTTTAAAGTTTAGAAAGAACTGCTTCCAAATCTTTTGCTTTACTGCCATATTTGGAAAGTTCATCTTTAGGCAACCGCAACATGGCTGCACATAAAACCTAGTAGAAATTGCAGATATAAACTATTTATTTGTTTTCTTGCTTCTTTTGCTTGTTCCTTTCTTTTCAAACATTTTTTCTTGTAGTTTTTAAATGCCGAAAATGTAGAAATGCTTAAACTTGTTTTACTCGTAATATCATTTGAAGATCTGATCTCCTACATGAGACAAATAAAATAGAACATAAATAAGCTGAACTGAATACTAGCTACATATAACTTCTTATGTGTAGAGTAGTGCGCACCCATTATTTTGTTAAATAAAATGTTAACTTCTAAACAAGAAACGTAACACTCAAAAATAGTTTCTCCTTTTTAAAAAAAAAAGATAATACATTTGTTCCAAGAACAAATATACATATTTACAGTGATATTTATTTACTGTTGTGTGTGTGTTCTTTACAAGCACAAGCAGGAGGGCAGCAGACGTCTGTTACTAAACTGACAGTTGTTTAAATGATCAAAGACAGGCATTTTTAAGTCACATGAGTTTACTTATGGGAAATCTTTGAGAAGTCATGGCTTTTTTTACCTTCTTGAAAGAGCCTCCTAGTGCTCGGCTGAAGATGTTAGAGCTGTTAGTTCTATTAATTAAAGTATATTAAGTATCCAGGGAAAGACAGGCTCGTTTGGGTATCGCTAGGGAATCGGGTTTAGATTTAGTCTTCTGCTTAAAAATGCTGATTCTTTTCTACTCGTCAATAAAAGAAAACTTATTTCTTCTACAAACAAGTTTGATTATGTTTGTTTCTCGTCTTAAGGTGGACTCGGCATGGATCGCATACAACAAGCCAAAGAGCCCTGAGCTGGCTAACGAGTACGCAGGCTTTCTAATGGCCCTCGGCCTCAACGGACACCTCACCAAGCTGGCTACGCTCAACATACATGACTACCTCACCAAGGTTTGCACAAACAAGAGTTCAACAGCATTTTTTTTTTTTTCTTGTTCATTTTGTAGCGTAAATCCCACCAACCTTCCCCGATTGAAATATGCAGATTGATGCTCATGAATATCCTCGATTTAACTTAGCGGATGCTCTAAACGACTGCTGCGCCAGTAATTTACAGAACACAGAAAATGCGCCGACTTACGTGGAATTTAGTACACAGAGACAATGCTCCCCTTTGCTTTGATTTACTTGCTCTCACACACAACAACATGATCACCTCTCTTGAGATGAGCGTAAATGAGAACTGTAAACTTGCATCAAAGCCCGACAGCGAGTCAAAGCGAAACTCTGGCTTCTGAGAAATTTAGAAATAAGACGATGCTTTCCCACTTTCAGTGGAGAAAAACAGGATGCTGCTTGTCAAAACTTATTTTTTCTTGTTCTTTCTTTTACCTAAATAATAAAAAGTCACCACAGAGACACGAATAAAGTCAAACAGGAACCACTGCGACCATTCAGCAGTTAAGATTCGTTTTCATGTTGATTCAGATTGTGAAATTAAGTTGTAGTTGTCAATGTGCATCCCCTGTGACTCATTTATGTAAATATGCAGTGTAAGAAGGTCCACTCAAAGAATGCACATGCAACTTATAGGTAGCTCCAATTGCAAGCTGCAATGTTCATTCTGGCTTTGAAGTAAAATTTAAATTGGAAGCACTCTATTTTTTTTCTTTTCTTTTTTGTGGTTATTTTACTGACTGTGTGAAAATATGATATCATTGGTGAATACCTAAAGTATTTCTAATTAATTTGAAATTGAAAAGGGTGTAAACCCAATTAGGAAGTGCTCACAGTATCCTTTTATTTATTCACAAAGACGGTATTAACAGCTCAACCCAGCAGTATGAATGAAAGTTGTGAAGATAGTTGACAGCGAAGCGTTTTCGTCGGTGGTGGTTTTCTTCTGGTTTCAACTTTCGCTGTAGAGGAGAAATTACACCACTATGCAAACGAACAGTTTGTCAGAATTGTGCATGGCTGTGGTTTTAAAGAGAATTTCGAGTCGAGCTCACTACCAAGCAGACTGTTAATCTCCAGGCTTCAGCTGCTTTTTGACAAACATGGAGTCAGCATTGCAGCCAAATAAATAGATGTACATTTTACACACTCAAACTTTATTCGTAGCAATGAGATGCTTTAAAGATTTCAGAAATACGAAGCGATTGAATTATCTCATTTTTGAAGCATTCTGATAAATGCTGTTCACAGAAACCATAATAGACACCATAATAGCTAAATGGATTGCTTCTACATCCACTGGAGAAAATTACCCAAATCAATAGTTGTTCAAACATTTTTGCTGTAGTTATACGTGGACCGTTCAGCAGGATTCTGTAAAGAGTTAAATACCACAGGCTTCTTACGCTACCACTCCCTCTTCCTTGCCCTTTGTCTGTACTTATCTCTTTTCATTCCATGAGTCCATTTTCTTCTGTTCTTCCTTCCTTTGTTGTGCTTCCTTAGTGTCCTACATCCTGTCTTTCTTTCCTTTGTTTTTTCCTTCCTGTCCCTTCTTTATTCTACCTTTTCTTTTTGTGTCCTGTCTCCATTCTGACTGTCTACCTCCAGTGCTTCCTGCTTTCCAGTTTGGTTTTTGCTGGTGCCTTTATGTAAACCAGTCTCACTGCAACAATGTATGCCGCAAATTAATAGCAAATCTTTTTAATTTTTTATTTTCAACCATAAAGTCTTGAAAAGAATCAAGTATTTTATATAAAATTGATTATTAATGGGAAACAAACTGATTTATGACACATTTTCTGTATTGCATGTAAGAACGTAAAGGAAGACGGCCTCTGTAGCTATTTTTTTGTGATTATCTGTCAAGTGCCCCAGTGAGACTGAAATAATTTTTATTCTGCGACTGCCCCTATTTCTGACAGGGACATGAGATGACCAGCATTGGGCTCCTGCTGGGCGTTTCTTCTGCCAAACTGGGCACCATGGACATGTCAATCACCCGACTGCTCAGTATTCACATTCCTGCTTTGCTCCCTCCCACCTCCACTGAGCTGGACGTACCACACAATGTTCAGGTGCGTGCATTGTAGACATGTTATTTTTTGGCCGAAACAAATTCTAAAAATACCACAAGGGTTTTTTTTGGTTTTTTTTTATCCATTTACCACCCAGCACAAAAAATGCACTAAAATTATATTTAAATGCCACCCTCTGTCCTGCAGGTTGCTGCTGTCATTGGTATCGGTCTGGTGTACCAGGGAACAGGACACAGACACAACGCTGAAGTCCTGCTGTCTGAGATTGGTCTGTGTCGTTTTATTCTGTAAAAGATGAATGGTTAATAAAAAATGATTTAAAAGCTTTACTGCCTCTGCAGAAATGTAAAACTTATAGTTGTCCAACAATTTATACTTTTGGTTTTGAATGCAAAACATGCATAGCCTGTGGCAAATACAGTTATGTGGGAAAATTGTGGAAACTGAAAATAAAGCCTTTTTATATTTTGTATAAAATGGAATTAGAAAATGCTTTTTTTTTTCAAGGACGTTGTTGGGGAAACTCCCACACTTATTCCTGCACAAAATGGATGTCCAAGGGGCTTAGCATATATCAAAAAGGAGTGAACCCAAAACCGAGCCTTGAGGCATCCCACAGATAAGAATAGCAGAGTGTGACATGACGTGGCTGATACAGACACAGAAACTTTTATTTCAAAGGTCAACTAATCTAAAAGAAATCCAAGAGATAATCTCCTACTAGTGGTTCTCAATTGTTTTCTGTCAAATAACCTCAATATTAAGTTATTGCAGCTCTTTTTATTGTTTTAAGTCCTAAAACAAGTTTGGTTTATGAGCTCAATTTGTAACATTTTTTCTGTATGATAGTAAAAAAAAGTTCAAATGATTGACTGGGACATGCTTTTTTTTTTTACATGAAACAGTAACGCTCAAAACCTGTCAACTTTATCACTTAATTTATCTTTAAAAGGCTAGATTTTTTAAAATATATTTTTGTGCGAAGTTTGCTCTATTGTCGCAAATTTTGTAGCCTACAAAGTACTGCTCTAAACTTCGCTTTATTTCTATTAAGATAATTAACAGTGTCATTGTCAGCTGAAAGGTCTCGCAAAACTAGAACAGCTGTCATTGCTGCAAATAAAGTTCTGTTGAATGAACCGGACTGTCTTTTGTCAAAAATCGTTCATTTATTAACCTTATCCGTGTTGTTAATTGCTTCTGTGGCCGTGACTTTGTCTGTTTATACGACAATGAAGTTAAACTAATAAAGTCTTGCATGTGTTTTTAAAGGCCGACCTCCAGGTCCAGAGATGGAGTACTGCACTGACAGGGAGTCCTATTCACTCGCAGCAGGACTCGCACTTGGCATGGTTTGTCTTGGGGTGAGTGACCCAAATAAAAGCAAGAAGTTTGTGAAACAAATGGCAACAGGAAAACATCTGTAGGTCTAGATTTCCCTGATTTTATCCAACTGTTAATATTCTTTTCTTTTCAAGACCAAATCTTGGTTCTACTGCAGGTTTATGCATGATATTAGAAATATTTTATTTCTGTAGTTTTGTGCTTAAATGTTTCTTTTACAAGCTTTTGGAATGCAGTTGTTTCAGAAACACTCACCATCTTCAGCAATCCCAATTTTTGTTTGATATTAAGTTGTTCTTTCTACTGCTTTTGATTTTCCTAAAAAAAAAAAGAGAGAGATTAATTTTATATCTTAGAGATATTTCAATGTGTGGGTGCCTTTTAATTTTTTTAAAATTATTGATTCATTTGATCTCTTCTCTTTCTGTGTTACCATTTCCTCTGCGTTTTTCAGCACGGCAGCAACCTGATCGGAATGACGGACCTCAACGTTCCCGAACAGTTGTATCAGTACATGGTCGGGGGCCATCGGAGAGCTCAGGCCGGGGCCAGCAGGGAAAGGCACAAGTCTCCCAGCTATCAGATCAAGGTAGACGCAAACACAGAATTGAAAGTTGTTACAGAATATAAAAAGGAAATTGCAGATTGCTGTGCTGTAAAAATGTCAAGCGCCAAAATGAGGTTTCCTCACATACCAAAATGTTTCCAAAAGAACATGGAAGCAGTGCTATAATAGAGACTTCTGTCGTTAGATTATTCATTCGAATAACTGTCTTCTCAGGAGGGTGATACAATAAATGTAGACGTGACGTGTCCAGGAGCCACGCTGGCTCTCGCCATGATCTACCTGAAGACCAACAACAGGTAAGATGAGTTTTCATGAGGTTTAGAGCCAGATTTACTTTGTGCTCAAACCCATACACACATTCTCCTACCTTAGCTGTGAATCCCTGCAGCTCCTCCAGAGGTTCCTTGAGCCACATGGCTCCTTCTCTGGTTAATGTTTTCCTCCCCCAGCCTTTCTTTCTGGCTCACAGGTGTCAAACTCCAATCCTGGAGGGCCACTCCCTGCAACTTTTAGATGTGACTCTGCTGCACCACACCTGAATAGAATAATTAGGTCATTAGCAAGGCTCTGGAGAACTTATCTATCCAACAAGGAGGTAATTAAGCCATTTCATTCCAGTGTTTTGTACCTGTGGTGCATCTAAAAACTACAGGACAGTGGCCCTTGAGGACTGGAGTTTGACACCCCTGGTCTAGGTGGACGGCCATGTGATCAAAGGTTTGTCCTGCAGGGTTTTGTTGATAATCAGCAGTTCTCTGTCAGATATTCAAAGCTTGGGGACATTATTTTATTATCTAGCCCTACTTTCACATAACTTTCCACAAGCTATATTAAAGTTTGTGGTTGTTATGTGACAAAATGAGTTTCTGTACTCTATTTTTAAAGTACCTAACCTGTTAAATGAAATAACACATTGTCAGTATATGTATTATTCTGCTTCATAAATGTAGTTTGTATAGCAGTTTTCTGCTTTTTTACCTCCCTGCTGCTGCCCTGTTTTAAAGAGCTGAAGGTCTGCTGAAGATCTTCTTACTTCCTTGTTGTGCCACCTTGTCTTTTTTTTCTCCACTACTCTAACTTTGACTTTGATATCATCTGAAGAATAAATGAAAGTTTTAAACTAATCCGGTTGAAAAAGATTAGCGGTGTAGCTTGGTGCAAAGGATGCATTGCAAATTCTAAGTGGGCATTTGTGCACAGATTGTAGATTTGTGCTCACCATATTATTAAATCTGTGCAAATAATATAGAACTACTTTATTAAACATGCTTAGTCTCTGCTAAATGGAGCTACTTCTAATCCATTTGAACCGCAGTGCATCATAACCTGACGACAGAAGAAAACTCCTCCACCTCCCAGCCGTGTAGTTGGTCAAGGGGTTCCTAATTTTGTCAACGCTCGCCTGATTTTGTCTGCCTGTTAGCAGAGAAGGTGTTGAGGCAGGGTATTAACACTCCCTTTTCTCATCCCGGTTCTGTCCTTTAGGTCGATTGCTGATTGGCTGAAACCTCCAGATACTTGGTTTCTGCTGGACTTCATTAAGCCAGAGTTTCTGCTGCTGAGGGTTAGTGTGACGCCGGCTATGTGTCTCTTCGCTCATGAGTCAGATGATATTTTTCCCACCTCTCCTAGATCTGATGTACTTGCTTCTCTTCTCCAACAGACTCTTGCACGGTGCATTATCATGTGGGATGAAATCCTGCCAAACACAGAGTGGGTTAAGAGTAATATACCCCAGGTGAGAAAATGCACAGATGATGGCATTACTGATTGTTCCTGTGGTGTTGTATTCTTGTAGAGCTCACAGGAAGTTGCTATAACATGCATTCCTAAAATCATACTGCTTAGCTTTGAGTGTATTTTACATGACAAAGCTTTTTCCCCAGAGAAAACAGTAAGGATAATTATTTTTACAAACGTCAACATTCAAAAGTCTAAAGCCAGAGAATGCAGTATCTATGGTAAAATTCGACATCCTGATGAGGTGAAAGTTGAGAAAACAGCTTGAATGTGTCAGTGCTACTACTATGTCAGCATGTTTTCCTTCCAGAACATTTTTCTGATTTTACTTTATTGACCTTTAAAAGTTTAGTTAGGATCCTTCTCTTTTCAGCAGTTTAGGACACATCTCAAAGCTTTATTTTCTGCTTTGAGACATCCCAGCCTTTTCAGCCTTTAGAGAGTGTTGTAATCAAGCAGTTAACCGCTAGTTTGTATTGGTACTGTATTGTGCACCGCTTTCAGTCTGTGTTTTGTAAATCCCTCTCAACTGAAACTGATTTTCTAAGAATCTCAAATGATATTATAATGTTCTGTGCACTTCGGTTAGAGCTGACTTCAGCTTTTGGTGCTTTTGACCATTTGACTCTGCTAAACAGGTCTAGGTGTTAGGCTGGTATATCAGGTTTTGTTTTGCAGAAGTTGTCTTGTCTGATGGATGTATCGTCTTGACTACATCAAGTTACAGATCTCATTCTTGTCTCGCTCAGTTTGGCGTTCCACAGGGTTTTGTTTTGGGGCTGTTGTTTATGATCAGGCTGCTCCCTCTTATGTCCTATATTGTCATTTTCTTAAAGGACTATTATTGTTATGGAGATTATCCAGTCGTATGTTTTCTTTCTTCCAATTAAAGTTACACTATTTTACATTCAGTTAAAAGCTGAATGGTTGACAGTTATTCTCTAATTAAATGCAAAAAACCCCTGCAATAATTATTTTTTCACCAAAAGAAAAAGAGACTAAAGATAAAGGATCTCTTTGGATCTCTTGGTGTTTTGGCAAAATTTACTGAAGACCATGGGATGACTTTTCACTCAGATTTAAAACTTTAAGACATTTTTAGTGCAAATACATCCCAGTCTGTTTGGTGATGAACTCCAATGTGAAAGCAAAGCCCCAAAATAATAGTTTTCTCTAAATAAAGGTAGATAAACACAATGTGCATATTTATTGATTCAGGAATCCTACTTTTTTTAAATTAAATGTTTTTGTGTTAGACATTGCTGTTTACCAAACTATTTTTAATCACAATTAAGTGGCCTTTTTTCTATCTCAACCCACCATTAAAATAAACATAAAGAAACCGGGGATGATTCAAGACTTGTGTCTCTTATTGCAGAACTTCATGTAGGTTTTGGGTACATTCTTCATCATTATGATGCCATGATGCCTTTTAATTTTTTTATTGACATGTCAATAAAACAAAATAATTTCAATGTATTATTTGATTTATTTTAGATCATGAGGGGGAATTTTGACCCCTCAGAAGACATCAATATGGACACAATGGCGTAAGTACAGAACCCAAAACGATCAATTCAAGTTTGTTTACTGCTGTTGAGTCAATGTTATTTTAGCAGTTAAATCAGCCTGAATATTGCTTTTATTTAACTTCTTTACATCCAGGGTTTTGCAAATATTCTTTTACGTGTACAAACACTTTTATTTGTGTCTTGTTAATTTTTTTACCCTTTGAAATATTTTAATAAAAATCTTTTGTTTTTTTGCCATAGCATTTCTAAAAATGTTTTGTTTTTCTCAGTCAAGCCCAAGACTACATCACAGCTGGCGCGTGCATGGCGTTGGGTTTACGCTTCGCCGGCTCTGCCAATTCCGATGCCTTCGACTGCCTTTACGAGTTTGCCAAGACCTTCATGAAGATGATGTCGTTTGCTGGCACTGCGGCTGTGGGTGCAGTGCGTGTTTATTTATGTTCTTCACCTTTCAGTAATTTGCCACAGTCATGGGAAGTACTTGTGCATTTTTCTCTTTGTTTTGCCTTAACTTGCATGCTGGTCCCTCTCTGCAGATGGGTTATTACAATCTACAAACCTGCCTGTCGATGATCCTGCTGGCGATGTCGATGGTAATGGCGGGCACTGGGAACCTGAAGGTCCTGCAGCTGTGTCGCTTCTTCCACAAGCGAACCGGCGGCGAGATGAACTACGGCTTCCACATGGCTCATCACATGGCCCTCGGCCTGCTCTTCCTGGGAGGAGGCAGGTGAGATGAACACAGAGGCAATATGAATATGTTCCAAACACTGAAATAACACTCAGACAATTAATCTAGCAATATTTCAATTATGGACATTCACTGTTATTTGCAAGTTAATACTGCAAAAAAAAAAAAAAATTCTATAAAATATAGAAACACTTACGTTTTTTTAAACTATATTAATGATTTATGTCAACAAGCATCAAATATACTCATCTCCCATGAGAATGCACACAACACTTGGAAATCTGTAGAAAGGAATATTTAAAGACATTTTCCTTTCTACAGATTTTCTTATCTGAAACCCATGAATAATCAGCTGCAACTGATTGACTTCAATCTAATTAGTAAAACGTTATTCTTACAATAAAAGCAGCTATTCTGCAAAGAACTCAGGTTTGTTAGATTTGGTAATATCTCTTGCATCATCATGCAACCTGGAGATGACGGATGTTTCGGGTCTCTCAACATCATCCAGTGGACCCAGCCAGGTTTGATCAGGCCTTGACTTGTGTCCCAGTTGGAACCCACACAACAACCACCCTGTGGCTTTCTCTGTGACTTCGGTTTCAGATTTCATGGCCCTCCACTAAGCCACCCCTGCAATGCATTGTCTGCAGAGGGAGCCACCAGAGAATCCTCTGCACTAAGATGGCCTAAAACCATCTTAGTGCTGTCCTCTTTGGGTGGAGCAGTGGTTGCTGCAGCTGAATTTTCCCATTGCTTATGACCTGAACAGTTTTGTTGATGCCTACATCACCTGCGTTCTGGTATAAAAACTGTCCCACTCAGACACACACCCCCATTGCAAGTCAGCCGTTGGAATTGTGAAAGTGACGAGTGTCAATTCAATAGCATTTTTCTACTTTGCACATGCGTGACTCATTTGAAAAGTGGACAATGTGACTACAGAACCTAGGAAGTGGAAGAGGCTTACAGCAGCACTTGATTCTTGCTCAGAACAGTTGCTGCAGAACGACTGGTGCTTTCACAAGTTGTCACCAAAGAATCCAGGAACACAAAAAATGTTAGGTTTGTAGCTCATCACTGTTTTCTTTCTTTTTCCAAAAGAAGTATCTAAATATTGCCATAGGACAGCTAAGTTGGAAACAGTGCTTTCCTTCATCCTGACCACATGTGCACTTAACCCCCTCACCTCATCCAGGCACTTGATTCTGTATTCTGGCTCCGCCCACTTTGGAATTTTTGAAAAACTTCTCAGCTTTTACATGAAGGTTGCATACGCTTTAATCATTTGAAACATGCGGCCGTTGATGCAGGACGCATGTTAATCCTCATACTTGATCTAAAAGACCTGGCAGTGAAGCTGCTTCGTAACAGATTTAGAAAACTGGCAGCCATTTCGTCTCCGTACAATCATTATTGAATTTCTTCATATTTTTGACTATACTGATATTTATTTTATGCTCTCATGAAATCAACAGTGGAGCAGCAATCCCAACTATAATAGTTTAAGACTTTGATCACATTTTCTCTTCTTGGCATTCAGTAATTTATGCATCCCACGGCAAGGGGCATCCAGAGGATATTTAAGTCACCAAAGAATAGAAAAATCAAGACAATAAGTCTGTCCTTTGTGAGGTTTTCAAATCAAAGGTCAGCACACACACCCACTAGATTTACATCTCCTGCTTTTGGAAAGCATCAGGTAAACCGCATGCACTCACTGTGTGTGACTGGTGCAGAAATATGCAGACCTTCTGCAAGTATTATTTTGAGCTTATTGAATGACTGGTGTACACAGAAAACTCACTCACACCCTAACGAGGTTCCTCAAACTGCTGACCTCGCCCTGCGTGTTTCTAACAGAAACAGCAGCTCACACTCTGTCATTAGATGTTGCAAATGTTTCCCCCACAAGAGTCATAATCTGATGGACCTTTTGATTTATTCTGCTCCTACTTCATTGTAGATGTTGGGCCATGGAGTTGCAGGGAGTGCAGGCTTGAATGCCATGGGCTGAGGTCTGGTTCACTGTGGATTTGCAGAGGCGGAAGGGTCAAAATTGGAGTGATATCATTCATACACCCCATCAGTTTCCCTCTGCTTATCTACCATTCAGCCACTCGCTTATTTGCATCAAACTTTTCTTTTCAAATATGCTTCACACACTTCTTTCATTCATTTTACCCTCGCTGTTTACCCTCTTCCGCTCACTTTGTTTCTGTTTGCTCAGTAAATTTCTCTTCCTGTTATTTACTTTTAAGAGGAAACTAATGTGAAAATTGGTTCCTTTTTCACCAAAAAGTCATGCCTGGTGTCTAGACTTGCAGTCACCCCTGGAAGTGTTTTACTTAATAAAATAAACCCTAAGGATAGGGTCAGAAAAATTCTTTTTTATAATCACTTACTTTGGTAATATTTTGTCACAAGGGCAAGTAGAGTAGAAATACACACGACTGCATCGTTCTTTGCAGAAATGAAGTATAACATCTTGAATTTTGTGACTAATGTTTGACATCTGGTTTGATTATGGAGTTGGCATCTAAAATGTTCCCTAGCTTCTAATAATAGCATGGCATTCTGCTAGCTTCACTCTGTCTGCATGTATTCCCTAGAAAATGTAGACCCCTATCTTAAATCTAAAATTTCTAAATGTCCGCCAACATTTTCAAACACGTTCCATACAAAATTAAGATTGAAAGAACAAAACATAGCAATTTGAATTAGTTTGAATTTAATTTGAATTAGTTAAGCCTTTATATTATCTGTTTTTAAAAGTTTTGCTCTTTCTCATGCTTTTGCAGCCTGTATGATCTGCGTACATTTCCTCAATTTGTCATTGAAAGTGAAGTTTAATTTCAAATCCTTGTGCTTCCTCTGATTTCAGTTTTAAGAACCTTGTTAATATTTCATTGTCCCAGTAGCAACATCCACACTGAAGAGTATTGTTAATGTAGCCTGATTTTGCACATAGGTGTGGTGTGTTCACTGCTCAGAAAACGTTCAGATTTTTTATTTTTTGTTTAATTTTCCAATTGGTCGGTCACCAGCCAAGGATGATCAATCGTCCGATCCCATCTACTTACCAACTTTTATGTGTATCCGTTTTTATTGATTTGATAAAAAGTTTGTATGTAGTAAAAATGCCGAATACTGTTAGTTGCAAGTTTAAAAGAATAATGTCGAGCAATGGTTATGGAAAATTTCCCGTTTTAAACTACAGTTCTGCACTTTTAAACTGACGTGCTTTAACCTCGCAAACTACCAGGTTTGCGAGGTTAAATGTCAGAACTTGAGGAATTGCAACAACTCCTCAAGTTCTACAGTACCACTGAAGATGTGCATTTATTTTTTTTCTTGTCAAAATTTTTCATCGCAAAGGATAGTGTTGCATCGAGTTGGTGTCAGTTTTCCATGACTCTCTTCCTCAAATAGCTGCAAAGATCCACTGTTGAACCAGAGGTTTAATTGTAAGCTTGAATACATTAAAACTGGCAAACACAGTTGAAGAGCGACATTCCTTACTTCAGATAACTGTTACTAAACACTCTCAGATGTGACCTGTTGGAGCCTCACAGCTTTCCACTGTGCAGCTTGACATTAGGATAATGATGCAATTAGTTAAAGCGGACACTCTGTCATTATGTTTAAGAGGGACTGCTGTGACCTTTGATTGTGTCGATTATGATGCAGCACGTTCTTTAATTAAAAATGGAGATACAAGATATAAAATTGTTCCATTATGTTGAGTAAAAATCAACAAACTGTCGCTTGATTTGCAACATGCAAAATAACATTTCTGTCTTATAGGAATTATGTTCTGAGTTTACGTCGCAAAACTATCTTTTTTCAGAGTGGGTCTGAAGGTTTGTCATTTTGTCCTTCGTTGTAGATACACCCTCAGCACCTCCAATTCAGCCATCGCTGCCCTGCTGTGTGCCTTGTACCCTCACTTTCCTGCTCACAGCACTGACAACCGGTAAGACTGAAACCTTTTTAAATGCACTGCTGGACACAGAGAAAATCCCTGCATGTAAAAAACTAATTTTCTTAAATACCAGGCATACCTGAAAATTAACACACAGCTGTCAGGGTTCCTACAGAGTCTTGAACCGAATGAAAAAGCACATGTTTAGCTTTTCTACATCTGCTAGGATAAGTTTTAACGTGGCAAAACGTTCATTGAAATTACTTTCCAGAGAATTAAGATTTTTCACTTTGCAACTTGAGACTCTAGTAAAAAATATTGAGCATTTTAAAAGTCGATACACTTGCTCAGAATTTAAAATATCAGAATAAAAAAAACTACATTCAAAGAGGACCATTTCATTGCCATCTTCGCAATATGAAAATACTTTTACTGTCCGTCAAAAACTGTTCTTTCTCATATCAATTATATCGGGTTTTCATTTGGTTTGTGTGTTTAATTGAAAACTGGGTTGATGTTGTTGGTGCAGCTATCACCTGCAGGCCCTGCGGCACCTGGCCGTGTTGGCTGCAGAACCCCGACTCCTGGTTCCTGTGGACGTCGACTCTCTGAAGCCTTGTTATGCTCTGTTAGAGGTCACTTACAAGGTCAGTGAGTGTTACACTCCTAAAAACAATACTTGATTTAAATCATTATATGAACACTTTTTGGTTTGTTTGTTTTTTTTTGGACTCAACTCTTTCATAAAAATCAGCCTGCACGGCATTTAAAATAAAAATGCATAAATAAAAGCAGTTAATTATTTTTAGCCATATAGTTACCATTCATGTTTCAGTTGTAAAAGCAAATTTCTGCTTTAAGCTGTTTCTGTTGATTAATTTTCTTGTGTTTTGACAAGATTAATATTTCTTTTATGATCACTTACATTATTTTAATCTGGTATTTTAAATAAAAGCTTATATTGAGTCACAGAAGTCATATTTTCATGTCTTCTTATGAGGTTTTCTGGTTCCTTTATACGGTGTTCCCTGTTATCAATTCTCGTTCTGTCCTCTTATTCAGAAATAATTAAATATAATACAAAATTGTCAAAAGACAGAATGTTTGCATCATGGAGAAATCTTTTTTTTCCATTTTAAACACATTTCTCAAACATGCGTGAAAATTGATTCTTAAAAATCTGAGAAAATGTGAATGAAATTCATTTCTGTTTATGAAAAACCTCAGTGTTTTAGCCTCACAATCTTTCCTTCAACTTTGAGGAACTGAAATTATATTGAATACACAGCATGGCATGTATTTATACTCCCTCAAAGGGAATTGTTTGAAAAGGTTTCCAGAGTAAAGACCAATGCACAAAGCCAATGTGTCTAAACACAGAACCCATTGTGTTCTGTATCGCCCGGTTTTGTTGCTGGTCTCTTTGTGCACGTCACAGTGGCTTCATGTGCGTCAAGTAGTTTTTTTTTTTGTTTTGTTTTTGTTTCCCCTGTATTTTTATTAATACAGAAAATATTGTAGAAAATATTGTAAAATATTTCAGTTTACAAGTACTTGTACTGAGGCTTATCACAAATAATTCAAACACCCTATAATTTGTTACAAAAACTGTGGGAAAACCCGAACTTGGTCACTGTAAATGTGTTGGGCAAAAAAATCTCAAAATGTGTTCTCAAAAATCTCTGAATTAAGTTGAAAATAAGGGATTTGGTGATGATGATAATAAAATAATTCAGAAATAGCATCACAGTTGGAACTGTGATGCTAACTGTTGGAACATATTTTTATGTCTCTTTTACTACCTGTATTTTAACAAATTTTCTTTTTTATTATTATTTTTGCAGACTTCTGCAATACACAGTAACCTGGTTACAAAATAAAACCAATTAATACATGTACACAAGTGTAAAACAGTAGAAAAACAATTTAAAAGCAGTGACACTGTTTCATAGAATCTTGTTGCCTATTTTTAAGAATCGCTCGAAATGAATCCAATGAAATCATTTCCAACATAATGGGTGCATACCCGAACTTTTTCGGGTGCAAACGTTCATTGAAATTACTTTCCAGAGAATTAAGATTTTTCACTTTGCAACTTGAGACTCTAGTAAAAAATATTGAGCATTTTAAAAGTCGATGCACTTGCTCAGAATTTAAAATATCAGAATAAAAAAAAAATTTTGGCCGCTAATTTTTATTAATTTAATTTTAGTCCGTAAACTGACAAGTTGCAAAAAATGGTGACAAAGTAACTCATTTGGCAACAGAGGGGCGACTAGTGTTAACCACAGATGTGACCAGGTGTTCTGTTGTGCCTTCTCTCTCAGCAGAACAAAAGATGACAGTGGCTGATTTTCAGACCTTTGCGGCGATAGATGAGATCAGTTTCGATTTAGCTGTACACCCATACTTTAGATACAAGTCTGTGTCTGTTGACCAAAGGTGCATGCATACAAAAAAAATAGATTTTTCTGAATTAATTGGAATATTCTTTCATGGTTCCAGGTGTTTTTGTCTGTATGAGTTAGCTTTGTAGTTGAAATATGTTGAAGTAATTAAACTGAGCCATTGTTACTGTGGTGGCTCCTCAGCTAAAGGAGGATTAAAAGTTAAAAGCTGAGGTCGCTGTTTGTATTTAGCACTGCCGTTGGCGTCCCGGCACTTTAATTTCATTCTCAGCAGGAATCTCAGTTTGACCTGCAGACGAGATTCAGTGCAACGTCCAGTACATGCACACCTGTAGACGAACAAGAGAGATCTGAAGACTACAGCACTATCGTCCATTTAATTTATAAAAGATAAAACATAAGATAGATTGACAGGTCATGTAACAATTATTTTCAGTATGTTAATTATGGCACAACACCTTAGTTAGTTTTAGCCATTCTGCTGTCACCATCCATAGGTTGTCACATAAAAATTGTCGAAATTGATTGCATATTTTAATGTATCTTAGTTGTTTTAACAAATCTGAGTAGGATTTCCTGCAGCTCATAACTAACATAATATGATAATGTTTGCTTGATCAATCGTTGCTCTTGTTAGGGAACCAAGTGGTATAATGAGACGACAGTGGAACTGATGGCTCCCACCCTCCTTCCTGAGCTTCATCTTCTCAAAGAGGTAAAGCAGAGTTGAATCTTTTCTTTCTGGCAAACAAAACTAAATTAGCATTAAACAGATCATTGAAAGGCCTTTTAACCCCTTTGTTTGCTGTGAAGGTAAAAGTAAAAGGGCCACGATACTGGGAATTGTCTCTCGACCTCAGCAAAGAAACTCAGCATCTGAAGTAAGTATTGGCAGAGTCTTTCGGAAACAAGGTTCAAATCTTCACATTTCTAGCCTTTTGCATTCTAGTCATATTGCTCAACGTGATCTAAAAACCAAATAAATATTTTTTTTTTTTCTGTTTGAGGTCCATCCTGGTCAGAGATGGCGTGTTGTATGTGAAGCTGCGGGCTGGACAGCTGCCCTACAAAGACGACCCCCAGGGCTGGAAGAGCCTGCTGGCCACAGCCGTCAGCCACCGAAACTCTGGAGTCACAGCCTTCAAGGTAAACATGAGAGGTCTTCACAAAGATTCTGCCAAATCATAATAATTATAACAATTTTATTTAGGTGCACAGACTTGTATAAGCTATAAGGGCTGAATACAGTTAAAGATAATTTGTTGAAAATATTGGAAAGTGTCAAAAAAAAAAAGGTCAATTCTACCTGCATTTTTAATCCAAAAGAGCAATTTGTTTTACTTTGAATGTAAAATTTAGCATTAATCTAGAACGTAGATTTTGACAACAGGCCGAGAAATGAGTGGAATTGAGTGGAAACCTTTTGTCTCCTCCCCCCCATAGAGAATAATTTTGTCCAGTCTTGGCAGGTTGTCACTGCAGGTTCAGCTGGCAGCTCTGCAGCTGACAGACCATTACTGCTTACCTCATGGCATCTGTATGTTCTGTCAATACACCTGCAGGGGAAAAATATGCAGTTTGTTTTCTTTTTTGTCCTTGAGGACCTTCCTTGCCTGCCTTCAGTGTTTTCCTTTTTGTTCTATTTTATTAAAATCTTCTTATTCGAACAAGATTCAGTCCAAAAAGTCCTTCATTCCTACATATGCCAGCTTATATTTTGCTTTTTTAAATTATTATTATTATTGTTGATTTTTGTGCTCATGAATCAACCACTTATTAATCAACCACTTAATAAGTAAAAAATATACAGCATAACTGGACTACCACCGTAATTAGGAACTGTATGACGATGATCATTAAGTTGTTTTTAAAGTATTATTTTTAAAACCCGATCTCGGTTGTAAGAAGTCTATGCTTTTGGGTAGAAAATTAGTTTCTGTTTTTTGCTTTGTTTGCAGCCTGAAGCCATTTCTACCTTCACCTCAGAGCCGGCTCTCATCTCCTTTGCTGAATTCTTCTGTAAAACCTCAGAAGGACTGAAATCTGTAAGTTTCACACCAAGCAAAGAAATATTGAGAGCTTGAGACAGTTTGACACTGGGTTTGTTTGTAAAATCTCTGGGTTATCAGGTGGGTAGGACTTGACCTATTGTTTGTTTTTCTGCAACACAGCCGAAGAGACCTCTAACTAACCAAAAAAACCCTATTTTTTTAGAAAACAAATTTAACTGAGAGCCATGTTTCAGTTTTATCTTGGGGTTTTACTGAAACACTGGAAACTTCTTGGGTTAGTCCAGACAGAAACTCCCTGGGGATTAAAATTAAGTTGTTTTCAGATGTGGTATTTTCCTATTCATACTCATATCTCAACTTGGATTTATGTTATTTATTTTAATTCATATCTTCAGTACAAGGCGCCTTTTAAACTAGATATAAATGATTCTGAACAAAGTATAAATATGTTGAGGAACAAGCCATTAGTTATCTGACAATCTGAGAATCTGACAACTTTAGTGGGTAAGGAATCTCGACCGAGAACATAAAATCTGATTTTAAAGGGGTCGGGGGGGATGTAAAAAACGTGTGTGGTCCTTAGATAAGTGCAAACATGTGATTGAGGATTTATGAATAACTTAAAGTGGCTGCTGCAGACTGCTTGGTCATCCTTCAGTAGAGCTAAATGACTTCCTGTCTGTTTACAAAAAATCTGCAGCCTGTAAATGCGCAAATAATCCATTCATTGTGAAATGAGAATTCTTGCCGAATTAGTGTCACGGATGTCATGGCGATAGTTATCGAGGCTTTTCATTCAAGACCACCAATGTTTATCTTGCGATCGCCTAAACTACCATGGCGAGGTCATATTCAAAGCTTTAAAGTCTACATCTGTTTCCCCCCCCCATCATAAATACTATTAATGTTTTTAAAATCAGTTTTTCTTCTGTTTTAGGCAAAGTGTCATATGTACCACACCCTGCACACACTCATTTAATTGTTTCAAAGTGGATAAACTGATGTTAAGTCTGATTATTATTCACTTGACCTCTAATTTGCGAGAAAGTGGGCTGCTTCATCGTGACATCAGGTTAACTGGGCAGATTAGAGGCCTGTAGTTTCAGCTCCAGCTGTAAAATGGGAGAAAGCGCATCACATCGGAGCATAACTGTGACCGTTTGTAAATGAAGATAACGTCTGTTTTTCTCCAGCCACCAACTGCAACACTGCATTTGTATCAAAATGGAGGATGGTTAGTTTCCTTGCAGATAATTGCAAGATTTTTGTTTTAAGTTGGTATGAAATAACTTCCACGCTGGGAGATGTATGAACATAAATAAACCACTTTGATTAATATAATTGTAATTATAAAAGTAATTTACTTGCTCATACAAGCAAATCACTTAGACTCTGTTCCCATCTTTGTCTCTTTCCCTGTTGAATAAAACGTAACTTCAAGTTTAATTAACAAGCCAAATTTACGACCCTAAAAGCTGTTTTATGTCTGGTCTTTGCCCCAATTAAATATTTGTTTTGAGAGTCAAAAGCAACACAGCTCTTTGAAGTAAAATAGCTTTATTTTTAGTGTAGGAAAATTTTAGATTTGTAAATTAAAATCCGTTTTATTTCTGTTTACGGGTTTAATTTCCTTCAGTGGCAGGAAGCCCAGGCATCCATAAAGTCCTAAATTCATGAAGGCCTTAAAATGTCGTAAATTAACCTTAAATAAGTGAATCAGAGGTCTTAAATTTGATCTTGGCAGGACTATTTAATATTGTACATTTATGGGGGGATTTTTTTTCTACGTCATGGAACTTTTCTGTCAGACAAAAGTTTGAGTCACATGCCGACACATTCACTGCATTCTGTGGCTCTCCACTAACATTCCCTTGCTTGCTATCCGTGCAAATTTATCGCCTGTTAGCTGGACAATGTTTATGCATTTCTTTGGGGATCTAGGTCTTAACTTACATTAGTCTTAAATAGCCTTAAACAGTTTTAGATTTGAATTGGAGAAAACCCCAAATGGGACACTCTTTTTTTTTTTTTCTTGAATATCAAAAATGAGAGTTGTTTGCAAACTATTGGCAAAAAACAAAACTTCGTTAAGAATATTCCTTACACCATTCATGCTAGTTTTGTGGAAATGTTGGTTATCTACTGCTTGAAAACAGCTTGGAAAGGCTGCCGAAGCTAGCAATTAAAAAAAAAAAAAAAAATTATTTTTACATTTTAAAATAATTAAATTGTAAAAAAGGTCAATCCTTTTGCATTTCTCGCCAGACACCCACATCTAGCTCTGGAGCCATGAGTTGCAGATCCCTAAGCGATGTCTTAAAAGTCATTTTTAGTTAGCAAGAACAAATACGAATGCAGTCGTTGGCTCCACAATATCAACATGTGTTTCATGCTCAGCAGGCAGAAATAACAACAGAAAACGGGAACTATCATTCATAAATGCGGAAAACAAATGAAGAAGTATGGGGGGGGCGATGACGGCAAAGTCATTAATACAAAAATGTTAACGGAAAATAGTAACTGCGTGCTTTGATGTTTTGTTGTTTTGACAGAGAGAGGATAGCCTCATGTTGTTCTCAGCAATGCTGTACGAGTGCGTCACGCAAGAGTGCCCGGAGATGCTGCCAACATATATTGCTATTGAGCAGGTAACACACCTACTCAGCACGGGACACACACATTTCTGTTTTACATTGTGTGACAGCTGCTGTCGTAGAGCAAATATTTTGTCGTGAATAATAAAAATGTTCTAAACATTTTATTGTGTTAAATAACTTTTATAGATTCTGCAGTTCTTGGCCCTTAACAGGGTTGCCACATAGTCTGGAAACGTATGGAAAAGAAAAAGTTTGAAAACATATTGACTTATTTTCTGACGTCTTCCTTAATCCCTAGTGTATGAGAGACGGAGGACTCATTTGCCAAAAAAAAACCCCAAAAAGACTCTTTTTGCAATAAAACACAGAGACTACAACCCATGTTGAGGTACAACTAACACAAACTGAGGGGCATTGTATTATCTTTCTCTACTTGTATTAAAGAAAGAGAGCAAGCAAACATAGCTTGTGATTAATTCACTTTTTTGACACTGAAACAGAAATAAAAATAAAAAAAAACTCAATTCTTACAGACAATTTATTAGATTGATAATCACATGAATCAAAACCTCTCCGACATGACACAAAGATGCCATATCATCTTTGTGTACACTTGGCAGCAGTTGACTGGTTTCCATTTCCAGGAGACTTTGGGCAATTCAGCTGTTCCTATTTGCATCACAATACATCCCAAAACTACCACATCCCAGGGTCGTCTATTTCCAGTTATTATGCTAATCTAATCTCGACCTGGTTCCTAGAACATGCCCCTGTTGTCTGAACATCTTTAGCGACATTGAAGCTACAGGTTAGCGTATGCTGTTTTCTTTCAGGCTGTTGGGGCTCTGCGTCAGGGTGACCTTCAGCAGACCTTCCCCTTGTGGCAGCTGCGTCTGGTGGTGGAGTTATGGGACAGCCGGATGCTGCGAGGCGTTGCAAACAAACATGACACCCTGCTAACCTCCGAGTTTCTTCCTGTCATGAAGAATGCGGTCGATGTGGCACTGGACACCTGGCTCAAAGGTGAATGGATGCTTTAATGGATCTCTAACAATTAGGGATGCTCCAATCAGGGGTTTTGCTGCCAATTCTGATACCGATCATCCGGGTGAGGGTTGGTAGTCGTGCGCCGCTTTGCCTCCCATCAGGCCGCTCCGGATGTCCTTTTTTCCTGCATTGAGCCTCGATGTAGCCAAACTCCATCAAGTGTTTGTTTTTTAAATACCACATTAGATTTGTTGTGTTGATGCTTTTTGACGCGCTTCACCCTCGAGGTAATTTTCCATTGCAACATGCAAACGTCCCCATTCACTCTCGGAGCGTTACAGTTCCACACGGCAGGATTGCGCGGTGTGAAAGGAAGAGATCAACTGCACAGGCGGGCTGCGAAGTGAGATAAATGTGATCGGTTTTGGTGATTTGCAACAAGATCACCAAAATCATCGGTGATCATTGCTCATACGCTTTTTCACAGAAATTAGCTGATTATGATTGGTGGCTGATCAATTTGACACACCTCTAGTTACAGTCTTTTAGATAAGTTTAATAAGGAACATATTTATGTTTTGGGATTTAATTACTTGATGGCCAGTTTCTTCTGATACTGCTTAGTTAGTGCTGGCAAACCCACGTACCAAGACGTTATTAATCAGGAACATTCTAGTTCCGCCAGTCATCCGTCTCAGAAAACACACTTTGCGTCACGTTCCTGACTGATTTCCTCCTTGTAGTTACATTTTTCATAGGAGATGTTTTTGTATGTAAAGCCATTAATTTCGGAACATTGGTAAACGCTCTTTTTACCTGAACTAATTTGCGGTGACTGTTTTACAAAGTTGAGCAAATTATGGTAATCTCCGTTTTCTCCAGCTAAAGTCTGATCTGGAACGTCTCCAAATTCTCCTGCGCAATGCAGACGCAGCGATCAGCATATCACACCTCGCTTTATTGGTTCCCTCCGTCTGCAACAGGATGTCAGTGAAGCCTTTGCACTTCACAGCAGGTGTTATTGCTGCTGAAAGGCATTCTGATGACTTGTGCTGTCGACAAAGTCAGCAGGATGTCATGTGACGGCACTCAGCTGACTTAAGTTAACTATTACAGATTATTTTGACATGACAAGAGCTGGTATTGTTTCGCCAATAAACTGCCAGGTGGCCGTAGCATTCCTGTTTGCTGAGCGCATGCGAAAGAAATGCTATTGCTAATTTTAACCTTGTCAGCACTCGACATGTGTCTGCGGCCCTTATTTGCAGCGGTGTCGCAGGGTGGATGTGTTTCCACTTGTTTTTATGTGCACAGTGTAGTGTATGAATATCATAGTTTAGAGGACAAACATACGGCACGTAAACCAAAACACACATTCCATAACTAAACCAGTGAACACAAACACTTTCAGGAAAAAAGAAAGAAAGCACTCTATGCAAGTCGTGGGAAACGGGTGATGTAGTTGGGCAAGATTTCCGTCATAAAAGGAGTTGAAACTTGCTCTTAGTTTAATCTTTCATTAACCACCTAGTTCTGGGTCATAGCTGGAAGGAAGTACAGAGTGACTTTACTTCAGGGATCAAGAATGTTGGTCTTCTCTGTAGCTCTCCATAAATGAAACGTGTGCAGCAACTTTATTTTTAGTGTTTTTGTTTGCGTAGTTTTCCCAGAAGCCAGTGCTGCGGGAATTTTATACACAAACAATCTAAATGTTTCCCCTAGAATCACTTGCATGTCAAAGTTTGAGATGGCTTTTCAACAAGATATACAAAAAAAAAAAAACTTTCCAGAAAGTCTTGATGAGTTTTATAATTGCAATTGATCTGATTCCTTTCGTTTTTTTGTCCCAATCTTGGTTTTCTAGCCATCTTTCCCTTTACTAGCTAAAATTAACAGCTCGTTAATGGATCTTTTTTTTTTTTTTTTTTTAATGAACAGGAGTGTAATATTTTACAAGAAGCATTCCAAACTGTAAACACTGGTCTCTGTGTATATTATCAAGCAGCTGCCAGTCCTTATCTAAGCTATTTTCTAAAGGCTCGAAAGGATAAAGTCAAGCATCTTTGTTTTGCTCTGTGTACTGAAACCAACATGCCTCTGTTGTGAATACTTTTCCAAAAGTGCCTCTTCACATTTAAAAGAGATTGTTGTAATGAATATATCAGTCTTTTTCTGTGAATAACAGAACTTTGACAGTGAAGAGTGTTGCTAGTTCTTGATTTGTTCTGTGATTGGATGAAAATCAGAAGTTTGAGTTAAAAAGATTCCAGTCACAAGCTGATTTCTCAGTGCATCGACTTTTTTTTTTTTTTTTTTTTCTTAAGATCCGTTTCACAGTAACATTTCAACATGTAAAAAATGTGTGTTTGTGTTGTAAGTAC